>CM062216.1:3717500-4950500 GCA_031216445.1 Lateolabrax maculatus
ACCTCCCAATGTGCTGTCCTTATTGAGTTAGAGAGCAGGAACACATGCAGAGGGGCCTCGCTGATCGGTGGATGTTGTAGTAGTGGCGCCATGTTGCCTGCTTCCCTCACATGCACACACACACACACACACACACACACACACACGCACACACGCGCACACACACACTCACACATACACACACACACACATACACACATGCACACACACGCACACACACACACACACACATACACACACACACGCACACACATATAAAATCTCTTTCTCGCTATATTTCACTCACAGATGTATGGAGAGGTTCAAACACAGACATACACACAAAGACACACAGAACACACTGCTACACACTGGCCAAACGCTGGGGCAAATTGAGTTGGTGTTGTTCAGTAAATGTGAGTTGGAGTACCAGGTCTGTGTGGAGACCAGGGGTTAAGTATGGGGCAACCATTAGGCGTTTGAGTGTCCTGACCCAAAAAAACACATGTAAAACTGTATGCAAACTGTTCCAGTGTTCCAAGAATTAAAACTCTAATTTCGTACATTTCCATCAACTCAATGTTGACAAAAGCAAAACAAGGATACAAAGAAAGTGCACAAGAAACTAGTCCATACTGTATTAAAACACTATAATATAAGTGATGTTGTTATACAAAAAAATTCAAGATAGTTCAACTTTGCTTACATTTGCCGCAACACAATTAAACATAATCTGGGAAAGGTCTGCTTTGGTCAATCGAATCACACATTCCTGGGAGTTTATAATGAGAACAAGGTTATTCTACTTTACTTTTGCTTTACTTAAAACAAGACCTTTGCCACGAGTTTGACACCAAGACATTCATTACAACAGAGGCGTAGACTCGAATCACAATTCTGATGACTCTGGCCTTGGTTCAACAAAATCAGAAAAAGACTTGCAACTTCACTTTGACTTAAACACCAATGACTAGTGGTTTCACTTGGACCAGTGGACTTGGTATAGCTTGACATCCTCTCCAAATATTTTATAAAAGTCTGCATCAAAATAATCCATGTCCTGACTGCAGATCTACTTTGAATCCATTCGACAGCAGCAATCATGCTGCGTAAGCAGGAGGAAAGGGGCTTTTTACAATGCAGACCAGCAGACGATACCTCAGATTATCAAATTTAAATGTAAGGACTCTGCTGTGGTCAAAAGAAAATGGATGGCAAAATGCAAAATATTTAAGAATTAAATACAATATTAAATTATTGCAGTTGTGTCATAGGAATAAAATACTGAGGTACACCTGATCATTGTTTTTATATGTAATGTTATTTTGTAAATAATGCATTAATTCTGCAAATTCCCTACCAACTGTTACTCTGTTTCAACATTTTTGGCATTTAATGTTCTAAAGGGAGCATAATGATTTTTTTAGGACTTGCTACACAAAGTTTAGGACTACGATTCAACATGTTGGACTTGACTTGTGAGTTCACTCAGGACTTCTTAGCCAAGACTTGACACTTACTTGTGACTTGCAAAAAAGTCACAAGTCGCAAAAAACAGTGATTTTGTCCCACCTCTACATTAAAAAGCTGCTAAATATGCCATCAAGACCTTCACTTTTACCACATCTGCAGGTGGTTTATTGAAAAGGTGAAGTGTGCATCCATCTCACCAAGATGCATATCTAACGTTTACTCTTCCAAACTGTAGAAAAGTCTTCTTAAGCTTGTGATAAAGGCAGTTGAAATATACTGAAATTACACCGAAATTAGTTGTATTTCAGCGCATATGATCATACTGAAGGCGCACTAAGCTGTCATAGCATTTATCTGACCGCTGATCTTTTTTCCTTTTGAATGAATGAAATGAAATGACCACTGAGAAGACCATTAAACTTCTGTCTCGCTCCAAAGTTGTGATTCATCCGTGTGTTCGTGTTAGTTTATGGATAGTTGTTAGCATGGTAGTTGTTATTGCTAGTGTTAATTCATAAGGTCATTCCTTATCAACCTCAGGTGCATTATCAGTGCCTTCTGGACTGGACTGGATTTGTGTCTCGTCTGGGAGAACCAAGAAGCCACGCAACCAGATTTGTGATCTGGCCAATGAAAATGAATATATAGTGTAAAAGAAAGAGTAATACATAACATCTGGAGTTCATCAGGATATGAGTACATAAGTGTATATAGAGAGGTTTTTCAGTAACTTCAGTAGGGTCAGTTTTGTTGGCTTCTAGTTGCCAGTAGCGGAGCTGTGCTATAAAGCCTTTTGGTTGAAACCAAACATGCCGACTTTCCTATGCAGCATGTCATCTCTGTATTTCTAGTGTCCTGAAGTATGAACAGGGTGTGTGTGGTGGTGCCTAGCTGTAAATGTGTGAGACTGTTTGAAGGTGAGACCATTTGAAAACAGCATCCATCCTCTCAATGAGGCATGAAAAATATTTTTAACCAGAAGAGCTGTTATTTCATGCTTTGGGGTGTCAGACTGAGTGCTGAACTGTTTAATTCTCACATCACTTTAGTACATTGCTGTGTTTTCTTTTCCTGCAGACACTGCAGGGCTTCTGGATGGAAATTCTCACTTTACTTTGTCATAAATTCTCATCCACTGAGACTGGTGCTGAGGTCAACGTGAGACACAGGTCATACTGGAAAACCATCACAGCAGGTCGTAGGTCACTGAAGCATTGAAGGAAATGGAAGAAATATTTGTATGTGCTACAATTATCACAGATTTCACAGGTAAAATTAACAAAAACAAAGAACTTTCTTCTTTTGCACAGCATTGTGACACACACACACATACACACACACACACACACACACACACACACACACACACACACCCCTCCTAAAGCCAAGTAATAAAAGTTACTAGCCGATAATCAATTATTCCTAAATTAATGAATATCCTGTCTTGTTGGAACACACCCACTCATCCAGCACAGCACAAATAAAACTCACACACGCAAACACGCACACACTCACACAGAGCCTATATTGTGTGTCAGTGCTGTCTGTTTGACTTATTTTGCCTGGTTTAATGAGAAATATCACATTACCACACATACTGTAAGCAGTGAAGGGTGGATGGAAACCAGGCTGAAGAACGTCTGAGAAAACTGAACCCAGAGCTGCACCAACTTTACTCTTCACAAGTGTGAGCAGCAGTGGTAAGTAGTAGTGATCGGAGCAACACTTGCAGTTGTAGAAGTACGTATAATTGTAGGCTGGTGGTAGTAGGTGTAATAGTACCAAGGGACATGGGGCAACTGCAAGACTCCTAGGAGCCCATGAAAACCCTAGGTTCAATATAGCAATAGGTGTTTGGCAGTTCAACTGTAGCAATAGCAATAGACGTCATAGGAGTAGAGGGCAGTACCAGAAGTAGCATCAGTAACAGTAGGAGCAGCAGTAGCAATAGTAATAGTTGTAGTACTGGTGGTAGCACTAGCAACAGTAGTAACATAGAAGCCAGGGAGTTAAACAGTGTAGGGTGGGGCGGGTGGTCAACTCTTTTGTATAGTAGCAATTATTTGTTGGTTAAGACGCAACTAAAAAACAAAACATGTATTTGACACCAACAAAATCAACAAAAACACATTCAACTGAAAATTAAAGCTCACCTATTATGTGTTTGTCTCTGAAAGCTTCAACTTGTAGCTGGACTTTGTGGAGCCTCTCATATACTTACATTAGAATTGTTTGGTGTAACGTATGAGTCCAATAGGAAGCAGTATTATGTAAAGAAAACAAAAATATGAAGAAGTTAGTTAGTTTCCTTCAACTCTGCCAGAAGTCCACTTGTGTGGCAGTGCAATGCTCAAATGTACACCCAAACAACAGTAAGAGAATACATTGATCACACTGTGTGTGTGCGTGTGTGGGTGTGTGTGTGTGTGTTTGTGTCCGTCGATTGCTCAGCACAGAATTACAAAAGTACTGTGGCCAGTGTCACTTCATCTCTTGCTCAGCAACCCCCCATCACACACACACATACATACACACACACACATACACATGTCCCACCCCTGGAGCTTGTGTTGCTGGAGGCCCCCTCTGGTGCTGTTAAGTGAGTCCTGAGTGAGACTGATGGGGGTCAAGACCCCCATACACACACAAACAGTCCCACATACACATAGATGTACACACTCACAATGCTTTGTTAAGCATTTCAAACATGTACAGAAACACCAATACACATACACAGCACTAGAGTCTTTACCCTGAGGCAGTACAGTGTCAGACCCCCCCCCCCAACCCAGAGCTGCAGCTGTGCTAACTCTACACACACTCACATACACACTCTCCCCTTCAGAGTGCATGCTGAGTCTATGTTTGTGCATGTGTGTGCGCGTATGGTGTGTGTTTTTATCTATATTGCAAGCATATGTATGCAAATTTGAGTGTGTAATGTTTCTGTGTGTCTGTTTTCATGTGTGTGTGTGTGTATAAACAGTCATAAACTGGCCAGGCAGGACAAACAAAAAGCCTCATGTCTCCTTGCGGCGCTCTCCTCCCTCCTCCTTTTTGTACCGTGTTTTCCTCTTTCTATCGTCTCTTTTTCATCCTTGTCACATCAGTTTTATCTTCTACAGCTACAAAAAGGCAGAGAGAAAGTTGAATAAATGGATGCATAGGTGGAGCGCGAAAGAGAGATGTGATTTTACTCACCACTTTTCTACTTACCTAAGTGCAATCCAAGTTTTTGTTTTCAGTAATTTAAATTTTGTAATTTGTTTGGATACAGCTATAGCTATACAAAATATAAGCACTACAATATGTTACACCATTCAAGATAATTGTGCTAACTTGTACTAAACTAAACTTGAACTAAAACAGTAGTGGAACTCCAGCAGTCACTTTGTGTGAACTATATATAGTAAATATGTATGGTTGATTGATAAGTACAACTTACGTAATAATATAATACTATAAAGTTTATGTAATAGATATTGGATAGACTACCATGATGTAGCATATACAATAATATAAGAGCAAAATAATAACAATATAGTAGTAATAAAGTATTATTGTGTTAGGGTGGTCTGCTGGCATCACCAGCCTTGATAAGTGAGAAGAATAGTGCACTGACTACCACAGACTAATGAAACATCCTCAGTAGCTTGTTGCACATGTTAAAAGACTGCAGCTCCCTGTGCTTCCTTTCAGAGGGCATCAGTGTTGACCAGTCCAGTTTATTGTGGATTTGGACCCCAAGGTACCTGTAAAAACCCACATCCCCTACTTGCTCTACCAGGATGGTGACAGGGGCTCTAGCCACCACCAGCTCTTTGGTTTTACTTACATTAAAATTTAAGTGCTTGTTGTGGCACCTTACTGTAAACTCCTGCTTGTCAATACGTCCAACCATGAAGGAGTCACATGCCAACTCCTGAAGGTGGCAGGTTGCCCAGGTCTAGCAAGGAATGGTTCCTTGGGGTGCACCAGTGCTGTTCAGCACCCCCTCCGAGACACAGCCAAGCAGATAGAGTGCGTCTGGCCATGAAGTAGTCTTTAATCCACCATAGCGATATGTGTTGTTTCTTTCCCTGTCAACAGCTTTTTTGGGGTTGGGGGGGTTTCCCAATCTGGATAAAGAGTTTAAGGATTGAAGGTGTCAGATGTGATACAGATTGTATAGCCCACTGAAGCAAATTTGTGATTTGTGATTTTGGCCTATATAAATGACTTTGTTTTGGCTCATCTAAATATGGTCGTTGGCCCTTTGATGAAGTGAGAATATTGGTCTTTACACAGTTTCCCTCACTGTAAGATGCTCTGGATCACAGCCACAGTGAACAATGACTCAAATGTATAATGTAAATGAGAAATACGGATTCTTATACTCTTTTCATGTAATTAAGAGAACAGAACAATGGAGCTTGTGGGTCAATACCTGCCTATATAGCATCCATCCAGCCCTATTAGTGATGACAAGAGAGTAAAATGCTAATATTGTTACCAATACTGTTATGCCATTTGTCTGACAAGACATCAATAGTCCACCAAGCTGTCGATTTACCTCTCCCTCTCGCAATTTCTTTTTTACCTTTCTTTCTATAATCTCTATCAGTTATGCTTTCAGGATATTTGTTAAGGGTGTTGGTCTTTACCTTCTGTGGCAGTTGATTTCCTTTTCTCTCTTCATGTCTCTCTGATTTCAGTGCCAATATGTATACATTTTTCTTTCAGTGGACTCTGTCAGACTGATTTCACCATGAAAACAACAGCGCTGGTCATTTTGGTCAAGACTTTAACCACTTGACTAATTGGGATGCATACAGCATAAAAAGGGACACACTCCAACATCAGAGACAACTGTTGGCTTCCTGTATCCTTCTAACCTCGACCACAATCTCTACACAAGTTTAACAGAGTAGTTCAAGCAGTACCTTAGATAAGTTGACCAATAGGGGTGCCACATCTGAAAGTGTTAAGATGGGTCATTTTGAAGGGCAATGACAAGGAACCTTTTTCATCATTTAAGTTGGAGGACTTTGAGGTCTGTGATTTTTGCATTACTGTGTCTAATTGAGCTCATAAATGTCACTAACTTGCAGTTCCCCTGACTCTCTGATTTTTTGAGTAAGTTAATTTATATGGCATCTTTCTGGATCAAACATCACAAAGTGTAATAAAATACAATATAGGACTAAAGCAAGAAATAAAAATGGAGGCACAATATAAAAGATAGAATAGAGATAGAAATAAACATAGGCCCAGTGCCCTGAACCAGTGCCAAATTAGGCATATTTTTTAGGCAGTGTAAGGGCTTAATGTCTTCTCAATATATAAATGGAATTTGTTTATTGGGTGAAACTATCAGTAGTTCCTCTGTTTATGTGTACATTAATGCCATTTATTTTCTAAGGCATTGATGATCTTTGCCAGCTGTCGATCTTTCCCACTTCTGGTTGCCTCTCCTTTTCCCTCACTCTGATTTACAATATCGTTACTAATACATTTATGTCATTAGTTCTCCACCTACATGTCAATTTCTCCTTTCCACTTGGAGGATTTTGAAGAGAGGATCATTGATTGGGAACAGCCATCAATGCAGAACACGGATCAATAGTTCACCTATGGACAGCTTCAGGTCAGATCAGGCACGGGCCAGATGTTTTTAACATCAGTTAGTGTCTTTTTTATAATCTTATCAATTTCTTCAACCTTATTCATGAATATTCTCAACACAACAAACATTTCCTCAGAAAATGATTTGCCATCCAGGCAGGCCGAGCCTTTTTGGAGCAACAATAGCTACAATTTATGATAATCAAAACAGCTGAAAGAGAAAAATGTATTTAGTCAATTTCAAAAATACATTCTCTGTACAGTTATATCCTTATCTTATGGAAAGTAGAAATATGGAAAGTGCAAATAGAAAGTAAGTAAAGTGATTAACAGAAATAAAGTAGTGACTAGTGGGCTTTATTTCCCCTCCTGGGTTACATACTTAAATCTATACAATCTCAAATATACAAAGTGGTTGGACTTGAGTTTATGTAGTTCACCATCAACTCAAGTCCAACCACTTTGTGATTTGAGGATTTGGCAGTACTATTAGATGCTATCAATAATAATAAGTGTCTACAGCCATGCTAGCAGCTCTGTAAGGCTGTCATTTTTGTCATAAAGAACCAAATTGTAAGATAGATAAATGTTGCTTTTTGAGCCTTACCAGTTGTACTGAAGTAAATGTAAAACTTGTAGTGGTTGGTATGGCAGCGGATGTCATGATAACATGGTCACAAAGACAACGCAAATTGGGTTTATTGCCAAGTAAGTTTTCACTTACCAAGTTCTTCCCATGTACAAATACAAAGCATCCTGACTGGAAACGTGATAAAATGGCGGCCCAGGATAGGAGGGCTCTGCAGAGGCTGATTGAAACTGCCTAGTACATCATTGGCACCCATTTACTGAGCATCAGTGATATCGGGGAGGTGAGGTGCCTGCAGAGCCCAAACGATATTAAAAGACCAAACCCACCACAGTAACAGCCTCTTCACCCTGCTGCCACACCAGAATGCTTTCTATTGCTCCTCTTTAAAAGTTGTGAAGAACTTGGCTTGTAAAGTTTGCTGTTCTAAGTTTCTTTAAGAGATACAGCTGTTTATCAACCAGGGTGGAGATGTGAGATGTTCATGACGATGTTGATTCCCAGGAACTTAAAACTGGTTACCTGCTCCACCTCAGCTCTACTGATGTAGACAGGTGTGTCCTGCGTATTTTTTTTTTCAAATCAATGATCAGCTCCTTGGTCTCGGTTGTTCACGGCGCACCACTCTGCAAGGCTGTTGATTTCTGCCCGCTATGAATTCTTATTGTGTTATCCAGCCGACACATCCACAGTGTAGGAACACTCACCTGTGTTTTTAATGATGGTTTGAACCTTTTAATCAGCCCAAGTAAGTTGGTCGGAGAAGGAAGGAAATGTGATCTGTTTGTCCAAAGTGGGGGCAAGGGACGGCTTTGTAGCTGCCAGGAATATTTGTGTAAACATGGTCCAGGGTATTTTTTCCCCTATGGGAGTGTGGACATGGTGGTGGAATTGAGGTAAAACAGTTCTGGGGTTTGTTTGAATAAAATCACCAGCTACAAAAAAAAATACCATCTGGTTGTCTGGTCATGTAACTGCTGATGGCATCATGCAGTTCCTGTAGTGCATTTTTTGAATTGCATCAGGACGAATGTAAACAGCAACAACAAAAACACTGGTGAATTCTCCTGGCAGATAATATAGGGTCATCTCAACATTAACAGTTCAACATCTGGGAAACATTGTCCATTCACTTTGACTGTGTTTGAGCAACAAGCATCATTGATGTAAAGATAGCTTTCAGCGGTGCTTGGCTGGTTGATTGGAAGATGCCACCGGCAGAGTTGTCTCAAGGTCTGCTGCTCTTGTTTTTCTATACACACACACTCATATTGCCAATGTTCTTCCATTGGCAATATGCTATCAGCCACATTTTCTTTTGCTGATTTTCCCGTAATTCGTTTGTGATACATTTGAAAACACGGCTACAGTTTTCAGAGATTGCAGTCTGCAGTGTAATGGTGACTTACAAACTTTTCATCTTGTGCCATCATTAGGTCAAATTTGTCCAATACTTTGGTTTAAAACAAACAACATTCCCATCAGCTTGATTGTACCTTCTGTTTAGTGATGATTAGCAAATGTTAGCTGGCTTGTCCTGGCTGGTAGCACCCGCCAAGAGACTACATATAAAGAAAAGCCTGTTCCTCCATTTGTTCTCTGTAATACTTTGGATTATGACTAAATATCTGTCAAACAAATGGCGTTCCCATTTGCCACAGCTGCACATATGCGTACATGCTAATCTAAGATGGTGAGCATGATAAACATCAATATATTTATATGCACTGCTACAGCAAGCATGGCTGTAGACTCTTAGTCTAGTCTATAACATCTATAAATGTACATCACATATATTCAACGTTGTCACCCTTAACTTTTGAAATGTAAACCCGTAAAAAAGCAACCGTTGTTTCAAACATTGGAAAAACTTAATTTGGATTCTACAAGTATTTGGTTATTCCTCCTCTCAACTGTACGTCTAACTACATTTCTTAATGTCCATTCATCCTTCCTCCGTCTCCCTCTCTGTCTCTCCTTGTCTGTCTCCCACTCTGTCTCTCTCTTTGTCTCTCCTGTCTCTCTTTCTTTCTCAGTCTCTCTCTCCAGGATGCAGAGGGTGTGTTAGGTAGCTAATGACTGTAGGCTTTTTATTCCTCCCAGCCTCTAATGTGGTACACACACACATACACACACACACACACACGCATGACCACACACACACACACACACACACACACTTAGATGGACATCTACACACTAAAATCCCACTGTGACATCATGATGGAGTGTCAGGTGCTGCTGGCTAATTTCTGCCTCGACGTGTGTGTGCAAGAGAGGTAGAGTGGATGGGTATGAATACTAAACAGCCAGCTAATGATATCTATTTTGTGTGTTTGTGTGTGTGCGTGTGTGTGTGTGTGTGCAGCAGATAGCTAATGATATCTGTTTTCTTAGGGAACAAGCCCACTGTGTATCTCTGCAGAGGCAACTGCTGTTTTCCACCTCTCCTGCTGACTGAACACACGCACATGCACACAAAAGGTGCAATACACATATCACCATAAACATTCATCCTGCTCCCACAATGCATTTAGGCAGCCTGACATACAAAATGGCTGAGTCTTTAAATAAGTGATCGTGAGATTTTAGTTTTTCTTTTGTTGTTTTTTAATCATTTATTTCACAAAATATTGGAAGAAGCAGAAGAACTACAACATCTTTTTGCACCCATTGCAACATCCGCATCTAAACACTGGGGTGACTTGGGAAAATTTGTAAGCCATATGACACAGTTCCTCTGAAAATGAAGGTGCAACGTCCAGTGATTTGCTTTTGTTTTAACATGAAACTGTTTTATAATGACAATTATCTCTCAGAAACAAAGGTGGAAGAATAAGCAACATCACAAAGGAAACCAATTTTTGTAACAGTTATCTGGGTCATTTTGGAAGGCAATGACAACCTATTTTGCTGTGTAGGTCGAAGGCCTCACTTCTTGGTGTCCACACTCTTGAAAGCCCTTCTGACTTGATGCTTAGAAAGGGTGATAGGTGTGAAAGGTGCATCCACCTTGGTGTAGTTTTGGGTACAGTTGCCTTTGTTGTTTCACAAAGTAAATCCACCACAGACACTGTGATGTCAACAGTGGTGACCTGGGACGTGCTCTGGACTGCTGTAGTGCAGACTCTGATTTGCCTGACCATTTCCTGACCTCTTGGGTCACTGGGGGCATGCTTCGTAGTTTGTTTACATACTTTGACCTCAGCAAGATGGCTTCACGGTCGCTCCTTCCAAACGCGGGTAGTGATTCTGCTCTGTAGCCATTTTTGAATGGCTTGTAGCAGTGAGCCAGAGTTTTTAATCCCCTTGTGGCGCAGTCAATATGTTGCTGGAAGTCAGACATAACCTTCTTAAGGTTAGCCTGATTAAAGTCTCCAACAACAATGAGTGCAGCATCGGGATTTACCGGTCTGTGAGCAGTTCAAGTTTTTGCAAAGAGCCAACAGGGCAGCCTTTGTACTCACGTGTGGTGGATGTAGACCACTGTGATAATGGCCGATGCAAATTCCCTTTCTAGAAAGTGCGGTCTGCATTTGATAACAATAACCCCCCGATCTGGCAAGCAGGGATGTGATAGCATCTTAATATTACTACTGTCACATCAGTCCTTATTCACCATAAAGCACATGCCTCCTCCTTTTTTTTTAGCTGTGACCAGCAGTTTTGTAGGTCGCGCTGTTGGTCAGTTGGTTGCTTGGTGGGTCGACAAAAATAACCCCACCATTTGGCAGCCACAGTTTTTCGCTCTACCTAGGCTTCAATTTGGCATGGAGGTCAAGTATGTGTGTAAAGGTGTGTAAAGGTGTGTGTTTGTGTGAATGCCAATTAGATAAAAGGTGGTAGTGGGAGTGGCCTGTTGCATAACTTTCAAATGGATTCAAAGACTTGCGCAAGATTATGTGGAAAGGTTGGTCACGAGACGAAGGACAGCTGATTAACAGTTCATGCCAGTTGGCAAAAAAGGGGCATGGGAGTGGGAGTGGCCTTTAAGAAAAAGGCGCATAACTTCTAAATGGATTCAAGTAACATGGCCAAATTTTGTAGAAAGAAACACAAACACACACATGCAGATAGACAGACATACACAAACACACACACAAACACTTTCATTGGTGACGGTTTGCCCCACCCATACACTTTAGCCACACCTCCTTCCATAACTCAGCCCCTTTTGTAAATATAATTTTGTTGTTTTAATCCTGTGGTTAAAAAACAATTGAATGTTATGTGGTTTGTTGTATGGCAGCACTGTGTACTGATACTCCAAATAATAAGAAGGTTACTTTTGTCTGAGAATGTGGCTGTGTTCCTTATGTTTTAAAGGATCCGTCTGGCTTCCTCACTCATTTCTCCCACACCACTGGTCAGCCCTGGAAAGCAGGTTTAAAAAGAGTATAAGCAGCCCGTTGATCTCGCATCTACCTCTGGTTTAAAGACCGGAGAGATGTGAGTACATCTGTGTGTTCAAACCCACTGTATATATTATATACATTAATGTAAAGGAGAGAATTTTCTGGTTTACTGAAAAACTGACTTTTTGCATCATGATCTCTGTCCTACTAAGGCTAAAGCTGTCCCCTGTCTTGTTCTCTGTACAACACACACACACCAGTGCTACCCCCGGTGTCATGACCTTTGACATCCCCTAGTGATGTCATTCCTTTGGCCTGAGGCAAATTGACCCCCTGGAGACATGGATACAGGAACCCTCTGTTGGTCTGTGTGAGTGTGCCTCAGATGTGTACATGTTGTTCTGTAGGAGTTGTGCGTGTGTGTGTGTGTTCACTGTGTGTGTAAGTCCTTGCCGTGTGTGTGGCCCTGTGTTTGGCCAATTTACACACAGGACCTGCTGCTGTCCCATAATCAGATTGTAATATATATAATGAAATTATCAGAATTCTATTCCAGATTGATGGAGAACAAAGTCAGTCTTTCTCTGACACACACTGATACACACATGCACAATGGGATTCTTTATCTCTCTTCATTGCTCATCATCTCTCTCTCTTAAATCTATGTAGTGTCAAGCACACACACACACACACACAGACAAATGCACAGAACTTCTGGCAGATGCATAAATACTCCCTCTCCTCTCACATACACACACACTCTCACACATCTCAGGATGCTGTTCATCACTGTGGCAACAGCAGCAGGCTGGGAGGATGACCTTTCACCCCTCGAGAGGTCAGGTCCCAGGGGTCGGCATGGCAATGATCCCTGTTGTTTGAATAGGAAGACGTGAGCATCTGGCCTGAAACAAGGAAGGTCTGTCTGCAATGTGTTTGTGTATATGAGTATATACACTATATGGATACTGTAATGTACTGTATGTAGTATATATATATATATATATATATATATATATATATATATATATATATATATATGTCTAAATTGTTTATCAGTTGTTTTTGAGAGTATATTAGAGTTAAATATGTTTGCATTAAAGCTCCACCAGACCATTTCATTAATCAGCAGCCGCAGGAGGCAATCTGTTTAATCTTCGCAGCCCTCACTACGGTAATCTTTGTCTAGTATGTTTACAAGGTCTTTGGGTATGACTCATGCTTAAAGAGTAACTCCAAACTAGATTCCTGTAGAAGCAAAAATGTAGACGTGCTGGCTTTACTCTTTTAGAGTTCTGCACAAGCCTAAAACTGAGACCTGAACCTGGCCCCTACCAGCATATTCAAGACCTGACCCGACTGAACTCCACAAGTACTGCCAAATGAGCCTGAGCCCAAACCAAAGCTATATTTTAGCTTTTTTTTCATCCAGTAGAGCTAGCTTTCCAGGAATTGGATTTTGCATTTCATTGCAACCCTACAACTAGACAAAAATGTAGATATTGGAAGATTCTGCAAAACCCTGCAATTCATTCAATGATAAATGTACAATACATTAAAAAGGCAAGCATTAATTGCAGGTCTGCAAGGTGACACAAACTGCAATCTTCTGTATCAAAGGCTGACATGCTACATGCCCATCCACCAGTCCCACCTCAAAACACCTTCTACCTCGCTACATACAGGGCACACTACTGCATTGGCACTGAATGTTGGCACTGGACATAAGTCATGAAACAAGAACTCGTTCAACACGGACCTAACTTGATACTGGGCTGGACATGGTGTACTCCCTTGTAGCACATGACACATACACATACAATTAGCATGATCAGAAAGACATTTCTTTAAAAATAATGTAACCCAACTAAACTAGCAGAACTCCACCAAACACTGATAGCATTGTTCATCAGGTCTTCCTAATGAAAGTATATTTTTATCTCACTGGCACATGGTTAAACATGGTTAAATAAAAGTTAATTTAACTCCAGAATAAAAGCCCTGCAGCCTCCACAATAAAAGCCCCAACCTCTTTTTCTGTTTTGTTTTGTTTTTTGGATTGACAGCACTTCTTCACCCCGTACTGCTCCAGCTCCCTATGTGTCCTGCCAGCTGTCCGTCACATCAGTTCCCACCGATGACCCTTTCCCATAACCCCTTCCTCCTACACACACACACACACACACACACACACACACACACACACACACAGACAGAGAGAAAGACAGAGAGAAAGATGGAAAGAGAGGGAGAGAGACTCTTTTACTAAAATGGTGTCAGTGTTAGAAGTATCAATCAAAATGACAGAAAGACAGACAGGAATTACACAAATAACCACACACACACACACACACACACACATTCACACACATAATACACACACAGCTACACACTCTGTCTCTGTCTCTCTCTGTCATGCACCCATGCAGACATATAATCACCCCCACCACCACCAAATACACAAAACACACACACACACACAGAGTCCCTCTCTGTCTCTTTCTCTCTCTCACACACACAGAAGCAGCCAGTGTGAGTATGAGTGATGGTTGCAGCTCGTGTCTATCCATTACAGCGGTCTGGCTGCAGACAGGTGAGCAGGCTGATACATGAGCCGGGCTTTATCTGCACTCACCGACTCCCAACGCCGTTTCATTCAGCGGCTCCCCCAACCACGCGCGCACACACACACACACACACACACACACACACCCCAACACCACCTTCATTTCCACAAAGAAAGAAGATTTTAAAAATGCAGGTACAATTTAAATATAATTTCATTATCAGAATTTCATATGAACGGTAGCTGAGGGAGAAACATGAGGTAGGTGTTATCTGCGCTCCACACTGGCCTAATCATTCACTTTGTTTCTTTAATTGGTAATCATAGACACAGCGGGTGAAGAGCTTGTTTCTCAAAAATATATTTACGTGTGCAGTTTGAGAAAAATAAATAAAGTAAAAGAAGTTAATTAAAAGTTATATTCATAATTCAAGTTAAAGTATAGCATGCTTTCAAATACAGTGCTTGCAGGCAGAATGAAAAAGTGGTTGAGACTTGTAGGGTGTCACCTTTTTGAAGGATCTATATGTCATACTGAAACCAGACTTTTCATTAGATATTTTTTAATAAACTAGCTTTGCTTTACACTATTGTGGCAAAAAAGCTGCCTTTATTATCACTGTGCATCTTGGAGGGATTTAATTTGCAGATAATTAAATCATTTAAAATGTTACTTTTGTGTAAAAGGCTCCTATAGCTGATGACAAAATGCTTTTATTGGTTTTTAATTTCAAAGAAGTCAGATTGTCAGAGGAGTTATCACGCTTCTTTAAATTAAACTCCAGTTCAAACATGAATATTATTAAGATTTGAATAAGTAACCACAACAAGGACTTGTTTTGGCACTTGAACGGAACAGCAGAAACCAACCAGTGTGCAGACAGGTGTGAGAGGATCTGAGGTCATTTTCATTTGTGGTCTGAAAGCAAACGGACCAACCACAGGATGGTGTGAGAGTACAGATGTGATTTTAGCATTGATTCAAAAGCTAAACTAATAAATCCATTCAGTTAAAAGCTGTGAAAATGCTTTGGCAGTTCTTATGGTCCATTTAAAAAGTGCGTGGCGTAGCAGTCCCACAGTAATCCCGCCTCTTTCTTCCTGTACCTGTCAGTCATTATTCATAACATGCGGTTGGTTTGCAGTCTAATAATACTAATACTGCTTATAGTCCGTTATTTCTTGATGAGCTATTTCTGACCACCAGAGAAGATAAATATACACATAAGGTGCAGTAATGTTCTGCATATAACTAATGATGCAGGACAACATCACCAAAACTGTCCAATGAATGAGTTACTTGTCAGTCTGTATAACTTCATAGTTAGTTTGCTTTTGGTTCGTATGTAATAAGTCAGTGTGGAAATGTACAGGACAGGAACTGAAAGGCAACAATGTTTTATTTTTTCCCTTTGTCTGGACCAATTGAACTGAACTAGCTTATTTATACAGTATCTAATTTCTAAAAGCTTCAATATGCTGCTGTGAACACGTTCTGTCTGGCCAGTTTAAGGGAATAAATATATCTATCTTTTACATTACATTTTGTGATCAATTCAATCAAAGTATATATTTTACAATCACAGAGAGAAGAGGGAGACATGGAGAGGAGAGAATCAATAACGAAAGTCGATATAAAAAAAGGAGTGAAAGAGTGTGACAGAGGGAGGGAGGAACACCAAGGAACAGAAAGAGAAAGGGCGAGCGAAGGGTTGAGAGTGAGTGGGAAAGCAAGTAAAGTGAACTGACAAAAATAAAATGTTAATACACGTGTGTGTGTGTACACATGACACTGTACACGCACACACACATAGAAGGTCTGTGCAGTGTCAGGCTTTGGCACATACACTCGTGTTTTGGTGTAATGGATGGCGGTGTCACACACCAAGTGCTGTTTAACTTCAACCACTCTGTACAGCACAGCAAGAGTGTGCATGTGTGTTTAAAAGTGCTTTGCAGGTGTGTGTTTGTGTGTGCTTGAAGATTTATGAAAAACTGGTAAAGCTATATATTCTTGTGTGTGTGTGTGTGTGTGTGGGTGTGGGTGTGTGTGTGTGTGTGTGTGTGTGTGTGTCATATCCATCCATCACACCTGAATGGCGCTGATTGCTGACAGGAAGTGCCCATGGCACTTGCTTCCTGATTGGCCAGTCCCTATGGGCTACCAGCATGCGCTGTGGTTAAATGGCGAGACTAAAAATCACAAGTAGATGAAATTAAACACCACATATGTATATACAACAGTTTTTAAAACTGTAATGTTGACACTGGTTTTCTGGGTAATCTAGTACCCAAAAGTCAAACAGTTACCACTTGCTGCCACTTGGGGATGTTATGTGAGAAGACACCTTGTGGATATTAACATTTATGAGAAGACTTGTGGAGGGTTATTACCAGGGTGGGACTGGTAAAAATTCAACCCTATCAATTTCCGTCTGTACCGGACCCATTTTTCCCCAACATTTATAACATACAGGTTAAGCCTAGAGACTGTGGTGGGTAGACTCATACTGGTCGACCTTCTAGGGGGGTCTGGGTGCATGGTTCCCTGGAAGAAAATGCTGTACATTTCAAAGTTAAATGCTTCAATCTAATGCACTTTGAGAGCAAAATTAAGAGGTTACTTGTAAACAGTTTTGTACTCTAAACTCTAAACACATTGGTTGTATATATGAATGGTGACGACACGGCAAAAAAAAAACAACAATCAGATGGGTTTTTTTTCCAACATCAAATGCTGTGCCGTTTATCCACAATTTAGTTTTCTTGCCTTGCTGGTGGCCTAACCTGGACCATGATTTGATCAGCAATTACAGACCAATCACAAATCTGCCATTCTTTTCAGACTTGGCTCAGTTTCAGTACTAGTGCTCCTGGACCTCTGTGCTACATTCGACACTATTGATCACCACATTTTATTAGATTGCCTAGAAAGTTATATGGTCTCACTGACACGGTTTTCTCCTGGTTAAGATCATATTTGACTGACAGATCTCCCATTGTTTTATGTAACTGTTCATCAGACCCGACTAAGGTCAGTCATGGTGTGCCACAAGGATCTGTGCTTGGCCCTATGCTTTTCTCTATTTACATGTGGCCCCTAGGTACTTTAATCAATTGTTACAAACTATGTTTCCTTTCCTATGCACATGATACTCAGCTTTACATGTAGCATCCACTCAGTCCCAAAATGTCGGTCTCCTGACTATTCCAAAAATAGATAAAACATCAGTAGATGGTAGGGCTTTCTCTTACCAAGCCCATCTTCTCTGGAATCATCGTCCTATCCAAATTTGAGAATACAATACAATACAACTTTATTATTCTACAATGGCAATTAGATTTTTAAGCATAGGTGAAAACAAAAAAAAAAAAAAACACACATATCACAGACAGAAAATTTACATGCAAAAGAGCTGTTTGGGACCGTGTAGGGTTGCTTTTATTTTAAGTCATAATAACTAAATATAAAAATAAGGAAATAGTCCACATAGCAATGTGGACTATGTGGAATGTACCAAGCTCCAAATAGAGCACACAGTTGTCCTTCAGTGTCCTTGCTCACCAGACGGATGGCTTCCGGTATGAACGATGCTCTGTGCCGCATCTGGAACTAAGGGTGTAGGACATGGGTAAAATCCCCCATGATGTCATAGGCCTGTGCCCTGACCTGCTGCTCATAGAATGAAGCTAGGCTCCAAAGTGGCACCCCAGTGATTTTGGAAAAGATGATTTATTTGTTTCAACCTCATTCAGTCTGCAAGTACTACACTACTATTATCCAGGTTATGTTTACTTTAATGTAGGCATGGTTATGTATCTGTAGCCTACTATTTTTTTTTCATCTGTATGAATGCACATGTCATGATCTGCCTCTGTTCTCCCCGTCTTATTTAGTTGTGTTGTTGTAAGGACTGTAAGGACTTTAAGGACTACGGTTCCCCTATTTTATTTTGTAGTCTTGTTATTCATTCCTTGTTTCCTGTTTTATTTTGACGTAGTGTTCTCTCCTCGTTTCTGTGTTTTCACTTCCTACCTATGTGTGTTTTCCCGCTTTTGTAATTAGTATCACCTGTTCCTGATTAGTCTCACCTTTCTCTCGCCATTCTTTCCTCCCTAGTGTAATTTAGTCTGTGTGTTCCCCTTTCTCTGTCAGTTCATCATTGTTCATGGTAGGTTTCTGTTTCGAAGAGTTTCACCTGAGTTTTGTACCTGTTTCTGGATTATTGACTGCACTTGTTTCGTAAATTAGTCTTCAATAAATACCACTGGTAAATACTTGTGTCTGCATTTGGGTCCTTTTCCTGTGTTCCCTGGCTACCACCGTGACAGTACAGGAGTTTTAAGGGCATATTGTGTATTGTTGTCTTTTATACATTTTTCAATACTTTGAATATTTTGTTTATAATAATTTATATATGGTTTATCTCACTTTTTACATTTTCAGAAATGTAGCTGTTATTGTTTTGTTTTATGCACAGCCCCTTGTGACATACTGTATGATATTGGGCTGTAATAAACTTTGACTTGATTACATTTACACATTTTAGCGGCCGCTTAACTTCTGTCATAATTTCATAATATAACACATAATAAAACACAAATACCAACACATTCTGAGCAGTCACCATGACTATTATATCAATAATATGAGAAGCTGATCCTGGTACTATGTGGAAGTACTGCGGCCTGTACTACGAACCAGGTTCAACATACCTAGGGTATCTCTGGCTTCACATAATCTAACAAACGTGATCGCGCTAAGTGGTCACACAACGGTGGTTATCAACTCTGTAAGTCAGGACAATATCTATACAAAAGCACAATGAAATGGCTCTAATATAGTTGTAGCCCACACAAAAAAAATGAAATGAAACACACAGGAGAGAGTTTGCCCTCTGCCATAGTGTAAAGTAATGCAATATAATGCCACAGTCTTCGGGAGCGCACGACTCTGACGTGTCACACTGGGAACATACGCCATCAGTCATTCCCTCAGACGGGAATTTATATCGCTCATATAAATCGTCTGGCAAAAGCCAAAGGACTTTACCAGTCTCTGAACACTTAGCTGTGCAGCATAAGTTACCATGACAATGTACCCAGGTAAGAAGTTAATCACCGTCGAAAGACTGAAAACCCAGGATTAAACCTGAAGTTACCTCGCTAGGCCAAAATCCGGCTTTGTATCTTATTAGCACTAGGCTCGTTCGAGATGAACTGTGCCTCGCCTGGAAAGTGGACGAGATCAGGCAGCAGCAACAGGGGGCGGTGACAAAAAGCTGCAGTCAAGTCAGACAGTTTCCAGCAGCCTTCAAAGTATATACAGGAAGTGACAGAAATATTTATGTCCTGTTCGATCCATCTGTAGGCTGATAGTTTAAGTAGAGCCAAAGATGAACTGTCTCTGGTGGAGTGTACATAAAAACAATCATACGACCCTAACTTTAAGAAATGTAACTAGTGAATCAACGTCCTCACAGCTTCATACAGGCATCACAGAGGAACAGCAGCAGTGAGGACTACAAGACACAAGTGTCCTTCATTGAGACACAGAATATATAAGACTCAGTTCCAAACAACTTTTTAATAGCTTTTCTGTTGCTTCACAATAATTATAACTTGGACTAAACATATTCCTCTTCTCTGGTTGACAAATGCTGTCATCAAGTTGTACTTAGGCTTTATTATAATTTGTATTTATTAATACATTTGTTTTTTTAAATTATATATGTGAATGAATGAATTAGTTCAATTCTTGTCATGCATGCCAAGCCCTTACAAGACACCATGAACTCAAACAGACCAGGATCAGAGTGCTGTGCAAACATATTTAAACAACAAAGAAAGTCCATATTTAGAAACACAACAAAAGTATCTTTGACAGTCAAATCTTCAGACCATCATTCAGTAGAACATTATTCATAAATCACTGAGTGAAACATTTACTATATTCTGGAAAAATTTAAGTAAATACTAATTAACTATGTATCTACACAGAAAATGAGGATTTTCTACAACACGTGGTGTTTGTGGACAAAACTTAGAGCCAATCAGCTCTTTGATCAGGCGACAGCCAGGCCTTTCCCATCATGCCCTGGGTCTTGCAGTCGGTAGAGAGCGGCTGCGGCGCCTGGCTCTAAAAACTGCGGCTGCCTCGATCTCGTGAGGTTATCGTTGTCCATTAGTGCATGACGTCAGAGCAAGTCGGGATCAAGTCGGACACAAATCTAACCGGCATGTGATTGATTCTGCGCAGGCCTGGCTCATCTCAAATGAGCCTACAGTTACCTAAACAGCGGACTGGGTGTAGCCCGTCGAGGTAGATGCAACACAGGACACAATTATTTCAGGGGTTCTTGTAGCTTTTTAGGTCATTTTAACAAAGTGCGTAAGCTACCAAATTAATTTAGAAAATAGGTCATGCTTTCACAGCATGTTGCACAAAAATGATTTAAAAGAAAAACAGTGAACACAAAATACGGCAGTGGGCAATGAACAAGTTTCACCAAACCCACGTGGAACTTCCTGGAGTTGTATAACTCAACACACTGTCATTTACTATGCAATTGAGAATGATGTGTATATATGGAAAAACACAGAACAAGTACTCATAAAGTGATAAAAAGGTTTCTAGAGAGTGTTAACCCATATACAATGCATGCTGGGTAGTATCAATATTTCTTGACAAACTTAATTTGATGAGTTGATTAATTTCAAGTCACAAGGCTTGAATTTATGATTGTAAATTATTAACTAATAAAATGTGGTAACTAGAAGTTTTAGGTTACATCAAACTGATTTATGATGATAAACTATTTTTTAACTACAATATTTATTATATTGTGAAGTGGTTAGTATGTCACAAGGAGAGTAGCCTCATCTAAAACAACTGAATAAAGGTTTTAGAAAAATGAAATAAAGTGTTGTGTGTCCTTCTGATCAGAATGCATCAAATTAAAAAAGAAATGCATGAAACACTGGACACAAAGGCGTTAATTATTTTTGACAATACACAACACACTGACTTGCGACACAAACGAAAGCATGAAAAATCACATTCATTAAGAACAAGCACACACACCCACACACACACACATACACACATTGACCTGAACCATATTGTTGCCTGGACAAACTACATCAATGTATTCCTTCATGATATAGCCTGAAGGAATCTCCATTACCATAATAATTCATGTTGGTAATTTTCAGTGTTTTTCCATACAGTTCCACTGTCAGTGTTATGTTTCTGGAAGAGAGACCGCAGACACAGAAACACTCCTTGTAGTCCCCCTCCCCCTCTGCATTTATCCTAATGTCTCTTCTGTCCACTCTCTGCTCTATGATCATTCTTTGTGTCAGGCACTGTGACCTTTGACCTTTAATGTCCATATAAAGCAGAAAGGTTCTTTACTAATTGTTTTAATTACTACACTTGCCTGAATTATGCTTTAATTTCCTGAAAGGATCATTATTATCAATTCTAATAATACAGCTTTTAACAACTTACTTTTTCATGCCTCATTACTCAGTTCTCTTACCAACATGTGGCTCAACACAACAGTTTACCTCACATCAAAAATGTTCGCACAAACCAAGATTCCATTGCAAAAATTACAAATATGCTAATCAGAAATTAATCAGATAGCCTATGATTTAGTAAGTAATCCCAGTAATGCAAAACAAAACAAACATGTACACGTTCGCTTCAGATAGAGATATACAGCAGAGCTAGTCAGCCCTAGCCTGGCATCATCAGACAAATTCGCAAATGCATATTAGTCTGGAACCTCTCAGTTCATTTTTGATTTCCAAGGGGCGTTATCGACGGGTGGAGACAACCAATCAGAGCAACGAAGGCTGTCCGATCAGACAGTACGGCCCGGGCAGAAGTTCGGCAAACACATATGTCTAATCAACATAAAGTTTAAGTGCAGAAAGTGTTTGTTCTTCTTTTAGAGAAAATTTCTGCCACTGTAGCTGATGTATGTTAAGGGTTTAAACATACAATTAAAAATCATTAAAAATATATAAATGTGCAAATGAACTGAAATCCATAGTTTTGATGGTGGTTGAGTTTGAGTGAGAGAACAGTTAATGTTTGAAATATGTGGTCACTGAATGCATTTTGCGTCAAAGCAATGAAAAGTGAACTCAGGACAGAGAATCCTGTTACCAATTGAAGAAATATATTTTATGATTTTCAGTCATATTTCATGGGCTAATCTACACAGGTGATTAAAACGCCCTGCTGTTGACATTGTGAATGTCACTGCAGTGTTTGATAAACCTGCAGTGCTTTACCTCCTCTTCTTCTGCAAGGAAAAGTCAGGTAACATAACAAATCCCATTCTTATTCATTCTGGAGAGGTATGAACCAAAATACATCAAATGTCTAAGCTGTCACACTATATACAGAGATAGTCTTCCTTGTGGCACAATCCTTCTGTCTGTATCGGGAAAACTATTGTATACTGGAAGCTGTGGCATTCTAATAATATGCTGTACACACTATTGGAGATCTATACATTTATGTCACACTGAGATTTAATTGAACAATTTGGTCTTAAAGGTTAAGCAGATTTCTATAAATATTTAGAAATAACATCTAGGTTCAATGTGCATGTTGCAATGTGACATATTAACCAATCATTTTATAACGGATCTTCAAATGTGACATTGTTATGGCATGGAGATCTGGGGAAAGAATTTGAACATGGGAAATTGCTGAACATCAGAGAAGATTCTGTGTATGTGTTGTTAAAAATGTTCTTTTCATTTCATTGTGGACAAGGTCTCTCACCTACTCACTATAATTTTTTATTAATATAACTAATTGTGTTTATCATACACCAGCATATACGAATATATACCCTGAAATAATGTTAAGATGTACTTCCAGCTATTTACTAACCCTTTCTTTAAAACGTAGAATTTTTTATGTTATTTCTAAAAACACTACATTAGAGCTTGTAGGTGCAGAAATTCTAATTATAGTAATATATTTAAATATACATTGTATGTGCTTGGTTTTGTATCAAACACGGTCACACATGACAAAATAGCTCATTGTCTGCCTTTTCTAGACAAAAACATTATATCATATTATATTATATTATCCATGTCCTTAAATGAGGAGTAACATTGAGCCAAAGCTGGTCTATTGTTATGCAAATCACATCAATCGAGGGTGTGTGTCAGATAGTATGTAATGAATTCATTAGCCAGCATTTATTAACTAGTCATTTGCATAAGGCTACAAAGACAAAGCTGGGCAGCCAACAGAGATTTGATTTACATGAAACAGTGGACCTCAAGTGTGTGTGTGTGCGTGTGTGTGTGTGTGTGTATGTGCGTGCATGCACATGATTTTATGCATGCATGCTTGTGCTTGTGTGTGCATGCATGAGAAACACAGAGAAGAGAAATCAGGAAAGAATCCAAGGGAGAGAGAAAGATGTAAATCTCAATCTGCTGCACATCCTTAAGATGTATTATGTTTTGTGTCGTTCTAGTGTGTGCGTGTGTGCGCGTGTGTGTGTGTGTGTGCGTGTGTGTGCGTGTGTGTGTGTATTTGTGTCTTTGCCCAGGAAAAATCTGCTATTTCCCTTATATGTAGATGAGCCTGTCGACTGCCTGTATGTGTGTGTGCTTACAGAGCTAGGTGTGTCTGGACTAATGAATGTATGTGAACACTTACATAAAGCAGAATGGTTGGTGCTCAAGTCGAGTGAGGCATAACAATGGCCTGAACCTCATCCCATAAGCAGATTTAAAAAATAAAATGTTAATCTCAAAAGTATGTTATTGTATCCATGCTACTAGTAGGTCAAATTTTGACTTACTCTATCATAATTTTGATTTACCATGAGCTTAACTAACTTTTTACCTTTTTTAATTTACATTTTTATATTTACATTTCTATCTATACACCTACAGTACCCGAGCCATGCCTAGGCATACGTTTTGATATATCTGCCACTGAATCTTCTGCCAACACCCCACTACAATGGATATTATTATTTTTATTGTGCTGCTTAAGCATTGAAAAATGAAATTTGAAAAACTCAAGAGTTAAGCTGAGATTTTGTTAATTTGTCCTCTGATATCCACGTGTCATGGTAAAATTGATCTAACATGTGACTCTAAAACAGAATAACACCTAAGACTGAGAAAAGAAACGATCTGGTGACTTGATGAGAATGAATGGGGGGGCTCAAAGACTGATAACAGGAACAATACATCACAATAGCAGTCTGCAGAGTCAGATGAAACAGATAAGAAAGTGAACAGTTGTGCATCTCAAAACTTAAGTGTGAGCTGTACAGACACCTCTCTGTTTTCATATTCTTGAGGAGTGTGTTCTTTTCTTGATCATTTTATACAAGGACAATAGGTTCATGGGTTCCTGGATGATGGTTATATCAGCCTCAGGCAAGACAGCTGTTCATCAGAGAGCAGTGAGTGACAAGTGTCAGGGTATGGGTATTACGAAACCAAAACCTGCCTAGTATAACATCATTGAATTGCCTCAAAGCTCCCTCTGGAGGAGGCACTGCAGCCTGCAGAATAATTATTTGAAAGCACAAAACATTTACAGGTCATGTATTAAGTCTTGCAGAAGAGAGCTGTTTCAATGCTTCACAACAAATATAGCACTGTAGCACATCTACTAGGGTCCATCTGAAGACAGGTGTGTTGGTTGCCAGTGTCCTTGAATGTAACGAACAAAATATACAAAATACCACACAAATAACTTTTATGCTTCCATTTTAGTGTAATGCATGTAAAAGGAGAAGATGTGTAAGAGAGCTACATTGACTCCTGTCATACAGAAATAATAGACTTAAGGTTGAACCCTGTGTTGTGGGCTTCTGGGATTCACCAGTGTTCATTAAAAGAAACATAAAGATATGTGTAGAAAGTGCAAAAACTATTGATCTGTATTTTATGACTGTCAGCTCCCTGCAACCACGTACAAAACTTTATGAAACTGTGTACCTTCTACCTGTATCAATACCCTTTTAGCCGAGCTGGTGGTGTGACCCTATGGATGGCAATGTTAGACTGTGGTCGATTCACCACTTTGGTCCAGATTAAAATGTCTGAACAGTTATTGGGTGGATTGCCATCAAAGTTGGTACAGACATTCATGGTACCCAAAGAATGAAAACTGACTTGGACTTACTGACTTTGGTGATCTCCTGACATTTCTTTTAGCGCCACCATGAGGTTGAAGTTAGTGGTTCATCAGGTCAAAATTTCAATTTGTCATTACTTGAGTTTATGACTAACCACAGAACCAGACGAGTTTGCTCTGGCAGATACATCTGGCCCCCCTCCCTTTCAGACAGATTTCCACCCAACATCGATGGTGTCAGGCCAATCACAACAGTTTATCTAATATGGGGCGGGTTTGTTAAAATAACTGACAGAGGAGCACCGCTGAGGCATTTTTGTAAACAACCAAGATGGCTGCTGCTGATGTGGAACGTTCTGTTGAATCCCCTATTGCGTCAGTATTAAAAGGACTAGACGGTATATTTTCTCTAAAAGAAGAGACAACTGCACTTCAAGCTTTTGTTGATAGAAAACGTGTCCGCCATACTTCCGTAAGGAGGTATGTTGCTCTGATTGGTTGTCTGCACCCACTAATAACACCCCTTTGAAATCGTAAATAAACTGAGAGGTGCTAGTTTATGACCAAATGTCTCCAAAACTGATTTTTGCAGTCCATTTCTTTTCACACCAAACAACCAATGTACCAACTGTACAGCTGTTAGCTGTAGCTCTGTGGAAATTGGATTGGTTGCAAGTCTCAAGAAGGTGGGTCTTAACTAATATGAGCCCGCCAGAGGGCAAACATCAGAGAGAGTATAGGAGAGTGGCGTGCTGCTACAAGCACAACTCCTTTTGGTTGGAGAACGTGATGGACATAGAATGATGACCTTCATCCACAAAGTATTTTTTTGTCTGTCTGTTTGTTGCTCCTAAAGAACTGAAACCGACCCAGTCGAGTCGAGTGAGTGGCACTATGACAAAGCTAAACAAGCTCACCTGGGTTTCAGGTAAGGCCTGCATCCTTTCGTGTGTTGGCAACCAAGGCATTTAGCAAATGTGATGGCCTGTTAGTAGCGGTTGTAGCCATAAGGCTTCGTGGTAATGAATCCCCTGGCTGAACAACAAATTTTGTGATTTTTTTTGTGCCGTGACAGTGTGCACTGACCTTGTATGTGCCAGTGTTCTGTTTGTGTTCAACCTCTGATTGATTTCAAAACCTTCTGTTATTTTCATCCAATTCATAAACATCCAGAATCAAGATGAAAAGGAGAGAGACTGGAGTCCAAAATCAAGAGTACATTTTTCAGCTAGTGCTAAACATTTTCAACTCACCTTGACACATCTTGGCCCTGAGTGAATTTGCATCTCTTGTCAGTCTTTCACAGTGAACTGTGTCACTATGAGAAATGCGTACTGTCATGATCGCTACATTGACTTACAATAAAGCTTTTGAACTTGTTGGAATGTCTTGGAGCTTCCTCTTTTTTACGAAATCTGTTGATTTGTTTTAGACTTGGCGTCATGGGCGTCTTTCCAAAGTGCTTGAAGCAAGCTGGTATCTCTTAGTCCAACACAGGGGAGGGTGTGGAAAGGGTTAAGACGAACAGGCAGTCTTCGCTTTAATCTTCATAATGGAAGCTAAAGAGGACTAATGATACCTTCTCTCTCCTCCTCCCATGCCTCCCTCCATCCCTTTCTCCTTCCGTATTTACACACCTCCATCCTTAACCCCCTGACCCTCCCTTCCTTACTGCCCCCCCCCCCCCCTCTCATCCATCCCTCTCTCTCTGTCCTTCATCACTTCACCCTTCCCTGCATTCTTGACTCGGTTCTCTCCTTTCTCCACCTTTTCATTAGCATCCCTCCATCCCCTTCTCTCCTCCGACACAGCCAGGCGTTACCACAGTGACAAATGGATCCTCCGCAGTGTTGCTTGGTGAATGTGTGTGTCATGGAGGGTGTGGATTCCTAGTTAAGCATTGTGGGTACATATGTGGTACCTATTTGTTTGTGTATCTATATCTATCTAGGCATGTGTGTGCATGATAGCATGGTCATGTATGGTGTACGTGTGTGTGTGTGTGTGTGTGTGTGTGCATGAGAGAAAGAGAGAGAGGGCTGTAGCTCTGTGACAGTGACTGATAGCAAGTCGTGGTAAACGATGCAGAACTTTTTTTAATATGGGATACAAGAGGTGGTTAAAAATCCTGCCTAATGGAGAAATATGAGAGGGAGGGAGGGATGGAGGAAGATGGGGGTATAGATAGAGCGAGAGAGCAAAAGCAGTGATATGAAGAAAGACATATAAGGAAAGATGCAGCAAAGGAAAGGAGTGGAGAGTGGGAGGACAAGATCAGAAGAGAAAGGAAGGGTATAAAAGCAGAGGAAAGAGAAAAGGTGTGTTTTTGAATCAAACTGGTGTTTAATACCAGAGTATCTGCAAAGTGGAACTGTGATATCATGGAGCATTTCGAAGTGAGCAGCTAGTTATTGTTAAATTTAAATAAGATCAATATGTTTTTGCATGTTTGAACAAGACTAGGAGTCTACAGCCATACTAGCACCTCTGTGAGGCTTGAATTCCATTGAGACACAAATGGACATGAATTGGTATACCAAATTTCATGTCAAACCATCCAATTGTTTACATTTCACTCAAAACCATTCGTGGTAAACCTCATGGTGGTGCTAAAGGAGAAGTAAGTGGATCACCAAAGTCAGTAGCATTCATCCTCTGGAAACCATGACACCCATGTGTCTGTATGAACTTTTGTGCCAACCTACTGATTAGTTGTTGAGATATTTCATAGGCGCTAGACAGTAGGGATCATTCTCTGGGGACCATGAATGTCTGTACAAAATTTCACAGCAATCCATCCAACAATTGTTGAGATATTTCAGTCTGGACCAAGGTGTTGGACTGGCATTGACATTCCAAAACTGCACAACTTGGGGGCAGAGCTGCACCACAAGCTGAATATCACACACACATTTGGCCTTTTAAAGTTGACATAGCTATCACGTTAGCAAACAATTGCCTTTGCACAATCCTCTGCCATTCAGATCCAGATGAAGCTCCTCACTGACTTGTTAAAGATGACGGTCCAGACTCTGCACTAAAACTGGATGATGTGAGAAAGTGTAAAGTAATGCCCTCTTTTTTTTAAGCATACTCATCTGACTTAAAATTTCTACGTGAAAATAAAGCTTCCATGATTAATGTAAGGATTGGTTCAGTTTGCAAATGTGAGACTACAGAGTTTCTTGAGACTCTAAATTTGACTAGACAGTAACAACATCAGCTATACAGTATATTGTTTATTTCAAGTCAGACTATGTACAAACTCAGACTGAAGTCAAAGGAAGAGTGTTGTGCTGTTGTTACATACAGTACATTACATGTGTGAACCTATGTCTCTTTGTGTGTGTGTGTGTGTGTGTGTGTGTGTGTGTGTGTGTATTGATGAATAGCCCTCGTCCCTGGCCCTCTCCCCTCACCACCTTCAGTAATGAGAGGAAGGATGCATGAGCAAGAGTGGAGGGGCAGATGAGAGGCCATGAGTCCTACACTGTGAATGTTGTCAAACACTTATTAAGCTGAAAGTCAGTATTTTAACCTCATAGTCACAGTTCCATTTCAAATCCACTATGCACTGACTTACAAGGTTCAAATACAAAGAATTAGGCTTTGTTTCTGTTTTAAATGTGACTTAAACCTGCAATAACTGATTTTTTTTGCAACTTTAGGGAAGTGGAAACAGAAACTATTTAGACATCCAGCAAATATGGAGTAAAATTAGCATTAATTTATGTTTGTGTTCACCTAATGAATGTAAGTCCAATATTCACTGATACAAATACAAGAAGACTCCAGATCCAGTCCAAGAGGAGTCCAGCTCACCGCTAAACCTCATGTCACTTCGTTTCTTTCTGGGAAAACACAAAAACAGGCAGAAATGTATTTTATTCTCAGTGGAAAATGCAATATTTCATTTAATTTATTACATTTCTAGCAAGAAATGTGGATTTTATTTTCATAATATTCGTTCAGTGAATTTATATGATCTTTGAGTGGGTATTTAGCAGGGTATGAGCAGAGGTAGGGATGAAGTAGGAAAGTAAATGAGAAATCTGAGACAGAATGAGCAGGATGGGTTGACTGGGTATGTAGGCATGATGGTTGATTAAAGGTGTGGTTGAGACGTGGCCCTGCTCCTGAACTTATGTTAACTTAATTTCACTAGCAAAGACCAAGATACAACAATATGTAATTTAAATGTTTAATGAAGGTTCAATAGATATTGGATGTTGAGGACAGATGAATTGATGTAGAAGGGAGTGGTGGAGGTGAAAGAAGGATCTCGTCTTTTAGGCTGGTCTGCGAGGACGTACTAAAGGGCAGAGGGAGACTCAGTGTGGGGGTTCCATCTCATGCGTGTTTCCACCCAAACTGATTACAGGCCCCCGAAAGATCTAAAACAAAAAAGTCTGACAAAAGCCTTGACAAAAGTCAATTAAGCCTGAGCATAGAGAGTGGACGCAGAGGGTGGGAAGGTCAGAAGTGAGTGGCGAGAGAGGGTTCTGGTTTTCGCAAGACTTTGGTTAACATTGTAACATGGGAATGGGAGGTAGAAGGACAGTGGAGCCTGATGACTAGTTTGATGAAGAAGTTGATTCCTGCTAAGTAGGTGTGGATGGTGGAGAACCAGATTTAGGATGGAATGAATGTGGGTGATAAAATTGCAGATAGACATGACGTCCAAAGAGGGAAATGACAGCTGGTATGTGGCGTGCTATGCCTGGAGACAATTCCAGCCAGTTAGGTAGGCTGAGACAGTGCTTGGGGCAAGGCTATTAAGGAATGGTTGAAGGATGAGGGTCGACAGATGAGGGGATGATGGTTGAGGGATGAAGGGTGACGGATGAAGGATGTGGGCTGAAGGATGATGGATGAAGGGTGAGGGACGAAGGGATGAGTGAAGGAATCGGGGAACCACAGGAGTCGAGAATAAGTAGGGTTAGGCTAGTAGGTGTGGGATGAAGGGATGAGGAGGAAACCATGTGTAAAGCTGTTGATGAGAAAGTGAATTAACTTTCTGCGTTGCGTAGATGTGAGCAGGATGGTGAAGCACTGACAGTGCGCAATCCGGCTGGGTGGTAAAGGCTCCGTATGATTCTCAAGACAAGAACGTAAGTGCTGCAAAGATTCAGCAGAAAAGGTAAGAGTGGTTAAATTGGGCTCAAAGGATTGGTTAAATTGCTGTATCCAGCCAGCTACCTGGTTAGCAAAATGTTTTTTTTACTTACAGCTGTAAAAAACCTGTCCCTCCATAAGGCCATGTCTAGAATGATGGAAAGATGATAATCTAGCTCAGATCCCTGTGCGGGAAGACTGAACCGATAATGTTGCAGTATAGTGAATGAAAAGAAAGCTGAGATCACCTGAAACAGGTAAGACATCATCTTTCCATCATCCAGTCTTTGGTTTTGGACTCTGGGTTTGGACTTTGAGGGCGTGCCGCGCTGTGGTGGATAGCCAGCTGGGATGGGCAGTATTTTGATTAAATGTATTTAAAATATGTATGCTTGAGGAAGCTGCTTTGGTGTTTGGTGCAAATTTCCCCCCAGATAAAGGTATGTAATCAAAATATGATCAGATATAAGGCAAGCTTACTGAATGACGTTAAAGTACAACAGAAGAGAAGAGCAATTAGCAAACACACGCGCTCTAGAACTGGCAAATACACTCACTATGTAACATTAACATACCAGCTAATGTCACAGATGGCTCAGGCAGCCTGGGACAGTGGCGTCTTGGGTTAATCATCAGAAACTTCTGCAGAAATTAATTGTTAGCAACTTCGGAGAGTTCTTGCTTGCAGAGCTTGAGTGGAGATGCTGGCGGGGCCGTGGTATGTTAACCACTGAGCAGCTCCACTGGGACGCTTGGCTGTGATCTGACTGCTGTGTCATGGCTTGGAGGACACCTGGTTTCAAACTAATCATTAGACAGATCGTTGTCTCGATCTGCAGTTCTGTATCTGTGGTGAGGTAACTCTTGAAATCAAAATTTTAGCTTTTGTCCAAGTTTTAGAGAATACAAACATAAGTTTAGGCATGAAGCGCGGTGTGTCTGTCCTTGAGAAATCTGAGACAGTCACTACAAATGTTAACAAAATGCATTTTAATGCCAAAACTGTCTTAAAATATTGCATTTTCCACTGAGAATAAAAGGAATATCTGCCTGTTTTTTTGTTTTCACAGAAGGAAACTTGACACGTGACGTGAGGTTTAGCGGTAAGCTGGATTCCTCTTGATCTGGTTCTGGAGTCTTCTTGTATTTGTATCATTGATGTACCATGTGAATAGATGATAGTGAATTCATTGCACTATAGAACCGTTGATTATAGCTTAACTTAACATTTAATTTCAAACGTTAGAATCAGGTAACAATCTCTTTGGTCTGAATACATGTTTGACATGACAGCTGCCATTGAAACATGATGTATTGGTTTACTCAGAGATCATGGTATTTTTTTCATTACACAAAAGTATGGGTAATTCACAGGAGCAAACCCCGATTTTATGTACTTCTTATGCACTTGCCCCAGATGTGAATTTTTCACATTTTTATAATCATTGTATTACAAAAGTGTTGATCAGTGTCTGTCTTGGACAATAACAAATGGCAGCCATTACTGCCTGTAAGCAACACATAGACAGTAAATTTGCTGGCATTTGTTGGGCATCTTCCCCCATTTTACCCTGCTGGCAGTTCATGCAGGTTCCACTCTTCAAATTGACTTTAAGCATTTCAGTTGTATCTCTCTTGGAAACTATTGGCTACTTATTTAAGGTAGCTGTTCTGACCACTCTATCCCTAATATTTATTGGTATTTTCAAACATTTGTATCGGTTCAGGTGGAGATGCACTTAATCAAATTCACCACAAGATGGCGATGCTTGACCAAACACAATGCAGTGGTTTGATGACCTGGTCTGCTGACTACATGAAGGGTAAACTGTGAAACTGAGGATACTAGATTAAATGGATTTAACTCTTCTTTCTTTCCCCTTTTCCTTCTTCTCCCTTTCCCTTTCCCTTTCCCTTTCTTTCTTTCTTTCTTTCTTTTCTTTTTCCCTTCTTCTCTTTTTTATTTCTTCTCAGTCTATTAAAGCTGTATTTTTAAATCTGTGTGTGTCAGTATTTACAGAGGAAGTTGTGTTGATTTGAATAGAGATTTGACTATTGCGTTATGTAGTTTGAAGTGATACCCTAGGGTGCTATGCTTTAATATGCCACAGAGGTTAGAATACTTCGAATGTGTGTGTCAGTGATGATATTGGTGTATTTATTCCAACATATCAAAGAAATTCACTGCTCTTAATAATGAAATGCTCCAGCTGTGATCAGTATGGGTGATACACTATCTGTGACTGCATGTTCTTTTGTGGGGATATCTTGTGTGCATCTGTGGCTCCCTTACCAGCCTTATTTTAATACAGGAAATCAAAGACAAACGAGCAAAGAGCAGCCTATTCTCTCTCATGAAAAACAGTTTAATGGCCGCCACAGTGATCTGGACAAAGAGATGAGGATTTATGGATTAGAATCACAGCAGTGCTATTGTTCCTGATTTGCATGAAGCGCTGCTGACAGAAACTGACACATTTTTTTATCAGCATGTTCATCAGCTTCACCTCCAGTAGAGATTCAATGTGAGCAGCCAACAAAACCACATTGAGTTTCAAGGGATAATGCTGTGATTCAGTACTGCACCTCTATAAAGTTGGGGCAGTCACAATAGAAGAATTAAACAAAGAATGGATCAAATCGGAGCAACAGAGGCCCAAGATAATACCTACTGAAATATAAAAGGTTTTATTGTCAAATTAACAGTGGAAACACAATGACATACCATCACCTTTAAAGTTGACATGGTGAACCTGACAAATGTTAAATATGCTTTTGGTCTCTACCAACTCCTGAGGGAAATATCTACCTCTGAAAACAGTTGCCTGCTGTGGCCGAAAACGACACTATTAGAGCAGTGAGAGCAAGGGCATAGGTTTGATTTAAACATTGGTGCGACATATATTAAGCAGGGGCTTGGTGGTTCTCCGCTAGGAAATTTCAATCATCAAACACTTCATTTCCTGCATTCTGGTATATGGTTTTGCACCAATGCATCAATTTATGGTGAAAATTCAGGCACCAGGGAAAATTATGGAATATACTGCAGTAAGGCTCTCAGGTGTTCTTATTGCCAGGCTCCTTTTCGTTTGTTTGGTGAAGGAACCTCTTTAAATGTGTATGTGGCACCTAATCACGTCAATGATAAATTCAACTTTAATAGTTTGTGTGTGTTTCAGCAAGATTTCAGCACTGCTGTATTTGTATCTGTAGTATCTGTATTGTATCTGTATACTTGTATTTTCAAGTATGTATAGTGAATATGTAAGCTAGAGTTTGTTGTCACAATACTGGAATTAATTAAGTTTCATTTTGTGCACTTGGAATTACTCTGCAAAAATAACAACATAAAAAAAACTTAAGTAAGTAAGCAGATTGCAACATCTCTGATTCTGACTTCTGTGACATAAACTGTAAGGCAGTACAATCCATGCAGTAAAGAAGTGACCTTAGTTTTGTTGAAATGGAATATTGGTTTATGATAAATGGATAGAAAGATAAATAAATATATGAATAAATAAAAGACAGACTGAACTCACTCTGTGCAACATGCGAGAGAATAAATTAATATACAATTTGTGTATATTTCTCACTTTCCCCTCATGGTCTGAATAACTGGCTAGATTTGTCGCTAGTCACTTTTTTGAAATAAAGTCGCTTACGGTCTAAAAAGTCTATTAAGAAAGTCACCAAGTTGGCAATACTGTTTATGTGTGTGTGAGGTGGGGGATGTCGAACGTTACGCTTGTCACAAAAGATTGAGTGGTTGTATGAGCTCATATTTTATGTTTATATTTTGGCAGTAAAAAAAAAGACCCTTGGCTGAAGAAAAAGACACGCACCTGTCAGGGGCATTTTTGTGTCTATGATTAGCTTTCTAGTGGTTTGTCAAAATTGAAGTCCTCTGCTACTTTCATGTTTTTATTCAGGGGGACAAATTCTTCCCTCTGGCTGGAGATATGCTATACAGATATCCCTTCCCACTGATGTAAGACAGAATTTGTGCTTGTATCAAGACAGCCATAAAGCTGTGGTTTCACTGGGTTTTGAACAGGACCTGCTGCGTGTAAAGCAGACGTGATAACCACTACACTATAGAACCTGTACAAGGCTGGGCATGTCAGAGGTATAGCTTTGAGATTGTTTCATTTGATGAAGTTTCTGCATCCAAAGAAGGCAGAAAGCAGCATTTACATGTGTGACATGAAAGAAAACACAAGTGACCATGCAAACCTGTGAGTGTGTGTGTGTGTGTGTGTGTGTGTGTGTGTGTGTGTGTGCGCGCGCGCACGCATACATGGGCTGTTACACAGACATACAAGTAAAAGCAAACACATCCCAGTTATGAAGATATGAAGCCACAGTGTGGGTTTTCTGTGACCATGCTGAACTTGGTTACTTATTAACTTCTGTCCTACTTCCTGAAACAGATGCAGCAAATATGAATACATACAGTACAGAGGGCAGTTTATTCAGCAGCTCAGTCATTCATTTACAGCTGGAAAATCCCAAATGGAAGAGATGATCAGTGAGGAAGAGTATTACTTTGTGCTTAAAAGCGTTTGAACTTTTTCTGATACCCTGAGACAGAGCTAGAGATCCTGTATACTGTATGTGTAAATGGTGTGAATGGGTGAAAAGTATATAAACTGTAAGAACTTAAATCTGTTTAGTTGAACATATGAATGGCTGAATCTGCAGTTGTTTTACAAACCCAATAGAAAAGTTAATAACATCAAGAGTTAAGGTTCAGGGTTACCACTTGCTTTTGGGATTAATATTCCAATTAGGACTACAAGTAAGGTAATAGATGAAACAGATCTGGGACTAAAACTACATCTACATTAATCTGAAATTTTTTGCATGAAATCTATTTCCCGTCCATGGGTCATTTTTGTAGAGCCGTCTGAGTCTGTTGCGTTCTTTGAGATTATATATATATATTTAGGACTCAGATTAATTCAATTATTGACCGTTCGATTGCCAAGCTAATTAACACAGGGGTTTACACGGTGTCTCTTTTGCTCCTCCCAGTGTGTATGTGCTTGCAACACATAAATGCATGGATGCAGATGATTTGCATAGGCAGGGAGTGAGCCTTCAGAGGCAGGAACATGCAGCTTTATTCTGCTCTCTCTGGCTGATAACATGGTAAACCACAGACCCTCCATGTTTCATTATTAACACCCATTGATGTAAGAGGGAACATGTGCTTACCCTAATGCTGTGGTTCCACTGGGTTTTGAACCCAGGACCTTCTGCTAACCGCTACACTATGGAACCTGTGCAAGAGGGGGAAAAAATTAAATAGTGTTTCTAGATGAAACCAAGTGATGAATGCAAATACAATCTACAGAACCCTTATATCCCTATTGGCAGGACAGTGTGGTTTGTCAGAGCCTTCTTTATCTGCTACCACTATTATAATTAAGGTTTGGTTTAGGCACCAGAACAGCTTAGTTAAGGTTAAGGAGACCTTGAGAAGAACTACTTTGTTAAGTGTCCTGGTCATGGTTAAAATAAACCATTATTGAGTGTGGTCTCAAAGTCACACACTTTGTTGATCTATATATCCACCCCAACCTCATCCATACAAAGTGTTGTGGCTCTGTAACAATGTCTGATAGACAAGAGTCAAAATTCACTAACCACTACAGATTTGTTAAATATAAAGATAGGTCAAACGTCAGTTGCTGTGTCACTATTACTGCACCTAGAACAACAAACCACCTATAGCAACACCCTAGCAACCCCCTAGTAACACCCCAAACATCAGCCCCTAAGGCCTTGTTCAGACCAGCTGCAGCCCTCTCATTCATGTAACCAGTCTGGCCACGCAGTGGGGCTGTCAACGCAGGGGGCTCTGGCAAAACAACACTGGGTTAGTCTTTAAATGCATTCATATGTCACTCCAACTGGACTTCCTGGACCTAGATTACATTGTCTCATCAGTACTTGCAGCCACATGCCTCCATCAGTGCAGCCCCCTGCATTGCTTGAGCACCTTAACTGCTTCACATCTGGTACACTGTGAGACTTTTTTGGCATGGAATCAAAACATAGTAATAAATCAAACTAAGATGCAAACACGAGTACTTTGAAAGACTGATGAATTATCAGCTCTGTTGTGCTTGAGTTATGCCTGCTTTGACATTTTGACGTTGTTAACCTTAATAAATAAGATAACCTGGTTTGTGTGTTGACATGACTGTTGGAATAATCAAAATGCCTCATTTAACTGATAATCAAGTTATCAGAGTGCATGTAACATGCTGAATGAAAATTATTAATAGGTTTGGATCATTGTTTGTCCAGGGTGGGTTTGGTGACATACTGTAGCAAATGTCAAAGTTTCACAAGCAACCTGCAACGACACTGAACTGCCAGGTTTAGATAAGTTTAAGTCTGGGTTGAAGTCATATGTTCAGGTAGAAGTTAGGAAATAAATTGTAGGCAATATTGTGAGTTCAGCTATGGTCCTCACAAGTATAGTAAGGTTTGCAGGTGTGTGTGTGTGTGTGTGTGTTTGTGTGTGTGTGTGTGTGTGTGTGTGTGTGTGTGTGTGTGTGTGTGTGTGTGTTTGTCAGTGGAGTGGGAGGGGCCAACCACAGCACCTGCAACTCAGCACCTAGGAGTAGACAGACAGAGGAGTGTACGTGGACAGGAAAGAAGGAGGACATATGGAGATGTAAGGATATACCAGAATGAATGACAAACCAGAGGGACGGTAACCGAGCTGTGGACTACCACCGACTCCTCTTAGCTCCCAATTCTTCTACTTTATGTGAGTTGCTATTCCCATCTTCAGGAGAGGCTTCTAAACCCTGCAACATGGTGGAATACACTGAGCAATGTATTATTTTCAGTAACATGTTTATTGGCCAGATTCTCCCTCATACTCACCAGACCACACTCTGCAAGTGCTAGATGTAACTTCACTTCCACTTGTGGTTTTAGTGTAGTTGCGGATGAAGACTGTGGATCATGGATTCCCCCTTGTGAGGAAATGGGGACTAAAAGGTGAGACGTAAGTTTAAGTTTTTCCTTTCCAATTTGCCAAGAAGGCATATTATTAACTGGCCCCATGCAAGCACAGACCTCTCCAAGTGCTGCTTTAGCATCTGAACACATATCCTGTCTCTGACAGAGGTATAACAGAGGTCACCAGGACAGTGGACGTTGAATGCGGTTTCACAAGGCGGTTTTGTTGCTTCAAGGCTGAATTCAGGAGTTTTGGAGTAAAGAGGCTGGAAATTGATCTGGAAACCTGTTGAAGTCAACCACAGCTGGAAAGAGACATCATCCGTTTCAAACAGGTGAGTCTATAGCATTCATTGGTGTGGTCTGTAAGTACATACAGTATATTCAAGTACTGTTCTTAAATACGATTTTAGGTACTTGTACTTTACCTGAGTATTTCCATTTTATTCCACTTTATACTTATCTGACAGCTATAGATACTAGTTACTATGAAGAGTTTTTTTTTTAGATTAAGATTTCTCTCTTACACACACACACAACATATATGTATATATATTCTGTATATACTGCGCACACACAAATGTAAATACTGTTTATAGAAGCCTATAACATCCAATAGCAACTGTTAGCAATTGCACCAAAGTGAATTTTCCCCTCTGGACTTCTTAACGCACATGGTTTAATTCCAATAAAAAATAAAAATTAAAAGGATAAAGGACCCCTAGGTTGGGAACACTGGACTAAACTAGCTAACTGTATATAAAGTAGTTAAAACTAACTCCACCTGGAGCAGCTACAGGAGTGAAATGCTGCTCCAACATTGATGCATCAGTATTTACAATGTCATATATAATAATATATCAGTCACAGGAGATATTTTACTGGAGAACAAATACGATTTGATACTTGAAGTACATTGCTACTCGTACTTCCGTACTTTTTTGAATGCAGGACCTTTACTTGTAAATTAGTATTTTTACATTTTTGCATTTGTACTTTTACCTAATACTTCTTCCACTGCTGCATAAATCTGCATGAACTACAAAAGACAAAAGACAAACACTTTGGTTAGTTGTCACAAAACAACCTCAAAAACGTAACTTAAATATTTAGCAAATCGTATTTCAGAAAGAGGAGAATAAACTGTGGCTTTTTTGTTTTGTTAGTTTTTTTTTTTTTTTTAAATCTACCACACAATTTTAGACCCAATTATTGGTGTATTGTAAGTAGACTCAGCAGGTATTTATTGGGGACAGGAACCATATCAAGTTGGGTTTTCAAATGATGACTGATAAGTGCTCGCTTTTGCCAACAAATAAAATGCTTAATTCGCTGAAAAAAAAAAAACTCCACTACAGCTGTCATTGTCATGAAAGTTGTTGTGGAGTCTTCAGTTTTTTCACACAAACACAAAATCAGTTTCTGAATACATTTGAGGCGAGAAATATGGCCATACAGTTTGATAAGCATTATTTATGCTTATATGTACAATCCTTGATTTCAATAGATATTCAAGGCAGCGAGGCATGTTCTCTGAAACACTCCCTAATAGTTCTCTAACTGATCCACCTTCAGCTCGAGGGACTGAAGCAGCACTTTGGTGAGCTGGTCTGTTTCTGCTGTGATCACCCACGTTTTCTGACTGTCTGTCAGTTTCATCCAGAGCAAAATATCTCAACTATTAGTCAGATTGCCAATACATTTTATACAATATAATAATATACTTGTGTCTATTCCAGCCCAGTAGCCCTCAGAAATGGATGTTCAGTATCAACCCTCTGCCTGCTGATGATTAGGATATTGATAGTCTCCAGATGGGTACTGGTGATATCCTGACCTGTAGCACCATCATCATTACATACTATATATCCCCTTTTACACAAAAATATCAAAACCTATTGAGCAGGTTGCCATGAAATTTACATGGAACATTTCCACAGGAAGAACCTTTCTCCAGCACCACCCTCAGATCAAACTTTGGGTGGTGAGGAGCTAACAGGCTGCCATCACACAACACGTTTCAGCCAGGATTTTCAGTCATTTTATGTTCAACTGAAGGAACTCGATTTGCTGCACGATTTGCAGATTCTTTCGAAGTGGTCAAAGTACAGTTGGATAAATAGAACAGTGGTCAATGTTTCATCACTGAATAAAAGCAAGCACACACTGCCATTACAAACTGCTGGCTGTGAGTTTTCATTTGTCCTTCTTGGAGGCAGGGGGTTTATGGTGTGTGGCTGTATGCAACAGCTTTCATCCTCAGGTATGTCCATGCCCATGTCCAGACAATAGTATCTGCAGTGACCACAGACGGTATGAAATTCAAATGTATTGATTATTTATTTTAAAGCACAACAAATTAAGAAAGGAAATAATTATTTTGCCATAAAGAAAGGTGTATTTAGATGAAGATGGAAGTAGATGCTGAAATATTTCACTGGACCAGTATGAGCTTTAACTTTCTGGTAGTGCTAGATATCAGAGGATTACTTAAAGGGATAGTTGTGATTTTTTTGTGTGTGGTTGTATGTATATTGTACTCATCTATAATCAGTGTATTACCTACAGTAGATGACAGTCAGTGTGCCCCCAGTTTGGAGAAGCTGACAGCTGTTCCTGCACAGACCCTCAGCAACTTACTGCTGTGGACGGGGTCAGCAGCAAAACAGATTATAGCCACTTAAAAAAAGCTTTACTTTGTTGTCAGACAGCCCTTTCTGACAGGGAACTGAAGCCATTATAGCACTCTCTTCACAGCCAACAGACTCCTTTGAGAGAAACAGTAATTTCACATTACAGACCACAGGAGTTGTCGGTCTGCCACTGCCTTGTTACACGTCGTAACACATTAGTTCAGATCCGAACTCATATGTGAAAACACCAAAGTCCAGTCAAGGCAACAATACACCAGCAACTTCTGTGTTTTGCGAGGTAAAATCACTGTTTTTCTCAAAGGAGTCTGGTAGCCCCACTTCAAAAAATGGTCGTACTATCCCTTTAGGTCAGCAGAGGTCAGCTTCTGGGCACCTAGGATAATCTGTACCAATTTCATGGCAATCTGTCCATTAGTTGTTGAGATATTTCATTGAAAACCAGAGGAAGGGTCAGGGGATAACTGTGATTCATCCTCTGAGGACTGTGTAGTTTTGTACAAAATTTCCAGACCGTTTATTTTGAGCCCACATGACACAACAAAAGGAACACAAGCAATTTGGATTGTTTTTGTGCACCACAAGCAACAAAATGGCTGCTCCGCCGCACCCCCTCCCACTGAAAGGCAGTCAAACACAGAGCGTCTAGGAAGTCGATACTCAGCATCACTTCAAAGTTGTATAGAGTCTACATCAAAAGGGACAAAGGGATCCAAACAATAATCAGTTAGCTCAGCGTATCACGTCTGCATGAAATCGAGAAAGAGGGAGAGCGAAAGTGAGCGAGAAGAAGAAAAGAAACAATAAAACAATGTGGTTTAGTTTCTGTTTGCTCAGCTGCTGTAAAAACTTGCCCCGGGGCCAGAAGGCAATCAGGAGCTGACATGGTGCCAGTTTGCATGCCAGCTGAAACAGTTAAATTGATCTTTTTAACTCTTGTGTTGGTGGATAATTTCCATCATTTTGACCCCTAATTTCCTTTTTGCTGGTTATATATAACGTTGGTTACTTATAATCTATAAAGTAGTAGATATGAGAAGACTCTCATATGTGTCTGCTAAATATGCAACTAGAGCCAGCAGGCAATTAGCTTAGCTTAGCATTAAGGCCAGGTTGTGTTCTGTCTACAGTCATGCTAGTGGCTCTCTGAGGCTGCATTTAGACCAGTGGTGCTTTGAGCTAAATAACATGCTCACAGTTACAATGTTAACATTCCGATGTCTAGCTGGTATAAAGTTTACCATGTTCACCATCTTAGATCAGCAGTTTTGCATGCTAACAAGTGGAACTGATGGGAATATCATTATTTATCTCATAGGTGTTGATGGTGAGATATTTCATTCAATAAATTGAAAACTTTGACCCGCTAGTGGCGCAACAGGAAGTGTCAATCGATTATCAAGGTCTCAAGAATTCATCCTCTGGGTACCATGGATATATGTAGCAAATTTCATGGTATCCAACAGTTGTGATATTTCAGTCTCGACCAAAGAGAGTGGACAAATCAACAGTCCAACAAAGAGCCACACCACTCGCATGGCTAAAAAAAATCCATCTTACAGCACCTCTAAAGCTGACATATTATTATTATTATTATGTTATATCTCATTTGTTTAATCCACACAAAAGTGTGTAAGAATTACACGTTATGGATTTACGGGGGCGTTATGTACTGGAACTATTTCTCACCAGGCAAAATCATACTGGCTCAGCCTGCCAAAGCCCTGCACCATAACACACACCCACATATCCATTGGCCTGACCTCCTATATGTTTCTTTTTGTTTCTAACACACACACACACACACACGCACGCGCACACACACACACACACAGTCTGATGTGACATACACACACGGTAACCTGAGCATGTGTGCATCCACAGCATATGGACTCTATTGAATTACACTGAAATATTAATAGTGTCATGGGTGGATGGATAGGTGCTCAGACACATACACACACACACACTCTCACACACACACACACACATTATAACAAACACATAGAAAAACACTAAGATACTCGTATAAAGACAGAGACAGGTGCACCTACATACATGCAGTGTTTGTGTTTTACAGTTAATTGTTTTTAATCCCAACAGTTTAACAAACGTTTATTTTTTCTCTTACCCAGCCTTCTTCTTTTTTTAATTTTAACCTTCTTTTTGTCCGTTTTTTTCTTTCCTCAGTTCTCCATCCATCCCACCATTCTGCCATCATGGCGGAGCCGTCTCCAGGCTGGTGGAAGCTGACTTTTCTGAGAAGAAAAAAATCCCAGCCCAAGGTTCTGTATGAAATCCCTGCAGAGTTTGTTTCCAACGCTGCCAGTGGTCAGCACGGCTCCAGCGCAGCCTCCGGAGCCGACGTCCACCCAGAGGACATGGTGCACGACCCTCAGCTGGATGCCCGTCTGGAGAGGATTGTGGATAAAACAACAGCCAACAAGGGGCGCCACGTCAAGGTGTCTCACTCTGGGAGGTTTAAGGAGAAGAAGAAAGTGCGAGCCACACTGGCGGAGAACCCAGAGATGTTTCCAGGGGGTGACCCATCAAGGGATAAGAACCAGAGGGCTGGGAAGTGACAGGACACACAAATATTCTAAAACTGAAAAGTAATGTACACACGTAGATAAACATATAAAAACATTCAATCACATATGCATTCATAGGGAAAGTTAAAACTTGGCGTTTATAGCTTTCTGCCGCGTTGCCAGTTGATGGAGCTGTAATATCTAAAAGTAGGGAAACTCTGAGGTTAATATCTTCTTTGAAGGACAATTTTCCTAAGAAAATGTTTTACCCCTAAGACACTCATCGGAATGAGTGACATTAAGCCTCTAACTTCTGGAAAATAGTGTATAATTCTATAGAAAAGTTTGAGGTTTTCCCATTAGCTTCAATACGAGAAACATCTAGTGGCCACTTAAGGAACTCCATCTTGAGGCACTAGTTTCAGCTGTGGTGGTTGCTGCTTCATCCACCTGCTGTTGATAATAGGACAGCATTGGTTTAAGGGATTGATCCTACAATTTTTTCAGTACAAGATCATTTACAACTAGTCCACTGGATTGTCTAGGTGCGCCAAGATCAAACCTGTGACCTTTCGGTTACTGGACGGATTATCTAATTAGTAGACAAACACAGCTGTATAAGACATACAGTTTTGGACCTCATGTAAGACTGTGACTGTAAAGAGATGTATTGTAAAGTCAGGATGGCAAAAATATTTACAAAAAGTAAAGTAAAATCTACTTTTGAAAAAAGACACACACACAAAAATCATTTATTTGACAAGCACATTACCAGCGTCTACAAAGAAACACTCACAAGTATTAATTTGAGCAGTAGTTCAAAGTAGTAGTTCCTGGATTTATTTCTTAAAAGGTTGGATCACCCAAATTGCACTATAACATATCTTCCCAAAAATTCTTCTGCAACTCCAACACAATAGAGAGTGCTCTAAAGGCCTTGTCACACTAGCATTTAACACATTCAAATATATTCCAATGAAACTGCCATGATTAATGGATTTGCTCATAGGAGGAAGTCAATCCAAGCCTCAAGTTTAAATTTAGTGAACTTTGAGACATTAATAGACCATTTTGAAATATCAAAGTAGGAACAGCACATGTGGAATGATGAAACATTAATAATGGCTGCATTGGGTGGAACAATCCCAAGGACAGGTACTGTTCAATAGGACACTTGATTGAATGGAGCAATTGCTAATGTTATTATTTACACTTGCCTGTCCTGCTTTGTCAAGTCAAAATGTCTGCAGCAAAAAGGGTCTATTCGCACCATTAACAAGCTGCCTTAACTTTTGAGGCAATGGAACCGGAGATTGTAAAATGGAGGTAGCATAGTTTGCTTGCTGTGTTGTTCATCTTTATTTAACGTCCTCTGTCGGATTATACACTGCTCAAGAAGACAAATGGTTTGCAGACAATTATGAGACAGGAGTTGATGGTATGAATATGCCGTTTGGATAAACTGTTTCCTGTAACTAGCAGTTACCAAGCTTGACAGAGCTCAGAGAGCTCTTCAATAGAGCTCTTTATTGGGTGAAATGATGTGCAATCCTGAGTCAAACTACCCTGTACATAAACCCCCAGTCTAGGGCTCCAGGCCTTCAAGGACCCTGAAAGCTCCAGGTTTACTGTGTGTCAGATTTTACTTTTGCAACAGCTTTTTTATCTTGTAAAACCTACTGAAACATTTTGTCTGGGTTGAATACTGATATTCTGCCTTACCTTTCAAAATAAGTGCAGTAACATCCTGTGACTGTGACATGTTAGCTGGGACACTAAAACATATTTACCTTTTTTTTATGTCCATGTCTTGTAATGATACTTGATATAGAGCAATGAATATTTTGCAAAATATGCAATTTAACTGGAATTGCTTTATTAGTCCAACTGGGGGCGCTATGGATCTTTAGGCTACATCAGTGAGTGTTTACTGAAAATGACTTGCAGCGTGGTTTGGGTGAAATCAACATACCAGCAGTAGTATCTATCTCCACACCCTCTATACTGGCATGGATTTAAAAGACAAACAGACTGCATGGCTACAATATAACCACATCCAAACAGCACAACCTGCACATGTTGTTGCCAGTAAAACCCAGTAGATGGCAGGATTGCTCTACCCAGAAACCTCATATTTGACAGATTGTTCATTCAAACACTCCGCTACTCTGTTTTTTTGCATGAAAGTTTGGTTTAGAGGCTTTTGTAGATAAATTTCAATTTATTTTACAGCATCTGAATTATACTCAACATCCAATCAATAGATAAACTGCAGACTGGCTCTTTAGTACCACTTTAGATTGTGAGTGAAATAAATGTTAAAATGTTGATACTCTATTCCTCTCCTGTGCTAAAATGCTCCCACTGTTGCTGTAATAATTTCAGTTTGATTTGTCAATTGTGCAAAATAAATATTTTTTTTGTAAATTAATTGTATGAATAAAATATGTCCAAAATATATTTTAAAAGTAAATTATTTGTTCCTGCAATTATATTTTAGACACATTTACATGCAAAGTGTAACAGCTAACAGCAATGCAAACAGATTTTAAAAGATGACAGAATGTTCATTAAGAGTTTAAAACTATAACACTGCCTGCAGAGAGTTGCTATGGTCAGGTTAAACCACAAGGGAGTGCCCTCATGCCATCTACAAACCTCATCGAGCCCTCTTCTCCAGGCATCACAATGAAAACGTGATCCTGTTTAATGACAGGATGCCGTCTAGTGGTCAGAGGCACAAGTACACATTACATAAAATAATTCAGCTATATAAAGGATATATTTTATTATATATACATAAGTAGTTTATGGGTTCATTGTAGGGTCACAATTACTCAAAATTAAGGGGATGATCAACCAAAAAAAAAAAAAAAGTCATTATTTATGTGTAAAATAAAGAAGATGAAACAATTAAGATTTTAATTTTAGTTAGGAGACTATAGTAGAAAGTAAGATTCATTAACTGAGGGGGGATCAGTAAGATGATCAATGATCAATCATATGAACAACTATAACTTTGTTTGCTTGCTACACAATTGCATAATGTAAAAAAAAATCCAGTTACTTAACACAGAGAATCTACTTTAATATGTGATGAACTCATGTTACATTTCTAAAAAGTAAACTGAGTTTTACTAGTTTATAAAATTATATAAAAAGTAGTATGAGTGGTGGTCAGTTACCTTCAGTAAAAGTACTAACACTATACTGTTAAATACTCCATTACAATTAAAAATCCTGCATTAAAAATGTTACTGAAGTAAAGTTATGTCAGTATAATCAGGAAAATAAAACTCATACAACTAGAATGAAAATAAATCCCCCCCAAAAAACTATTATATAGTATATCATTAGATTTCTATAACTCATGAAAACTCAAAAGCAGGATTCTACTGTTGTAGTTGGTTAAGGTAGAGCTCTTTTTAAAAAAAAATTTTTTATGATGATTATTTTTATTATAGATAAATCTGCTGATTATTTTCTCCATCAATCGATTGATCGATTGTTTGGTTTGTAAAAAATCTGGAACTAGTGGGAAATGCCATCACAGTTACCCAGAGCCTCAAGTGACATACAACAGTCCAAACCTAAAAATGATTTAAAAATACATTAAAATAATCAAAATAAAAAGTAGCAAATCCACATATTTGTGAAGCTAGAGCCATGAAACGACCATTTTTCCATGAAGCACTTTTTATGCTTTGTGTGCACAAATCTTAATTTGTAGAGTAACTGGTAACTAAAGTGAAATAAGTAAAAAGTACAATATTTCCCTCTGAAATGGCATGGAGTAGCAGTATAAAGTTGCATGAAATGGAAATACCCAAGTAAAGTACCCTAAAAATGTTTACCTAAGTACAGTACTTGAGTAAATCTATTTAGTTACATTCCATCACTCTTTCTCTACACTGGAGCTTATTCTCCCTCCTCAAACTGACATAAAGACACTGAAGAACCCAACACAAGCCTTGTCTGAAACCTGAACGCAGGATAGAGAGGTTCAGTGAATGTGGTGTTGAAGGTGTGGAGGTGGATCAGTGTATCAGAGGAGACTTTGTAAAATGACAGAATGCCAGCAGGCCAGTCCAGATACACCGCTACTCTGCCACAGTCAAAGGAGGAGGGGATGCCCCGTATGCCTGTTGTTCTCTTGTTATGACAGGCAGAGTAACCATTAACAGAACAAAAGAGACCCCAGGACTTGTCATTCTCGCTAAGACAACCGCAGTCATGCTCTCCTTTCCTTCTGATTCCTTTGTATGTCACCCCTACATTTACCCATCCTTTCCACTCCACCTCCCAGTAACAGCGCCCAGTCAAACCGTCTCTACACAGAACCTGCTTCCAGTGGTGAAATCTCTCTGGATGATCAGGGAAAGGCTGCTCCTCATTCATTTCTGTCACTGTTCTGTTTTCCTCAGACAGACTGAGCTTTCTGTGTGCTGTGTTTGGGTCCAGTGTGAGTTCACAGGCATCTGAAGGGGAGAAAAAGACACAACTCAACAGATTTTAGCTTGACATGTTATTTGATCACTTCTTTAACAAATGTCTGCATATAATCAGTTAAAAATTATGGTTTGTTTATAATTCATGGCGGCTAGGCTGTTGTACATCTAATAGCTGATAATGACTGTAAGAATACATCAGAAAAGCTCATCTTACACATGAAGGGTTTCAAGTGATGCCTTCCACAATGGTCAATACTGAGGCAGAAGTGAAACAAGAAATAATGAGAAAAAATACATATTGACAAATCCACACACTGTGTATAAGTTGTAGCCTAACTGTACACTAACATAACCTACTGAAGAATGTCCAGTCTCCACTGTGGATTCTCCAATCCAGCAGACAGCAGATTAACTCCTGAGTCTCCTGGATGATTGTAGCTCAGGTCCAGCTCTCTTAGGTGGGAGGGGTTGGATCTCAGAGCTGAGGCCAGAAAAGCACAGCCTTCCTCTGTGACCTGACAGCCTGACAACCTATACATACATGTGTTAAAAACATATACATGTACAGTATGCATGTGTTACATGACACATTTTCTAACTAGTGGCCTATATATTCAAGTACTTGTCATAATAATTTAAAATCATACTGGTAAGGGGACAAATTTGCTTTAATACAAACAATTGGCTATAGAATTTGTATCAGACAAACCATTATCTTTTTGTCTCCAATATTCATTGAGGTAAATAGTTGATCCTAATAATGGGTGGCAGAATTGAGCTAAAACTATTGCACCAAAAGCAGTTGAACAAAATAAGTTGATTCTTACTCTCTTATGTTACAACATCATTGCATTGTTTTCTAATATGTTACACCACATACTAAATATATCAAAGCAAACATTTATAAACTGTCAAGTTTCAGGGATGACATTTTGGGAAATACACTAGATGAGAACATTGATACCCCTCAAGTCTGTATGGTAAATATGAAGCTACTGTCTGCTAACTGTGAAAACGCAAAACTGTGACCTACGACGGTTGACCAAGAGATCTGCATTATTGATCATGTATTGAATTGGTTCATGACTACTGACCGTAGAATTGCGAGTCTACTGTGTGGACTCGCCAAACCAGCAGAGAGCAGCCTCACTCCTGAATCTTGCAGGTCATTGTTACTCAGGTCAAGCGCTCTTAGACTGGAGGACTGGGAGCTGATAATTGAGGCCAGAACTTCAGAGCTTCTCTCTGACAAGTTACAGCCACTCAACCTGATGAGAAAATTACAAATCAGACATAGTAATAATAATCTCTCTTGTAGGAACTATCGTTGATATAATTAATTTGTCCAGGTACATAATGTATTTCAAATATGTACTGGGGGCGTTGACTCCTGGCAACAAAAATACATTTTCTCTAAAATGAATTGTGTTTATGAAATCAAACCAACAAACCGACACCACAATACCAGAGTGTCAATATTGGACCATGTTGTAAAACTAAAGATTACTCTACATTTTAACCATTCAATGCCAACATATTTTGAATTATATATTTCTATAATATCTACAAACGGCAACCACAGTATGGTTAAGGTTAAGGAAAGATCATTGTTACGGCAAATAAACTAAGATTATGGCATGGTTACGGTCAGGCAAGTAAAGCACGTGGTAAAGGTTAGAGAACAATCATGGTCAGTTGAAAAAGAAACAAAGTCTGTTATGGGAAGTGGAAATGTGGTCACCCACATGAAAGTGCCTGTACATCAGCAAATTTTGACTTGCAGAATTGTCCAATATGAGCTTAGTTCCTAGTGATACTGGGCTGAGTCAAACATATCTGGGAAAAGGCAAAACTCTGAATGCCTAAACAGTTGACCAAAATATCTGCTTTATTGATCATGTATTGAATTTGTTCATGACTACTGACTGTAGAATTTCCAGTCTACAGTGTGGACTCTCCAGTCCAACACAGAGCTTCCTCACTCCTGAATCCTGCAGGTCATTGTTACTCAGGTCAAGCTCTCTCAGACTGGAGGACTGGAAGCTGAAAATTGAGGCGAGAGCTTCGGAGCTTCTTTCTGACAAGTTACAGCCACTCAACCTGATGAGAAAAACAAAACAATGTTACATAATGCGCAAGGCTTCTTTAATCTCTCTTGTAGAAACAATCTTTGATATGATTCATTTTGTCAGTTACATATCTTCAAGAGGCTTTGTCTCCTAGCAACAAAAATACATGTTCTCTCAAAGGAACTGTGTTTCTGAAATCAAAATAACAAACCAACTAACTATATACTGTAAATTCAATCCAGTCGGATGTGTCTACATGCCCATTTACCACACAAACCTCCCTTACTTTCTGTATTGGCACTGGATGTTGGGACTGGACATAAATTGTGACCTGCAGAATTGTTCAATTTGAAAAACTGTAAATGAAACACTTGGTTCATGACTACTGACCGTAAGGTCTTCAGTCTACAGTGTGGACTTCCCAGTCCAATAAACAGCAGCTTTACTCCTGAATCCTGCAGGTCATTGTTACTCAGGTCCAGCTCTCTCAGACAGGAGGATTTGGACTCAAGAACACAAGCCAGAGCTTCACAGCTTCTCTCTGACAGCTTACAGTCTCTCAGGCTGAAGTAGTGTTGATGACAGAAAAACAAGAAACTTTGAAAATTCTTGTATTTTATTACAAGAAAAAAGATTACATTTGATATAGTAAGTCTGCCCATTTATCAGTGTACCTACTAGGATATTCTCGAAGCTTTGACCACTTGCCGCAGCCTAAGGAGACCTTCCTCTGAAGCAGAGTATTTCCTCAAGTCAAACTCTTCCAGGTCTTTTTCTGATGACAATAAGAAAAAGGCCAAAGCTGACCATTGAGCAGGAGAGAGTTTGTATGAGGAGAGACTCCCTGAACTCAGGTACTTTTGGATCTCCTCCACTAGAGAATGATCATTCAGCTCATTCAGACAGTGGAAAAGATTAATGCATCTCTCTGGAGATGGATTCCTACTGATCTTCTTCTTGATGTATTTTACTGTTTCCTGGTAGTTCTGTAGGCTGCTTCCTGTCAGCAGTTCTTGTAAAAGGGTCTGGTTGGTCTCCATTGAGAAACCCAGGAGGAAGCGAAGAAACAAGTCCAGGTGTCCATTTGGACTCTGTATGGTCTTGTCCACAGCACTTTGGTAGAGCGGATTTACCTTAGATTTGTCCCTCAACAGTGGAGACCACCTGGATCTTGATCGTGGCTCTGACAGTAGGTTGACACCAGTGTTGACGAATGTCACAAAGACATACAAAGCAGCCAGAAACTCCTGAATACTCAGATGGACAAAACAGAAAACTTTGTCCTGGTACAGCCCACACTCCTCTTTAAAGATCTGTGTGAACACCCCTGAGTAGACAGAGGCTGCCCTGATATCAATGTCACACTCTATCAGGTCTGATTCATAGAAGATCAAATTGCCTTTCTGCAGCTGCTCAAAAGCCAGTTTTCCCAGAGACATGATGATCTTGCTGGTCGTGGTGTTCCAGAGTGGATCTGTCTCAGATCCTCCACGATACTTGACATTACCTACTTTGGATTGAACCACCAGGAAGTGAATATACATCTCAGTCAGATTCTTCGGCAACTCTTCTCTGGTTTGTGATTCCATTATATCCTCCAGAACTGAAGCAGTGATCCAGCAGAAGACTGGGATGTGGCACATGATGTGGAGGCTTCGTGATGTCTTGATGTGGGAGATGATTCTGCCGGCCAGCTCCTCCTCTCTGAATCTCTTCCTAAAGTACTCCTCCTTCTGTGGGTCAGTGAACCCTCTGACCTCTGTCACCATGTCAACACACTCAGGAGGGACCTGATTGGCTGCTGCAGGTCGTGTGGTTATCCAGATGCGAGCAGAAGGTAGCAGTTTCCCAGTGATGAGGTTTGTTAGCAACACATCAACTGTGGTTGGCTTTGCAACATCAGTCAGGATTTCATTGTTGTGGAAGTCTAGAGGAAGTCGACACTCATCCAGACCGTCAAAGATGAACACAACCTGGAACTTGTCAAATCTGCAAATGTCTGCGTCTTTGGCCTCAGTAAAGAAGAGATGAAGAAGCTCCACCAAGCTGTACTTTTTTCTACCCAGCAGATTCAGCTCTCTGAAAGTGAATGGAAATGTGAACTGAATGTTGTGGTTGGCTTTGTCTTCAGCCCAGTCCAAAGTGAACTTGTGTGTTAACACTGTTTTCCCTATGCCAGCGTCTCCCTTTGTCATCACTGTTCTGATTGGTTGATGATCTGTGCCAATTAGTGGTTGGAAGATATCTTCACATTTGATCATAGTTTCTGGTCTTGATGGTTTCCTGGATGTTATTTCAATATGTCTGATTCCATGTTCGTCATTGAACCCTCTACTCCCCCCCTCTGTAATGTAGAGCTCGGTGTAGATCTCATTCAGAAGTGTGGGGTTTCCTGCTTTAGCAATTCCCTCAAAAAGACACTGGAATCTCCCCTTCAGATTACTTTTGAGTTTATTTTGGCACACTGCAGCAAGAGTTCCTACATGGAAAATTAGTAGATTACATTGTAAGAGCAATATACATAGTCACAGTGGGACTTTTAAAGAAAACCACTTTGCTCAACCATTTACAATCACATCAATCTGTGTCAGATTATCCATTGCAATTTTGACAATTATGTATGATATGAAGTTGTTTAAAGCCTTGACCAACCCTCAAGGATCATCTACATTTATAGCAATTTGGAAATCTAAACTCTACAATTTTGTGATTTTTTTCCTATTCTTTCATATTAAACCTGTACAAAAACTTACTGCTTTGCAGAGAGTCAGCCAGCTCCTCCATCTTCATTCTCCTCAAGATATGCAGTGTGATCTTCAAAAGTGCCTGTCTGCTGCTTTTCATCTGTTCTTCCTCCCCACCATCCACCACGTCCTCGCCCTTCTTCTGTCTCTCTAAGCACTCTGGGTAATCTGGACTAATAACTCCTTGGAACTTCTTCAGCTCAGTCTTCACAAAAGTGATGATGTTCTCCTCTAGAAGCTGCAATAATATGTAAAATTTAATTAGGAATTAATGGGATATAAAGGGGTTAAGGGTAGCCTGACATCGCCTTAATTCTGATGTCTGGATATAACAGCTTACATTTTTGGACAGTGTCTTCTCCAAGTGATTCATGGTGTTGCATTCAAGTCAAGTCAAGTCAAGTCAATTTTACTTGTATAGCGCCAAATCATAACAAAAGTTATCTCAAGACGCTTTCACATAGAGCAGATCTAGACCATACTCTTTAAAATATTATTTACAGAGACCCAACAGTTCCCACCATGAGCAAGCACTTGGCAACAGGTAGAAACCTTGAGCAGAACCAGGCTCTGGGTGGGCGGCCATCTGCATCGACCGAGTTGGGTTGACAGGGGAGGAGAGAGGGGGAGAGGGGAGACAGAACAGGAGGAGAGACAACAAATCAAACTAATAATAATAACAACTGCAGCAGTGAGTGTGGAGCAGGAACATGGGGGCAGTAGACGGCAATCACAGATCCAGAATCTACAGCTCCAGAGGCAGAAATACCTGCAGAAAGTGAGAAGGCAAAAAAGCACAGAAAGCGCAAGGACTACCAGGGAGAAGTGGAGTTGGTAATGTGTATTAGTGGGATAGAAATGCGTACAGATAGAGAGGGAGAGGAGGAGAGAGAAGCTCAGTGCGTCATAGGAAGTCCCCCAGCAGTCTAAGCCTATAACAGCATAACTAAGGGATGGTTCAGGACTCACCTGAGCCAGCCCTAACTATAAGCTCTATCAAAAAGGAACGTTTTTAGCATACTCTTAAACGAAGAGAGGGTGTCTGCCTCCTGAACCCAAATTGGGAGCTGATTCCACAGAAGAGGAGCTTGATAACTAAAGGCTCTGGCTCCCATTCTACTTTTAGAGACTTTAGGTACCACAATTAACCCTGCGTTCTGTGAGCGTAGTGCTCTAGTGGGGTAATACGGTACTATCAGCGCTTTAAGATATGATGGTGCCTGACCAATAAGAGCTTTGTAAGTGAGGAGGAGGATTTTAAATTCTATTCTAGATTTCAGAGGGAGCCAGTGCCGAGAAGCTAATATTGGAGAAATATGTTCTCTGAAGCTAGTTCCTGTCAGTACACGTGCAGCCGCATTCTGGATCAGCTGGAGAGTCTTTAGAGACTTATCGGGGCAGCCCGATAATAAGGAATTACAATAATCCAACCTAGAAGTAACAAATGCATGAACTAGTTTTTCTGCATCTTTTTGAGACAGGATATGCCTGATTTTTATAATGTTACGTAAGTGGAAGAAGGCAGTCCTTGAAGTCTGTTTTATATGGGCATTAAAGGACATAGTGCGTCTCGCAGGTGTTTAGGACCCAGAACAATAACTTCAGTTTTGTCTGAGTTTAACAGCAGAAAATTGCAGGTCCTCCAGTCTTTTATGTCCTTAATACATGCCTGAAGCTTGGCTAACTTACCGGTTTCATCTGGCTTTATCGATAAGTATAATTGAGTATCATCTACATAGCAGAGAAAGTTTATGGAGTGTTTCCTAATAATATTGCCTAAAGGAAGCATATACAAGGTAAATAAAAGTGGTCCAAGCACCGAACCTTGTGGAACTCTGTGACTTACTTCGGTGTGCACGGAGGATTCATCATTTACATGGACAAACTGAAATCTGGTGGTCTACAATGGTCAATGGTATTGAAAGCGGCACTAAGATCTAACAGAACAAGTACAGAGACAAATCCTTTGTCTGATGCAATCAAAAGGTCATTTGTCACTTTCACCAGTGATGTCTCTGTGCTATGATGCTCTCTAAATCCTGACTGAAAATTCTCAAATAAACTATTGCTGTTTAGAAAGTCACATAACTGATTAACGACCACTTTCTCAAGGATTTTGGAGAGAAAGGGAAGGTTAGATATAGGTCTATAATTGGCTAAAACCCCTGGATCAAGCGTAGGCTTTTTAAGAAGAGGTTTAATTACAGCTACTTTGAAGGACTCTGGTACATAGCCTGTTAATAAAGACAGATTGATCATGTCTAGTAAAGACATGCTAACTAAGGGTAAAACTTCTTTAAGCAGCCTAGTTGGGATGGGGTCTAAGAGGCAGGTTGTTGGTTTAAACAAAAAAATCATTGAAGTTAGTTGGTAAAGGTCAATAGGAGAAAAACAGTCTAAATATAAATCTGGTTCTACAGCTGCTTCTGAGGTTCCTGAGGTTCCTGTACTCGAAGATATATCTGAACTATCTGAGAGCACAAGATGATGAATTTTTTCTCTAATAGTTAGAATTTTATCATCAAAGAAGCTCATGAAGTTATTACTACTGAGCTCTGGGAATACATGGCTCAACAGAGCTCTGACTCTGTGTCAGCCTGGCTACAGTGCTGAAAAGAAACCTGGGGTTGTTCTTATGTTCCTCTATTAGTGAGGAGTAATAAGCTCCTCTGGCATTACGGAGGGCCTTCCTATATATTCTAAGACTATCTTGCCAAACTAAATGAGATTCCCCCAGTTTGGTGGAATGCCATTTAGTTATACACAGAAGGTAGTTTTGTGCATCGTATGCAAATGTGTGTAATATGAAAGGGGTCTTTTGTGGTGACGAACCCACAAAGAATTATCACCTGACTCTGAGTGTTATAGCATATTTCATATAATTGTTATGGACTTATGGCCTGCAACTTTATCATATCACTGCTCTCATCAATCTTGTTTCAGCAAGTTCTGATCATGAAATCACTATAGTCTACACCTCGTGCTCAGCACCAAATGGCTAACAGTCAGTTAGCAAATAGCTAGTGAACACAGCAGAGTTTTTAGACTTTAAACACTTAAATATTTCCTTAAGGAACTGGTGGAGACCAAAACAGAGCTACAAGAGACACATATTTGTCAGGCCACCAGAAACACTTTGACTCAAAATTAATGCTAATTAATGCTCTGAGAGTCAGCTGGATGTGTAAACAGGCAAGAGTTTCATAACACATCAACTTTACAATTTCATAAAATGTCAAATGTGTGTCATTTTCAGCTTGTTGTGGAGTTGTGGGCCATTCCCTAAGCCCTGCCCCCCTTATCTACTGATGCTATTCCTATCAAGCTTTCTGTTCTCACACAGCACTTGCACTTTACAATGCTAACAGTGGTAGCCGTACGCCTTGAAATTCCCCAAAATGTTTGGAACAATGGGTCGTTGACTTCACACAGATATAAGAAAAGGTTTCTCATTTCTAGCTGACAACTGTTGCTTTTGTCCACTGATGTAACGACTTTCACTATTGGCTTGTATCAGCAGCGGCCAGCTGACGTAAGCTCATGCTAACGTTAGCATGATGGCCACATAGATAAAATAACGCTAAAAGACTCAGGCTGAAGATAGGATCCCAGGAAAATGATGACTCATGCAAAATTTGCCATTTTATGTGTTATTTCTTGTTTTCTAAAGACCGGACTTATGGCTGGCTGATGGAAAGAAGTGGTCAAGCCTGTGCGAAACAAAACTTAATACCTATATGTCACAAATTGAAAAGGTATTCATGTGAGGAGTGTAGCATGCAGGTAATAAAAACTGGTTGTTTGTCAATGTTTTTGCCAATTTACAGACCTTAAATATGGAGGCCATATCAGCTTCAGTGTGCACATTATCGGAGTGACCAGTGGTAACCTCTAATCCTTCCTGGTGGACTCTGTGGAGAAAACATGAAAAATGAATTTGATCCGCAGATATCAACATGCACACACACACACCCATTCTTATTCACACCCAACAAACAACAAAACAACAAAGTGAATGCAGTTCAGTAAAATCAAATTGACACACTTTCCCTAACAACCAGATTGAAGTCCAGTATTTGTCCTTAAATGTGGCACACACACATACTGTAGATGAGGTGAACTATACACAAGGTGAACACAAGTGAAATGCTGCTCTGACAGTTGAATGATAATGTTACACAAGGGGGAACTCAGCTGCAAAAATACGGCAATTAAGCATGAGAACAACCTCATTTAATTTAAAGTCTTGCCTTTGTTCAGTAGATTGGTGCCCATGTTTGAAGACAAGAGGCAGCTCCATTGAGCTGTCACTTTTAAATGACACACAGGTGGGTACAGAGGAGTCCGGTCTCTCCTGCTGGACTCTGATAGAAATACAGAAAGGATCGTCATTTCAAAATTCTTTGTGTTGGTTTTTCCCCAGCGTTTTTTATCATGTTTTTAATGTATATTCACCTCTGCTCTGTAGAGTGATCTCCATCTCTGAAGGATAAGGGTTCAGCAATAGAATGGCTGCACTTCATAGACATACAACTTGGATCGGGGGAGTATGGTCTCTCCTGCTGGACTGGGCTTTAACAGAGAACAGAGGTGAGCTTTAATGATTTCATATCCCAGCTCTGTGATGTAAAAAAAAATTGAAATGTCAAAAGTCTCACCTTTTAGCTTTGGTCTGGCTGCCATTTTCCATAAAAGGTGGGGCATCATTCCCTTTCTCCTGGCACACGTTCATACTGAGTGTACACTTTTTACAGCAACACAGCCTGATTCATTACAACAAAGGAGATGTAATCATTCCTGTTAAAAAAAGAAGGAAGGTGTCTACTGTCATGAAATTACATGAAATTTTGTAAAACTCTGTAAGACTCTCTCTGTCATACTCTTTAGAAGGGTGTGTACCTATATTTATATTGGTATATTAGAGTGTATATATATATATATATGCATAGAGAGGAATGCTATGTTTTGAAGCATTTCACATACAAAGATAGTTTGCATGTGTTTTAATTTTAACACATAGTATTCTGTCTTCAGTTAAATTCTAAGTTCAGACAGTTTTGAGCTGTTTTGTTCAGTTCAGTCCAAACTCAGCCTTTAAGCAGCTTCTAACCTCAGATCAGTTCATATATCATGGTTTCAGTCAGAACCACTATGACAAAGATACTTGATCTACATGCAGTAGATATATTTGCAGTTAGATGTATTTGGCGGTATGCTCTGTTCTGGGACCTCCCTGCCATTCCAGGTGCATACATGGAAAGCCTAAGGCAGGGAGAACAGCGGCAAGAACCCCCGTAGGATACAGAACAGAGCAGGCATCAATGACAACAGAAATGACTTTGATAAGTCAGACACAGCATGAAGGGAGGAGCTGGGGTGGAGGTGGGTTGTGAAGCGGCTTGCGGAGGAAGCAGCCAGGATAAGCGGCTGAAGCAGCTTAAATAGGGCGCCCTGAATGAGATCGCCTATAGATGCGTAGAAGGGAATCAGCTGATCCATCAGCTGATGTGGCTCCTGGATTGCAATGCTCAATTTCTGCAACTTTCATGAGATTTTTCTTCATTATTTAGTTTAAAGAAACCTGTTCCAACTATATTGGATTTCAATGTTTTGTCTAATAAAGTAATACTTTAATACATTTCTTCCTCTTTTAATTAAACTGTGAACTTTTTTACAACCCCTAATTGTCTCCATTCATGCTTTAGTGCAATTTACAAATCTGTTGAGGCAAACATGAGAGATTGCAGACTCTGCTTATGTTATGTGACACACACTCCAAGCATCAGTATGACTTGACAAACCAGTGCTTCCTCAGGCCATTGGCCAGTCTGTGGTTTCCACACAATGCACACTAACTGTGTCAACTCCAGTGAACTACGCAGCAGCCTCAGCACAGAGAAATGTAATACTACTGCAGTAGAGGTGGAAAAAATCTGTATTGCTCGGAAATTGATTACAGAGTGAGAGCTGGAGCATAACTATGAAAGAAACTAAGCTCATCATCACAAACTAATATGTTACGATATCAGTATTTTTTTCAACCTATAAGTCTAGGTATTTTTCAGACCTACAGCACTAAATTGATAGCAAGAAAGTGTTTTATGGAGATACATAAAATCATCATACACAGCAACACACAGACAACAAGCCTTCGAGACTTCATTAAGTACATAAAGTCAGCAAAAAGAAGAGAAAAAGATGGACTGTAAAGCATTAAAAATACGATAGAGGTGAAATGGAATAATATTATATATACATACATATATATATATATATATATATATATATATATATATATATATATATATATATTCAACATAGAAAACCAGAAACTTAATAATGATGAATATAAAAAAGTAAGATAAAAAAGAAATAAGATGGAGGAGGACAAACATAAAATCATATGAGACTTACTGTACTTTGTCAGTCTGAGTTTCTCCTGTTTCTCTGAGTTACCCCCTTGTCAAAGCTTGTGCAAGTGTGCAGAGAATGCTGTCAGTTTCAGTTCTTTTTACGTCAGCAAAACAGACCACACAGACACGCAAAGACAAAAAGAGACAGAAAATAGATCTCCAAGGTTTACACCAGAAACATGTCACACTATATTGCACAATGTAAAAATACTCAGAATACAAGGAAAGGTCCCAGATTTAAAATTAAAGTAGAATGACTAATGTATCACGAGCAAAATCTATTAAAAAATAGAATTTTCATTATGGTTAAAAGTCATTTTCAGAGTGTTTCATTTAGTTTCTTCTGTTTACTCTTCTTCTGTCTCAGTGTTCAGTCATTTTTTATAGTTTTAAATAAAGATCTTCCTGTAAAGATCTTCTCTATTTTTGATTGGATCTTGTAAAACCCCCCATGAAGTTTCTAAAGCTGCTTCAGCAGTAATAGTCAGAGAGAGACGGAAGTTGTGGTTGGATGTTGCAGCAAGAAAGTTTCTCACAAGTCAGGGGATGGAGACATAGGCATGTGGTTATACATTCTGATTTTTAGTACAGTAAATGTTAAGCGGAAACACAAAGAGGCTTTCAGTTCCGGAAATGAGCTGAATTCTTTTTATTGACTTAATTAACCACAAAATGAAGCTGTCACACTTAAAAATGAAGATAATAACATGTTCATAGCAGTTAGATCATTCAAAACACTGCAGTGGACACTGTGTAAAGATTATTTTGTTCATACTGATACTTCCTTTTGATCTTGGTTTCTTTGTCCCCCTTAATGCTGTCTCTAAAAGCATTTGGTTGTGTAGCATTGGTACATATTTACACAGCACACAGTGTGCTGTGACATATTTCTTCACAGTATAGAAGTAACTTAGCAATATTGTGATATTTTATTCAAACAACATTTGCAATGTATAGTCTGTTTTGTAAAATTCGGTGTCACATTGCTTTATATATTTAAAGTCTCAAACAAGTTGTTTCCCGTATGAGATCAATTTAACAGTGACTGCTTTTATTTTCATGAACACACTGGGGCCAAACAATATTTGTTGAGTCAATTTACACATTCCCATTTGTACCTATGGTTAACCAGTTGACTGAGAGGGTGAAGATGCGAACATGTGGTGCCATCTGGTGGACAGAAGGAGGACACCCTCTTATTTCAGCAAAGTTTCAGTTCTGGATGACATGATTGAGTGTTGGGGCACTTCTTATATTGTCACACAATATTCCACTCGCTATATGCACAAAAACAATGCAACAACAAGGTCTTTGGTTAAAATGTTACATATATTGTGATGGCTGCACCTGAGCAAGTATTTGAAGTATTGAAAAACCGCCAAGAGTCTTAAATGTTGCATGAACAAGAGGACATTGCTGCCAGAGGATCACTGACACTGACTGTCACTGACCCAGTTACCCATTATAGCTGCCCATGAATTGGTCAAATGCATCTATGTGCCAAGGTGGCTATCCTGATACTCACAACCTCAGCAACTAAGCAACCTGAACCAGGGTCTAAATTTAGTTCCTCAGTCGTATTGAGGAATTTGATCCGTGTCCTCAGCCTGCGGAGCTACTGGAAGCAGACCTCAGGAACAACACAGGGAGTGAAGTGAAGTGCAGAGTTTCGTCTGGTCCTGTATGCAGTGGTAGTTGTAGGCTGTGGATGGCTAGTGACTGTGGGATCAGGCCTTTGGGTCAGGGCCCAAGACGGGCTCAGACACAGAAATCCTGACACTACCAGTTAATCTACTACTGATTAACAGTAAAGGTAATATGGTAAAGGAATACATTATGTTTTCTGATTATAAACTATTCTAAATATAATAAAAATAATGTCGAAATGATCATATCATTATTTCATTTGAAAATGAGTCAAATTTAAGGTCAATAACAGTTAGATCTAGACACAAGTGCCACCGCCCCCTAGATTGAAGTATATAAGAAATTCAGTTTGAATCATTAATACTTTTTATAATAACACTAACAGAAGATCCATAACTTTAAAAAAAATGACCAGGTCTGCTCTGGTTCAACACTGAACTGCAGATTATATGGCCTTTGTTACTTTAATATGGGTATTATTGTTTTTATTTTTTTATTCACCTCTAAAATATTTTGCATTTGTATAATATGTAATTGTGTTATTTATTGCATATGCAGATTTTACTGTAAATTGACATTTCCACTGTTTGGTAGAGGTTCTGTATGATCAGTTGAAAAATAATAATAGTTATTTCTTGTCCGTGCCCATAGGAACTAATAAAGGCAAAAACAACAAAAAAAATGTTTGTCAAGCTTCACATGTTAAAAACACACTAGATTATTGTGAATTTGATAAACCACACACAAAGACCACAAGGAGGCAGGAGGTCCGTTTTCTCATCTTTTAATAACACATTCATATCTATGCTCTGTTTTGTTTACAAGGAGTTTAAAACAAGTGTTGATGAGGACTAAAGGAATCAGGCAGGCAGAGGGTGAAAGTCCATATACTGTAAAGACCAAAGGCGCCATCTGGTGGAAGGAGAAACACTCAAGCCTTCTCACACTGCATCTCAGCGGCTGGGACGCAAACAAAGAGTCTCATCATGGCTGCACGATCAGAGCACATGGAGATCTTAATTTTCTGTTTGGTGGCTGAGCCCAGATCAGATTAGTTTCGCTGACTCCAGCTTAGAGCGGCATGAGAAAGACAGAAATGATACAGGGCCTCCCTCCTTCCACCTGCAGCTACACAGTCAGCTAAAACAACAGGTCCTTTTGCTTTTTCAAACGACTCATTAGAAGTGAAAATAGATCATTGATCAGTGTAGAAGGTCCTCGGAGGGCGCTCTAACTCATGTAGGCTTTTCACAGAGAGAAAGAAAATGCTAAATGCACCCAAACACAAGAGATACAATCTGCTGTCATAAAAAAGAGAGAGAAAAAAATTAGAAGTCAACCAAAATAAAACATGAAGAATATTTTGAAGTTAAAAAAGTGTAAGTTTCACGAAAAGAAAAATGCAAATTGGATAAAGAAATCTCATTTATGTTGGGTTTTTTTAAGAAGAAAATTCAAAACAGGTGGTAGGTTTTTGTCTCCCCCTTTAAGATTATTATTCAATTTCATAATCCTCTGAAAAACAACTAAGAATGGAGAAAGAAAACAAAATCATCTTTGGAAGAAGTAAAAGTTTTTTCCTTTAATAGACTATACACTACAGTATATGGAGATGCCGCTACCCAGTTATTTATTTACCTATATTTCTTTCGAGCAACTTTTTTTTTTTTTTGTTATTTTGTGTCCTTTTTCGAAAAAAAGAAAAAATTACCATTTACCTATTTTTTTTTTCCAAGAGGTAGATCAACAAAACAATTACATGGTTACAGGTGTCGTGCCCCTTGATTCAGGAGGTGAAATCACAGGGAGGGGAAGTGGAGCAGCTGGGCGGAGATGAAAGAGGATTGTGGGTAATTTTAGCGGTTGGAGGCAGGTAAAAAAGAGAATCAAACTAGAATCAGCTTGGAACAGTTTAGTTGCAAAGTATAAACTGTTCCCAGAGCCAAAGTTAACACCTCGTTATGATTGGGCCGTGCGTGGACCAATCAGGTTACTGATTATTCTACCCAGCACGTGAAGAAAATCCTCATCCCGGCTGCCCACGCCACCCTGCCCCACAATGTGTCCATAATGGGTTTTTTTGTCTTTTTTGTCGTTTTTTTCTTATTTACGCATTTATTTTTACAGTCCCATCTCTAAGCTGGAGAAGTACAATTTCCAAAAACTGAAAAATAAATTAGAGTCGAAGAGTGAAAAAAAATAAGAATAAATTGTGACTGTAACATAGCCTGTCCATCCTTTCTGTCTGCGTCGGTCCGACTGACTGACTGTTTGCTCTTGTCTGTTTGTAATAAAAGAAAAGAAAAGAAACAATCTTCTGGCTGAGTTTGCTTATGTTTTGAGGTAGCGTTCCTAGTTATGTGTCAAGAGGTTTGTTTGTTTCATCTCGGTAGAGTGTCCCTATGCCGGATCTCCGTTTTGTTTCAGATTTTGTCTCGAGACTCGGAGCCCAACTCTGCTGAGGGACGGGGTACACGACAAGGAGGAGTCTGCATTGTTTTATTGCAAACTGTCCTCGCAAGAGCTTGGAGTCTGTCTTTCTGTCTGTGTTTTACCGTCTGTCAGAGCTCAGCTACATGTTGTAAGGTCTATTAAGCAAAGCTGTGCTCTGCTGCCACAAACAAGAAGCTGGGCGAGATTGTTTACTCAAAACTTGGAATTTCCAATCTTTAAATAAAAGGACAACACCAGTGAGTTTTTAGCCCATTTACTGGATATACTTTACATTAGTGCTGAGCATTTTTGCTCAAGCATGCAATAGCATTTTAGATTCATCAGCATTTCCATAACTTTGAATGCATTTCACTACACTACGCCAATCAAGTTGCAGAGACTTAAAGCTACTCTATGTTTTTATATTAACAATGGAACAGTGACTATGTGTAATATGAAAGATGTCACCCATAGTGATGAGCTCACAGACTCTGCAGTTCCCCTCAGCTCCGTGGAGCATTTTGCGTCTTTCAGCTCACGGTTTTGGTTTTACGGCCTGCAGCTTTAATGTTTTGGTTCAGTCTCACCGCTCTCATAACATCATTTTCAGCCACAGAAGGCCACTGTTTTCAGTGAAACAGATTTCTGCTGGTGAACATAGTGGAGCATTTAGCAGCTAAAGAGCCAGATAGGAGAGTGAAGACATTCATCGGGTGGACACTAACACAAATCCAAATGAATGATAATGTTGCTCTGTATCAGCTGGATGTGTAAATGGGCAATTGTTTGCTAACAAGTTTGCTACATCAACTTTAAAGGTGATATAACGTCAGCGCTGTGTTTATAGCTTATTTTTGTTGCCCCCTAGAGGCCCAAAAGTAGTAGGTTGTAAGTTTAAAAGTTGAATTAGGAAGGAAATGCATTCAACACTTCAGTCAGACCTCAATTATACTCACAATGCTTTTTGGTGGGAAACAATGAATATTAACAAAACTTTCTTTTTTTTTTGGAAGAAAGCTCCACAGGTTACCTTGATTTGTAATTTACATCACCAAAGTATAATACGAACTAAGGAAGGCTTTTGGAGAGGGGGTGCCCTGTGGGGCCCCAATAGCAAATCTTTACCCAGGGCCGCCTACCAGGTTAATCCATGCCTGTGAAGCAATATCTAACAACAACATGTGCTGTCAAAGTTAATTTTGTAATTATAGGAAACCAATCAAGATTCACAAATCTACATATTGTGGTGTGTTCGAACATATATTGTATATGATATGTTTTAGAAAATGGTCCGCAGTAATTTCAGAAAATGGGATGACACATGCACTGGTATGGTCCTTTAAACAGTCTTGGAATAAGCTTGATACAACAAATTCACATAAATTTGATGCTAAAATTTTAGTGTGTGGCAACTATAATGATTTTTTACACTGTGTGGCGCCTCACACTGCCAAACTCTGTCCTAGCTGATACAACTTATCAATACATCACTCAACTTGCATAAAAAAAGGACAGAGGGTTGACTTCTGGGCACAGAGATAATCCAGATCCGATTTCCTTGCCGCAATGAGGAAAACCATATGGAACATGAGAAAGGTCTAATGATCTGTGTCCCAGTCAGGATGCAGGCTGAGATTAGTGAGAGTCGTTTTCACTGCCAGAGCAGGAGTGGTGGGTTGCATGGTGTGTGTCCCCCTTTCTTTTCTTTGGGGAGACACAACAACCATAAAATGTATTGTCTCTATTGTCTCTACTGTACATATAAAAAAAAAAGATGAGAAGAGTTCAGTTCCAAGATGAGATATCACCATCTGAATGTAGTAATCTTCACTCATTGAAATACTACTGAAGTTATTTTAAGACCTTTTCTATGCGTTCACTATTACAGGTTATTTGCTCAAAATGGCTCTATACTGCATTATGGACTGAGCCCCTTCCTGTGTGTTTGGCACAGTTACTGTCATGTACTGAGCTACATGTTAGTAGTTCATCCTATTTAGTAGCTGTTTTGTTAATAGATTTGTGCATTCAAAAACAAAAGAACAAAACATGATCAAATTTAACTATTTTCATTTTTCCAAAAAGAGAACATCGATCGGAACATCGATTGTTAAAACAAAAACAAAAAAAAGGTGGTTAAAGTAAGAAAATTGAAAGGTCTTGAACAGAAGTGAGCAAAACGAACACGATGGAGACCAGCGCAAGAGAGGGCGAGGGACCCTGACGTTCCCGCCCGCTCCAAAAATGAAATGATTTTTTTTTTTGATAAAAGGAAATAAAAACATCTCACTCTTCTCCTGGAGTACAGAAGGGTAAAAACAACCAAGGAGAAAGCGTTCGGTTATTTCGTGGAAGGACAGAGGGAGAACAATAGGAGAGGAGATCATGGCGTTCAGTTGTTGATGAAGGAGAGGTTTTTTTCCAGCACCTCATCCCAGCCACCAGACCACCTCCCACGTCCTTCCTCCCCTCCCCCCAATCCTCCCTTCTCCTCGTCCCTTAACTCCCCACCTTTTTCTTTAAAGAATTGCATCAGGTGTTACAGGAGGTTTTCAGTCGTTTTCGATAGTTTGACGTTGTTGACATATTTCATCAATTAGTGCAACAGTACGTCCCCAGATGTCACGTCCAAATAAAGCTTGCTGTATTGTCAAAAAAAAAAAATAAAATAAAAAAAAACCCTAACCAATCCAAATGGCTGCAGGCTGAATAATGAATCCTAAATAGTGTGTCTTGGTGGTTGTGAACAGAGCTCTATGGTTTGGTAAGAGTTGGAAACTAAACACGGGACAACCATGTTGAAGTGTGAAGTTGCCACCTCTGGACAAAAATGGAAGCATAGACACGATAGAATAGACTTTTCCCTGTCTGATGGTGAGCTGGTGGGGTAGCCGATGAAGATTGGCGTTGAATGTCGCCGAGTGCAGGTAAGACATTAAAAAGATTGTTAGTTATCTGGCAGTGTCCTTCAGTGACTTGGCTTGGTGCAATCTTTCCTCCCTCAACGGCTTTTCCCATTCTGATTTTTTTTAATGCTTTTTTCTCCAAAAATACAAAAGTATCGTGATCACCTTTTTCAACATCTTATGTACAGGTTTGAATCTATTACCCAGCTGTGTTAATGTTGTTTTTAAACTCTCTTGCTTTTCTAATTGCTCCCATTTTTTCAAAGGTTCTTGGATGTCTCCCTCCTCGGTCAGGTGGAACACAGACGGAGGGCCATAGGTTCTCGTCCCACTTTTTTCTGCTTTTTTTTCTTTTAAAGTTTCACCCAACCACATCCCCTGACAAAAATGAACATTTAAAACCAGTGAACACAAACACATGCAATCACACAAACTCACACACCTGCATTCGCTGTTCACACACACACACACAGACACACACACACACACACACACACACACACACACACACACACACACACCAAGCGTACATGTAGCCAACAGGGAGCATCTGAGGTGTTGTAGTCAGTGCACAGGTAATAAATATTCACATTCAGAGAAGTCAGAGCTAGTTCAGGCGTGTGTGTGTGTAGGTAGGTAGAATGTCCTCTTCTGTCTCCATGTACGGTTACGCTGTAGATGGGACCACTACTGTTGCGTTAAACACAACTCTGATCTAACAAGTTCCCAACCTCCAGGTGAGAAAGGTAAAGAAAGACATGGTGAAAACTGGCTTTAAAGCTCACTCTCACTCGTCTTCTTTGTGGGTGAGAAACTTAACCCCTTGAACACTTAGAGCCCTCTCATAATGTTTGGCGCTTCATGGTGTCATGTCATCTAGGCAGGAGAGGGAGGTCCTTCAGGACACAGGGTGGGCCGGTGGACACGGGAATGGCCATAATACAGCCTGAGGAGGTTGACTGTATGAATCACTAGTATCACCCCCTCTGATGACACGAGCACCCAGCGGTTCGTTCAGTCACCATGTGCACTTTAGGACCCCCTCTCGAGTTAACACCACTCCCCATTGGCCAATATTCTGCTTCAGACAACGGCTGCTCCAGTCACACGTCAGGAAGACAGAGAGCATGTTTCTTCACCTAAAAAAGGCAAAATGGCACTCGGCCCATTTCCGCTCTAGAGCAGCATTTTATCTCTCTCTGCTTTGGGAAAAAACACAGCCTCCTCGTCATCCTGAGCTCATTCAACCATCATCACACCAAAAAAACAGAAAAAAAAAACAACCAAAGCAACAAGACAATACCTAAAAAAAAATACTTTTTTTCGTTAAAAAAATAAAAAATATTCAGGACTATCAGCTCTTCTTTTCTTTTTTTCTTCTTATATAAAACACCAGCAAGCAAAAAAAAGTTAGGAATACTGAGGTAACTTTACCCTGAGGTAGGTTTTTTCTTTTTCATTTCTTCTCTAATCTGTTCTAATCTTGGCGAGAGCGTCCAGGCGTAGACCCCACCCCTCATTATCATACGCAGGCAGGGTCTGGAGGCTCCGCCCACAGGCCTTTGGCAGAGTGGGAGAGAGAACGAGGAAGCCGCCCCCCTTCTGTCTGATTTTACCCTCTCTGAGCTCAAGGCAAGGAGCTTTGGAAGACTTTGTCTTTTTGGTTCCCACGCTAGGCCAAGGCCAGTCTTAAACATTTTTTTTATTAACACAAGCATTAGAGGGCATGTTTGTCCAAATGAACAAAGATGAGTTTAATGCAGGGATGGTCTTAAGAACCCTGGCTCCCCTGAGGAGAAAGCCATTCTGTCCAAGACTGGCCTTGGGCGTCGAGCGATGGAGGAAGGCAATGAGCAGAAAGTCTCAGACACACCTTGTCTGTCTGTCATTGCAGGACTTATTCATACAGGTGTAGCAAAACCTCACACCTGACTCGCTGCCTTCAATACATTCACCCGAGGGGCCGGGCTAACTCACATATCATATATATATAATATATATAAAATATGCCGTTTAAGGTGCGGGCCGCTAGCCAGCTAGCATAGCTGCTGGCTGTTTTAATGAAGTTGTTTTATAATGGTTTCACATGTGTAAGCTAAGCCGCTGCAATAGAACTGCAGGACCAGCTGCGACCTCCGCTCCCCTTACTGTCTCTTGCTGCGCCTTCCGCCACACGGCTAAACGTGGAAGGGGGAGCTCAGTGCCTCCCCAGCCCCCAGCCTTGTTGTAGGCTACATTATGCTACATATCATAGACGAGGGACTGGGAAATATACAGAAAACCCCTTTAAAGAAAAGGCAAGGCGGCCAGACACAGCATTTCTTAACATTTACATGAAGATTATATATTTACAACCTCATATTTTCTCCTTTTTTTTTTTTTTTTAATCTCTCCGCTATTCGGAGAGGTCTTTAAAGAGCAGTGTTAACATCTGCGGCCCCTCTTCTAGACTCTCATTGGCTAGGAGTTTAGGGGTGGGTGTGGCTAATGCCAGACCCGGGACCTGTCCCCCTGTGCCGCTGCAGCAGTTTCCCTGCTCCCTCTCCCGGCTCTGCCTCACTGCATTCTATCAATAATAGCTCTGAATAAAACATTTCTATACATATATCTCTATGTTTAAAAAAACCACCCTTAAAATATAGGACTAACTGCAGATGGTTGGAGAGGTCTGTCGGGGGCGCCAGAGGAACAAACGGGCCCCTGCTAGTGTGTCTCAGGAAACAAAGATTAGTGCAGCCAGTCTCCCCCCTCTGCAGTAGATCTGAACTCCTGTGGACAGGTGTAAACAACAGCAGTAAGGCTCCGTTCGTAAAAGGTGAGTGACGTCGGCCGCATTGTTTAAACCTGTCTGATGCAGGATCTGTTCAAGCTGCAGCAGGTGATGAGCTTGCTGCAGCCCCTCCAAGGCACACTAGGAGGACACCGCCCCTCCCTCTCTCCATCCCTCCTTTCCTTCATCCTTCCATCCTCAATCAGTCTCTCTTCTGGCCTGGCATCTGGTTTCTGTTCTCAAGTTTCTTTTTATCTTAATCCTCTTTTTTTATTCATTTCATCTTTTGATTTTATTCATCTCCTCTCTTTCTCTCTAAACGCCGATCTTTCGCTCTGGCTAACGGGCGTACTCCCTCCCTCTTTATATCTCTCCCTGTCTATCGCTGGGTCCGTGTGTCGCTCTCCTGTATCCGTCCGTTCGTCTGTCTATCCGTCCGTGCATGTGTCTGTCTGTCCGTCAGGCGGGGGGGTGGGGTGGGGGGGTGGGGGTTGGGGGGGCCACGCCATGTGAGGAGGGAGCCGGGGGGCCCTCACTTCCTGCGTGGCTGGTGGTCCTGAGTCAGTCCCTGCGTAGGGCTGCCCATCTCTGTGAAGCCCTGAGGGTTAGGGCCGGGGCCCATCCCGCCTTTCTGTGGCTGTTTGACCTGGGTCAGAATGTCCCGGATCTTCCTCTGAGCCAACTGGAGGACAGAGGAGAGATGACAATGGTTTAAAACTGCACTAGTAATAATATACCTGTTATCTATACCAGCAGCAAACTGCACTGGACTAGCTGGTGAACATAGTGGAGCATTTAGCAGATACAGAGTTGGTGGAAACCAAACAAGAGCTAAAAGGGGAGTGAATATTGGACTTGTATTTGTCAGGTGGACAGAAACAGGACTCTGAAGGAATGCTGATGCTGCTAATGAGTCTATTGGATATGTAAAAACACAACTTTTTCGCCTTATCAACTTCATAGGGTCCTAATATGTCAGTGGTGTATTTACAGCTTGTTACAAGTGACCATGGTTGACAGGAAGATATAATATCATCTGCATAAAATGTAGTTATACTCTATCCCTACTTATAAGAAACATCTAAACAGAGAAAAGAATGGGCCCCAGAATCGACACTTGAAGTATGCAAGTCCATTTTATGGACAAGGAAATTAAGCTATCAAGTACCACAAACAAATGCCTGTCAAGAGCCAAGCCAAGGAAGATAACCAAACTAAAATACTACTACTACTAAAATTACTTTTTTAAACTTTTATTAGATAGCGACATTAAAGTGGCAGACAGGAAATAGGGGAGAGAAAGGGGTAAGACATGCAACAAAGGGTGCTGGCATGCGCTGTAACCTTTCGGCTATGGATGCGAACCTCAAATAACTTTTCAGGGGATATGAATATGTTTTTGATTAAATAATTTCTGACACTTTAGTTACATGCTCTCAAATTGACTATGTTATATTTCAAAGTCTAATGAGGCTGCAGGGTAGCAGGTTTACCTGGCTAGCGTAGAAATGTCCATTGATCTTGACGATGACCTGATCATTTTCATCAGGTGTCTGTTCCCTGGGGACCACCACTTCAGCTGCTGTCAGGTTCTGCAGCTCATTCACCTGGAGACACAAATTTTACTTATGGCTTACTTAGGACCTTATGGCAGAACGTAGCATGTGTGACAGCAAAAAGGTGAAGGTTAGTTTGCAAAAGTTCAGGTGGCTTACCGTCTTGCCTCCCTTGCCAATGACCCGTCCTGCAGCGGCAGCGGCCATCTTGATGTGAGTCTCCAGTTTGACCTCCTCCTTTGGCCCAAAGAAGTTCTCCTCCTTCAGCTTGCCATAGAGTCTGCCCTGAGCCTGCAGGAGGGAAACAAAGAGGTTAACAATCCATTTTAATATTGTCTCAACAACAGTTTGTTTCACCAATCAGGGGCCAACTAAGATACTATGCTAAATAAATGGGATGGATATTAATCAGGTGGCAATGTCTTGTTAGTGTTTACCTTAAACTGAGCCTCAGGAGGTCCTGTCACAATCACCATTCTCATTTTAGAGTCTGGAGTTTCAGCTGGGGCGATCTGGAGAAGAGAAAACATACGTCACAGATCTTCAATGGTGTAGCTTTGGTTTCAGAAGTCCGGGGACACAATAAAGTCATGGGTTCTTTTTTGTAATAATGGTAGTCATGGTAAACCTGATACATAAAGTTGTGTTCACATCTTTGACTGATTAATTGTAGCGTACTTTTGGGAAAAGATTAAAATTACACAAATTTGAATACAAATTAAATGATTTTTTTCTCCTCCATAACAACATGCAGAGTAAGTAGTTTTTTTCATCTCTGAGTAGTGCCTGCAGAGCTTCCTCTCAGGCTTTGTACGGCCTCAGCAAGCTCCACATGGTTAGTTTAGTCTGTATGTAACCAGAAAGAGGCAAAAGCACTCCCTGCTGCTACCGCCGTGAGCACACAACCAGGGTGATGATTATATACAGGAATCTTTATGAACTGAGAGCTACTCCCGTACAGATTCTAGCAGTAGGACAGTAAGAGGATACTTCTGTGAGTTTTAGTGAGTAAATCAAACAGAAAGTGTAAATAAAGAAAGAATTTTGATAAGTTGCGGTGGAAATGATCATGATACATTTCCCAATGCAACATGTAGCATGTCTGCTCATTTTGTAAAATACACACCTTGATGGAGGCCCCAGCGAAGCGGCTCAGCTGCTTGATGTGCTGTCCCTTCTTTCCAATGATAGCGCCCACCGCCTGCGCTGGGATATATACGTGGACCGTCTCCTGCTCTGGAGCCTGAACGCACGCACAGCAAAAATCTTATTACATAAACTGAAAATCTATCATGGGACTAATATACTGTTATATACTAGGACTTCAGTCAGTATTCCCCCTTCAGTCAAACGTGTGTTTTGCTTATTGTTTCTTCACTGTGATGTTTGAATAGCTGCACTATTCAGGATAAGGAGAAGCTGGCCCAAATTCCCAAAATGATGAACAGAAAGTGGAGATAGTAGTTTAAGTTTATGACCAAGGAACAAGAAAAAGTCGACACCATAATTTTCTGTCCCCTCATTACTCATTTTAGAAAAAACAACCATATTTTTAGTTTGGTTGGCACTCATGTTTGTGTGTATCATTTCTTTTGCCCACTTCTTTCTCAACCCATCACACTTTCAAACACAGCAATCACATGAACAAATAGTGGAGTTATGAGTATCAAAGGAAAAAAGCAATGCATTAAATAGGTGGTTTGTACTGATTTCTCTCTCAGGGAAGACAGAAAGCAGGTATTCTTACCCCAAAGCAACCGTAGGGGGCACCGGAGGCGGAGTTTCCAGGCGGGGGTGGGGGCATATTGGAAGAGGAGGGGAAGAGGCCCAGAGCACCAAGGTTGAGCCCAGGGATCAGGTGGGTCTGTTGCTATGGAGAAGGAGGCTGGAGGTTAGAAACCATCTGGAGGTTTACAAGTAAGTGTGTGTGTGTGTGGGTATGTGTGTGTGTGTGCCTGCAGACTCACATTCATGGCAGCGATGTCGTTCTCATAGGCCTCTCTGACCTTCTTCATGACCTCCCCCTCCGCCCGACAGCAGTCTTCAATAGAGCCTTTGACTGTGATGGTTCTCTCTGGGTTGTACAGTGTCAGGTCCTGCAGGCTGTGCACATCACAAGGGAAGCGGTTACTGATACATAAAGCTGATCCGTTTATTTTAAAGTGATCAGCTGCTGAAAAGCATCTTTGAATATCTTGAAAATGTATATGTGTAGTTTTATAAAATATGTATATTTTTCTATCCCATAAATGATCAAAATTCTCCTGTGACCCTTATTTACAAGGTTGAATTGGGTCTTTGAGACCTACAATAAGAGAGCTCAACATATGTGTGTGAGTTTGTGTGTTTGTGTGTGTGTGTGTGTGTGTGTGTGTAAGAGAGAGAGTCTTACGGGGAAATGGTGATTTTGGTGTCTGTGTCTTGTTCGACTTTTTTCAGGTTGCGTCCCTCCTTCCCGATCAGGCGTCCGACAAAGTTGTTGTGGGCCAGAATCTTTAGGGGAACCTCATCAGCACTGCAAACAGAATCCACTGGTCATTTCAAAATATTCCCAATACACTACCTCTAGACAAAGCTGTCATTAGGGGAACCATCCGGGATGATGTTACGCCGCCTCATTTGGAAACTATTAACATGCTGGATTGTTGTTTAAAACCTACGTCTTGGTGTCTTTGGCCTCCTGGTGCATGATGTCCAGGATCATGCGGCAGGCAGCTGAGCAGCCCTCAGGGGTGGAGTGGATGCTGATCGGCTTCTCGGCAGCGCCGGCGTTCTCCTTGCGGTGCACGTCAATCCTGCAGCAACGGGAAAAGATCAGCATGACTTCATTAAGTCTCCAGGCTCAGTAGTTCCTGAGTTCAGTACAGGAGTTACCATGGTAACAGGGACTAAACCAAGTGACTCCAATTATCATTTATATATTATCAATGTTCTTATTTGTTAGATTTTAAATTTTGTGTAAGGGAACTGAACTTGTATTTCAGACATATGTTATATATTTAGGAATAATATTGCAGCAGTCACTCAATATTCTGAGAATCTGTTGTTGCAGCAATATTATCTAAGAGGAGCAGTTCCTGTTTTGAAGAATTTTGATGTTGCTAGAAAAAAAATTCTTAAGACGACATTTTGACTTTACCTCTTCCTCTTTCTTAGGAATACATGTATTTATTGTTTTGGTTTACTGATTTAATATACTGATGTATATTAAATGATAGCAGAGGTTGTTACAGTATATTTCCAAAGTAAGCGACGTTAGAGAAATACATTTTCTCACACCTCTAACAGATATAAAGAACATTCCATGTTCTTCATGGAGGGGTGACCACGGCCCACAGAGGATTTTACAAAGGATTTCATGCAGTCAGGTCAAATTACATACTATTTCAATTTGCATATAGATTAACTTATTTGAGACTTGGCTTGAAGGTGTTTACTTAAAGTCTACTACTGTATGTAATTGGCGTATTGGTAAATAGTCTATTATTATAAAATGAATTCATATAATATTTTTGCTTATATAACCTTGGTAAGTAGTAACTGAAATCATTTTGATATTTACCATTATCTAATACTTGAAACCACAACTTTCAGGTAAACGTTTTAATCTTGTGAGCTGATTTTTTTAAGGGGCGTGCGTTACGTGCATTAGTCAGACTGAAACTGTGTCAAATGAGTGGTTATATTTCCTCATTTTCCCAATCAAGGTGGATCAATGTGCATTATTGAACTCCCAGGCCCCAACTCTATGAGTCTACGAGTTTATACATACAGTTTATGTTCCTGAAAATTCTACACTATTTTTGTTTTTTACAACAGCAATACACTGTGGCCTGCATTTAGGTGGCACATGTACACACAGATAAAGAGACACTCACTTGCTCTGCGTCTGCTTGGTGATGTTGCGAATGGTGGCTCCCTCCTTGCCGATGATGGCTCCAACGTACTGTGTGGGTACCAGCAGTCTCAGAGGGATGTCGGCGTGCGGAGGTTTGGAGGGCATCCCGGAGCTCGGGGACCCGCCGCGGGGCCCTCCTCGGGACCCGTAACCAGGGCGCCGGCCGTTATCGGGGCCCCGCTGGCCTCCCTCCAGCTCAGAGTTCTCATCAGGGATGTAAGAGACGCGCAGGGCGTTGTTCTCAAACTGGTATCCATTCAGCTTCTGGATGGCTCTGAGAGGGACACACGAGCACAGGGTCACCCACTGCACTGCAAGCAGCAGCCCTACATCTTTCATTAAAACATTTATTTTTCTTTAGTTATAATCAATACTGTCATGATTACTATCAAACCAACAGTAGTACCAATGGTGATAACTGAGAGAATGGAAGTAAACTTGCACACACATACAGGATATACAGAAGTGAGTGAAACTGCTGGACTTTATCTAAAATATGCTCTTTTCAGACCTGTACAGAGCTTCAAGAAAATGCAAACACACAAATGGCTTGTTTCTTATTATTATTAAGACACAGTAGTGGAATGAAACTATGGCATTTACTCAAGAACTGTACAGTTTTGAGGTACTCTATATTCTACTGCACTACACTTTAAAAGCAAATATCATAATTCTTTTCTCTGCTGCATTTATCAGAAAGATCCAGTTACTGGAGACTTTAAGGTGAGCAAATGTTTCTTATGCCAAACACATTATAGGCTGATAAAAGATGATGCATTGCTTTAGAAAGTTGTTAAAATTAGCTCCAACACGACCAGCTACAACAATAAAATGCTGCTTAATGCATCAGTAATAATAATCCAATAATAACATAACACTCAGAAAAGGTGTAGAGCTCTTACTTTGATATTTTGCTGCTACTGTTGTACTCCTAAAATAAAATTTTATAATGTGGTAATACTACTTTTACGTAAGAAAGAGGTCACCATACTTCATCCACTGTTGTTATGACATGAGATGAGAGTCACAAGCAAAGCTCAAGTTTCACGCTTTAGTTCCTTTAAATGACCACTAGATGCCACAAGTGAAGCGTAGAACACACTACCGGCTGAAACCCTTTCTACAGTTTTATTGAGATACTTAATTGGAACTTTTGGTTATTTGATTAAACCTTTTTAAAAAGGTTCTTTAGAGTGTGTGAAGGTGAAAATCTCATGAAGATACAAACTGGTACAAAAAGCCATGATTTAACAGTAACAAAATACACCAATACGTATATCACAAAATATTCTGTCAAATATCAAATAAGGATGTTATATTTAAATGGCACCAAGACCAATCAGAAAAAAACAGTAACTTTTTATGAGAATAACAGAAAGAGGCAGAGAGAGTGGACAGGATATTAAAGAGGGATGGATGAACTTACTGCCTGGCATGCTCCCGGGATGCATATGTGACATTAACCACGGCAGTCTCACTGTCTGTGTTCACTGAGAGAAAGAGGACAAAGAGGGATTCTTAAATACAGCAAACTGTATGTTGTTTTAATAATGGCTCAAAAAAAGACTTGGATTGCCCTGACTTGTTTGTGCACTTAAGTCAATTTTATGAAAGAGCCAGTTGTATCAAACTGAGATCGCAAAGCGGGCTGCTGGAGGGAGAAGTCTGCAGCGGCACATTACCAAATTAAATTCTGGTGTCGCTATGGTCAGTGGCGGGAAATCTTCTCTGCACAGGAAGGGATGCATCAAACACATCAGATTGAAATCAGATCCATGGTTCACTCAGTAACCAGCAAATCAAACCCAGAGTCCACTCATAGCAGTGAGATATTACTACAATAAGTTAGTGCTTTTGTCATCAGAAACTGTGCTTTTATTTATTTCAACTTCAGGACATTTAAGTGTATTTAATTAACTATAACTTGTGAGATTGGTGATGACGGGTTTCTGGATCAGTGCAATATCTCTCTTCCCCTGATGTAGGTTTAGAGGCCATCTTTCTCGTGCAGTATTAAACTGTACGATTACATGGGACCTTTTTGTTTCTCCAATGATTTTAGAGCTGATGGAGCGATTCTTGGCCTTTTGACAAAAGGATGCAAATCAGTAAATAAATGATAAAGTTCAAATAATTCCATTAAAAGAGACGTGAAAAGTTGTAAATATTCTACAATCTATTTGAAAGAAGTCGTTTATATAAGCAACAGAGCTTTTTCAGCATCACATCTGTATTTTCACTTAATCTCAAACTGTCATTAAACACAAAGTGTTGTAGGTCAGAACCATTTCAACACGGATTTTGGAAGACAATCTGTGTCTTTCAGTGAGACGATCATTTATTTTGTTTTGTAGGCATTGAAATGTAAGAAATATCTCTCGCACCAGACAACAAATTCATTCTGTGTCCCTGTGATTCATGTGACTGACTGGGAAGAGACCTCCATAATAACGGATCAATAGTATTCAGCATTTTTAAAGCTAAAACGATAAATTGATCGACAAAAATAATCTGCAACTATTTTGATCAATAAACTGAATCACTGAGTTTTGGACTGTTGGTTGGATAAAACAAGATATTTAATGATGTCACCATGGGCTTAAGAACAAAGTGTCAGGCATTTTTCACTATATTCTGACATTTAATTTAACCAAGAGATGTTCTTCTGTTCTTTCAGAATCAAACTCATTTGAATTGTCTACTGGTGTTATTTCCATCAGTTCCATTCTGTCGCCTTCTCATAGATCTATCATAAGTTTTGGAGCAGTAGCCATCCGGTGTTTTGTCTTTTACTTTTAAAATGTAACTTTATTATTTCTACACATTAAAGATCGGCTGAGATGGAGAAACAGTTGCATATGCCGTGCCCTCAAAATGATGGTGGAGGGGGTGAGGATGGTCCTCCATCCTCATGCCTCTTCCTCACATCACCAGGAGCCACGGCAGGCAAATGGAGAGCGCCCTCATTCTTTCAATTACCACGTAAAGCTCCTGACCACAGGGGTCGGTGTGACCTACACTGACGGTTAAATCAACTAATGTCATACCATGCAAGGGTCTGACCCTCTTCCCCGTGACAGAAATACTATTATCACCCTGATACCACTTAGGGTCAGCAAAGTACCACATGTAACCACAGTATGCATGCTTTTACACTTGAGTTAGACACTTAAATCCTAAAATAAAAAACAGACACAAACCAGAGCAAACATTAGATCGACATTAAAGAAGGTAAAGCTAAGATTTCCTACCTTGTTCACAGTTCTCTACCGTTCCACACTGGGCCAACAGACCATCCAGCACCTGACACACAGAGAGAGCCAGAGAGGAAGAAAAGAGAACAAATCAGGAGGAGGGAAAGAACACTGTCAACTCTTGTGCAGAAGACAAAACATTTCAGAATACGCCTGAGGCTACAAAGCAACAGACAAACACAACTTGGTTTTGGTCTTTGGTCTAATGTAATCCACATGGATACATACAAAACAAACACTTTGCACCATTTTTTGCACCATATTAAGAAATGAATGCAAGTTCACTTAGGAAATACTTGATAATACCATGTACCAATGTCATTACTATATAATATCTGGAAATTACAACCAAAAAGAAAGACTTGGTACTTAAAAGGATGCCTATTGTTGCTGCTCCTGATATGTCAGGTGATTGGGGCTGGATGGACAGAGGGCATCCCAGTGATGAAGTAGTGGAACTAACAGCCGAGGGCCCCAACATGAGAGGGCCCTCAAGAAGCCTATAAAAATTTGACATGATTGACCTGTTTGTGGATATTTGATTGACTATTTTTGTGTCTAAAACCATATTTTCTCGCCCCTGTTAAAGGCGTACATGGTTTAGTCTATTTAAATCTGATTAAAAATACTGTGCTGACGATGCAGGGGACTGACAGAATTTTAAAATGTATTAAAAAGAGATGGGATCCCACTGGGACTCTTTAGAATGAGGAGCAGAAAAGTTTGAGTGTCTCTTATTGGCTGTTCCTGCTCTGAGCATACAAGGGTTTACCCTCCATCTGATCTTTTTTGTTCATTCTTTAAAAAGGCTTACTCAGTAATATGTAATTCTGCAAATTTGTCTGTGATTTTCATTTTTTTAATTTATTTTTATGTGTGTGAAATACTTAATATCTTCAGTAGCAATTAAAACGTGAAACTTAAAATGTTGTTTTATTATATGCAGTATAATAATATAAATAGGGAGCAAATAAAAGGAAATTAGAATTGGAAACTAAAAGAAACCTAAGCTGGAATATTTAGTACTACATTGACAATCAAATAAAAATAATAAGCTTAAACTATTGCCTCAGACACACATTATTCATTATGATTAATAATATTTTGTACAGTGGCTCAAGAACATGACAGCTGTCTACTCTTGACCAACTTCAGGGACCTCTGGAGTATTTTAAGTTATTGACTACAGCTTTTAAGTTTACGAGTCGGAGTAAAAGTGAAGGATTTTTACTTTTATCTCTCACATGTGTCCAAAACTCTTAGCAGCTGGACTAACACAGACTCAGGTTCAGCTGTAGAACAGGCTGATTTCTGACAGGCAGACTCTGACTTTAAAGAAGACATAATAAACATATCGAATTTGACAACCGTTTGTAACAATGTGACATTTCATTTTGTTTCTCCTTCTAAGAAGCTATGGAAATAAATGCAATGTGTAAAAACTACTACAATATATGTATGTTAAACTAGCGTGTGTTGTCAAATGTTGTACTTAAATATAAATTGAACATCTATACATTATGTTTTTATATTTTATTCTTGCTTATTTTACAACCTTTGCTTCCTCTTCTTAACTTAATGTGTTTATTTTGAAATTAGGAATGTTTCACTTCCGCCTTACATGATTGTTCATTTTTTCTCTGGACGCTGAAGTGCTGCATGGAAAATATTACTTCAGTAAGTGTACAAAAGTATTAGCTTTAAAATCTACTTAAAGTACCAAAAGTAAAAGTACTATTATGCAGAATAATATATTTTATTACTGCATTATAATTATTGATCATTAATGTGTTCATCAACCCTTAAATGTTTCAGCTAATAAATGTTGGAGCTCTTTTCAGTTTACTTATATATTTTTTTATATAACTTTTAGATGATTTTATACATTTATGACATAAATTTCCCCCTTTGGAAAGCTTTATTTATATAATAATAACAACATCATTTATTATATTTTGTGTTGTTAATCTAAATCTACAAAGTAACGAATAACTAAAGCTGTCAGATAAATGTAGTGGAGTATAAAGTACAATGTTTCCCTCTGAGATGTAGTGGAGTAGAAGTAGAAAGTAACAGAAAATAGAAAAACTAGCAAAGTACAAGTACCTGAGATCTGTACTTAAGTACAGTACTTGAGTTAATGTACTTGTCAGTTTAGCGGAGAGACGTCGCCCTCGTGTGGACACACACGGCAGGAGCAGAGCAGCGGAGAGACGGAGACAATCTGGCACATATTCTCTCTCTCCCACACACACACACACACACACACAGGGCCGCTCCCACAGGCGCTGGCTTGCCAAAGGAGGCAGGCAGAGTGCCACACCCTCACAGACACAATAACGGTGCACACAGACGCACACACAGATAAACACACAGACACACACGTATGGAGCTTATTGATCCTCCCACATTCCCATCTTCTGCATTCAGTCTTGTTTGATGGATCAACAGATTAAAGAAAAGTGAATGGATTCAGCAGAGACACAAGAGATCTGCTGTTCTAAACCCCAGGGGTCTCATTGTTTTATCCAAGGAAAGGTAATATTCATATAAAATTCCAATCGACCAGTCGGGATTTAATTTCATTCTGGTTAAAAAAATAACATTTCAATTGAATTTACTTCATTGAAACTCTGTGATAGTCTGGTTTGAACTTTGATCACAGCGGCACAATGCAACACAGTGTATATAGAAAATGTTATTTAAGGTTTGGTAAGATCAATCATAGCAATAAAACAGCCGTATATGTTCAATTTGGGTCCGTTAGTCAAACTCTGATTATGTATATGAATATAATATCTTTACATTTTGGAGATTAAAGTACAGACTGGGATGTAATTTATGTGTTAATACTTACTACAATAATAAATAAACTGAAGTTAGAGTGATAGCAAAATACTGAAGATCTATAAATTCAGTATTTCAATTTTACCATCAAGTACTCACAAGTACTTCAATTTCACACCCATGTCACTGATCAGGGGTCTGTGCATCAATTTCACTCTGCCTTCCTCACTGTGGTCACCCAATCAGCTTCTTGTGGTTGTTAAATGTTCCTATAGTTGGTATTAGACGTCCAGCTGAAGGGACAGAGCTGCAGCAATTAGCGATCAACAATCAATAGGTTAGGGCTTACAACAGTTAGCCCATAACTTGATCAATACATGACTATTAGTTAATGGTCGTTTCTAATCACTGGGCTCCCATTAAACTAATCTTTCAGCTTCCTGCAGCTTCAGCTGAAAGTCAATCATTTCCACACAAATATTTTTGGTGTGAGTCATCAAACATATCCTTGCCTAGATTTGTGGCTGCTGGCCCATGATTCAGTCAGCCCACTGATGTAAAGGCAAACATGACCAATAAACACCGCGCCACACACACACACACACACACACGCCACAAGTGGTGCAAATATTTGCGGTGAGGTCGGCCTGGGTGGCATTACAGGCTTTAACCTCTAAACCGTCCAGTATCAGAGACACTGGGCCACATTCTCAGAATGGATGAGGCAGCTCCTACAACCAGAGGAGCACTGTCCCATGCAGGTGTGCACGGCTGCCACAGGCTGCTCGTGCACATGTCACATTTTCTCATCCTTTCGATACGGCTGCTTCATGCTGTAAGTCAGACAGGATAAGGCTTTTATTGCTTCCTTCATTCTTCTCCCTCCGCTTCACAAAGACACATATTGATGATCACTTGAACAGCTGAAGTCTGTCAGAACTCATTTCATCTGTGGCACAAAGCTGTTTTGTTCTTGACCCTTTTGAGTGGGACTTAAACTCCAATTAAGACTCGTTTCAAACACATAAACTACAGATTCAAGCTGTTCGGGTCTGTTCACTCCAAAGGAACGTGTGTGGCTTCTGGAAGATTTGAAATGATTTAACCAACAACTGACCAATCACCAGTGTGAATGTTGGATTGTGGGGGGAAGGGGTTTCCAAAGAATGATGATAGACCCAAAATAAAATGGTTACCCATCTTGAACCCCCTTAACCAAATGTGCAGAGGCACAACCTTGGTAAAAATGTTGTTATTTCAGCTAATTGTTTTTTGGGCCATGTAGAGCCACATGGCTGGAAACAATTTGTTTCAAATGTGCTGATAATGGCTCTCAAATTGAGCACTCATCATTATTTTGTACTGATTGGAAGACTTGAAGATTCCAGCTGGGTGGACCCCCAAAAGGGCCACAGGTTCACTAAGTAATGATATAAGGATGATATAAGGAGGACATGGTTGTAAAATACCATATTTGTAGGTAAAACATTAATGCATAAAATACTATCAAAAAGGGTGAGAAAAGGGTACATAATACTTATGCAAAAAGCTAACTTTTGATGGTTCCTAAGTGGAAACCTGCCTCAGAAATGTTATTTACTAAACTGCCTGTGACTGGCTGGCATTGAGAGGTTCAAATGTTCCAGTCAGGTCTTAGCCCACAGTAAAGCCCTTATTTAGCTTTACTGACTGTAAAAACAGAGGCAAGGGCTTGTGTTTTTTTTGGAGTTTTTTTTCTACATCCATTTAGCGAAAGCAACTCATTTCACCAAATGTTTCACCAAAAGACTTTGTTGTGGGTGGTAGGAATGTGATGTGGTTGCTGGCAGTAACCGACCGTAAATGATCCCAGCAAGAAAGATAATAGAGGGAATAGGAACTAACCTCCCACTGCAGGTGAGGTGGAATGTTTCGGATTTGCAGTTTCCTGGTCCTGCGGAGACAAGAAGAAAAAGAGGATATTAGCAAGTTAAAAACTCTGCGAACCGAAAGAGAAGTGTCTCAAACTTTTGGGTCTCAGGGATAGAAATAAGGCTTGAATGAAGGAACACGGCATATCAGCACCGTACACATGGGAATACTGTGTGAGTGTGTTGAAATTGGACAGTGATGACACTCTGACTGTGTTGGGCTGAGAGTGAAAGGAAGAAGAGGCCACTGAATGAAGCCCGAACGTGTCTTGAGAGACAAACAGGTGGAGATTGGAACAGAGTCTGTTTGAAGTGACTTCCTTAGATACAAACACTAAATCCAATCGGTGTTGTAACACTCCATCCGCCGGCTCTGACTGGTTCCACTTACACACGCCCTGTGTATGACGCGCCAGTGTCCAACCACATTTGACCTGGTCGTCAGCGCTCACACCGCCTGAAACCGTAGCTCCATACACATCACAGCATGATGCTGCCCCAAACAAAAAGAGATTTATTTATTTTTGCCAGTAAACACCTTGGGCTAAATATGCTTAAATACACATTGCACCAATATTGATGTCGATAAGAACTTAAAATGAGCACAACACTTCAGTTATGAGGATTTTCAGCTTATTAAAACACAAACTTCACCACAAGACATCCATGGTCAAGGCCAGCCAGGCTTTGCCAATGATGTTGGTTTGTTCATCTACACCAATGACTCAATGCTGGCTTGGCTGCCGGTATTTAAAACTCAACTTTAATCCCAAACACTACTTTGGAAACAAACCTTTTTCCATTTTCAGCTGCTCACAGATGGAGCAGCTGAATATGAATAAACTGGGTGGGAATTCTGTGTCTTTCTCAGGGAGACATGTCTTGAATCATCGTGAGGGCCAGATACCCCTACACCATCTGTACCACTATCTCTATGAACCCACATAGAAACGTCTTGTTCTTGGCTGCTGTACGGATTCAGATTCTAAGATGAGCACCAAAACATCTCTGCAGGTAGGTGGGGTGGGGGGGTGGGAGGGACAAAGGCCTCACAATTTCCAACAGGGTTTCATCTCCCCAGTGTCCCATAGTCTGCCATTATGGGGCTTGAGCTCCAGTTGTTGGAGAAATCCACTGAATCAACAGCAAGTAGTGGTACAGCTTCCTGCTCAACCACCCACACACACAGCGGGGGGAGGGGCAGTCCGCTGAATAAGGGGTGTTAGTCGTGTATGTGTGCTAGTGCATCTTAATACTATATTTTTGCCAGTAAACACATTTGTATCAGTCTTTGTGTCTGTGTGAGCAGGTTTGGCTATGGGTGCTTGTTATCACTGTGTGTGTGTGTGTGTGTGTGTGTGTGGGGGGGGGGGGGGGGGGTAAAGCATTTATTTGAATTGCTCAATCTCAGTTGTTTTACAGAAAGCAGTGCATTTAAAGGAAACCCCAACAATTTTCATTTCATTCATATAATGGCTTAAGTCCAACATAAATCAAACTCTAGGAAGGCGCTTTGAACTGAGTTGCAACCATGTGTGTCCGGTTCTTGAAACCCGTCCCTTTTTTTTCTCCATCTGTTGCATTAGTGCTGCACCTTTGACCCTTTGCTAGAAATGTGAAATGGCGCAGTGTTCCATCTTTACCATCCATTTCCATCTTTACCACTCCTTATCCAAACCCGCACCCCACCCAACTGAGCATCAATGGCCCTAAACCCCAACAGCAACCAACCCCCATCTCCACCTCACGCACTAAACCCCACCCAAACCCCCAGGAGGCTCCAGAATAGATGAATAGTCTTTTGTGCATCCCGAATACCTGACATCCCCCATCCAAAAAAAAATTGAAAAGCCCTTTGATCCTTGATCAATACTGAGCTATAATCACTGACTCCACCCACAACCTGCCAAAAACAGACCTGTTCTCCACACCTCCACATGCATAACTTCCACCATACACATCAAAACCTCCATGACCCCCAACACACACACACACAAAGTTCCACCTTATCAACACATCAACTCACCATTATCCTCTCCAATGCCCCAGTCCACCCCCACACACACATCCCAACCCCCAACAAGCCACCAACAGTGAACTTGTTTGACCCCTACCGTCGCCGCCTGCCAACCCGTAGCCTACCCATTGGCTGAAACCATGGCAACAGGTTAGGATTGGGAGGGGCAAAGAAGACGGATGGGCGGGCGGATGGACAACAAAACAACATGCTTCACATTTGCTTACGCCCTCATTCACTCATCTGTTATCCTTTTTTATTTTAAACATCCTTGCCTTTCACCTACATGAGGGTGACCTGCCTTGTTAGGTTTCCCACCCTCTGTCTGAGATAAATGCTAAATAAACATTTAAAATTATAATACTGCACTTTTTATTTCCAAAAGCCCTGACACGTCGCTGTGTAATCATTAATTAACACAATATCATTAACATCAGGTGCATTAGTAGCATATAATGGCCACATGGAAACAGTGACTCAATATGTTGAGTGAATTCTGTGTTTTAATTGCACATATAACTATATAAATTACAATATAGCTGAATAGAATTGGAAGTGAATAACACAACTGTCAAAATGTTCCATTTCAAATAAATTTGCACCACTGAGAAGAAAGAAATCTGCTCTGAGACCCTCGTCCTGGACTCATTGTTGATATGCAAAGATGGAAAGACACTTTCAATGAAGCTTGAAAATGTCTTAAGTCGAACGTAAAAACTAGAGCTGTTGAGGTTCCCTCAGCTGTGAAGGCATTAAATCCATGCTCAGCTCCAGCCTCCAGGGGAACAAAGGACCAGAGAGAAAGAGGAGAAGAAAGAAAAGAAGCCAAGAGAATAAAAAGAGTGTGGTCCTCAAGGAGGAGGTGGAGGAGAGGAGCGAGAGGAGGGAAAGGCTTTGTTCCCAGGAGGGGTCAAAGGCCAAGGGTTAGAGCCCCTCAGACCGGACAGAGGGGGCCTTGGGACCACAGCGAGGCGTGTCAGTGTGTGTGAGGGCGTTGTCCTACACTTTCATAGCCAACAGTATCAGAATGATCTTTTAAGAGTGAAATCAACATCAACATTACTGTCCTTCCAGCATTTTTATACATTAAAGGCAAATAGTCTATACTTGTCTTTCTACGTCCACACCTTAACTTCAGCCATGTTCACATCAGGGTGGCCACACCAACAGGTTCCTCCACCTTTTAAGAGAGTGTCTCCTCTACTTAGTGATCTACAGAGTGATACACAGTCATTACAACAGTGACATAGAGATATGGAGCTAATTGCTAATCACACTTTCAGATTAGACGCTACCGCAAGACTAATTGCGCCAGCAACTGTAACTGACACAAGACATAGATTTTTGCATAGTGACACCCAACAAACAAGAACGTTCCCCTTCCCAACATTTGCATTCTGACCCGTTCCCAACCTTTAGATTGGTTGAGAACTGCTGTCAGGTATTAAGAGGGCATTCATGCAGCCGGTGATGTTGTTGATGCATGGGGTCTTTACTAACTGCATTCAGGTGGTCTTGGTCAACTAAAAAAGTCTAAAGGTGTCAGTATGCTAAAGTCAAAGTGCTTGTCGGGTGGTTGAACGGCGTCTCGCACAGTATTCATGTGGTGATTAGCCAGGTGCGCAAAGATGTGTACAACATAGTACACACTGCTCTAAAGCATACTGAGGCCTTCAAAAAGGACCAACAAAGTGTATATACCAGTGAACAGCCCACATGACATGATGAACAACATATTCAGATAGCAGCCTGAGGAACAGTAGAATGCAGTAAATACATAATCATTTTCGGACTTCCCCTTACAAAATGAACCATCACTGTTTTTTTGTGAATATTGCTCATTAACTACAACAAAACTGCTGTTTGTAGCTTTGTGACAATGTATTCTTCCAAATAATTCAATGTTTTTGTTTTTTTTTTGTGGTGTAAAATGTTTCTAAACCCATAAATTAACACTGAATCTTTAAGTTTATTTTTAAAAAATGTATATGGACGACGTCAACTAATGACAATGAAAAGTGGAGTATTTCTGTTCGCTCAGCGCTGTAGGTCATGAATGGACCTTATTGATCATGTCGGCCACCATGAATGCGTAGTGAGGCACTAGCAACTGCTTGCTGTGGTTTACTGGCTCACTTATAAACATCTGCGTTCATGCACTTGGTGTTGTGTAGCTAATGAGTACTAACATGAACGTTTCTGGGAAACCATGTGTGTGTTGCAGTGTGTGTTGCAGTGTGGTTAGCAGTGACTTGTTTTAAGCTGATTAAATCTGAGAAAGAGCCCGACAGAGACGGATTGTGAACAGAAAATTCAATGAAAACTGTTCCCAACAGCGTAGAGGGGCAATACACACATTTGTGTAACACACAAAGTAACGAGGGCCTGATGGCATTTGAACTCACACGGTCTAATGTCAACCAAACATAAGGCTAAAATCGAGGGATATATATCTGTGTGTGTGTGTGTGTGTGTGTGTGTGTGTGTGTGTTGGCAGTATATTACCACTCCCAGTGGGAATTTCCAATGCCAGAAAAAGGCTTATTTGATGGATCTGACACCTTTTTCAGCAGAGCATATGCAACCCAGATGGCAGGTGTTGACTACTATTTTCATGTCCTAAATCACGTAAATATGCATACTGATCAGACTTATTTGGAAAGTTAAATAAGTTAAATACAGTAGGAATCTGGTGCATCAGATAAAACTCATGGAGGGAGGGCAGCAGAAACCCACACTGTCTCCAGATAACAGGCTTCATATTCAGTCACACAGACGCCCAGATGATGCAGCTGGACCAGCCTGACCCTCTGACACGAGACAAACACAAACACTATGACAATAAAGTGCATAAACTGTTCAAACTGACTGCTACACAAGTGCTCATCGATACATCGCAAAGCCTTTTATCCACAGTCTCACTGCACCAAGCATTAGCTGCCATCTGCGAGGGTCTCAAGTGACCTCTCCAACAATCAGCGTAACCACAGAGCCTCCAGTCCACGCCGAGCAAATCAGCAAAGCAGACTTGAACAAAGTGAAAGGACAATAGAGGTGTCTCTTGCACGGCTCTGCAACATTTCAAGGCAACCGTCGTTCCTCCCAGTCACAGATTAAAAGTTGGATATTTATCGTCCATGTGTGACATAATCAGCAAGTCTGGATCAATAGTAAAATGTGTGCACCAGTACCCATACCTGTAATGCATCTCTGACCATACTGAAGGTCAGCCTGGCAACTTCATGGGATGCCTGTACCACAACGGACTCCCTGAACACTTCTCAATGTTTAGAAGTCTGTGCTCAAGATAAGGTATCAAGTTACTTTTGTACGGATTAAATAAGCAAGATATAACATGTTGATTAGTGAGCTTACAGTGTGCTGGTAGGCGCATTTTTGGTACTTTAGGACGGAGCCTGGCTAGGTGTATCCCTGTTTCCAGTCATGCTGCTAAGCTTAAAGCTACTGCCGGCAGTAGCTTCATATTTACTGCACAGACATGAGAGTTTCATCAATCTTCTTGTCTGTTTACCCAAATTGTGAAGTGTTGCTTTAAAACTTTATCAACATTGTGAAAACAGTTCAAGGATTTTTTTTACTGCTCTGGTCTCATCTGTAACTACTGTTTAGTGGGCCTCGTGGAACACAGGTAGAGACCGGGCGTTTACTATAGCCCTCACCTGCTACCATTACAAAACCCCTACAAGGCAGCTTGCTCTAAAATGTCCCCTAGTATGAAACGAACGCTAGCTGCAGGCTTAAGGAGCACAGAAGTGCAGGGGGTTAATATTTTATAAGAGCTATCTAGCCAGCATAAAATCACAGATGAATTTTTTATCGCTAATGGTGAGGAACAAGTGGGTAGGGGCGACAGAACACCACCATCCTGCATACATACTAACTAGATTACCAGCCAAACTTCTATCCTATAACCCCACCTCCCTGTCTTCCCATCAGCTAAATACCTCCATGCCTCCACCCGCTGACCCTTCCAACAATCCCGACCATCATCACTGTGGCTTCCAGACTGCTGAGCTGGCCATTTCAGCAGGTAAATAGATGCTGCATGAATGAATATCAGTTAGTGGAGGAGAGAGCTGGATCAGGTAGAGAAAAGCTGTGGGGTGCAAAATCCTCTGTTTGTTTCTACTACAAGTGACACAGGTGCGAGGCATCTATCAAAAAGCCTGGGTTGTTATTAAGGCCCTTTTCCTCCTCCTGTTTAGACAGAAATCTGGATGCAATTACCTAAGAAACAGCAAAGATACACCGCAATACACCAGGGGACACAGCGGGGTTGTGAGCTCTCTTTTTATTGCTGCACCCCCTCATGAATACAAGTAGTTAAAGGCAACATCTTTTTGAACTTTGCTCACCATTTATATGGAGAGCTGAATGTCCAGGGTGCAAACTGTGTCCAACTGCGTCTCATCGCTCTCACATCTGTAACTTTGACTCCCTTTCTCTGTTGCTTCCTCCTACTGTCTGACTTCCTACCCCTTTTTGCATCTCTCCATTTTCTTTTCTTCCATCCCTCTCTCCCCTCCAGTCCCACTCCTGGAGTTTTACCTCAAAGCCATCCCCCAGTGCTGAAGGCTGGAGAGAAAGTTCCAGTGGATGTAACACTGTATGAGGGCTTTAAATAGACAGGAGGAAGGAGGAGGGAAACAGCTGAGAAGAGGTGGTGGGATCAGGGGTAAGGGAGAAGAGAGGAAGAGGAGGAAGTGCAAGGGAGGAGGAGGCACTGATGCTGGAGGACAGATTTCATGCTGGCTAACCTGTAGTTTAAATATGTGTAAATGCACGAGTGTGAAAAAGAACTGCGAGGGAAAAGAGCAAGTGTGTTCACAAAGGGCAGATCCACACAGGACATAGAGCTGCTGCATCGCTCTCTGTGGGTTAGTGATGTCTGACAGCTGATGTCACAGCCAGCAGATGTCAAGAGTAAAAAGAGTTCACCGCATCCTGCATCAGACATGGTGCTGCAGGCTGGTTGGAGATGTTTTTTTAAAGTTGAAAAAGTGAGGAGGGCTGCTTACAGCAAGTACCATTCTCTGCCATCTGGTTTTTTTTTTTTTTTTTTTTTAAAGCACGCTGCTTCTATGTGTGGCTATAGTAGAAACATAATATACCAGGGTGCTGCCCTGTATGACCACACACCCCTCGACACTCAGCCAATCAGAGCTCCGCTACATCCCTCTGACAGCCGTTTCTGAAGCGAATGAGAGTGTTACTCATTCATCTCCTGCACTTGCATCCTCTCCTCAATACACTGACTATCCACTCTCAAGTCCACGTAACCCACATCCCAGCAGGTATTAAGACACTAATCAAGCATTAACAGCCTTTCTTACTATCAAAAATATAATAGAGATAAATAAACAGACTGACAGGGAGGGAGAGATACCCCATCATAGCCGTCATCACTCCCTGATTGGCCCAGATTTATAGGGGAAAGGTCGTCACGCTCACTTGCTGCAGTCTCATTGGTCCACTCAACCCCACTTAAGAGTGAATCTTGTCCAATCAGAATTTAATAATGATGCAACCATGAGCATTGTGGGGTAGGCTGACAGCTCCGATGCTAACTACAAAGCCACAAAGTATACAATAGTATACTATATAGTGTGTGTGTGTGTGTGTGTGTGTGTGTGTGTGTGTGAATTACAGAATATCTTTCCCTTATTTTTTTTCTGTACTAATTTTCTGTAATTTGTTATTACTCCATTACTTTCCATTCATGATAGTTAATATATTTTGGCTTAGTATCATAAAAAAATAAGAAGATAAAATAAAAAACGGCAAACTTCACTATATATAGAGTGAGATATATACAAATACATATACACACAAACACGTATATGTAAACATACATAGGCTACATATATACATTAATTACGTTTTATTCATCTGATTTAAGTTTTTTATTGATCGTTTTTGATATTATTCTATAATAATCTATAGGCCTCATAATGATTATTGTTATTGATGTTCCAGCCATAGTTACATCTGGACGTACAGAGCCATTCTTGGCAGAAATATCAACATGTTTCTAAAGGGCACATGATGATGTGGATGACTGCTGCTTGTGTTTGTATTCTCGTAGAAACGTAGAATAGAAAACGCATGCACATGGAATCTCGATTTGTGTCCCTCTCTAAGTAAAATAAAAACACGTCTAGCCTACAGCTGGACCGAATTTAACAGGGTGGGCGACATGTCAGAAAGGGAGGCCTCTGATCTGGAATTCATTTAGGGTAAAAAGAGAGGAGGGGGTGCGGCAGCGCGGGTCAAAGTTCAGCCTCTGTTCTCCACTCTGACCCCGCCTGCAGCTCGAGCGGCAGGCCTCCATTTTGGAGAGGCGAGGATCTCCATTTTGAGAAGGTGGATGTGAGTCCGCCTCTGCCGTTCTGTTATTGCAGCGACTTCATCCTCCCCCGTTCTCTTTAGTTTAAAAAAAAAAAAATTAAAACCTGCAATGCACACAGTATCCACCACACGGTTCACTCACTCTGTGGCGTCGTTCACGCGAGAAACGTACGAGTGAGGAGAGGACGACCTGTCCGCTCATGTTGCACTCAGGGGCCCGAGCTGGTGTCGACCCCTGGCTCATTTGAAGTTTACTAAATTACACTTAAAAGTAGGTAACAGAGGAGATGATGGGCTACATTTTTCATTCTTTACATTTGAACAGAGAGGAGCTGCTGGTGAGGCGCTCCACACCTTCACCAGCTCTTCCCTCAGCTGTGCCTCCTCCTCCTCCTCCTTCGCCATTTTGTGATGCCTGTAGTGTTTCCATGTCACGGACCTGGCGCTGGGCGGGCCCGACACAGTGTAATAAGCTCTACGAGGTTGTCATTTATGAAATTAACTTGAGGAAACTCGGACTTGGATTTTTTTTTTTCCGGGGCAAAACTGCTCCCGAGGCTTAATGTTGCCGAATTCTTTAGATTAAAGATGGCAGGAGGAGTCCAAACACATACAGGCGTGTAAGTGATAAAGGGAAGGTTAAGCTCGAGGCCGTTAGTTGTGGGGGGGACCTGTTTTTTTACCTCCACGCGGGCTGTTTCTGCATGTTGTGGTTCAATGAAACGCCATCCCTCCCTCTCCCACACACACACACACACACACATACATACATACTACATACATGGGCTACATGTGAGAGCCGGCAGGCGGCCATCTTGACCAACGCCCATTTACTACAATGAGTGTGCAGTCACGTGCAAGCGGGGAATTCAGCACATAGGAGGAGGAGGAGGAGGAGGAAGGGGAGCACACTACATGCGCCATTACACGAACATGGGATCCTGCAGGCGGCGTGTCGGGCTGCAGGTCGTCTCTGCAGAGTGGTGCCTTCACCCCTCACAGCTGCCCCCACAACTACGGGCTACACTACTGCTGCATGTAATCTGTGAGGCGCAGCTGTAGTCCGCTGCGCGAACGCGCACGCCCTTTAAACAGGGACACACCTCCCTCCGTGCGCGCGCACGCGTCGTCTCCAGCTAGGAAGCAGTCGGCGGGCAGAAGAAGGGGCACGGCCTGTGTCACCGCTTGTGTCTTTTTCAATGATCTTCTTCTGTCCTCAGCGGACGGGGACATCTTCCTCTGGCGCGCACGCGCGTGCTCCTCTGCTCTCTTCTCCACACGCGCGGAGACGAGCGGAGGAGCACGAGCGCGCGCCTCCATTCACAAAGTGTGTAAAAACTGCTCAGGAGTTACTACAGCGGCGCGAGGGAGGGGGGGGGGCACAACCCTCCGCGAGGGGGAGGGTCGCTCACAGGCCTACTATAGATTGTGAGCCATGAAGGCTGACGCCTGACATACAGCTTTGGAAGAGGAGGAGGAGGTGTGGGAGGAGGAGGTGTGGGATGGCAGCGAGGAGGGGAGAAACGAAGATTTTCTTTCCGGGTTTGAGTGCACATTGTCGGGCTCTCTGCTGCCCGTGGGGCCGGGAGCTCCGTTAAATCTCCGCACCGGGCAGGTGAAGGCTGCGGAGTAACGGAGGAGAAATAGTTCCTACATGAACACTAATGTTTTGTCAGCCGGAGCAACGAGCTGCCGAATTAAAAAAAAAAAAAAACATAGCCGCTGGAGTACATTTGTTTCCAATTTGCGGCCGACCGGAGCTGTGATGTGGCGGCAAACTGCAACGGATGTCGGTTTAAAAAAAAAAAGATTAAACACAATAAAGTGCCACGTTCTCAAGTTAAATGTGAAGGCTAATTATCTGCCTGTTGAACCTCAGAAATGTTCCCCAACACATTACTAAAGCTCGGCTGTGATTAGGAGAACAACTAAGAGCAGAACATGTCTGCAGCATGGCGGCTGAGGTAAATCTGGTTTAACTCATTAGGCCGAGCCTTGCGTGTTACACAGGGATGACTTAATGACAGAGGAAACTTCCGAGGAGAAATCAGGCGAGAGAGCAACGTTTGTCCTTTAAATAAACGTGTTAATTAAAGCAACAAGGTGAGCAGTAACTCAGACAGGCCACTCCCTGCTGCAAGAAGGGCTGAACCATCAGGGATAATATCAACAGCTATGAAATCAGTGAGACTGTTTCCTAAATCAGATTTTAATTCACACATTTAAGAAAAAAAGGGAGCAGCTTCATCTTTTGAAAAATATAAGAGTCCTGCAGTCACAGTGTTTCTGGTTAACTAAATGGATAAACAGTATTTTGTAAATAACGTGCCAAGTATTTGCAGTCTTATTATTATTTGTCTGGCCTTTTACTATCTGATATGGAAAAAATGAAAGACATGTTCCCTGTCTTGCAGTACAAACTATTAGAGTGAAGGAATGCTTTTTTTTTTTTAAGGAATTGTCAAGACAAAAGAAAACTAAGGGAATGACAGGGAGAAAAATGTTTTTTTTTCTCAAGAAACACTATGAAGACGTGTCACAGAAAAGGCAGTAGCTCGGGATAAAAACCGATAGAAATATTAGGGAAATAACTGCAGTTAGAGCAGAATTACAATGTCGTTACACTTACACATTATTTCAAAATGAATTCAATGAGATTAGTTTGATAAATTGTAAGTGTTTGATTGCCACACCATCACAAAACAATACTAAGATACACATAGCCAATCAATAAATACAAAATATCAAACGAATTAAGTCATGTTTAGAAGACTGCGAGGAAATAAGCTTCATTTATGAGGACAATTTTTCATGTATGAAAGAAAAATTCAGATATGGTTATTTTAAATTATCTACTGAAAGGCGAATGATAAGATTGTCCCAAATGATTTTAGTTTACACGAAAACAACATTCAAGTGAGCATTTACCATTAGCATGTAAAGCTGAAAATGAATTTTCACCAATATTCACAAAATAAAATGTATATTCACATAAAACTAAAACTTTAATTTCAGATTTTCAGACAGACAAATGTTTAGGAATAACAAAAGCTATTCATTATTTTAATGAAATATTCAGCCCTTTACTAAGCACAGTAATGACTATGTCATCATACATGTTTTTGATATCTATATAAGTAATTGACTGATTTTAATGGGTAAATAATGTTTTTTTCTAATTAACTATTTCAATTCTTACCTCATGATGTATCTGGTTAATCTGCCAAAGTGTGTTTTAGAAATTCTAGTTCATCTTTTTTTCTGTTTAAGAAGCTGTAGGAAAGTGCAAAAAAAAGCTAATTTGTCAGTAGAATTTATTTTCAACAGTTTCAGCAGTCAGACACTATATTGAAGAGGTTTGTACTTGGATTTCAGCAAATATGCAGGAAAAATATTCTGCAGTTCTGATTAAGAAATGCAAGTGACACTTGATGATGTTTTACGTATTTTTAACATTTTAACGTCATTTAAGGCTTTACATGTAGCCTACAGTTTAGAGCCGGCCCGGGGCTCAATGCTATAGTCTCTATACTAGTGAAATAGTGTCATGATAATGTTTCGGTGTTCAAGACAACTGAACTTGAATGAAGTCAGAACAACAGAACTATAATAATCCTCCCAATTCTGTACTGTCTTCTAATATATAGAGCCAGAGTTATCTTTATTTCTTTTAAAAACCTAACTTGTATGTTACCATAAAATATGACTTTCATTTCTCACTTACATTCTTTGAGTATTTCCCTACTGGTTGAAAAAAAAAATTTTTTTTGATTGATTATTAGAAGTCAGATCTCTAAATAGTAAACACACGCCTCCAAAACTCCTGCAATACATTTGTTTATATTGAAACAGTCGTTCCTTCATAGACAAGCAGTATGTGTTAGAACAATTAAAAAAAAAAAAAAAAAAAGAAAGGTTTGTTTTTTAAGAAGGTGTAGCTCCTGGACTGTGTGGATGGAGAACGGACAGGGGCCCGGCCTCCGTGCTCCCCTCTTAAAAAACAAAATGGGGGAGAAGGAGGAAGGCGGGCAGGAAGGAGGGAGTTCCTGCTTTGTCTAAATGAGAGTGTGTGTGTGTGTGTGTGTGTGTGTGTGTGACGTCAGCCTCCACTTTGTTTTGAATCTGCGAGGAACAGGGCGGGACCAACGGCAGCCTATAGAAAAGCAGTAAGGAAAGGGGCCCGTCTCTACTCCACACACACACACACACACCAACCTCTCTTCCTTGGATTTCATTCCCTTGTTTGCTGCTGTGAACAGCAGAGGGCCGACTGAGTCACTCTGCTCCTCTCTGCTCCAGTCTACTGTAATATCACTGAGGAAATACTGGTTTTGGGGAGAAAATAATATTGGAATACAAATTTTAATTCTAAGGAAAGTCTCCTGTTCACTGACCTGAGCAGGCCAGTGAAGAAAATATAAGACACATAAAAAATATTCATCTAAATACTGCAACTACTGCTACTGCTATTAGTACAATGGTAAGAATAACACCATGCTACAACATGATAATATTTAAGAGGAATAAAGTCCCTGCTTAGCAGAACATCACCTTACCACCGGTCACTGTAAATACGCCGTGTGATCATTTAGCTACACAACAGTCTGTTAAAAATATTACAGGGAATTATGAATGAAGGGTTCATTTGAAAAAACAGATATCTCAGTTTTTATATATATATATTTTTTTTTTTTTTTTTTTTTTCCCCAGTAAATACCAATCAAGCTGGTGTTGGTTTATTTATTTTAAGAATGGCTTTTATCGGTTTAGCTCAGTTGTTGTGACATTTTTAAGAATGTTTAAGCTCATTTTTTTAGCTTTGCTTTACACTGGCTTTGGCATTTCTTAACCACTTGTAAACTCTTTTTACATCTGATTTATGGCCTCATTTTCTCATTTCACAGCTCATTCATCTTACGCTGGTTTATTTATTTCCTTGCACAAGTCTATGACTTGCCTGCAAAGTTTGTACTTTTTCTACCATTTCTTTGGTAATAAAAATATGTATAGAATTAAAGACACAGTCCAGACATGTTTTTTAAATACTCTGCTTTGAATAATAATTTGTGTGCTATGTGTTATTTTTCCACAAAAAGTTAAATTAACTCTTTAAAGGGACATCTCCTTAAGAAATCCAGACTCTATGAATATGCCAATATTTTTCAATTTAAAAAGACACAAGAAGTATCCACTGTAAAGTCCATCTTCAGTATGTTCCCAGGTCACACTTGTGTTAATTGTGTACTGGACCGTGGTTGGCTTCTATACTAATTGTAATGTCACAAAGCCTGCTCATTCATAAACGTGAGGGGACTTTTTCCAAAACTCTGCACACATCACACATCATTCTGCACAGTGGAGGGACTAAAGCCTACATTCAATGTAATATACTTTTCTTTGTATCACTTTTTATGCACAAATCCGACTTTGCATTCAACTGTCAGATAATTGCAGCCTTTGTACCTGCTGGGCAGATTTAATTATGACGTAGACTGAAAATATAGACTCAAATTGCACGGGACAGGCTTTCTTCATTTATTTTAACATGCTATGAATGATGAGTAAGTTTTCTAATCTAAGCCGTAACTTAGGCTTAATACTGAGACATTAGTCTCAGTATTAGGGAGTACTATAAAAGGGAGTTTTTCCTCGCCACTGTCGCCAAGTGCTTGCTCATGGTGGGAACTGTTGGGTCTCTGTAAATAATATTTTAAAGAGTATGGTCTAGACCTACTGTATGTGAAAGCGTCTTGAGATAACTTTTGTTATGATTTGGCGTTATACAAATAAAATTGACTTGACTAGTGTCATTACAACACAAGAAATCAAACAACTTCTTAAGAAATCCTTATGAACAGTTTTAAAATCAACTTTGAAAGGAGCAAATATGTAGAAATGTAAAAATTACAATAACTATAAGAAATAGACAATATATCAACAGAGCCTCCTTCTTCATTAACTAACACATTCATTTCAATATTTGAAAAGTCACCTTAACATTTACGCTGTGTTTGCTTTAGAGATCCATGGCAGTATAAGCAATGCTGTGTTGTAAAAGATTTCAAGGTGATAAAAATCATCTTTCAATTCAAACAACGAAAGACAATAAAAAAAAAAAGTCAGAAAATTTGCACACTAGTGAAGTTTTCATCATCAATGACATTTAAAACCCGTGACAGGAAATGCTATTTTCAGCAGCAAGTTGCTCTGAGACAATAAGAGGAGCAGGGGCAGCAGAACGGGGGGGGGGGGTTCACCTTTCTTCTACAAAATTGGGCCATTATATCGATTGTTACTCTGCTTGCCATTTCCCTGCCAGCTCAGTACCAACACACAGACGATTAACCCTCACATACACTATACACTTGAAAACGTCTGCTGAAATCTTAGCCCATGTGAAGATTTTGGACTGTAAATAAAGAGACATTTCTTAAGCTTTATTATTCAATGCAGCTGAAACACAGGGGGTTTGGTCAGTAGATACGCTGTCACTTTGTCAGTCAGGGACTTTAGTTCCTTAGTGGCCTAAAAATACATTTGTGGTAGCTGCCAATCATTTTGTTGGAGTAGGTGGCATTTGTTTCTTTCCCTTCCTAAATAATGATCCTAATGCTGGAACAAGTCCTTTCATTTCATCCAGTCGGAGTGAGCTCATCAAACTGGCACACACACACGATTTTTCTTCAAGGCTCCCAACCAACATCACAATGTACAACTACTGCAACACCTCCCTGCGCGCGCACACACACACATATATACCTCCAGACCACGTGAGTGAGTGCAGTGGATGTGATATGGCACACCCCCGGCTTGTACACACCCACTTCGGAGAGGGGGGAGTGTGTGTGTGGGAGGGAAGGGGGGAGGTATAACACATTACAGGGCTGGGGGAGGGGACACATCTCCCTCTGTCTCTCCCCCATTCTTCTCCTTCTTCGCCCTCTCTCCCTCTGCAGCTCATGTATGTCTGCATGTGTGCGCGCGGCCGTAGCACATGCCTGTGTGTCAGACATGTGACCAGCGGGCGTAGCCTCCATTTTAACTCTTTGAGAATCCCAGTGTAGGAGGAGAAGCAGAGAGAATAATGGGAGGAAAGTTGAGAGAAAGCAAACAAGCCTTCTGATGGTGGGATCAGGATCACCGTGTGCCACAGTTTCTGTAATTTGTATCTATCTTGGCCAGATATGTAGAAGAAGAAGTTGTTCAAACTTAAAGTGACACTATGTAACAGAACAGCAGCCATTCAGCTGCAATGCTAAGATAATGCCGCAGCACCAGAGGTGGAGAAGAGAAATTAAATTCACAAATTACATCTGTAACATCTTGTACAGCAACCATATGGTGGCAATACATTAGCCACCGTTAGCTCCTGGTCATACCAGACCATGTGAGGATGTGGCCCCAGATATAGCAGCAGTTTCATCGCTTGTGAATTCAACTTTTCATTTGTAGGAATGAAACAGGAAACGCACATCCTTCAATGCCCTCTCTGACACCTTGCTGTTGCCTCTAACCCCCTCAATACAGTCAATACAGCCAATCATTAAAGGGGCACTCTGGCAACGTTTACACATGAAGTCCAGTTTACTCATCATGAGGACTCAACGCTGAAATAGTTTTTTCATTAATATTATAAATATTTATTTTTTAACAGAGGGGCTTAATGCCAGTCCAGTACTAACTATGCAGACTTTGTCAGACAACTACATGACCATGAAATAGTGCACTCGATCGTTGTCTCAATAAAGGATTTAGTGTTCACCTCAACAGGCATTGTAGTATTTATGAGAAGAAAACAAATCTCTCATTCAGTTTTATGACAAAAGAAACAGAAAAATATGTAAATTGTGAAATCGGCTGTGTTTAATACACTATACTTCTGTACTGAGAGCGGGGGGGCACAGGGTCAACCAACCTGCCTATCCCCTTCTTGACAAGATGTAGGGTAGGAAGTTTTCCAACCAAAGTAGGAGGACGAAGAGATTTAGCCATTTTCCTATTGTTCAGGCATTTTAGAGTTGACAGAGATCCTCACAAAAATAACCTGACTGCACTGCTGTAGATTCACATGCACACTGCATTTCAAAATTAATATTTTACAAAAAATAATAATCACCATCCTCCCAGCTTCATTCAGCTTTCCTCATCCACCTCTACTGCAAGAGACTGACACCATAACTCTTTTTAATAATAACATGGCATTTACCAGGGAGTTTCTACAACTTTAAACTCTATGCAAACATACTGTATGCTGTCACTGAGTACAGCACGAAGCCAATCAGGTACAAACTCTTTTTTCAGACTTTACAGATCAGCCTTACCACAGATTCTGACTCTACATAAACAACTTAATGTAATTCATCTTCTCTCAGTGGTTAACACATTTTGCTCCTCTCTTCCTTCTTGTAAATCTAAAGCTGATGAACCTTGTGCTCATGCAGACTTTCAGTAGTGGAAACATGGCGGAGACGCGGCGCAGACAGACAAGACAGTCATAGTGAAACCATGTTGGAGCAGACCGACTCAGTCCATGAGTCATCTGAAAGCACAGTCCTCCATGCTGCGGCCCAAAAAGCTGCACGTCCATTTTGGACTAAAAAACCATCATTCTACATCTAAATATAGAGCGTCCAGTCTGTCAGAGCATTCTGATGAGCAAGGACACAAGTAACCTCTCGCTACATAACATTTATTTTACACTTTTGTCTGAAGACACTTAAATTCTTTTCTCCTATACACAGTGGGAGCTATTTGGGGGTCAGTGTCTTGCTCAAAAGCACTTCAACAATTGGACAGAGATCTTACCACCATCTTTTTTCTCTCCTCCTGTGAGTTCTCCAACTTCATGGAAGTACAATACTAAAATTGCAGCAGTACTTTAAACCCTTTAAAACATTGTCAAAACATTCCATCATTGTAGTGACCCCAGCTACACCTGTTAAGCCCTTCCTGTCCTCACCTTTTCAAACTAAAATAGATGTTACTGATCAATTCTCACACACTGAAATCAGCTTCTGTTAGGGCTTCAAAGTAATAAAATATACTTTATTTGACAAGCTGAGGGTCCTGCAGGCAGAGCAGAATGGAAACGCATGTTGACTCGGATTTCATGTTTCTCTTTACGACTACTTTTCAGAACATTAGTTACGGTCACTTTCTTGTATGTGTATTTAAAAGACATGATGACTAAATTTTTAATGAAAAAAGCGAAGGATGGACTAACGAAAGTTGCTTTATGGGAATTGTAGTATCTAGCATTTTTTGGAGCTTGAGCCACACTGGGAACCAGAAGTCAGGATATATCAGTTGAGCTGATTTGTTCTTAACCATGCTTTATTTTTATTTTTATCTGTGTGTCCTGAGTCCCCCAACTTCATGAAAGTGTAATGCTAAATCGCTGATGTCCCCTTCCAATTTAAATTCTGATTAACAAGTAACAAAGGATAATTTTACTATTCTAATACAAAGTTGCAATTCAGCATCAATGAATTACAAAGACAAGAACAGATTTTTGGTGTCTAAAACTATACTTATGCTTTAAAGATTTTGCATGCTTTATCTATTTCTATTTCATTTAGTGGCTTGTGGTTAGACGTGTAAATACAGCATTACCTCTCTGAGATGAAGCAAATGTAATTTTCAGAGGAATGTATAAATAATACAGAAATAGAGGCTACATTTTAATTATTTTTATTACTTCTGGAGCGTATGATTTTCTTTATAATTTCATTAAATGTCTTTTTTTGGGAGGTTAAACAAAATGCATGTAGATTCACATTTGCACATCTCATTATCTTTTGTTTTATTGCATTCCATTTATTTTTGGGGTTTTTTTGTTTTGTTTTATTTTATTATTTTCCCAATTCTAAAACCACTTTTGATTGTAACAAACTCGTTCCAAATAAAAAAGCCATCATATGATCACAAAAACCCCTTTCCAGCTTTAGCTAAATGTACACACAACCTTTGCTGATGAATACTTTTAGCGACAGAGACTAAGAATGTGCCTGTTAGCAGGTTTTGGAGCAGTTCTTTTATTTGCACACAAGCTACAGTTTATAGGTTTAAGTATTGCTAGAAGAGCAGGCAGAAGGTTGTGAGTATTTTTGTCAGACAAGCTGATTCTCACTGCTAAAAAAGACTTTTTATTGCAGGGAAACCTTCAGCATAAAGAGCAGAGCAGCTTTCATACTGCTTTTACTACATTTTCACAACCTTGAGTTTACAAAAGGCACCTGGTTCAAATTAAAGTAAATGTAAATGCTTCTTTTAGAAGTATTCACACTATTCCCAAACATTTTTTAAACTATATTTTACAGATTACTATTTGGTTGTTTTTGTTTTATTCCTTATTCAGGCTGATGTTATCAATAGTGAAGGGAGAACTAATATATTCAAGAAACTAAAAAGCTCGAGACCACAAGAGGAAAAATTAACGAAGAAAGTCTGAGTCAAACTGCTGGAAGGCTGACAGTTAAGACACCTAACTACAGAGAGAGAGAGAGAGAGAGAGAGAGAGAGAGGGAGAGGGAGAGAGAGAGAGAGGGAGAGAGAGAGGAAGCCGGAAGAGGACAAGGCAGGAAGTTCTATATGGGAAAGAGCAACTATAGAACTCCACCCAGCCAATCAGATCCCAGCATGGTATGTCTCCTGGCCAATCAGAAGCAGGGATTCTCTATAGGCTCCTTAATCTCCAGTTTCTTTCTCATTACTGCTGAAAAAATGTCAAGAATTTAGGTCCAAGGTGCAATGCCCTCGTCCCTCCCTCTGCCACACACACAATCACACACACACACACACACACACACACACACGCACACACACACCTAACCCCTGTAGGCCCATGTGGGAATTGTTGTGGTCGTCTAATGGAGAGAGGTGGAAGGTCATAAAAAAGAAAAAAATGGAAGAGAAAAGGTAAAAGAGGGAAAACTATGAGAAGAAGACATATGAGCATTTTAATTCTGATTAGGGAGCAGTTCTCCAAATCTTCATTTTTTAAAAAAATTAAGAAAATCAGTTTATTTCAAAATTGATTAATAGCAGGTTTAACAATTATTTTAAAAGGCAGAGTGGGTTTTAAGCAGGTATCATGAGCTCTACATTGAAATAATTCTCAACCAGTTAGAAATATTCAACCAAAAGTTTATATTTCTACATGGTTGTGTTGCTATACTATGTGTAAAATCCAGAGTGTGATTAAAAGTATTAAAGTGTTGCTTTGTCCTCATGTGACAGTTTATACAAGAGCCCTGTTGTTCTCCAAAAACAGAAGCAGCGGAAGAGCTGAAGGAAAATGTCTCCAATTAATTCAGCTCAGTTTTTCTTCATCAACAGAAATAAACACTTCGATTTTGGAGATAGATAAGTACATGGAACTGTGATTGCTACTTGTAAAGACAAAAAAACAGTAAATACTTCAAAGTCAGTATCTAGTTCAGTGGAGAAACCTTCCTAATTAAATAGTAATACATAGTGATGTTTTCCTTTGTGTTGGTAGTAGAACTTATATTTCCCTTAAAGCACTTTGGTTTTTCGTGAAATTACTTGTTCTTTATAGGACACAGAAATATGAAACGACACATTCCTCTAAAAGTCATAGAAAATCTAAATGTCGAGGTATTTGTTCATCTATTTATGTTTATACATTAAAAAAACTACCTTGACTGAAATTCATCCGCCCACTTCATACTTTTTTGTAGTTAGATGTTCTGAAACTACACTAACTTTTACAGGTTTAATTTAGAGAAATTACATGTTGTAGTTTTGTCTTTTTCTAACATAAACTACTAGTGCTTTCTGTCAGGGACGTGTTGAATGAGTCTCGTGACCCGAAGGGCAATGAAACGTGAAGAAAGTAGTAAAGAATACACAACCATGATTCATTCTTCATTCTTCATTACTCTAAAACCTACTTCTCTAAAATGTCTGTTTTGTCCCTCAACATTCATGCACGCTAAAAAAAAAAAATAATAATAATCTTGTTTTCGTCCTTTTCTAAATGTCTTTGTAAACGGATTCAAGCCTCTGATTCAGGGTCTGAAATAAACATCTAGTTTCTTATTTTGTTGGAATAATTTCCACGCTAAACCACAAACACAATGAAAAGAAAAAGATTATTTCTTTTAAAATCTCATTCCTTCATCTTCCTGAAAACATATTGATCCCGTAGTTTGAAATTAAACTTCCATCCAATAAAACATCACTGATTTTGCAACAATCCCGCCCTTCCTTCCATCCCATCCAATCAAACAGCTTCCTCTTCTTAACTGATATCCTATTGGTTTATACTTTGGGCTAATTTCTCCCTGCTCACTCCAAACCTGTCTATGATGCATACTAACTATTTACATTTTCTGCAAAAAAAAAAGAAATATGACAATAAGAGATTACAAGTAGCTGTATATGAAGATATTTGCATGCATATGTAAAATATCCAACATATTCACAGGTGGAAAGACAACTAGAACTATGTCTCCTACAATACAATCATGCACAACTTTATATTTACTGAACTAAAGAGCAAAAAAGTTCACTTAAATATGTTCCCATTGGGAAGTCAGTTGGGGATCATATCCTAGTTGATGCACCAGATTTTTCAGATATTGAGCAGCATTACACCAAAACTTACGTATGTTGCTAATGCAAATTAGTTTAGTGTGAATGGAGAAAACATTGTTCACACCTTTTTAAGCAGCTTCAGCTCCAAAGCATCAGCTCTTAAGGTAAAGGTAAAAGTTTTCTTTGTGATTTTAAATGCTGCAGGCAGATTTCTGGGTGTAGGCACTATGACGGAAAATGTGTCCGGTTCAACCCTCATGAGTTGACTGTCAAAGTGTGTAATCTTCATTACCATTTATGCTATAAAAGGTTAAATTGATATATATAGTATATAGTATTGTAATGTCAGTCATTATCCCCCTCCGTTATACTGGAGGTTCTTTCCTTGCAGGACTCTTCTTTTTTTATCACATCATATGTGAATGACAGACCAATTATTATAGAATTGGAACAAACCCTTTTTCACAAAATTGTTACCTGATATTTGCTCAATATCTTAAGTACTGGCTCGATATTTGGGGGGTTAAAGTTAGATTAAATTGGTAATGGCATTGCTTAATTTAATATTAAGGTGTCATGCCACTATTTTTTTCACTCCTATTGAGCCCAATCCTGTTTTTGTACAGTCAAGCGGACATTTTTGAACATATGGCTGCCGATTAATAGGTATGTGGGTGGACTAACTGTTAAAACCATAAATTATGACATAAATCATTCTAATATAATTAGTACAATACAGAAGAGACTCACAGTCATGTCACTGATGGAGTGTTTAAGGGGGGACGCATATATTCATGCGTTCCTGAACATATAATGGATTTGACTAATGACCTCCAGGCAACAGGAGATTTGTACAAGAATTCCATATCCACATGTAAAAAAATAATATAAATGAAAGATAATATCATACTTAATCCTTCCAAAATGATTATTGGTAAGAGGGACAGCACATTATTACGTTACATGTTATTTCAAGACTTAACAAAATGATGCAACCGTATAAACCGTAAATGCTCTGTGATTGAACATTTAATTGTTCTTTTGGAAATTATGAAGATAGTTATTCTAAATTTCACCTGCAATCCAACAAATGAAGGAGGAATGTTTTGAAAATATTGGTGGTTTACATGGTAAATTAAAGGTTTCAATAACTACCGAAACACACTATTTTGCAAGAATAGGAGACTAAGACTTATGATATTTGGTCTAGAACTGAAAACCTGAAAACACAGAGACACAGTATAAAAGAGTTTGGATCTGAATCATACGAGTCCTGCTCTTGTAAAACCAAAGTCTGGGACAAAACTTGAACACATCTTGGGGATTTCTAAAAGAATAGAGGCTCATTGAAATCCAGGGTTGACGTAAAAAAAAGACGCTTCCAAGATTTTTTACACGTTATGAACCTTCCTGTCCTGCATTGGATGACATGACTGTGGATGATGACTGGAGCAGGGCTGCAGGGAGGCTCTCATGTACATGCCTACATTCTCTCTTAACACACACACACACACACACACACACACACACACAAGGGGCCCCATGCACCATGCAGATCCGACCCCTGGGCCCCAACCCCCCAACAACCTTCCCCCTCACCCTCTCTTTCTTTCTCTCTTCATTTCTTAGTCTTTCCTTCATCCCCCTCACTGTTCGTCGGTGCTCATGTATGTGCCGGTGTGGAATGCATGCACCCAGATGTATGTGTGTACAATTTATTTTTAGTGAGCGAAAGATCGAGGGACGGTCAAAATGAGGGAGAAAAAACAAGAGCAAGAGACACAGAGAGAAAGAGATGGAGAGAGAGAGAGAGAGAGAGAGAGAGAGAGAGAGAGAGAGAGAGAGAGAAAGAGGACAGATGGTTTGAACCAGAGAGAAGAAACAATCAGAAAGATGGGGTGGAGGAGGAGGAAGAGGAGGAGGAGGAGGGAGTGGGTCTTCTTAAAGAGACAGGACTCACTTACCCCTTCACCTACATAAGGCCTCCATGTATCTCGTCTATCCCCTCTCCTTTACTTTCTCCTCTATGTTGTCATTTCTCTGATTTTTTTTTCATCCTCTCTGTCTAATTTTGGCCCTGGGATAATGAGCCTTTGTCCTCGCATTCTTCGTTCAAATTTCTCTTTGATTAAATTCAACTGTCTGCCCTTTTTCTTTCTGGCTTTCACTGCTTATGCTGACTACTTAATTTTAGTTTATGCTAAAGGAAAAAATGCAAATCTAAACATTGTATTAGCTTTTACTCAATGTTTCTGCATTCACTGCCATTCATCAACCATTACCATTTATCTATCATCGATTAAAGGTGTAGTCAAGACATTAATAGAAGACATTACACAACTTTTTTCACAAGCTGAGTAGTACTCCATGAGTAAACTAATCTTTAAGTGTAAAATTGGTAGAGTGACCCTTTAAGGTTAAAGATAATTTCCATGCATTTAAAGAATCAAAATGTCAACCCTGACTTCCAAAAGAATCCAGGCTAAGAAGCAAAAGTTAAACAAAATATCAGATTCTTTCTACTTCGTATTATGCAAGCGTCACACTGTTGTGTGAAACTGGATATGTAACAACAGCAAAACAGACGTGTTTATAGAAAAATGCATTTTAAATTAGATTAGATGACTTTATATATCCCCCGAGGGGATACTAGTTTGGTTACCAATGCACATTGACAAAAGAGATACAAATTGGACAAGTCACAGCAGACAACACATGAAAGACAAACAATGATAAACAAAATAAACATATTCAAGGGAAACCATTTAAGGCAGAGGGTCAAATCTGTTGAATCGCTTCAGCTGTGCGTGATGAAATCCCATCCTTACATGACTCTCCGTTCTGTGCAAGTACGTTTGAAAGTTAAGTCAAAGTAAGTGGTGGAAGAAGTACTACTGGAAGCACTATTCATTTACTTATGTGAAAGTAGCCAGACCACAATCTTAAAATACTCTGTTACATGTAAAAGTCCTGCATTTAAAAATTTGACGTGAATAAAAGGACATAAGTATGAGCATCAAAATGTACGTAACAAGTGTCAACAGAAGACGTATTAATTATGTATAATGACCCCTTTCAGGGGTTATCATTATTACTGATGCATTAACACTAGCGACATTTTAATGCTGCAGCTGGTTGAGCTGGAGCACATTTTACAGGAGTATTGATGATGTGTTTTATATGAAAATGTTTAATCTGTAAAGTGACTATAGCTGTCAAATAAATGGAGAGAACAGTATAATGTTCCCCTCCGAAATGTAGATGAGTAAAAGTAGAAAGTAATCAAGAAAAGTACTTTTTATTTATTTAAGCACAGTACCTCAGTAAATACTAACTTTTGGTAACAGCCAATATCATTAGGTTTGCAGCTAATAATTATTTTAATTATCAATTCATCTTTTGTTTACAAAATGTCAGAAAACAGAGAAATATGTCTGCTATCATTTCCAAACAGCATATTTTATTCCACCAACAGTCTAACCCAAAAGTGTTCATATTTTTATTATAAGTGACAAAGAAAAGCATAAAATCCTCTCTTTTGAGAAGTTGGAACTCGAGGATGTTTGGCATTTTTGCTTGAAAAATGCCAAACAATGAATCCACTATCAAAAAATAATGAATTGATTCAGCAGTCTGATCAGCCAAATTGAGTGGGTATCTTCCAAAATGAGGAAATTACCTCTTTGTATTTCCACAAATTGTGTGTCTTTGCCAAGTGACAGCAGCTGGTTACTTCAAGGTTGTTGTTAAACCTACATACGGGATGAAGATACCCACATGATTTAACTAAGACTGCTGCATATTTATTTCATCTAAACTGTAGAGTGCTTTTTACACAGGATGAGGACTGTGGATTTTGTCCCATGTTCCTTGCAGCGTAGCTGTGTTTTCGTTGTGTTTGGAGGGGAACTCTTTAAGCCCAGTATGGACAGAAGGAATGATTACAGTAACCCAGAAGAGTATTATATTTAGACTGACTCAACAATACCCAAAGCTATTCTTTAACTCGATTACACCACTTCTCTTTTCTGTCAAACTGGCCAGTTAACAGAGGGAAAAACAAAAATCTTCTATGGGAGCTGAAAACCGTCCACCTCGTCCTTTTCACTGAATCTCACAACAGAGACAACTGATGGTTTAATGCAAATAGAGGACAAGAAACCAAACCACAAAATACATTCAGTGACCACAGACATGCCACTAGACAAACATGTCTAATCAGATCACAACTCAGCTATCGCTGAAACAGTTTGTCCAAGACGCTCTGTAGAAATGGAGTTCAGCTGACGTCAAATTTAAAACACATGCATCTATGTTTGAGCCACTCTCACTGGATCCCTTCATCTGTCCGTCCGCCTGCCTTTCTTTCTATCACTGGCTCTCGGCTCTCTTGTGAAAAGGCTGGAATGGTGCAGAGAACATGGCAACACGCCAAAGGAGGGAGAGAGAGAGAGAGAGAGAAAGGGAGCGAAAACGAGAGAGAGCGAGAAATGAACATACTGTACCAGAGAGAGAAGAAAACAAGAGAGAATGAAAGTATGAACAGAGACAGAGAGAGAGAGAGACAGAGAGAGAGTTAAGTCAGAGCATGCGTGTGTGCGATCGAAGCAGGGAGAGAGGGAGGACCTATCGGGTCCTCTCGTCTCAGCGCTGAGTGACCGCCTCCCTCGCTGCTCGCAGGTGCTGCTGCCAGACGATTGGTCGCACCCCCCTTGCTCCCTCCGCCCACCGTCCCCTCCTCCTCTTCGCCAGTCATGAGAGGGGAGGAAGACAAACCATGGCCTGCTACTTCTTCTCCGAGCCTCTCTCTCTGTTTCTCTCTGTGTGTGCTGCTGTGTGAAAGACCCAGCTACCACGACCCCCCCCCCCACACACACACACACACACACACACACACACACACACACGATACATTTTGATTGCATTTAAAGTTGCAACACACTTTACGTAACGTGCAGAAAGGGAAATTCTGAACACAGCTGCAAGATCGAACTGAATAGAACAGTCCTAAGTATAAAGACCCTACACAACACAAACTGAAATGTGAGAAAAATGTAACATCTAATCAAATCTAACAGCTGCAAAGTAAAAGAGTTCTGCGAGAGGCCGATTCAGAGGACAGAAACTGGAAAGAGGTAAACTAAACAGCACGAAAAATTTAAAATATATATCATTCTAACAACTCAGACATAAAATCCTGTTTCCATTGCCAAGACTGAAATTTCAAGAAATTCTTCTTCCACAGATAGTGATGTGCAGACTCGTCCCCGATTAGAGAGGACAATCTTCATTTTGCAGTATGTGGACTCAAAATGTATGTTCAACATAACATATAACAGAGGTATCAATAAGATACAATGATGTTAAGAAACCATGCAGATGGCAGCTATGGACAATTCTGGACATCATATTTACATTCTCAATCTCAACGCTCTCTCTAATAACGGCAGACATACTGGGCTGTCGAGGTGTGAGTCACATGCTTTGGATGGATTTCATCAGATTCTGTGGGTTTCTAACCTAGGTTTAAGCATTCATTCTGCTGAAGTGTCCTTGAGCATCACGCTCAATCCCCACCAGCTGTAGGGGTGCAGTGGACTCTGACCTTCCTGCTCCAAACAACACGACAGCCACCATCACGCAGGAAGACTGAATGAGATCAGTACATATTAACCAAAAGAGGAATGAGGGTTAATATAATCAACCAAATGAGCAATTGAACAAAATAGCATGGAAGTGTATTCGTAGTGTAATTATGATTATTTTTTATTTTTTGCAGGACAATTTGAACAAAATCCTGTGAAAGGCAACACAGAGATACCAAGTGTGACACTGCTGTGTCACACAGGGAAGGACAGTTCCTGCAGCAACTACAATAAATGATTATTTAGAGGCATTTCCTTATGTCAATTAGACTCACTGTGCATTTGCATGGGCGTTTAGAAAATGTGGGATGTATAAAGTACAGCAAAGCTACTATCTCTGTACCAGGGGCCAGGAACACAGACGGTGTTTACTGGTGTTTACTCACAAAATATACAAAACAACATGGTTTGTGTTCTAACCCCACCTTATAAAAAAAAGACAAAAAGGAAGTCTGAAGTTATTTTAAATAAAAGCTGTGTTACAGTCATGATGGAAATGGAACTGTAACAGTGGGAAAATACAAGTCAGAACTGCATTGGGCCACATAATTTTCTTTAAAACGCTAGAAGTGGTGTAGATGCTGTGAGGAGGCCTGCGTCAATGTAAAGCTATTCTGAGGGGTCCGTGATAAAAATGACAAACTTGCTGACAAAAATGTGACACAATTTTACATGCACTTTTGAGACGGTCCCCAACTTCAACTGGTCATTCCTTGTCTATTGTTAGGTCACAAAAAGAGTCAATATGGGATCAAGGGGTGAACATAACACATGTGCAGTGAAGCTTTATCCTTTACTGAACACAAATCTTTCAAACCTTTTCTGAGTGTTAATGACAAACGGAGGTTCTTTAGCAACAGTGGATACACTCATTTAGAGCGTGTGACAACAGACAGGAAGTAAGAGTGTGCAGGTTGACAGTCACTGACAGCATGGCATTGTGCCATCTTGAGCCACTATGTTTACCTACCTACCCCAGTCCTACCATGCCCATTACTCACAGCTCAGATCTTACATTGCTGATGTACTGAGCGTTCAAATTATCTCAACTGAACCGGTTTTATCCAGCCCGCCTTTCCCTCATGTTCCAAAGTAAGGTCCTATCAGATAAAGCTGACCAAGGACCCCAACACATAATGTTAGAATCAAATTTCAAAAATAGCGTCTTCTGTAGTGGACCTCCCAAGCCATTTCCTCAGGAAATACGCCGGCACATCCAGATGCAGAGGCAGTAACTCCTACAAACTTTCGCTACATTTTTATTGCCAAAACACGTATTACCCATGGCAGAAAAACTCTAAGAAAATTAAGCATGGATTGTGGATTATTAGCAGCAGATCTTGAGACGATCGCTGCCCACGGCATCTCCCCACTCCCCAACACTGCCATGGACAACCAGGAAGGGAGGGAAGAGAGCTGGGATGAGAGCTAAGTTGACCCAGCTTGGATCTAAGGCTGTTCCTGGGTAATGTTCAGTCACGGGAAGGTGGAGTGGACAAAATGGGACTCAGGCGGTTGTGCCCACATCCTTAATGAGCCTGGCTCCATCCCAACGCCACAGACCAAGTTACTGATCTTGATGGGTCGACCGTGTTCCGAGCGGACAGAAAAACAGACGCGTGGGAGGCGGAGTCTGTGCCTACATCAAAGATGCTCGGTGCTCAAACGCAGTCAAAACTGACATTGTTTCCGAGATGTTCAACTTTTAATGTGAAGATGAAGACTGTATTATCAACACTATCTTGTTGCTGCTCTTCACACTCCCCCAGATGCAATTTCAAAAAATGCACTACAGAATATATTATTTCCTGGGTCTATATGTATATAAATAACTGTATATGTTGTTTTTGTTTTATTTTGTATTTGATCCCGTCTATTCTAAATGTAATTATCATATATATATGTATATATACATACATACATACATACATAGAGCTACAACTTTCATTTCTTTTTCTAACCCTGTGGCGTAAAATGACAAATAAATGAACTTTGAACCTTGAAATCCTTCAATTGACACTATCTGAGAGGGGGGTAAATCACATTTTGCGATGGGGGCTCAAAAGCAAACACTGCTTAATTTTAGAAGCCAAAAAAGGTTGGGGACCAGTCGTGTGTTGGCTTGTCTCTATCATAAAATGAACAGCTTCTGAGGAGAGCTAATATACTTTTCACCAGGCTGATCTGCAGGTGCAACACTGAGGCCAACTGTCTAGAGGAGATTATTAAATCCCAGAAACGCCAAGTCGTAGGTTGTGTACCTGAGAAAACAAACTTCTCAACAACAGATATGCATGAACCATGAAAGCGAATTGTCATTTCTTCTTCCATGCTTAACCCAATGGTGGGTTTATTCACAGCACGTGTTGTGATGGTGCAACTGACAACGGGCATCCTCATCCACCCTCCATGTTTCTTTTTGTTTTTGGGTTTGTTTTATCAAACCACGCTCATTATATAAAAAGGACAAAAGGACTAAACTCCTCAGGCAGTGAAGTGGTGACAGTAGCTATGTTGACGTGCCCAACTTTCACACAAGCGCAACAAACAGGCTGGCTTTCATTCAGCTCATTACGGATTCCACAGAAGGTGAAAAGTTACTTCTCATAAAAATTAAAAAAGAAAAAACATCTCTCAACTTCAACTAAAATTATATTGAAATAAAATAACAATGAGTGGGCCGACATGATCTGAACATTTTGCCTCCATGAATGTAACAGAATCTATCAAATTAATGGGTTGGAAGTGATGGAGGGAGGAAGGGAGGAATGACTCAGAAAACCAAGAGGTGTTGCTTCGGTTTGTGATGAACTTTGATTGATTGATTGATTGATTGCTGGATGGATAAGGAGGTGAGAGGGGGCTATATAAGTCTTTTCATCCTTACATTATGAGGGTATATATATGAAATAAAATGGGATGAAATGGACTGGATCAGATTGTGTCTTCTGAATACACACACACACACACACACACACACACACACACACACAGTCATGAGAAACGTGTATGCATAGTGATATTCAGCAGGCTGTAGGATTGCTTGGCAATACATACTCAGGCATCTAAGATTTACTCTTTTTTTTTTTAAATAAAACATTTTGTCATGATGAACACAAGACGATTGGATGCATAAAGCAACTAAAGACATTCTGTTTTTCTGTTTTGAGATGAGAAAGCAATAAATCCAACAGTAAATGTTCTCTTATTTTGCAACTTAAGGTTCTCCGTGTTTATTTCATATCAAACTCTAAAGCAAAGAAACTACATTTGACTGTTTTCTGAGTTTTCTGAAAATCCTACTTGTTTTTTAATGAAGTCAGTGGTAGAATAAATCAAGAATCAGTACACTCATAATGACCAGAGGTATGTCACTCTAACTGATGCTACGAATATCCCAAACATCAAAATCCAAACGGAAGACAAGATAAGTTCTCGCTGCTCTAAAAGTTATAGTGGAAAAAATCAGAGGTGGGCCGGGGGGGTGATTTGCAAATGAGCCTGGTGCTGTTTTACAGAAAAAAATAGGAGAAAGGGAGCCAGTGTTTGTATTCTCCAAGCCAAACATGGAGACACAACGAGATGGCTCTCCCTTAGCAGTATGGATGAGGAGGGGGGCGTACACCATAAACTTTCATGCGGTTCAAAATGTTCTCCCATCAATCATGCTCAAAAATCAAGCCACAAAATAATTAACTCGGCGTCAATCATATAATTACACAAGAAATGCCACGGAACACAAATGCTATGTTGTATTCTGTGTTCAGAACACAGAACTGTGGTTTCTGTACATGCAAAACTTCTTCCTCAACACAGATTGGCTTTACTTCCTCATAATTTTGCAGTCCCGCAGACCACTGTTGCCACCACAGCTGTATATGTCATAATAATAATAATAATAATAATAATAATAGCAAAAACACAATCTATTTTTTCCCGTTAAATTTTTTTTCTTTCTTCTGTTGTTATCAAAACCCAACATGTAGAGAACTATTTAAGTGGCAAACTTTCATTGTGGCCCAAACTGGGCTGCACACAGAAAGTGTTATTACAACAAATAAATAAATATTTGTAGTAGTATGAACTAATATAAATTCATTTTGTTTGTCAAAAATGTACAGTATGTCATCCTCCAGAGTGATGTTACTTTGACTCCATTATGAAACTCCAGTCCAACACAAAACAAATACATCTATTTGCTGTGTAAACAGTACCGTCAACACCCATCATAGATACATAGCATGCACAATTTAAACCAGGCTGTACAGCTGGAGTCTCTGAGAGCCCAAACAGAATGCCTCGTGCTCTGTAGTGGACTTCTGAAACATTTCAAAATCAGTTTTATAAACAACTCATACAGTTAGGAAAAGTCTTGCAGATTCAAGCTGGTGAAAGAAAAACAAATATGTGTTCTGATCTGTTACGATTCCTCTCAGCTACCCGAGTGCTGCTGTTGTGTTACTGTCTCAGTGTGCGTCTATAGATACGGCCATTATGAATTAGGCCATATGACAACATTCCTTGCCTATTTTCCTAAAAGGTCTAACATGGAATTGATTTGTCTTAGCATCACAATCGATGCATCTGCCCAGTGTGGAAATAATATCAACTGGAAACATGGACAACCAAATACAACATTGTTAACCAAATTATTACAACTTCTAGAATCCTGCATATATTGTGGACATCAAGCTCAATTTTTGGTGGGGGTGTGGGGTCACATTCATGCCAATTTTGATTTTTAGAGCAGGCTGCCAGCTGAAGATAATAACAGGTCAAACCATTATCAACTCCTAAACTCTGGTGAAGATTCCTGTTCACAGTCTATCCCTCCTCAGCAGTGTGTACATACACACACACACACACACACACACCAAAACCACAGAGTGAGCTTAACCTTGGAAATATCACTAAACTTTGGAGGGGGAGGGGAAGTCTGAAAATATAAAAAGCAAACACACAAGTTAAACAGTTTTGGTCAAAAGGTCAATATATAAACTAAATCTAATTAGAGTGGGACTCTAATGAAAACTCTGCAAATTGAATGAAATATGTTTCAACTTTTCATTTAATTAAATCTGATTTGAAATGGTTGTAAACATCTTAACACTTTTTTATCAAATCATTTTAATGAACTGTTATTTTCTTTATTTTCTGTTTGTTGTGTAGCATTTATAACAGCCTGTAAATATGTCATTATTTTGACACACCAACTCAAATAAACCTGTAAATGAAATGTAGGAAACAAATTGAATGGAAGATTTTTATTTTTTTTTAATTCAAAATTGAGCACACTCTTCAAACAGACAGTCTGCAGGCAGCTTTCTGTGTCTGCCTCCTCCGGTTATTAAAGTTCTTAAAAAGATACGTTTCAATGGTTTTTGGTGGGTGTTACTGCTGTTTTAGGTCGACACTCGCTACAGCCATTCTATAATTTTTTTCTCCAGAGAGGGTGTGTTGCTTCCTCTGAGCAACCCAACCCCCACCACACACACACACACACACTTCGGCCCCCCACCCCTCCTTACTCTTCCCTCTCTTGCTGACCTCAACCTGACACACATTTCAGTCAACTTCATGATGAATATTACGACTGTCTCTGAAATTTAAAACCCCTCCATCTCCACATTACAGCAGTCATTTTGACACACACACACACACACACACACACACACCATAGGCCTACATGTCTGCAGTAAGGCCAGGGGTCAGGGGCAGCCATGGGCGGCGCCCCCTGCAGCTTACAGGGGGTTCAGCACAAACACTTAGGATAGAAAGAAGGAATTGAACCCTAGAACTTCCTGTTACTGGACTGCCCCCTCCCCCTCTCAGATAAAGGGTCTGTTCCCTCTGAGTGCCGCCCCTCCCACACAAACACACACCTCCATTGATTCTCCATGTCAGAATAAAGAAAAAACTGTTCCAGAGCTGCAACATCAGTGGGGTCTTTTCCACAAATACCAGGACTGCACTGACTCCATGAGAGCCTTACACCACCCACAGCAGCGAACCAAACACACCTGCTGATTAACACACTTTCAAAATTTGAGACTGCAGTCAGATTAAGGGGAAAATAACTGAGACAGGAGCAGCTTGTGGTGTAGGCTGCTTTATAGGGGAGAAATATGTTAACAAATTATTTATCTTATTTATTTGATCTAAAGCACACGTTGCCAAAAAGCCAAAAGCAGTCTGCTCAAATAAACGTTCTGAATAATCTCGCTACTGTTGTTCAGCAGTTTGGATAAATGTGCGTAAAACGGCTGCGTGCTGATGTCTGACATCAAGATTTAAACACGATCATTTGAGGCAGAAGTGGGATGATTGGGCTCTGGCAGGCTGGGGACAGGCTGTGAACGGCCATTTTAAGATGGGGCTTCCAACAACTGCTTCCCGTGATATTAATCCAACTCCTGCCGTATTCGTTTCCACAGTGGAAGCGCTCGGGCAAAACGAACCGGGCCAGTCGTGCTGCTACAGGGCGAGCCGGGCGCCGAGGAGACCCGGAACCACACACACTGAGGGGGGGGGGGGCGCAGCCTGTAGCCCTCAGTCCTCCTGCTTCGTTCAGAGCTTCGCCATTTTGCCCTCACTGCCTGACGTGGAGTGACTCCTCTCTGCGTGGACGCACCACGTGTTGCGGAGCCACGGAAGGCCCCCCCCCCCCAGCTCGACCACGGTGGCCCCTTTCTCACAGATCACCTTTTATCATTAGGGCTCTTCAAGGTTGGGGGGGGGGAGGGGGTGCGGGCCACAAACACAGCGCCATCGGTGTCATTAACCGAGCCGCTGGGAGGTGAGGAGAAACTACAGCCTGACTCTGCAGGGCTCAACAATAACTCAGATGTTACGCGGTGTTTTCTGCGCTTCAGCCATGTTGCGACATTACTCCATGGCTTCCTCTCCAAGGCGGGCGACCTCCACCCCCAAAGAGAAAAACCCGGCACCAATCCACATATATGGCCCCATTCACGCAGAAATCACACCTATGCTGACCACACTGAATGTTCAAATGTATTTAAAGCCAACAATGCATCAACAGGAGGGAATCTACCTCTGCTGGTCTTTATGATCATGGGTTACACACAGGCGCGCACACGTGTGGCCAAATGGCGGAACATGGAGAGCTGCTCACTGCACCTCGTATCTGTGCCAAAGGTTACAGGCTGAATGATGGTCTATAGGCGAATTCCATAATACTGTTAAAAGCAGGTCAAGTCTGGCTCTCAGCACAGAGCAGCTGATCTGCAGGGGAGCCCCAGTTTGTGCTTTGGACCAGGGCAAGTCCAAGCTACAGGTCCATTATTTTCCATTAAAATGCACAAATAAAAATAACTGGCCTTTTAATGTGCAAATATTCACACCACTGTCCTATTTTAATTTCACAGCTGGCTCCAAGAACAAAAGAGCACAAGACAATAATAAAAACATTAAAATTATTATCCATAAAAACTAAAAATACACAGCTGTGTTTTTACAAGAAATGAATGACATTTCACAGAACATTTACACTGAATTTATTCAACATTTTGAAACAATTAAGAATCCATTAAATAACAAACGTTCACATTTCTATTTGGCTGGAAGATATTTTACAGAGCTATAATAAATAATTAAATAAAAATCTTTGTGAGACTACATTTATTGTGAATTCCTCTTGAAGAATTGTATCCATTGTGTAGCCTAATCCATAGATCCACACAGTACACCAATTTTGTCAAAAATATGTACATGCCTGGAAATAATATGCAGACCTACACTTAAATTAATGGGCTATGAATTCCAAGTTTAGAAAGTTGCCGAGGGTAAGCATGAAACAACCACAACACACACACACACACACACACACACTCCCAAACTTCGTGTTTCCCAGTGTGTTTGAGGAGGCTGTTCGATAAAGCAGCAGGCTGGGCCTGGTGTGGTGACCTGGAGCTGAACATGAGCTCTGCAGGCCGGCCTCACTCAGCCAGCAGCAGCGGTTCCTACATGAAGGAGAACCCAGCTCGCAGCTGGCTGAAGCTGTCACAGTCCACAGCAATGGCCGACAAAGTTGAGGCTCCACACACACACACACACACACACACACACAATCACAAAAGGCACAATCAAACCAGCTCCTGCTCGCACTGAACACAACCTCCACACGAGCAGGAAGCACGGACACGTTTCGAAGCAACACTGGTAGCGAACAGACGCGGGGCACACGGAGGCTTTTAGCCGTGACTCCATGACAGAAAGGCCCGGGCGAGGTGATGCAACACATGAGAGGGGTTTGGGAGAGGAGGAGGTGTGTGGTGTGTGGGGGGGTAGAGGTGAGGAGGTGAGCCGGGGCTCAGCAGTAGCTACCTTTGCTTCTTGGGGACGGAGTGCTCGACCTCAATACGTTTCCCCTGAAGCTCCACTTTACCTGAAAACACACAAAATAAAAGAAACGGGGGTTCAGGACTCACTGAGGCTACATGCTAGCTGTTTACTAGCTACGACAGGCCTGGGGGGGGGGCACAGAGCTGCAGTGGAGGACCCCTCACTGCTCACTCTGCTTTTTTTGGGGGAATAAAACTGCCGCTTGTCAAAGAGCTAAACAGAAAGCAGACATGGCTGAGAGGAGCGTGAGGCGGCCATGTTCCTAGGGCCCGAAACTCCTGGAACTAGTGAGCGGGGTCGGTGTAGATGCAGCAGGGCGGCCCGGGGGACATTACCGGGTCTCCTGGAAGCTGCAGAAGCGGAGATGCTGTCTTGGGAGTTTTGTCCCTTTGTGTTAGTGTGTGTGTATGTGTGTGTGTGTGTGTGTGTGTGTGTGGTGAGGTCTCGTGTAGGAGAAGGAAGCGCAGGGAGCTGACAGGCATGGCGGCCTTGCCTCCTCACGTTACATGTTGTAGGAAATCATGAGAAAACGGGCTGCGAGGCGCCGGCACCACGGGGATCGAACCGGGCTCTGAGCTGCTGCTCGTCGGTGGTTTCTGGTTGGATCGGCGGCGGCGTGAGGCCTGTTTTTATTTGGTGAGATATTTCTCCTATCTTTGTCACAGTGGACTGCCGGCTTAAAGGGGGAGGGGAGCCAGCACGGCTCCATACTACAATCACAGGAGGGGCAGCCTTCTCAAACCCAATGCTGGGGTGCAAGACGTGGAAATGCCACTGACTGCACGTCCTGGCCTTGGACCGCACGGGCCACCGTCCCCGCAGGGCTGGACATGAAGCACTTGTTAAAGAGCAGGAGCCTGTTGTTGATGGTGGTGCTTTACGTCCTCCACGGGCTCAGGCTTTACGGTGTAGCTTTACGTTTACACTACGAGTGCCCCCCCCAACCCCCATCCCCCCCACCCCCCTGCAAAAGTTGAATGGATCCCCTGGGCGTATAACTCTCCACACACGGCTGGGCTAGCATCGATAAAATAATAGTGTGAATGTGTTTTGGTCCGGGGCTGCACGGACAGTGAAAGGGGGGCACGCCGCCGAAGGTGGGCAAGCAGCGGCGGCTCTACACCGGCGTCTACCGCTGCCCTTTCGGAATGAATGAAACTGAAGGGGGAAGGGGGGTCTCGGTCCGCGGTCCACTTCAACTCACCAGAGAACGTCTCGATCGCCTTCATGGCCCACTGATCGTCCGGACAATCCACAAACGCATAGCCGGTTTTCATGAGAAACTGTCCGGAGTATGGGATCTTGTGTTCGTCAAAGGTTTTTCCTAAGTCCTCGGCAGTCACGCTGTCGCCTAGATTCCCAATGTACAGCTTGTGCATGGTGGAAACTGTTTCCCAAGTCCCAAAAACGAAACGAAAAAACAAAAAAAAAAAAAACAAAGCCCGGAATAACTAAAATTGAAGCCCCAAAAAAAGAAAAGTTGCTCTCCTGAATTTGCTAATAGCGCAACAAGATATTGTCACACTTCCCACACTAACTGAAAGTAGAAATCACGCCGAAGGGCACGAATTAAAAAGAAAAAAAAGATCTACAAAAAGAATACAAAACGAAAGTTAATTATCGGCAGCAAACTAAAATAAAAATAAAAAAAATGCGATTTTAAAAAGCGTAAAAACAGATGGTGCGTTAGCGGTAAATCCAGGAGAATAAGTGGAGCAGGAGGAGAAGTGAAATCCCTCGACTTGCAGCCGCCCCGGCAGACGAATACAGCAGCAGCCTATAGCCTGTGTGTCGCTGTGGAGGAGGTGTAGCACTGGGTGGATTTGGTGATGGGTCTGTGGTGGAGGAGTGGGGGAAAAACTATGGCGGGATCAGGTCGGGAAAAAAAATGTTTGCCTCTCTCTCCGCCTCTCTCTCTCTCTCTCTAGTTTTCTAGCCTTCCCTCTTTCAGCGATCCGCCTGCTGCCGGCAGAGGGGTGACGCCGCCCCTCCGCGACTCCAATTCACGTTTTTTTTTTTTTTTTTTTTTTCTCTTCTTGTTTGCAAAGAGGAAACCACGTGGTCTATTTGGAGTAGGTTAGAGAGAGGAGGAAGGGGGGGGGGGCATCCCCCTCTCATCCTAGGGTATTCACCAGATGAGCGCGTGTGTGCGTGTGCGCGCGCAACGGGCAACACGAGCCGAGACCCCTAATTCCGTACTGTGCCGTGCCGTGCCGTGCCGCGCCGCACCGGGGGCCCGGGCGCAGTTTGCGCGCCGCACCGGAGCTTTTATGCAACGCGACGTGGCCACACGTGCGCCCCTGCGCGTGCGGGCAGATACTGCCACAGACGGAGCCGGACTTCCTCCACGGAGCAGGACTGAAGGCGGACAGAGAAGACCGGACCACCACTGGTCTTATTGCCTTAACTAGATCTCCTGCTCCGCTCCCGCAGCTGGAGGCCGGGGTGGAAAGATCCCGTCCCCATTTAAATCACAAGGCACCGCCTGCTAGTCCTATAGCCTAGCGCCCCCACCCCTCCGCCGCCCCCACCCCCTGGATGAACATGATGCGCGGTAAAGAAGCCCGTCGTCATGATGTTACATAAATGACCTATGGTGAAACCCAGGCTGTTAGGAGCGGGGGGGGGGCGACAGAGAGTCCAGGGCCCCATTTCTGCCTCAGGGGCCGCTACTGGAACCTGCGGACGCTCACTTTGATACATTGTCGCCCGCAGCCAGACCCCCACCAACTTAAAGTATGTGGCAGATATGGCGTCGATGTCGGTGTAACAACAGCAGGGCGGGCGGGGAGCTCTGTGGGAGTGTTGTGGCAGTAGTGGCTCGGTAAGGTCACGGCTCCCAACAGGCGATACCCAGAGTTGAACTAAGTGCCGCAGCAGAGTGCGCCCCGCCCGGGCGGGCTGCGCTTCTTATCGCGGTGCTCTGAGCGGGGCGCACAGGAAGCGGCAGTATGGCGCAGTCGCCGGGCTACAGCGCCAGCACCCCACACTGCGCACCCCTCTGCGATGGAGGCTTCTCAAAATGGAGGCAGTGGCTGATGCACAGGCCTGCCTCTCCACCCCCACACACACACACACACGAGCACAGCCTGGCTGTGGTTCACGTTGGCGCGCTTGCCTCACGCTTTCCTGTTTTGGTGTAAATTTCGACAAGTGTGGAATTTGGTTGAAGAAGGCTCCTTCCTCTGAGCCAGAGCCCGTTTAGACTTTGTAGCCTTACTGTACACGCCCGGAGGCAACGTGGCACTCTCGTGCGCTTGCTTGCTTGCTTAGAAAATGGCTCCTGTGCACAAAATGGATCCAAACCCTCCAACTGCCTCTACACTGACCATCTTTGTTATGGTTGACATTTACAAACAAGACATTTGCGAACTTTTGGTTCATTTGCATACAGGAATATTTTCCTCTGCTGTGTCCATGGAGTGCCTTCCATGAAATACTGTCAACAAAGCTCATATTCTCCATTCATTTGGGGTGTATCTGTTGTGTTGTTCACCAGGGAAGCAGCCCTGGGTTTAAGCAATGTTTTTTTTTGCTTTTGTTTTTTTTTTTTCTTTTTGCCATATTAATTGAAGGGTATGACTAAATCTATTTGTATTAGCCCATTTATTAGTCATGATATGTGTACAACCTGTTACAACCTGATAGTAGAATAAGTAAGGGTTTTACCATAATCTTAAAGGAATCTACTTATCATATCCACCATTAAATCAACAAGCATGACACATCTTAGTCACAGCGATATCTTTATTAGATTAAACAGCCTGCAGTGCAGTCTGAAGTAGAAGAATAGGAACACATTAACGCTGTACTCCTGCAGTAATGACAGGATGGTTCAGTGTTCTGATGATTTAATGGTAAAGCTTGAATACAGTCAACTAAAAACTCCCTTTCAGGGCAACATTATGTCTGATTCTCTGGTCATTGCTCTAAAGCTGCTAGCCTCTTTCTTCCCTCTGTCATTACCCCCTCCACACACACACACACACACACACACACCTCTCCCACCCCAGCTCTTTGAGAACATGCAAGTGAAGTTTTTCCCTTTTTTTTTTTTCCTTGTCCTGAGATGGCTTCAACCCCTCTTCCCAACCCCCTTTCTCTCTTTCTTTCTCTGAACACACACACTCACACACACACACACACACACACTGGTCAAACTGGTGAGGTCACGGGCTATGGTTTCCTAGGGTCAAATAACCACAAAGGGTGCAACATATTTTGCAGTTTTAGGAACAAAAGGAGTGTTCGTGTCCTTTCTCAAGTATTGTAGCAAAAAACAAAGATTACATTTGTTTCATTAAACTTAAACTGGGATTAAGACTGCGATCTAAAAATAGGAATGCTATATGTAGCTAATAAATATAAGGTTTGAATATATTCTTAGAAAAAATGAATTTGAACTTGTAATGGCATTGTAATGATATGTTTTTTTCACCCAGAATTATTATATTTATGCTACTCTTTTTTTCTCTATATTTGGTCTTTTGTCTATTTTCTGTGAACCCAAAAGAATCACTTCCTGAAAGGTTTCAGGGTTTTCCTCGTAGGTCGTCCCCCTCCTCTGTTTGTACCTGCTAATTCCTCCCCCCTCCCCCCCTCCCGCCAATTCTTCCTTCAACCCCTTCAATTAATGTACCTCTCTTAAAACCCGAAAAATTTAAAATCTAAAAAAGTATTCACATCTTTTACTGAAGTATAAAGTGCAACTGCAATATAAAAATAAACCCAAAGATTTTCAACTCACCATAATGTTAACATGAGGAAAAGCAGCAAATTCTCCCATTTAAGATGCTGTATTTTTGCTTTAAAAAAAAAGAATCAGTTATCAATATAGCCACCAATTAATTTCCTGACAATCAACTAATCACTGCAACTCTACAAATGTTAACTATTTTATTACTTCATATACTGTTAGCTAGTTTAATCTATAATATTGCACCATGTTTGTCTTGAATGGAAAATCTCCATCTGTAAAGTAACTAACGGTATGAAATGAATGCATTGAGTAGTCTGAGAATTTGAGTAGTCCCTCTGAAAGTGGAAAAAAGCAAAAGTATAAGTAGCTATAATTTGTACTGAAGCATAGTACTTGAGTAAATGTACTTAGTTACACTAAATTCTTCATCTGCACACCTTGGAGGAAGACAAACCAGGAAATGAATTTTCGTGTGTGCTCGTGCACTTCTAAACACTGCCATCATTCAAATCATAGGGCCCTGTGTGTGTTTTGGGGGAGGGGTGGATAGGTCAAAGGCTGTGGAGAGATTGGGCGGGAACGCAGAAGGAGGAGACAAACTGCCTCTGGAAATGCAAATGGGTTAATGTTCATCTTTCCTTCTGCGCTGTCTTCGTTTGTCCTCTGTCCTCCTCAGATTGCTGTGCTGCATGTAATGTTCGATTAATGACTTTCCTGCCTTTTTTGAAACGTTAAAACGATGAGGTAATAATGCTTTTCTATGACTGATCACCTTCACTCTAACTTTGTGTGGCGCTGCAAACCAACAGACCGGCTGCAATGCCGAAATCACTCTCAAAGAAGCAGTCGGAAAGAGACAATACACTGTGAGACACTGGCCACTATTTTTCCATCCAACTAGGTCTTTAAGATGAAATCACACTACAAGTAACGTGTATTTACCTCCCAGAGAGGCCTGTAAAACGCACCTGGGAGCAGTATGGATATTTTCTGGTGGTTGTTTGCCCTGTATTCTCTTCTCTCGCTGAGGCTTTTTTTTAAATGAAACTATATATTTGTCTTTTGTTTTTAAAGATTTATGTTTTCAATGGGAGTCGATGGGGCTTGGAGCTGAGAGCCACGGACAGGAAGTCAGAAAGTACTAAGAGACAGACTAACATATTGTTTTTGGTCTCTTCATGTGTTGAAAAAAAAGATACATATAGAGTAATACCCACCTCATTTAGAAATTGCCCAATGGCAGTTCTGAGAGGATCAAAGGGCCTTTCCATCCAAAGAGCACCATAATGCTTTAATTACATGACAAATATCAATTCAGATCTTCCTTCCGTGCCATTCCTAGGCAGTGTCTGCAGGTAGACAACACGTCGTGTAACTTCAATGTCTTCCTGCAGAAACAAACAGACGGAGAGGAGCAGTCCTCATTAGACGGCCTGCAATGTAATGATGAGGCCACTGAGGCAGGAAAAAGTCACTTATAATCAGAAAGAAAAGCCCTTGTTCAAAACCAAATAATGAGATCCAGGCATTGTTTGTCCATAACTGAACGACAACATTTGACAATAGATTTCCATATTTTATATATAATACAGACTATAAAATGGATTATGTAGCACGGAGGCCCACAGTTCAGCAAACTGCACAGATCTGCTCATATACTGACATCTGTTGTTTCAGATAAAGAGGTTACATAACAAAATATTGTATGATTTCATACATGTGCAAACACTATATTTATGATCTAAATCTACATTCTTTTAATGAAGTGTAATGTGAATCAAGCTTTTCACAGGTAATCGTTTCATATATACATCTAGACTCAACATATTCATTTGTTTGGTGCCCCGAAGCGGCAATCTCTTCCCCCTGATGAACTCTCCCCCTCTTTTCTCCACAGATCCTCCTCCTCACGCTGTGTCAGATGTTAAAAGAGAACAACTCACATGTCAGTCATGTGTGGACGCTCTTCCTGTCTGCTGTTAAAATGTGTTGATTGCGTGTATTTAAATGTTTTCCATGCATTTTGCTGCAATAAACCAGAGATCTGCTGCTGGACTAATGAGATCCATCATCCGTGTGCAGACACACATTGTTAGTGCCTGCATGATATTTCTGTCCTTTTTACGTATTTCTTCCTCCCAGCACTCCTCTGTGACCTCGACATACAGACTCCTTGCTGTCGCTTGCTTGTAATGTGTACAGTGTAGAAAAGGAAGCAGCTGGACCTGTTGGCCAACAGGCTAACAGTCTGAAGAAGAAAATAATTGTAAATGTACATACAGTATTTACTACACCAATTATTTGTGAGCGCGTGTGCATAATCAGGGTGTGTCTGGTGCACCTGCTTATTAGAAAAGCCCAAAAACAGTTGTGACGACGACTCCCTTGAAGTAAAAGCTGCCCAGATGTGAACAGAAATCAGTGAACAGTTTCATTTCACATGTGAGTTCCCCACCTGCTAACCCCCCCCCCCCCCCCCCCCCAGAAAAAAATGTTGTTGACTAACCTCATTCATTAAACAGGTTTGAACAATAAAGTGACATCATTAAGTGCAAATTAAGAACATATTTTTTCAACAGCTCTGAACAGAATTTCCCAAAACTCTGTTCTCAACTTACCTATTTAGTCATCTTACCTCAAGATTGAGTTTGTAAAGTATCTAATCTGGCGCTTTCGATCATATAGCATGGTCTTTTTCAGAAGATTGTGAGTGTGTGTTTACAGTGTCCACAGGAGGTGACGTCAAGGCAATTGACTTGACTTTGTTGTGTGTTGGTCTAGAGGGAGAGGGAAGGATAAGAACACGGGATACTCTCACCCTCACTACTTCATCGATGAAAAAAACTCAAAAATGTGAGAGAGGGGATTTACTATACTTTCTAATAGGATGCTCAGTCAGTCACACTGCACTGTTAAAACTGAAATGAACTATAAGGAAACTGATGTGAAAAATATTTTTATTATTACTATTATATTACTTCAATCAAAAATAACTAAAATCTGAAATGTAAAGTATAACAACCACTTAAACACCGGCTGAGGAATTAGGAATAACATCTCAGTGGACTTTATTAACCTGAAAGACGATAACTCACCTTAAAGTGTGTTGAGAAAGAAATATATGAAAATCTTTTGGAGTTACGGCAACATGTTGAAATTAGCCCCAGCTCATGGCTTTATCCTTAAAGTAGATTAATTTAAAGAATGTCAAGACATATAATGATGTAAATGTAAATGATTGCAGGAATGTTCATTTACTTCTCATAGTATGGCTGTTGTATTTATGTGATGAGTGATCCAGCTCCGTACAAGGCCTCACGGTCACTTCCTGTTTTACTGGGAATAAAACTGGAAAGCTGACCCTTCAATTCATTAGATTCATTCAATTAACTTACATCCCAACCAGAACACCCTGCATGATAAAGAGCAGTCCTTGATAACACTGGACAAAATGTCCACACAGTAACAAAAACCTAGGGGAGATCTGTACATTCAAAACAAGGGTACATTTATTACATATCCAAAAGGTGATGAAATGCGAAAATATTAAAGAAAAGCAAATATTTCTGCATAGGAGCAGCATCAACTTACATGGTCTGTAGTCGTGCTGACTTTTCCCACACTTTGTCACCTTTTGTCATAAATGGATAATTTTCTATATTTACAGCATGTTTTCCTACGTTATGGGACAGTTTTACCTTTGCTACACACTGATGATATTACTTGAAAAGTCTGCCAACACTGCCATGTTTTGAAATAAAGAGCAGGAACTAATTTGTTGGTCATCTTTTCTGTGGAAAATGCTGCCAAGTCTGTGCTGATATGTTTTAAAACGTGTCAGAACATACTGCTCACTGCACTCACTGGCCTGCAGCACTTTTTCAAGATCCCCTCTAGTCATGTTTTAAGACATGAAAATACTCTGCTTTGAATAATAACTAAGGTCTGATATTGTTTTTCCACAAATTTAAATTTACTCAGATTTTTATATACTCTCTTTCACTAACTGAAATATCCAGTACCTATATGCAAATATTGTCCATTTAAAGAGCCAACATGCTGGACACAACTTGGCTTCACTGAAAAGTCCATTCTCAGTGTTTGTGTGACCTGGATGTTTCACTGAGTTAAACACTGGACCACAATTGGCTTCTAACTAGTTGTTAGGATCATAAATCTTGTTAAACAGATTTAAAGTGAGCTCAGAGGAACTTTCCTCCTCCAGCAGATGAATGTGAAAACAGATTGTACATAACTTCATCCTGCACAGTGAAGCTCAAACATCACAGTGAAGGAACAAGAAGAAACACACCTTCTTGACTGGAGGGGGACTTTAATAATTTGAACATAAAACTCTTCTTCATTCAGGAGAGGACGATTGAGCTTTTTCTTTGAGTTGACAGGCGGGAGCTGAGCAGTGAGACCCAGCCTTCACACTGAGGTGCCTTGCTCAGAGGAAACCTGGATAAATGAGTTGTTTATTCATGTTTCACTTACATTTCCCAAAATGAAGAAGTAAGATTTTTTTCAGACGGTTACTGAACTGCTAGTCAAAACTGTTTTAAATGTAACATATACAGATACGTGTGTGCGTCTATATATATAAATATATATATATACATAGGCTATATATATAACTTTTTAAAAATCTTTTTTCCTGAGCTAGTTTTTGTGAGAGGTCAATAATGAGCTTTCATGCTTAGAAAATACAAAGTACAAATTTATTTTCATGTTAATGCATACCTTTTTTTATTGTACTAGCTGGAGTAAGAATATGTTAAATATATCAGAAATATTAACTGACACTGGCTCAGTAGGAACTCTACACTCTTTGGATAAAATAGCAACACTGATTTGTTTTTTCCCAAAGATTTCAAATCTTTTCTGTAGCCTCATAATGAACCCAGAATGTTCTTCATCTGGACGATCCAGGACTGCTGGTACAAATACAGGATTTGAGGCCTAAATTGTTGTAATCCATAGCAATCTGGTTTAAACTCTAACCTCAACTTTCCAGAAAATATACAAAATATGTCAGGTTGAACTGTGGAGAAATGTGTATACAATGACTCAAAGGTCATGTTGAGTATTTCCTGAGACAAACACTGGAAACTTTTGAGTTCAGATGGTTCTTCAGAAGCTCGGTGGAGCAAGTTTCAGATAATTCTAATTCAGTCACAGAGTTTGAACTTTAACAACATCTCACTACCAATTAAAATACAAAATTATATACCTTATCGCATATACGCTACATTTCCTGTGCTCACATCATGGAAACAGGATGTGACTGAGAGCGGATTCACTTGACAGGTTTTAGTGAATGCTGAAAAATCAGTTTCCTTTTTTGACAGATTTACTATTAAATTGAATGCTTCATATTCATGCCCATGAAATGTTTTTAAAAAAGGCCACAAACCACCATGGTGCACAGAAATGTCTCTAAGTATGTCTCCTGAAACCAGTGGGGAGGACAGTATTCTGATTCGTTACTTGGGTAACATTTTCAATGCAGGACTGGTGTATTTGTACTTTGTAGTATTTTTACTTATACGTAAGTACTGAAGAATTATCAGAAAAAAGTAAAAGAAGTCAGTGCGGAGATTTGTGAGTGTTATACTGATATCGATCATATTGAATTATTATTGCTGACATTAATATGTAGACTGAGTAGTATTTTACTGCAGTAGTTGGTCGAGGTTGAGCTGACTGTCATGATTTTAATTACTGTTAGGTAATGTGGTTTAATCTGTAACAGTGTAATATAATAAAAGTGTAATATAATAAAAGCTTATAAAATTATCTATGTAAAATCTTAATCTGAAAAGTAACAAGTAACTTTATTGGTCAGATAAATGTAATGGAGTAAAAAGTAGAATATTCCCTCTTGACTGGAGTGGAATATGAGTATAAAGTTTTTTTTTTTTTTAAATGTAGCCTATTTTACTTAATCCAAGTACTGGAGTAAATGTACCACATTATCCACCACTGCCTGAAATGTATATGTCAGGGCTGTTTAAGTACATTTGACCAATCCAATTTCTTTTCTGATGAATGAACAGAGTTTCCATCAGTCAGAGCACTGAAGTCTCATCACATCCAGAACACTTCCAGGGTCAAACTGTGGTAAACTTACATACTTACTGGAAATACCTCTATTAAACTTTTAAAACCCTGCTGGCTTCCTGCAGTAAGACAGAAGGTCTCTTCCTGTGGAGTATGAGAGCCTTTTTTCATTTACAGTCAAACACAAAGTTTGAAACACAAGTGGAGGCACTGTGATCCAGAAAACAATCACAGTTTCACAAAGGAAATACAGAAAAAGAACTCTCTCAATCAAACCTACAGTCAGTTTGGTAGCCACAGCTGGCCCATGTGGACGACATCAAACTCATTTGAGAAGCCAAATTAAATCCAGGAGCAGATATGACTTTCAGAAAGGACATTTTATTAAAGTGATGTCCTCACACTTCCAGCACAAAAACAGCAACATAACAACGTGTCCGAAAAACATTACAGGCTCCTTCTTCTCATGAACCAGCAGGAAAACAACTGCATCATGAATATGTGATAACAGCAACATGTGACTTGTAATTATTAAAGCAAAACAGGAGAGGATGAAAACAAGCTCCCCGACAGAGAAACGACGCTGCAGCCCGACATGTTAACGACGAGCCAACATTTAATGAATCGGTTCGTTTCAGTAAAAATTAAACATGTGCGTGAGGAGACCTGATCACTGACGCGCTGAGGCTGTTTCAGGATCCTTTTACCAAGGTTCGTCTCCACATTGTGAAACGAGGATCTGGTCTCCCGGCGCGCGGATCTGGTTCCCGATTACAAAAAAAAAAAAAAAAAAAAAAAGATTGAAAAAGGCATCATGTCAGTGACACACACAACCATCTGTGAATCTGACTCACCGGCCACGAGCGACATCAAAATAATAGTCCAACATCCCGCATGCGGCGGACAGCCAGAGGACTGCTGGAGCTCCCACAGGCTCCCGAGGTGAGGGGGGGAGAGGTGCTGAGGGTCTGTTTCTTCTTTAGAATAAGTTTGAAAACGATCGGTTTTAAAAGATGGATGATAAACGATGTTGAGCACTCAATTTCAACTACAGAAAGACCTGAAAAAAAGAAGAAAACAGTGTCGTGCTCCATCCTAACTAAGATCTCACATCTGCCTGTCTTCTTCTGACACATGACCTGGATGAAAGCCGGCTTCCATGAATACCTGTAGTTCTTTTTTTTTTTTTTAGGAGTTTATTTATTGTTGAAGTTTTCGGTTGGTGTTGTTTCTCTGCGGTGGGAGTCTGTGGAGTGACACGGTGGATCACACGGACCCTCCCGGGCTCTTCCAGTCCGGGCCACCACCGCCACCCAGCGGCCGGCCGGCGCCACTACCCGCGGGCCCGCGCTCCGGCATGTGAGGGGGAGGCCGGGGCCTTCAGCCGGGAGGCCCCGCTGCCGCGCCTCCGCAGCCACCGCTCAGTCCGGACAGAGCGGAAACTTTAAAGTTCGAAGCAGATGTCTTTGAAAATATTTTTTTTTAATTTATGTATAAACTTCTGAAATGTTCTTCTGACAGAAGTCGACTTTGAGCGAGCCTCGGCCGCGCTGCCTCTGCTCCTCATCACCTGCATCATGGCGGCCACATGAACGGGTCCACAGCGCTCGTTCTCTGCCCAGAATAACGAACTTGTTTACAAGCCGTGGGTTTAATGTGCGGGCCCCGAGAGGCCGCACATTGCCCGGGCAGAGACCAGGTGCGTGCGGGTCCCCTCCCGCCACACCGCGGTGACTGGGGGGGGGGGGGGGGGGCCGCCGGGGCCGGACGGGGTCGGCCTCTCGGGTCATGTGTGCCCGGGCTGCGCGCCAGCGGACGGGCCGCCGGGTCTGGACCGCCGGAGCGGGACCCGCAGAGGGCCCCAAACTCCCAAACCGAGCCTGGCCATCGAAAAGGCAAACGATTTCTTATCAATAACCGGCGGCCACACGGGACCCGCGGCCCGCGCGCCGGCACGTGGAGATTAATTCGCGGCGATCCGCCGCCGGGGCTCGCGCGGCCGAACCCCGCGCGCCCTGTACCCGGGCCGGGAAGGGCGCGCGGGGCGGCTCGTTCATCTCTGTGGGAGCTCAACTAGGATGCGCGCTCCCGCCACGTGCACGCACGCCTGCCGGGATATATGGACAGCGGAGGAGTGACGGGACCTGCAGACAGCAGGGCGACAGCGCACAAACCACCGCACGTCACCTCTTAAGAATTAAATGCCAGAACAACCATTCTTATTCTAATAATCAGTGGCATTGAAGACTTTGATTTACAGCCTTCTTACGTTTTTTAAAATTTTTTTGAATCAATATATTCAAATGATCTCTCTTTAGATGAGCTTCCTTTCACATCAGGAAGTGTGAGAAAGTGTCAGTACACTTATCACCCAGAGGTTCCACTGTCCCGATCATTTAATGCGGCCTAACCCCTTATATCTCAATTGATTTTTGATCATTCTAAAAAAAAAACTGATGAAACCAGATGTGGGGCGGTGATCACAGCTGTTGTCAAACTTAAATATTTGTTTCGCAGCCTTTTAGAGCCGTATGTGGACGTGCATTAATATAGCAGATAAAACTTAATAGTTTAAATATGTTTATGGGTTTACCAGAGAATAAAAGTAACATCCACGATATATCTCCTGACAAGTACACTGGATAATACTTACCAGGGATTTTATATCTGTAACTCATTGGTCACTTTCACATTAAAGCCTCTTTATAATAAAACACACACACAGGCTATATATACATACATATGTACAAGTGTTTATACCGTTATACATAGCCTATATACAGTATGTTTATGTCCTGTTTAAACACTCACCTTTACCTGAGGAGGACCATCTGTTGTGGAAACATCACATCAATATATCATAAAGAACAGGGAACTACATGGCACTCAGAGGGTTAATTTGTGTACACAACTTTTAGCCAGGACCTGCAGAGACTGTATGGATATGGATGTGTGTGCGTGTGTGTGTCTTAATGATTACTTAATGATGTACTTTGAAAGGTCAAGCGTTATTCATTGTTTGGCTGCATTAACAAAGTCATCATCAGTGTTGTGAAGTCCAAATGATTTTTTGACTCCATGTCTGTTTAGGGTCTATTGAACGTTGGATAAATAGACAGAGGATGTCGCTCTCTGGTGGTTGTTCTCAAAGCTTAGAACTGATGGTTTGTTCAGGTCATCACTCAAGGTCCACTTACTCGCTTGTTCTGAAGCTTTTGCCCGTATTACCGTCTTCATCAACAGATGTCGTTGGCTCTGTTCTAAAGGACCTGTAGGAGTTTAAACTTTATTCTGATTCTTTAGGAGCCGACAAGTTAAGCTGAAAATAAATTCCAATTGCCTGGAAAATATCTACATGCATATTTTTGGTTCTCATAAAATATTCAGATAAGGATTTTTACAATAAGGACATTAAAAGAAAACTAGACTGACAGGTACTATCCTCTACATATGAAAAATAGCACTGATGGTGATAATAATAAAACATTTTATTTGTATAGCACTTTTCTAAATACTCAAAGACACTTTACAAGGAGAGAAAAAGCAACAATGAAAACATGTCATGAATAAAAATAGAAACAACTTTAAAAAGAGATAATACAATGTCAGTAGAATTGTGGGTATTTCAATGAACACCATGTTAGCGAGATAACGTAACAGAACTACATATGGGATCTGTGATTAAACTGTTATTCATCGAATTTATCGTTTACAAAATTCACTTAATCTTTTGTGGGTTTTTATTTGGAGTTATCCGGCCAACTGTGTGTGGCTGCTTATTGAAACACCCTGCAGGTAGGCGTTAACTAAATCCATCCTGGGAGCAGTGAGACACAGGCATGACGTTTTCTACAGGAAAAGAAACACTGGAGGGTGTGTCAGAGCTGAGGTGGGGTAGGGTGGGGGTCAGAGCTGCAGACACTGTTTTGGCCACTGTAGCTCCCAGATGCAGTTGTGTTACAGGCTCAAACCCCGCCCAGTACTGCTGCTAAGTCACTGGTGATCGTGTGTCGTGATGAAAGGGTTTGATGTAAGGCAATTTTACATCATTACAGCCCACAGCGCTAGATGGGACAGGCTGGGGGAGTGGAGGGGGTCGGGGCAGTAATAATTATACAGCACTTGTCTTAAAGTGCTTTAAAGTGAAAGGAACAAACATGTTAACAGTTTGAAACAAAAGGGATGGAGACCTGTAATGTTATCTTCTAGATTTGACTCCCAGCCAACAGATTATTAAAACTACAATAACAACAAGCCACCAGTCAGATGAAAGTTTAGAAAAAAGTGAGCTTTCAGTTGTGTGTTAAAAGAAGGTAACCGCGCCTTGTCGGTTGTTGTGGCCGGGGAACACTGAGGTCCTTTTCAACAGCAGGGCTTCAGTCTTCACAACACAGAGAAGCCAAACTGGCGTGTACATGTCAAAATGTGTTGCAAAACAACAGTCAATTGGTTGTTTCTGTCGTGGTCCGTGCTGCTGATGCTCAGAGATGAGAGGTGTGGGCCCTGTAACGTCAGAGAGAACGGAAACGGCTTTCTGAAATAGTCATGACACCTCCTACCAACAATATACACAATCTTCATTCTGGATCACGTTGAAGGGGTACGTAAAAAAAAAAAAAAAAGGAGAAAAAAAAACAGTTTACCCTTCTTGTTTCCAGAATCCTCATTTAACAAAAAAAGTTGGGTTTTATGTTCAAAAACATAGACTGAAGAGAGAATTTTGTCACATTTACTTTGATAACATGGTGCCCAGGAATCCCTCGTCTGTAAGGGTCTGGAACACACTCTTGATAAAAATAACCTTTTGTTTCATTTAACATATGGAAAAAGGGGGGTGGGGAGTGGGACACTATTCATTATGGGAAGGATAGATATTTTCATAACTAGAGCGGGAGAGGAGGATGGGGAGATCAATTCTTAGTGAGAGGACAGATTAGGGAACAGACATTTTAACTTATATCCAGTACATGGCATAGATCATACATGAGGGTCAAGGCAACACATTTTTTTAAACCTAACTACTCAGTAATCAATCTCAACTAGTTCTCATGGTGCCCTTCCCCGTTCCCAAACACAACGTTCCAAAGGAGGGGTGAGGTGGCGGAGGGGCGTCCCAAGTCCACCCTCCTTGATGCTGGGTCCGACAGGGGTGGGGAGGAGGGTGTGTGTGGGGTGGTGGGGGGGTGGTGGTGGTGGACGCGACGTGAAGAGGGGCGGCTGGTTCCCGGGGGTCTCATTGATTGTAGAGGGAGCGCTGCTCCCAGGGCATGGCCTGGATGGTGCGTGGCACGGGGGAAGGCTTGAGCGTGGGCGCTCCGTTCGGATGGAGGGAGTGGCCGATGGGGTTGATGGTGGTGAGGGGCCGCTGGGGGGCCAGAGAGAAAGTGTCCTGGTGCTTCGGCTGTAGGAGGAGGGGAAGGGGAGAGGGCCAGAGAGAAAATTAGATTGGAGTACAGATGGAGAAAAAGATGCCAAAGATAGGGAAGGGAGAGAAGGGGTGGAAGAAGAAGAATGTGTCAGTGTCAGCAAAGGGACCGCTCAGATAAAACAACAGTGTGATGCACTGATGGAGTTCAGATGGAGGGCAAGGCGGGTCTGACAGGACGTCTGCACGTTTACTCAAGTGTCATTCAGATAATCATCAACATACGGTAACTTTCATAGAAATATGTTGATATTGATGTTACAATATAAACTGAGGTGTTCAACATCACACAATGTAAAGTCAACCTCACGGTAAGCTCACTGGTGTGTTTACATCATTACGGTTAATTACAACATCTTATTCTAGGAATGATGAGCAAAATAAGACCCAAATTTGAATAAACCAAAATTTTCCCTTAAGATCTGTGTAAGATTTTTATTTATTTTTGGGAGCATTTTAGTGACAGGAAATAAAGGGGGCACCTTATCCTTAGCCTAATTTAAGATTTTTCTTATTCTTTAAGATATAAATGTAAACCTGAATATCTTGTTTTGCAATTTGGACATGATTAGACTGTGGCATAGCTGTATGCAGGGTGTCTACATGTTAAGTTAAATGCAAGACTTTTTAATGCTACTGTTTCATTACATTTAAGGCCAATTTTGCAATAAAATAAACATCAAATGTGAAAGTATAGGCATACAAAATACTGTATATTGTCACTTCCAAATTATAAGTAAGGCAAGATTACATAACTGGTTGAGTTGAAGAACATTGGTCCAAATATGTTTATCAGTGTGAAAAAATCTGTTTGTCCTTCATGATATTAATCACTACAATTGTCTTGCAGGCAGACTCTGAAATGAGGCTGTATCAAGGTAGACTTCTAGTTTCTATGCTGAAAGTCATTCAGACCCCTGAATTATTATTGTGGTTCTGTTCTATAGTTTCTACATGGCTTTTAAATAAATAGGTAAATGCCTTCCTGTCTCATTCAGCCAGTCTGTTGTAATAATGAATCTGGTCAATTTCCTCATGCAGATTATACTAATGAATGTCCAATTTTTTACATCTCGTCTTTTGGCCGAATATTGGTGAATTCACCCGGCAATATATCCTCCATGTTATTCATCCAATATTGTTCCTCCTATTTATATTTTGAATAGAGAACATGTGAGGGACCGCGTGATGCAAATCATAAGTTCAAGTTGTCGGGTGCAACGGCATGAATGAGACCTAAAAATTATGGAGGAAGTAAACCACAGAATAAGTGGGATTAAATGTACAAACATTTTACGCTGGAGGAAATTTTAGACCATGCATACAGCATAAAATAAATTCCCACACAGAATGTAAGACTATCTAATACTTTTTAAGGCATTTTATTGGTAAATGTGAATTTAAGACATTTTTAAGACTTTTTAAGGACCCGTGGTCACCCTGTGTATGTATTCCACAAAGTCATGCATTTAACAACTCTATTGCTAAACATTTAGCAGCATAGAAGACCTCTGAGATGACGAAATATCACCTCAGAATTTCATCTGAACACTTTTTGGACCTGCAGACTCCAACGGGAAGGTTTGAGGACTCAATTATTACATTAAACTTTATGCATCTTGACCGTTTAACCAGTGAAGGCACCATAAATAACGCTGTATGATGAAATATGATTCTTGTGCAGCCCCAACTGCAACATCAACATGTGCAACACAGAGTGGAGTGAATGATTAGTGTCAAAGTGTGAAAGGCAGGACTAAGTTAGCAGCACAGCCCCAAGTTAGTAGTGTCCCACCGCCAGAGAGGATCCACAGTTCAGAATGACCCCATCAACTGGATTTTAGTCTGCTGGTTTGTTTTGCTGTAAGAAGCTGTTCTCCTGAAACTAGTTAGTAGTACTAATAAAAGATTCCTGTTCAGTCTATTGGGTACCCCTACCAGGAGGCTGATTACCAAAATAAGGCCTAATAAAGCCTGTATTGTTTTCCGTCCTAGTGTCAGGACTCAGTACAGAGCAGAATTCTATAAACAACATATTATATTAGACTTATTGAATGTAACTGAAATTAATCATGAAATATGGATGATAATAGGGGGAAAGTAAAGAAAGTACATCTCATTGTTTAACTGTATTTCATCAGTATTTTACCTGCAATTAAACTTCAAAAAAGGACCAAACCTCACATTAAATGACAACCTGCTGGTGAGTCCAGACCAACAAAACTACAGACTTCAGAAAGACAGACTTTGACTGAGGCTTAGATCTAATTGTCAGACTTCAGATAGAGGTCTAAATCCATCCATCGCACAAAGCTGTTTAGTCCCCGACTATCTTAAAACAGACTAATTTGCTATAAATTATGGGTAAATTAAAACTTTTCAAACTAAACCAAAAAACTGCGTCAAACTGTTCAGCTCCCTTCACTCCAGCAGCCTCCGGGAAGAATTCAACAGTTACGAGGACATTTTACTGTGAAAATCCAGTGATTAGTGTAAGAATACAAAACACTTCCAGTAGTATAAAATTTGTGCTCCATGCAGCCGTGTAGCAGTGCTGAGCTGCTGTGAACTGCTAATGTGGCGGGACTCATTGATTAAAATGATGACCAGAAAATATTAATGTGATGTGCTAATTAAGTGATTCCAAATGTTGTTTGTATTATATACTAGTATTAGTTGATGGACAGTACATGGCTGCTTGTGTAGCTAACACTAGATTGTATGTGATGGGACAATTAAAATGCCTCAAGAATAGTTTAAATGAAAACAGCAGACTAAAATCCAAAAGATTTAAGAAGAGAACTTAGATTGTGTCCACCAGGAGTCTCTACAGGTAGCTGCACCCAGACCTGTTTTTCAGACATTTTAAAGTGCACCTCTCTTTATCTTAAGTCATGACTAAAAACAGTTATCTGTGCTCTCCACAGTCAAGAGGACGAGACACACGAACTGTGAGCAGAGGCTCCCGGTGGACATGTAAAGCATTAAAATATGAGTCCCTCTCTCCTGATGTTAGTAGCCAGACAGGGAGAAGGCAGCTAGGCAGCTAGCCAGCAGACAGCAGACAGCGGACGTGTGGCGGTTCTCTCTCCTACCATGGGGTTGGCGCTCAGCCTAGTGTATCCCGAGCTCATCTCCTTTACCTCAGGCACCAGGGGCTGGAGCAGGGAGTAGGAGGAGGAAGGGGTGGCGCTGGAGGAGGAGACGTGTTTGGAGGATGAGCTCCTCATGCTCTGCTGGCTGCTCTGGGAGGACACTGAGCTGGGACGTCCCTGCTGGAACAGACGCAAGTTCAACGCACTCGCTCAAAGCAACAAACCCACTATTAACACACAGTATAATGTCTGCTGTGGCCCCCGGAACCCGATTTTTCCTCCCTACCTGGTGGGGGTCAGGCACGGGCTGGCTCACGCCGCCCGGCCCTCCCTGGGACATGGGGGAGACGCAGTGGGAGGGCAGAGGTTCCTGCTGGCCGTGTCCTCCGTGCTGCGGTTGCATCATGGAGTTGGCCCTGTTCTGCTGTTGTTGCTGTTGCTGCTGCTGGCGGCGAGCAGTGTTGGCAAAATTGGAACGACGACTGCCGGACTGGATGGGACGAGAGGGGGAGAGCAGGAGGTGGACAGAGGAAGACAAGCAAAAGAGGGACATTGTAAATAATTCCTGTCTTTGTGCACATTGTTTGTGCCACACGCATGCCAGTGATGCACAAGAGTGAGATCAGTTAGAGGGCGGAGGAGCGGTGACGGATGAATGTGATGAACTGCTCGGTTTGCCACTGAATCAGACTCTTCAGGCGACTCGTGCCGTTCAGTGTCTAAAGCTGACCTGTTTCAGCTCTGTCTCGCAGACTCCTTTCCTCTCACTACCCTGTCTCTCTTTAAACCTATTGATATGAGGAGATGGAGTGGACAAGTTGTACACACGCACACACACACACACAAACAGATACACTTGCACAAACCTAGAAATTATAACTATCCAGACCCTAATGCTTCCCTGACCAAGACAACTACATAAGATACTTGTCTTGTCAACTTGTCATCTAATCCTGACAGCTTTAGTGTTTTTGCTCACATGTATGGTTAACCTAACCCTCTCTGACCTTTTCCCTTAAGATTTAGAGCTACAGTAGACCTCATCAATCCTCCAACATTAAGCCTGGTAGGAAAATTCTGTTTTTTTGTTTTACAACCTGGGTCCTATCTTCGTAGTCCCCCCCCCATCATTCGTGTCAGATGTGTTTACATTTTACAGACCAGATTCCCTGCCAAGACGACGGGATATGTAAACTCAAATGAGACAGATTTGAAACAAATCCAGTTTACAAGATTAATAGAAGTCTGGTTGGAAGTGAAAACAAAACGTGAATGTACCATTCTAAGGTATCATCAACTACATTTCACACACACAACTTGAGTTAAGTGTGGCACATTGAAGTTTTACAATGCAGTGGACTACTAAAAATAAATTTTGGGCAGCATTTAGGAGAGGTTAAAAGGAAAAAGACTTTACAGGTCAGGCCCAAAATAACCCACTATGAGCCCATTCTCTGTGCACTGTGTATGTATAAGTTAGTAATTACTTAGTTAATTAATTAGTTAGATTTTCTTAGTTTAATTTCTTGTCTGTTAAAAATGAACCACGTAAGCACAATATATGCTAAAATAATGAACCACATTAGATTCTGGAGATGGTTGCCCACTTAACCCAGTTGGTATTCCAGTCTTGGTGGCCTTTGGTGGTCAAGAATATAAAAATAGGACCAAAGTTGTGGGAAAGAAGAATTTTCCACTCTGAAGAGCTCTGAATTATTTGAAAAGTAATTTTTTTGTGCATGTTTTTTAGATGTAATGGTCAGACAGTCATCAACTACTTTAAGTTAACACTGCCAGCAGTGCTGTAACACAGGGACAGATGACAGCACACTGATGATCGTGTCTTAAAAAGCCAAATAAATGCAGTTTGACACTTTTGCTTCAGAGACAGAAGTGTACCAATTATTGGGATTTTGTTCCTGACCATCACATCTAAAGCTCCTCTACAGGCTGGCCCTTCAGCTACACTTCAAACTGCTGACTCTGCCTCACACACACACACACACACACACAGACACACACACACACACAACACACATGCTCAATCACGCACACACCAACCTGGTTTTTGGCCGCGGCGCTGCAGCGGTGCTGGGCCAGGTCCAGCATGGTTCGGTAGCTCTTAAAGCAGGACGGGCAGTTGAACCGGTTCTTATGAACCAACCCCGCGCGCACACACACACACACACACACACAAACAGACACACACACACACACATAAATTTGGATTACTATACTTGTGAGGAAAATCCACTGAATCGTATTAATTCCCTAACCTCTAAAGCCTGAACCTTTCCCTAAACTTGTCCTAACCCTGGTCTAACCCTAACTCCAAGCATGCTCTCACTACAGGAGGGGGTCTGTAAGATTGTAGCTGGGGAGATGACAGAGGGTCAAGAAAAATGTGCTACATTGTGTTACATGCACACACTTCATCAAAGCAAATTATACAAAAATGCCTTGCCAAACAGGCATATCCACACACATACACACACACACACACACACACACACACACACCAGTGTTTCACCTACATGGGGCCATCTGTGGCAAAGCCGCAATTTAACCACACCTGCCACAGAAACATTAATAATGTCAATTGCATTATGTAATGTTAAATCGATGAATAAAGTTGTTTCTGTTGGTGCACAAGTGGATAAACTGCTGCTGTCACAGAGAGAGAAAAGCTGTTCAACAAATTGTTGCTTAACATAGGAACACAAGACATTCCTGGAAAAATTTTCAACGGTTTATGTTCTGACCACCAGTTTTACTTGTGGTGTGGCGATACCAAGCCCCCAGGAAGTGCGCCACACTTTGAAGCCAATTTGACATAGCGGCCAAACGGTGGAATTACAACTTCCAGGTCCGTCACGTGATGCCATTGGGCCCAAGAAGACTTTTTTCCATTGACTAACACTGAGAAAGAGACGTCTGTAACTCAGTGGATAATTTTTTTTGAGGTACATCAACTACCCAGTTCTAACACTTTAATAGCCCTTATTTAAATCATTAGGTCCTAAAAGTTGTAAAGTTCACTAACAGCTGAATCCAGAGTTACTTTAGTCTGTCGGTCATGTGAACAAGCCTGAGCCCGAGATCGAGGCTGGGAGGCGGGGCTTAAGGAAACGCTAGTGCGCATGCTCTATGGGCCCAACAGAGCGGGAAAATCTGAAACTTCCGCATACTGAGCAACTTCCATAGGAATGAACGAGGCCCCGCCTCCAAAGCTGTATCCAGTTCTCTTTATACATCCATGGGCAATACCCATGAGTCTCTGCCTCGGGAGCTAAGGAGAAGACGTGGGGTGAATTGAAAATGCATCGTCGGGAACAAAACGCAGCACCGTAGTTGCTGAGCTAATTCATTTAAGCTGTAGTTGGTGTTTTCTGTTTTGTCAACAGTGTAATCTCCAGCTTCCACCTGCTGTTACCGGAGCACAGAACATCATTTGATGAGTGCGATCGGATGTTTATTGCCAAAACACACTTTGGTATATACACAGGCTTGCACTCTCAACCAAGTTGTTTGGTGTCATTTTTTGTGCTAATGTTTCATCCAAGCTGCAGAAATGTTCCAACTGAGAGACATGTAACAATGTCTATGGAGAAAACAAATGGGATTGTGCCAGAAATAACTCCTCCCACTTGGCAACTGTTAGAGCTAGGCCAACAAATCCATGCGATCTCAGCAGATATAGCATATGTCGGCCAATCAGTTACAAGAAATTGCAGCACAGAAAGGCCCATCTAAGTTTGAAGTCATTTAGAAAAACAGTGTCATCACTGCATGGCCTGTGGGTTTTTTCTATCAATTATGTTTTGTATCATTACTTAATTGCAGTTATATTTATTACCATCTTGATTTTGATTGCATGCTACATACATGTTAGTGTTAATGTATTGTTCAAATCCCACTGCACCTTACTTACCACTGTTTACCTTAAATATTACTGCATTTAAATTAAGTTTCAGATTTTCTGCATTATGAAAAAAGTGTAAAAGTGTAAATGAGTGGTAAATATCAATGAACCTGGAGACATGGTAAGCTGCACAATGAGAAAGTAGAGCACCCTAGTAGAGTGCTGGAGAGTGATGCCACAGAAGAGGACTGTGTGGCATCACAGTGGATAAAAACGAGCGTGCAGACCAACAATGGCACTGCATTTAAAATCACACAAGCCTTAAAAAGGCCCCCAGTATGCTGGACTAGCTCCTTACATGTCAGTGTGTGCCTGCATGGGCAGAGGGGAACTGGGAGGGAAAGTGTGACAGGTCTGAAGCCGTCCTGCTGAAGCACTTTGCTGGCAGGTGAAAAGAAGCCCCTAGTGACAACATGTGTCATGATGGTAGCACACTGCTGTCTACAATGTGCTCTGGAGAACAGCAGAGGTAGCAGGGCCGAGGGAGTTGGTGTGGTGATAATGAATATATAATAATAACAAAGATAATTGTTGTTTATATTCCTAATGTGTATTAGAGGGAAATTAGAAACCATTAAAACGTTAGAAGCATTGAAATATAGTCATTAGTTGAAAAACGTAGAGATGTCCATCAGGGCCCGCCTGGGTATACTGGATTAACTCACACAGTAACAAATCTTGTTATCTCTCCTCTCTGTTTCTCAATAGCAAAGCTCAGGGTACAAAACATTCAGACAACTGCTTCTCAGGTTTAGGCCAGGTCTAACCCCACAGTCAATTTTTACTCATATCCCATCAATAATTTAAACTTATAAACATAATAGGTTTGGATCAAGTAGCTCGTGAAAAATAATGGGTGTCACATTTTGCAGCTACAACTGTCACTTCAACGTGTGAGATTAACATTTGGCTAAATTTAAGTACTGAACATCACATAAAGGCTGAACAGATGAGAAGTTTGTCAGTGGAGTTTCACAGCGGTTTACAGCAATGAATGTTCTGAATATGATAAATGACGTGATAATTCTTTATTCACGTCTGGTGCTATTTATTTATTGTGTATTAATCCGCAGCTGAAAATAGTCCAACAAAAGGCCACCACTTCCTCCGGTTTAAGTAAAGTTTGAAATAAACTACAGTGATCAGCTGTTACAGGAAATTACTGAGCCTTTTTTAAAATTATATATATATGTGATGTGTTTTTAAAGATTTTCATTGTCATTAGGGGTATGTCGTCTTGTGCTAAATACATGGTACAAACAGTAAGATGTTAACACACTAAGACGTGTTAATTGATATAACTGGTAATATCATTTCAGACTTAATAAATCATATACAACTGTTAATATAAAAGATTGAGACTATGACCGTTTAGAAATAGAAGAAGTGTAAGGAAAGAGAGAAAAAAAAAAACTTACAGAGGAACAGCACTGCTCTGCATGCAGTGCCCCAATCAGCACTGATCGAGGCACTGCATGCTACAGTATGAGCAGATTTTGATAGAAACTGTGATTCATAAACTCACACTCAGGAAGCATTTATGTGGCAAAACACAACACATCCTAAATCTAAATTTATCGTCACATTTCATTAAAATATAAAATATGCAAGCGCTCACATGTTTGGCTGCAAAATGACACACACATTGCCCCAAGCATCACCCACTCTTCTCACGGTGCCACCTCACACAGACCCACCTGGTTGGTCGCAGCAGCGGTGCAGCGGTGCTGGGCCAGCTCCAGCATGGTCCTGTAGCTCTTGCAGCAGGAGGGACAATCGAAGCGGTTGGGCCCGTCGTCATGGATCCTCTGGTGGTTGCGGAGGTACCGGGCGAGGCGGAAGGCCTTCCCACACAGGTCGCACATGTAACGCTTCTGACCGTGGATTCGCATATGGTTTCGCAGGGACATGTAGTTGGTGTAGGGCTTGCTACAAAAGTCGCACCTACGTTTTGGAAACGAAAACAGCGTGGAGATTAGAGGTGAACAGGTATAAATGACATTTCAGATATTTACCCAAAGTTCTCCACTTATAGTGGCCGACAATGAATGAGGCAGTAGGGGCTCTGTGTCTTATTCAGCAACATTATGGCATCTTTACTGACATTAACAGGAAACGGTTCATACCTCGAAACGCTTAATCTTCTGTGTAAAAAGCGTCTCCAGTATTTCTGTCCCTACCTGAAGTCTCCGGTCTTGTGGGTGAGCTTGTGGTTGAGCAGGGAGCTGGCATGTTTGTAGGCGCAGCTGCACATGTCGCAGACGTACGGCCTCTCGTCTGACTCCATGTCGTCTGACGCAGTCGTCGCCGGCGGTGGCGGCGGCGCCCGGGACTCCAGGGAGAGACTGGAGCTGGAGAGTGACGCTGAAGAGAGACTGGAGCTGGAGAGGGCTGCTGAGGACGAGGGGAGCTGATCGCACCAACTGATGGTTGAACTCGGCTGTCACAGAGGAGAGGAATATGTTAAAACAGAGTACTGCAACGTAAATATATCAACTAACACTTTGATGGCTGACTGTTTTATCATTTTCCCCTCTATCTGGCAGTACGTTGTTGAATGTTCTGATTCTACAAGTAGTACAGCATTTATGATTGTCCTATCCCATCTAGATATCAAGTTTGCTTTACACTGGCAAGTCATAGAATAGCCTTGCATCTCGCCTTAGAGAAAGCACTGTCAGACAGTTGTAGGACATGTTTGGGGAAACGCTCAGCACCACGGACAGCAACTCTGCCCACATTACAGATCGGCATGGGCCACAAACTGGGACCCAGGCTCAGCCCGTACCAGCAAATTCACTAAACCTGAATGGTGCTGCTAGAGCCAAAGCTGTATTTTTGAGTTTATTTGATCTAGTACGGACCGTTAACTGACCAGGCTAATGCAACACGTCAGCTACACTGTCCCTTTTGTTCCTTTCACTGGGCACTGAGTATCTACTTGCAACACACGACACACACGGACCCAGATGACTGCCACAGTCACGGACAGACAGACAGAAATTCATAAACTACATTTGAAAATAACCAAGCCCAGCCTGAGTCTAAAGCTTCACACAACAAAATGACCAGAAGCGGGACTCCAGCCTACATCACCCTGACTCAAGTGTGCAAACACCAGCTTGTTTGCTGTATGCTGACTGAGTGCTCAATTTAACCTAAGATAACAAATCCTAGTTGACAACACAACAAATAGTAAATATAAATGTAATACATAAATGTATAGCATCTTATGTATAGCCTTACTGACAGATTGGTTGTTTTAAAAAAATAAAATTAAAAAAGGGGGTGGGAAAGCCCCCTTTTTTCTTACACATCAACAAATTCCATGGCCGAGATGGCAGACAGTGCATAAAACAAGTGTAACTGGGGGCTGTTGTGAGTGTCCGATAGGGTCACACTCAAGAAAAATAGAATGACCATCAATGACACTAAAAACCGATTGTGAAGATTCAGCCTGTGAATCCACACAGTTTGGGTAGAAACATCAGCTGATCAGAGAGAAACATAAACACTGGGGAGTTGTGGGAAATTCAGCAACTCTTTGGAATAAGCCGAGCCGCCCGATCACTCAGGGCCATTAAAGGTTGATTTTAACTTGCATGTGTGTGACAGCTAAAGATAAGTGGCACAACAGCGGCCCGCGGTGCCGCCCCCACACCCAGAAACGTTTGAAAACTTATAAATTAATGTGTGGGTGTCTGTGTGCGCCCTGCAGATAATCTGTCGGCCGAGAGCGACCATGAATGAAGCGTACAGTCTGGCATCACAAAGAGGTCTTTCAAAGTCCTCCGCAGGGCGTCTTCCGCTCCCGTTTCCTGTGGGACAGCCTGGTCGTGTTTACTTTGCGCTGTTCGCTAACAATATTGCGGGCCTCGTGCATGCACTCCGGCTGAAACTGCTCAAATAAAGCCCCCCGTGGTCCCCGGCTCCGGGGCAGACCTCTCGCAGCCCAGTTTTCTACGCGGCTCTACCCAAAACAAACCACGCTGCCTTGTTTTGCACGGGCTGTGCGGTGAGCCGCTAGCCGCCTCGGTCCGGCGGGGCAGCAGTGTTGTCTGACGGTAGCATTAGCTCGGCGATGCTCGGCTACGTTAACACGTATTTCCCGATCACTCCGGCGGCTCCGCGGGGGACACAGCTGTGGACATGCACGTCCACCCCCCCTGAACCCTGCGCGGCGGTGCGGCAGGAACAGCAGGCAGCATCTGATAACGAGGAGCCCGTTAGCTCGGCGGCTCAGAGCCGGACTAGGCCGCTCAGCATGACGACTGGTGCGTTAGCAGCCAGCTAACGGAGCTGCCCTGGGACTTAACTTCAGCTTTACACCACACACCGCTGCTCAACTCCACCCCACACGCTCAGCTAACAACCATGGGTCCAAAAAAAAGATACTTTGCCGAGCGCTTAGTGAGTAAAATGTTGCTCCACTGGCCGTTTGACATAGCTATTTGTTGGCTGGGCTAACGGTGGAGGCAGCTGGCTTTCTTACTCCGGAGTCGTTGGGATCCTTTTTCCAGAACAATTGAGAGCAGTGGCCGAAAGACTCTGTCGATGTCACATAATTTACTCCGTTTCTATCTTGAAAGTCTCCATGTGTGCTGCCGGTATTTGTCCTGGCGTACATCGTCGGTTTTCGGATTCTTCGACTTTTTCTAGCTGAAAAGAAATAGGGCCGCTTTGTAGGGATCTTCTTCCGAAAAGAAAAATATTTCTTCTGTGAAATGAGCGTTTTGGCGGCGGACATATCGAAGCAAACGGGGCATTACTGCCGCCTGCTGGACTGGAGTGTGAGAACACAGACTGGTGAAAAGCTGCAGGTTATACAGTTTATTATGGGTAGCTCTCTGTGTTTCATTTATGTATGAGATAAAGTTCAGCATAATTTGAGTTATGCATAATTTGAGCATAATGTAACTATTAGTACATCTCATCTACTTTAACTAGAATCTTGTCATTTCATGCTACTTTATACTTCTGCTTCACTACAGTTCAATGGGAAATACTGGACTTCTACAGTTACTTTACAACCAACACCTGTGACAAGCTAATAAAAGATTATGATTTTCAACCAATATACAAATCTCACATATTATAATGAGATAAAGAAGTTGAAATGAGCTCCACCTCGACAAACAACAACAGTGATTTGTAGGCCTACTTTTGCTTGTCATACTTAAAGTAGGCTATATTTATCTAATGTGACATCATTTTATCACAATATTTCCTTTGCATTTTACTTGTAATAGAGTATTTTTACAGTGTTATATAGCAATTTAATAGTATCTTAATACTTCCCGTACCACCCTCATTCAGCTTGTACTGTATGTGAAATACATTTTTCCCCTAGCGTAAATCATGTTTACTTGTTTTAGGGATCTGTGTCTCTTTTATATTTTCTTTACGTTTAGTAATTTGTTCAAAAATATGAATTAATGAATTGAATTAAATTCTTTATTTGATTTATTTATTTATTTATTTATTAATTGAGAATCTATTTTTACAAGTCCTTAAAGCTGCTAAACATGGGTAGTTGTTGGTATTTAACCTTCCTACAGAAATTATAGTTTAATTCCTACAAATGTATCTAATAGTGCTAGGAGAGATAGTATTCAAAAACATTTTCAGCTTCCTAAAGTACATACTAGAATACTACATTTAGTGAATCAGACACCTTCGTCAAACACAGATTTAAATTGGAATCAGAACAGTTAGATTGTCTTTATTGCCTGTGAAGCATAATTTATTAGATGAATTCATGTAAAAAAAATGTAAAACGTGGTATTTTTGTAACTCCTAAACTACAACAACAATGATTTGGTTTGAATAGTAGTTTTATTACCTGAGATGTTTTTTTCTCTTTCTTTTTTTTAGAATAAATTTACATTTGTGTGGCATAGTTTTCCTTCTACTCCTAGCCTCAGCAATGAAAGCACATTTTTATACAAACCATTTATGTAAAAAACAACTTAGGATTTTTCTGTAACAGTTAGTATTTGGGTGTTGATGTTGGACTCGTAAAGATGTTAAGTGGCTGTAAGTCTTCTCCAAGGCTGCTCTTTATTGTAGTGATGATGATTATATTTCACCATAATAAACCTGCACCACCTGATCTGTGGTCTCTTCATTGGTTTAGACTTTGATACAAAGCTCATGAGAGAACAGTATACCCTTTATTCAGTCCAGCCTAGAATAACATAACACTTTGATTAGAAAACCTTGGTGAAGACACATGTGACCTGCTCCTGCATCAGACATTCATGGGAGCAACTTAAGTAAGTGTAACTCTGCTAACTGGAAATTATATTTGAGTCTTTAAATGAAAGAGTATTTTTCTGTATTTTTTGTTGACCTATAGACAGTAAAAATTATCTCATTTCATCATTGATTTCTCAGATCTCTGTTAGCTGAAATTTTTAACCATATATGTCCCAATATTTTGAACATTATTTCAAATACTAAAATATGTCAGTAATTAATCTCTCTTCCTTTCTCTTTTTTCTGCACTTAACATTACATATATCAACAGAAGGGTCATTTCAACATGGAAAGGTACTGTGGTCAACGTTTTATATTATTAATAATACCTTTCGCTTTAACAAAGTAAATCATATTAACTGTAGAAAGAGAAAGGGCTGCTAACATTAAAATTTAAAGCATGTTTTTCTTTCTTATATCCAACACAAAGGCTGCTCTTGAGATGATTCAGTTACATTTTAACATTTTATAAGTGGTTCATAAAACAACTTGGTATTTGATTTCTGGACTCTGGTCTCTGATATGATTGCATGGGTTTGGACTTTGAAGCTAGCCACAAGTTATTTATTGTTACAGTTTTATTTTTATATAGTTTGATTATTCTAGTCAAGATTTCACTAGTACAATAATGTTTAATTGTAGTGGTACTGTGGTTGAAGTTGTTTATGCACACGTTATACTGTATGGTTGTGTAAATTGCTACAGATTGTTACCATTGAAACACTGGTCAAGAGGTGTCACTGATTGTTATCATGGAAACACGGCTCTTAGTCCACTCATTAGCCTAGGGGTAACGGCTAACTTTTCAGGCTTAAAATAAGTTAGTCATTATTTTTGTGAAACTTACATCAGACTAATCTAAGATCAAAGTGAACGGTACCCCCCATCCCTGGTGCTGAGTCTGCTTCAACTTTAAACTGTTATCCCAAAGGAGCGCCGCTGTTTCAGCTGCCTATTACTTAAACACACAAACCATTAAAACGGCTTTCCAAGCCTACTTGTCTCATCTGTAGCTACCATTTTGGACACTGAAGTCACCCCCTGTATTTTTTCTCTGGGAATTTGTGGAGTTTAGAAACCTCAGTGGAGATTACATTTTACAGTTACTTCAAAACCTTACAGTTTGGGTATTTTATAGGTTGGTTTGAGTTTTTTTCTAACCTATTATATATATAATTTGACTATTTTTAGACCAACAAGTAAAGTTTTCTGTTTCTGTGTTCTCAACTAGAATTGTATTACAGGTAGTGACATGAGGGCTTAGAAACAGCATTTAGACAGAAAATTAAATCTATCACAAATGTTAATAAAACTGTTGAGCTGTTGATGTGGAAAAAAGCACACATGCTTCTATTTGGTGGGCCTTATAGGGGCTAAATTCTGTTGTGTAAGAAGCAACCAGATCGAGAGAACTCATTCAGTAATTTATTAATTATGTTTGAATGAGCTATGTCAAAATGGACCCACTTCAGTTCTCTGAATCTGAGCTACACAAGCTTCCAAATCTTTGTTATAACTTTAATAATAATTTTGCATCTGTTGATCAGGATCCAGCAGGAGAGACCAGACTCTCCTGAACCTGGCGGTGTGTTCATGCACAGTGATCATGCAAAGGGTGACCTGGTTGACTGTAAAGACCCTTCCTCTGAAAACATGTAAGATTTGTACTATTACGTTATTATGGGCATTTCAATATGATATGAATCCATCTTCTAGTTGATTGTTGCAAAGGAATAGAAATATTTTTTATAGAAACGAGTAAAGGTTTCTGGTGCTTGCATGCTGTAAACCAGATGTATGCAGTTGATGAAAATTCTGCCATATCATGTTTTCCAGTGAGAATCTGTATGGAGAAATTGAGGGTTTGAATTTATTTGCTTTGACATGGTTTGACAATAAAATACTGAAGTGTTTTCTGTTGACTTTTTCTCTGTCAATCAGAATCCAGCATGAGGATCCACACTCACCTGTACCCAGCTGTGACCAGTCCATAGTTGGCCTGACTGATTTTAAAGGCACAGATGATTCTTTGAAAAAGAGGTAGTTTGATTCGCATCAAAGTGTTACTGAGTTGCTTATCCAATCCTGGTTTACTGAAACTCCTCTATAAATACGTACATACTGTATATACAGTGGAGTGCCCCTCATGTGTATAGAGGAATTTGGGGCTCAGATTTATTCATGTTATTTATCACACTCTGCTGGTCTTACTTCATCCTTTATTATTATCACCCGGGGTATAAAGGTAAACATATATGACTGATAATAAAATCATAAAATACTAAAAGGTTTGTTGTTATCAGACTTGAGAAATAAAATTGGTCTGGTGCTTGTCACCCTTGTCAATCAGTATCCACGATGAGAGACCAGACTCACCCAGATATGTGTCCATGAGTGGGGAATCAATAGTTGGCCTGATTGATTTTCAAAATCAACACCGTGAATTTGAAAATATGTAAGTATTTTTAAGCTTTAAAATATAATTGTATACATTTGCTAGCATAAAATGTACTTACATGACACTTGGGCATTATACATGTACAAATGAAATTCTACGACACATTGTGTTACAGTAATAAATAGAAAATGTATTGTGTGTGTGCCATTACATCATGTTTTCAGAGTCCACCAGGAGGGATCAGAGGCTACTAGCAGCGAGCCTGTTCAGAAGAACCAAACAGATGTAGATTCCACATTTATGGTTTGTAAATGTTACTACAATGAGAAATAAAATGCAATATAATAATGGACATTATCAACTCAATGCTGCTGTGATGTTGTGTTTCACAAATTTATTTTCCATGCTTTTATGTTGCAGTTGCTTGAAGAGACCATTGTCATGTTTGTGAAGAATGAGCTGAAACTCTTTCAAGGGGTTCTCAGTCCAGGCTACACTGGAGAGTCAGATGGTCAGAAGAAAAAGGAAGAAGTGGTGGACAGTGAGGAGGAAGAGCAGAGGAGGAGCAGCAGAGAGGCATTTCTGAAGATCACACTGCACTTCCTGAGGAGAATGAAGCAAGAGGAGCTGGCTGACTGTCTGGAGAGCAGTAAGAGGTTTAATAGGATTTGGAGAGGAATTGGTGGCCTTGGAATTGTTTTACATTGCTTATATCCAACCACAAGGGAAACCTTAAACACTTAATTTTATTAGTTGACACAATAAATGATAACAATTTGTCATTGGCTCCACCAAAAAAAGTTCTCCCAATAATTGCAAAGAAATTCTCTGAGTAAGTGGAACATCTGACATTCAAGTGATCACAGCACGGTGAGAAGAACCATTGGAGGACAGCAAAAATTGTCAGGGTGTGTTAAGTTACTCTTTAAGCGAGTTAGTATGCTAAGATTTGATAATTAGAACTAAAAACAAAGTATAGCTGAGGCTGATGGGAATGTCATTCATTTTGCAGGTATTCTGTAATAAACAAAAATATTGGACAAACTGAAATTTTGACATAATGTTGACACTTGAGGAAAAGTTGGGGGACCACCAAAGGTATTACAATTCATCCTCTTGGGGCCTTGAATACCCATCCATTAAGGTTGAGTTCACAAGGTCTTGCATGTGCAGTCCGATGAATGGCCTTACTTCACTGGGTGGAATACACCATTGCCAACTGGCTAAGGGCAAATCAAACTAGCAAGGTAATGCGGGGCTAGTATTGCCAACTAGTTGATGGGGGCAGTTGATGACGGGCCAGTACGCTAACTGACTATAGCAAGAGTTCATTAACTGTCCAGTTTCAGCCATTAGTGATAGGCGATTCGTCTAAGTGGTTCAACATTACTTAAGTTCGCTCAAAACCCCTTTGAAGCCGAGCAGTACATATATCTTAATGAAATTTTGCTCAATATCAGCACGCATGGAAAGCCTTGACTAATTAATTTATTAATTACCTACGAGTTGATGAGTTTGACTGTAGGATATTAAGATAGAAAATATATACATCCATCATTAATGTGGAGATTTATCTGCTTTATTTTCACATATACTTATTGATTTTATTTTTTCTGTTTGTTCTTTCAGAAGCTGTTGTTCCTATATGTCAAGAAAAACTAAAATATCGGCTGAAAGGGAAGTTCCAGTGTTTTTCTGAGGGAATTGGAAAAGCAGGAAACCCCACACAACTGAATAACATTTACACAGAGCTCTACATTACAGAGGGGGGGAGTGGAGAGGTCAATGACGAACACGAGGTCAGACGGATTGAAACAGCATCCAGGAAACAATCAAGACCAGAAACTATAATCAAATGTGAAGATATCTTCCAACCATTACCTGGTAGAGATTATCAACCAATCAGAACGGTGATGACAAAGGGAGTGGCTGGCATAGGGAAAACAGTCTTAACACACAAGTTCACTTTGGACTGGGCTGAAGACAAAGCCAACCACAACATTCAGTTCACATTTCCATTCACTTTCAGAGAGCTGAATCTGCTGGGTGGAAAAAAGTACAGCTTGGTGGAGCTTCTTCATCTCTTCTTTACTGAGACCAAAGACGCAGACATTTGCAGATTTGACAAGTTCCAGGTTGTGTTCATCTTTGACGGTCTGGATGAGTGTCGACTTCCTCTAGACTTCCACAACAATGAAATCCTGACTGATGTTGCAAAGCCAACCACAGTTGATGTGTTGCTAACAAACCTCATCACTGGGAAACTGCTACCTTCTGCTCGCATCTGGATAACCACACGACCTGCAGCAGCCAATCAGGTCCCTCCTGAGTGTGTTGACATGGTGACAGAGGTCAGAGGGTTCACTGACCCACAGAAGGAGGAGTACTTTAGGAAGAGATTCAGAGAGGAGGAGCTGGCCGGCAAAATCATCTCCCACATCAAGACATCACGAAGCCTCCACATCATGTGCCACATCCCAGTCTTCTGCTGGATCACTGCTTCAGTTCTGGAGGATATAATGGAATCACAAACCAGAGAAGAGTTGCCAAAGAATCTGACTGAGATGTATATTCACTTCCTGGTGGTTCAATCCAAAGTAGGTAATGTCAAGTATCGTGGAGGATCTGAGACAGATCCACTCTGGAACACCACGACCAGCAAGATCATCATGTCTCTGGGAAAACTGGCTTTTGAGCAGCTGCAGAAAGGCAATTTGATCTTCTATGAATCAGACCTGATAGAGTGTGACATTGATATCAGGGCAGCCTCTGTCTACTCAGGGGTGTTCACACAGATCTTTAAAGAGGAGTGTGGGCTGTACCAGGACAAAGTTTTCTGTTTTGTCCATCTGAGTATTCAGGAGTTTCTGGCTGCTTTGTATGTCTTTGTGACATTCGTCAACACTGGTGTCAACCTCCTGTCAGAACCACCATCAAGATTCAGGTGGTGGCCTGAGCTGTTAACATTTAGAGCAACTGAAAAAACAATCTTCCAGACTGCTGTGGACAAGGCCTTACAGAGTCCAAATGGACACCTGGACTTGTTTCTACGCTTCTTCCTGGGTTTCTCACTGGAGGCCAATAAGACTCTTCTAGTAGGTCTGTTGAAACAGACGGGAAGTGGCTCATATGGCAATCATGAGACAGTACAGCACATCAAAGAAAAGATCCGGGAAAATCCGTCTCCAGAGAGGTGCATCAACTTGTTCCACTGTCTGAATGAGCTCAATGACCATTCCCTTGTGGAGGACATCCAACAGTGCCTGAGTTCAGGAAGTCTTTCCAAACTCAAACTCTCTCCTGCTCAGTGGTCAGGCCTAGTCTTTATCTTACAGTCATCAGAAAAAGACCTTGACGTGTTTAACTTGAGGGACTACTCTGCTTCAGAGGAAGGTCTCCGGTGGCTGCTGCCAGTGGTCCATGACTCCAAAATTGCACTGTAGGTGCACTGCTGTCCAAATGAAGTAGACCTATTAAACAAGATATGCAGTTTACAGAGGATAAACTAAAAGATAAATTGTGTGTCTTCATGTCTTTCAGGCTGAATGACTGTAACTTGTCAGAGAGAAGCTGTGAAGCTCTGGCATCAGTCCTTAGCTCCAAAACTTCTAGTCTGAGAGAGCTGAACCTGAGTAACAACAATCTGCGGGATTCAGGAGTGAAGCTGCTCTCTGCTGGACTAGGGAGTCCACACTGTAGATTGGAAACTCTGAGGTCAATATCCTTTAATAACCCTACAACCTTTACTGGTCAATATCTCATACCACACTGACTGACTTAAATTTAGATTTAGGGTTAAGAGAATCTGTAGGATTCAGTGGAACAAAACACAATAATGTGTTGCTATTTGCGTGCTTTGTGCTTTGCTTTGCATGTGTTGGTAGACTGTCAGGCTGCCTGGTCACAAAGGAAGGCTGTGCTGCCCTGGCCTCAGCCCTGAGCTGTAACCCGTCCCATCTGAGAGTGTTGGATCTGAGCTACAACCACCCAGGACACTCAGGCCTGAAACTACTCTCCACTGTCGAGGAGGATCCACGCTCACAACTGACTACTCTCAGGTATGTAGAGACTTTCTGCCAGGCAGAGGTAATTGCTTATTCCTCCAATCCCCAAGCCCTCCCAGGCCAACATGTTCTAAGTCTACTCTAAGGTCTCCCTTTACTCTACAGTTTATATACAAATATATGAGCAATTTAAAATAATACTTTGCTGATCTGCTTATTACTGATTTTTTCAAACTAATCATACACAGGAAAACATCACTCCCAGGGTGTCACATGCCCCTTTATCTAGTTATGGTTGGGTGTGGTTTAAGGAGACAATGTTTTTAATGTATATTTGTGGAGCCATGTGATGCGTGAAAAATATCATTCTCATCCCCAGTGTGGAACATGGTGGTGTGAAGAGGTTGAACTCAGGTCCCAGGAAGTGTAAGTGTGTGTTTATCCACCTTGATTCACAATGACAAAGCACCATTCCAGTTTTTGTTGTAAGGATGCTGGCTGATATCTGTAATGTAGAGGTGTTAGTCAAACAGTTAATGCATGAATCAATTAGAAATATAAAATGCTGTTGTGTCTTATTCTCCCCATTAGATGCCTGTGAACTCACACTGGACCCAAACACAGCAAACAATAAGCTCTCTCTGTCCAAGGACAACAGAAAGGTGACTGAAGTGAAAGACGAGCAGCCTTTCCCTGATCATCCAGAGAGATTTCACCACTGGAAGCAGGTTCTGTGTAGAGACGGTTTGACTGGGCGCTGTTACTGGGAGGTGGAGTGGAAAGGATGGGTAAATATTGGAGTGGCATACAAAGGAATCAAAAGGAAAGGGCAGGATGACGACTCCTGGATCGGACAGAATGACAAGTCCTGGAGTCTGTTACGCTGTGATAATAATTACTCTGCCTGTCACAAAAACAGGAGAACAGTCATACCAATTCCCTCCTCCTTTGACTGTGGCAGAGTAGCGGTGTATCTGGACTGGCCTGCTGGCATTCTGTCATTTTACAGAGTCTCCTCTGATACACTGATCCACCTCCACACCTTCAACACCACATTCACTGAACCTCTCTATCCAGCATTTGGGATTGAGTTAAAGTGTGAATCATCACTTTCTTTGTGTCAGATATAGCACAAGTCACCTCTTGTGTGAAGAAACACACAGTTTGGCAATTGCTGAATGGAAAGTTCAATGAATGACATACAGAATCAATCACATCACATCATTCAGTTGAGAAAACTGACTAATAGTTCTAGGGAAAAACTATCTCAACATGGTAAAACATTAAGAGGTTACTATGCTTCAACCAAAGTTAGAACTTCTCTCTCTCTAGCTCTCTTTGTTTCCATTCATTACACGACTACTGTCACTTTTCGTGTCTAAAAACAATTGAAGTACAATAAACACTGAACAAGTGGACTAGAGGGGCTGAACTACAGGACTATTTTTCTAGAAATCCCTGATATAAGTTTCAAAACATGTTGTATTTTGTTTGTAATGGCACTGGTCTTTAGCTGTTAGGATGGCTTTAAATTGCCAGACTATCGTGGGAATGGTTGGCAGGTAATGAAACTCTCAGAAACTTGTCTTCTTTCAAGCACTATGTATTTTTCCTCCAGTTTTTATGTTAGGGGTTTTCATTCAACATTCAAAGTTGCTGTTTGATTATCCTGCTTTATTAGACTGAAGTACATTTGATGCCTGTGTGGAACATAGTAGTGAGTACAGTACATCTGTGTAAAATAAGACTGACATCAGAAATCATTGTAAATACAGATGCTATTTTTTTAATAAAAGATTTTAAAAGATTGAACCTTTTCTTATTGCTCCCCTCTTGCCACTCTAATAATTCAAGTCCTTTTAAGTTAAAACACTTAGTTACTTTAGAGCCTTTGGGTGCTACAACGGGACTGTATTACAAATTCAGACATCTTACTAGGACTCTTGACTAGAACAGTGCAGGTGTTCATATTATTAACTCAACTCAGCCCAATGTGCTTCACAGAGTTCACACAATTATTAAAAATAAAAATAAAAAGAGGGATAACAATAAAACATTAGTAAATACATATTGCAAGACTAGAAATAAAAACAAATAAAACAATGAAAACAATTATAATAATTGTAATGTAAAAACCAATGAATTATAACTTTAAAACTAAGACTATAACACTACTCCAAATTAAAAGCCAGATTAAAAAGATAGGTCTTTAATTCCCTTTTTAAAAATACAGAGAGAGCTTGCCAGTCTAATGTGCAAAGGCAGTTCTACAGTTTAGTGGCATAAAAACAGAAGGCGCTCTCACCGGTACTTTTATGGGACACATGTGGAACATTTAAAAGAAAAGCAGTGGAGGCTATTAGTGATCTGGGTGGAACATAAAATGAAAGAAAGTCTCGGCTGTAGGAAGGAGAAGAGTCATTTAAAACTTTATAAACTATTAAAATAACCTTAAAATCAATTCTAAAAGAAACAGGGAGCCAATACTGTGACTTAAGAAGTAGGGCAATGAGATCCATTTTCTTTATAGTTTTCTTATAGTCTTTTTGGGTAATCCAGTAAAAATGGAATTGCAGTAGTCTAAATGGCTAGAAATATAAGCGTGAATATTTCAGCATCTTTCTTATTTAAAAAAGGTCTGACTTTGGGCGATATTCCTAAGATGAAAAAAAGATGTTTTAATGACCTTGTTAAAATGAAAATGAAAATTTAAATCACAGTCTAAAGTTGCTCCCAGGTTTGCGATGTTGGTTTTAATCTGTTTGCAAGGCCACCAAGCGTTGAGGCAGTTTTTCTCTCGCTGCTTTGGGGTCCTATGAAAAGAATTTCATTTTTTTCCTCATTTAAAGTTTTGACCCATCCATACATTAATATCGTTGAGACAGGCACTGAGAGCATTCAGTGCACTGGGGTCATTTGGCGAGACAGAGATGTACAATTGTGTATCATCTGCATAAAAATGGTAATTGGCATGGTGATGGTTAATAATCTTTCCAAGCGGGAGCATATATAATGAAAACAGAATTGGACCAAAAATGCTTCCTTGAGGTATACCACATTGTATACCATGAGCCACCAAAACATAAGCACCTAGGCTGACAAAAAACTTTCTATCAGCTAAATATGATCGAAATCAAGCTAATACCCTGGTCAGAGAGACCTACCCATTTCTTAAGTCTGTCAATTAAAATGTTTTGATCAATTGTATCGAAAGCTGCACACAGGAGGAGGACAGCTACATTATTTGCATCCACAATGATTCTCAGGTCGTTTATGACTTTCAGTAGGGCAGTCTCTGTGCTGTGGTTTGCTCGATAACCAGATTGGAAACTTTCTGAAAGGCTATTGTTGGTAAGGTGAATAAGCAGTTGATTTAAAACCAACATCTCTAAGAGCTTCCCAGGGAAAGGTAAATTACAAACGGGTATGTAATTGTTCAGCTCTGATTTATCTAGATTAGATTTCTTGAGGAGAGGTTTTACCATAGAAGTCTTAAAAGCTGTGGGGAAGATGCCTAAATTAAGAGAGGAGTTCACAGTACTTGTTACTTGGGAGAGGCTTTGGAAGCAGGATTTAAAAGAGCTTGATTGGGATGGGGTCTAGAACACATCTAAAAGACTTCATCCTGCTAATGACTTAGTGTCATTAGTATAAGTGACTTAGTATAAGCTGTGATTTCCATCAACAGCAAAGGAATGCAGGGAAAACAAAGGAATTTCTACATTATTTCACCTGGGTTACTGTTTCGTGTACTGAAGTATATTTTCTACAAACTCAATAACAGGACAGTAGAGCCGTGAACCCTAGTGGAGAGACAATAAACAACCAAGGCTGACTTTGTCATGCCAAAGCGAATGGATTTTATTTACACATTTAAGTTGTATAACATGGTCACCCATAATTCCATGTGAGATACACAAGTAAAAGAAATCAAAGTGAACACGTGAGTTGTGACAGATTATAATTTTTTGTCATCATGTTTAATATTATTCCAGGTAAATACTTTGGCTATGACACTTTCAAGTGTGCTATATATTATTGAGTTCATATTATAATCTACAACACATATTTTCTTTTTTTGTGTCAAAACTCTCAAAGAGACAGTTTTAATAAGCAGAATGACTTGCACATAAATAGTAACTAGATTCTGTACAACATTTACAATGTATGAAATCATAAATACTGTCAAAATAAAAATGTAAATACAAAAAAAATTACACTTACAAAGGCATTAATGGACAAAAATCGTAGCTGTACTGCTTAAATAAGATTTTTTTCATACCTCGTATGCAAATGCACAGAACCTGTGAAAAAACAAGCAAATAAACTATGAAAAAAAATCACTAGGTGAAAAATTTGTGCAATGAAGCAAACTCATAATAGTGCTCACTATAGCAGCTCAATACTGCTCTCCTCACTGTGACACACCTGTGGAATAACCCTTCTGGTGTGTTTGGCTAGCTTATCTAGGTAACACTGTGGGCCAAATGTGTGAAAAAATATTTTTAGTTAAATATTTAAGTTTAATTATCTTTAAGGTGAGACAAATTTACAACATAGGTAGAATAAAGTGGTTCCCTTGGTTCACAAAGACACCGAAGGCAGTGTAGAAATCTTAATCAGTAGGTTTCATATAGTAAATAGATGCTTTTTTCTAAAGATGACTGCAAAGTTTAATACAGTATTTCTATTTTTAAGATAGATAAATAAGCCCAATTAATACCCTGCTAAAATCTGATTTCTGACATTTCTGTCTTTATATTAGGCTAAAGAACAGTGAATGAACATCTGAACTGAAAAGTGGCCTGTGGAGTTTTCCTGTAAAAAAAAAAAAAAAAAAAAAGTTCTGTTTAGTGTTACTCATCAATACGCATTGTGTGGATCCCTCAGGACTAAGCAAACTTGTGCATTTTCTTCCCCATAAAACATTTGCAAAGCTGATTTTCTGAAATCCTGCATTGTTTCCCTACATGTTTGGTAGCTTGCAGTCTTCTTCACTGCCCACTGCTTCTCTACGTTTGATGGCACATTACGGCCACCAACTGTCGCTCAGTGTCATTGTGTGAAACCAACAGAAGGATAAAAATCACGGCGGCCGTGTTCTGGTGTACATGTATAATACAAACACAACAGGGACCCACTCGTAAAAACATTGCTCCATAGCGCTTCTAGTGGTCAAAATCTCCACAGAGTATCTTTAAGGGGATTTGTGAATGACCAAATCACACTGGAATAAGTAATTCCCTACAAAGCAGAGAAACTACAGAAACTCTACTGACATGTAGATGGTAAATAAAAAGGTCAGGGGAGAAAAACTGGTCACAGTCATCTAACTCTTCAGCTCTAGTTGTTGACATTTCGTGGAGACACATTTGTATGAGCAATGCAGGTGAGCCATCCAACTCTGTAGAGTAGTAAGTTTGATGCCTTCAACAATTACTTTTTTTATGTGCATGTAAACAGTGAAATGTTAAGATTTGGCACGTAATATTGGTTCTTGGCACCTTTAAATAACTAACTATCATAAGTTGTCTTCAGAAACCCATCCTGGTTAAAGGTTTTTAACACAGAACTGAATTGTCCCTCAAAGGCTCAGTGACATAATAACTGACATTAACATTTTGACTACTACTGAAAGTTGATTTGATTTACTATACAGCATATATTAATCATGTAGACATTCATCTGTGTTCAGACAGCCCAATTAAAAGGGCTAGAAGCTAAAGATGGAGAGCTTGGGAGTGTCACCTAAAAGGCCCATGTCAGTGTTTATGCATAGTGTATCTATTTACTACCTATACGCAAATACTTTACATTACTTTTGACCATTTTACTAATCTTTTGGTTCCAATTTTAAAGAAATAGTTCAACATCTTCTGCACTGTAACAGGTGAAGCTGCTCAGAGGGGAGGGATGAACGGGTAATTTGTCAAAAAATAGTTCCAAGCCAGGCAAGCTGTTTTCCCCTGCGTTCTGTCTTCATGCTAAGCTAGGCCAACCATGTCCTGACTCTCGCTCCGTACTAACATAACACACATCTCTAAGCGTAATTCCCCAAAAGTTTGAACTATTTCTCTAAGTGTTCCTCTATTGCTGCTTCTAGTGGTTTCCTTTCATTCCCATGCAGTATGAAAGTCAACTTGCATTTACAATGGTAGATTTGTTTGAAAAATCTGTTCAGCATTTCCACACAATATTATGATTTTGACAACGATAAAATAAACATGATGATCTCATGAACACTGAACAAATATCATGTCTGCATATTGATTTTCATACCACCATGTAATGATGGAAACAAACAGTTGTCTAGAAGATGGTAAAAACATATTTATTCTAAACATTATGGAGTGTTTTTGCAAATGGTTTGTAGAAAACATGCAAAACACTGGTATGGTCCTTTAAATCGCTAATTGTTTTATGTCATACACTCCTTAAATCTATCCTCTGTTTCAGTCTGGCCCTGATTGAGTGATAGCCCACTTAATCAATTATTGTAGAGCTCTGTATTGAACAATTAGCACTGTGTCTACAAGAAATTGAACATCAAAATACTTTCCCCTTGTCCCCACATTTCAGTAGTTTCCAATATACAATTAGAAAACAAACATGGCACAATAGTTCTAAAGTGATTGATAGACTGCTTCATTAATAAGAGTTTGGCTTTGTGGATATGAAGATATCTGCTGTGGTGATGGAGATATACTTTTGTTTGTGTTTGTGTGTGTGTTCACCTGTGTAACTACATTTGTGTGCCCCAGTTTCAGTCCTAAGTAGTGAGAACATTTAGGGTATTCATAATTTAGGCTCAAGTTTAAAGTTATAATCCTTCAGATTTTCATAAAATCAAATCCAGTTTTTCATACTATTTATGGTCGGCATTTTTTCAGCAATAGCTATTCAGTGTATTTACATTCTGTTATGACCTCTCTAGATAGTAGTTTTTACTGTTAGTGGCGGAGTCTGCCATTCCCTTGCTAGATTGAAACTGCCTTGACACGAATGAGGGATTGACAGGAAATGATGCAGCATGCAATCCAGTGTTACTGTTTGTAATTTGATTTCATCGACTCTCCTACAGCCGTATCACTGCTGGAACAATTACTGCTAATGTTCCTAATGTTGCTACTTAAAATTAAAAGTGTACAACTAGTGAAACACGGACCAGCTTTTACTGTGAAGAATTGAGAAAACGCAGGTTAGCTCTAACCTTGATCATTCATCAAAAATGCTTATACAAAACAAGACATGGTAATTTTCTGTATTTTCTGACAGTGAATCAGTTTTAAATGTTACAAGGGGTATATACTTACACTGCATGGATGAAATGCATAGATGCACAGATGGCAGATGCTTGCAGGATTATGGAAAAAGGCCAATTATTGACTTGTTTATTTGGCTGCACTGTAAACAGATACAACAGAAGAGCAGCTGGTGTATTTCTGATCAAGTAGCTGCTCAAAGAACGCCTGCTTCCCCTAAAATTCTGGTACCTGTAGTAATAAACTACAATTTCTGTTGCCACCAAAACCACAGGTGTCGCCATATCAACTAAGACTGAAATCTTAAGGATCATAACTTCAAAGTACAAGCTAATAGTCAGGTAATGGCAGATCCCCATAACTACAGTAATACAAATGTGTGTGTGTGTGTGTGTGTGTGTGTGTGTGTGTGTGTGTGTGCGTGTGTGCGTGCGTGTGTGGCGTTTAACTCTTGATCTCCAGGATGGAAGGGTTATGGTCGAGAATGGCCAGAATGATTTTGTCCATGTACTGCCTCAGACGCAGGTTGATCTCCTCCTGCTCCTTCAAAGCATCGACCAGCTGAGACAGACAAAAAGAGCCAGAGATGCATTAGAGGAGCAGTCAAATGAATGTAATCAGCATTACATCCATCTACCAGCAGCACACTCACCTCGTCCCTGGAGGCGTTGTCAATCTCAGCTGCAAGGCACTGGGCCTTGGTTTGGCAGGCAAACAGGTTCTTAGCCTCGTACAAACTCAGACTGAGAATCTGAGCGTTCAGGTCGTCGTTCTGATCCCGCAGCTTATGGTTCTCCTAAAGAAGCAAAAAGACAACAGTGGGGATTCTGGATCAAACTCTCTACACTTGTAGTAGGACCAATGCACTCCAGCCACTCTGTACAGTACAATATAAAAAAGGTATTTAAACTCAAAAGTAGTCAAACTTGAAAGCAATTTCAAGCTTTTATCAGCGTCTCACAATTCTCTTTGTTTAGCGAACATTACGCTGCTTTAAAGAAATAATTTGACATTTTGGGAAATACTCTTATTTCCTTTCTAGTTTCTATTGCTGAAAGTAAAATCTAATGTTCCCATCTCAAAACTACCCAAATTACTTCTGACTTTTAGTGATGTGTTATTAATACTCACATGTCTAACTACCATTACAAGAAAAAAATTATTTCTTTCACGCCTAATTTACCAAATCCCTCACGTGCTCGTTGATTGGGTTTCTGTATGTAATGTGGGAGGGCTTTCTTCTACTTCTATATAAAAGGGATATTTTGTCATTTTGGGAAACACTTATTTGCTTTCATGCCAAGAATTAAATGAGAAGATTGATACCACTCTCATGACAACCAGACAACACTGGTTTAGGCCGATTTGAAAACTTAAAACACGGCTAAGCTACAGAGTAACAGCACCCCTATGTAATGGCAACACTGTTTTTAAAAATAAAACATAGATTTGGCATTTGTACTGCAATTTCTGCATATGCCCTGATACGGTTGTATCTAAGGTAAGCCAATACTGGCTATAATATCCCTGACAATATATTGGTCAGGCTCTAACAGGTTCCATCTCAAGTGTATAAGTTCCATGTTTGTTATGCACTTTTCGTGTGGTCTTCTGTGGAACTGAAGCAAACGGTACAGTATGACAAACCTAAACCACTTGGGAATAAATGTAGAGAACGGATGAACGAACGAAAGAACAAGGATGAGTGTGTGCCGTGTGTGTATACCTGTTTGAGTCTCTTGACTTCGTGTTCCATTTCAATCTCTCTGGTCCTGGCGTTGTACTCAGACAGCCCCTTGCCCTTTCCTGGATGTTCCATCTCCAGCTTAAAACACTGCAGATACTCCAGCTCCCGGCGGAGATCATCAATCAACTGCAGAGAAAACATAAGATTGCATTGAACTCCTAAACATTTACTAAACTCTTTGCCAACAACCATGTGACGTTTCTGTTATCTAGAGTGCCTCACCTCCTGCATGGCTTCTTTTTCCTTTTGAAACTCATGACGGTTATGCCAGAGTTTGTCCATTATCTTCCTGTAGAGGTCCATCTCATCTTTCAGCCTCAGATTAGTGTCCTCCAGCTTGTCTGTCATCCTCTGCTTCTCCTGCAGAGGACAGGGGGCAAGGTAAAGAGGGGACTTTCACTTACCCACACACTTTAATTCTGCTTCATTACAATCCAAGTCTTATTTTCTCTAGTTTTGGCCAATATAACTGTTAGTTATAATAACACTGTAGTCACCAAAGTAATACCTGAGATCCCGGAACACAGCAAGGATGGCTACAACAAGTCAGTCTGTAAACTGTGATGGATGTTTACAGTGGAGAGCTTCTGTAATACCGTTCACGTTGATTTTCTCTTCAAAATAAGTTTGATTGACCTATCACTCATTTAAGACCTGTCTGAGATCCAAGTCGCAATAAACTGAATTACCCTTTTAGAGAATCACACTCACCTGGTCCAGTTTCTCAGTCTGAGACTTGAGTCTGCACACATTTAACTTCATCTCTTCATTCTCTTCTTCCAACTGCTGTACCCTGTATATGCACACAGGCCCACACACACACACACACACACACACACACACATTAACACAAACACACACACACACAAACATACAACAGTATCACTGTATCATCATTACGGAAGTAGAACTTGCTCACTTCAGTTTTACTGAGTGAATGAGTAATTTCAGTAAGTCACAACAGATAAACATATGCCAAGCCCTGTGAGGTCTGGATCCGTTTGTAGCCTGTAAACATGCTGGTTCCAGCTTGGGTTTACTGTGGCAGCATCTGTATGGACCTGCAGACTTACTCCCCTCATCAAAATACCACAAAGGGGAATTAAGGCGGATTTATAGTTGCACATAGACTTTACGCAGAGCCTACGCTGTTGTGAGCATTTATACTTGTACAGTGGTGTGTCTGTGTCGCTCTGCAATGACACGGCCAAAGCGCCAGTTGGCGGAGGGGCTTCTATGCCACCGTGTTGAGTTTCTTGATGTACTTCAAACAATGGCGACTGAAACTGAGCGGATCATGTTGGAGTTGTAGCTAATAAATGTTGAACAGTAGTTACTTTTACTGAAATTACTGCAACGCAGCTCTCCTCGATTAGGTTCATGTTTGTTCAACTCATGCTCAAGGACCGGCAAGAAATGCATATGAGGAAATGGACTGCTATCAAGTGGACCAATCACAGATGTCTGCATCATTGCAACGTGTAGTTACATTTCTGGTGAGGGGCACGTCAGGCTGCGGCATAGGCTGCGCGGTTACGCCTTCCCTACAGTGTGGATTCAACGCAGAAATATAAACCAGGCTTATCTCCATCTAGGTAGCATTTTTAAGGTTTGAGAGGGCCCGGCCCTGTCAAAGTAAAAATCTGGAGGAATGTTGATGCTCAAAGTTCCTGAAAATCATTTGTTGGGTTCTATGGAATAAGTGATGCGTGGTAATGTCTGAAACACAAAGGGACACATGACAGATAAATAAGAACACCATTTTTAAGGGTTGGGAACAGCACTATATCCCAAGAATCTTAGAGGCAGTGTCAAGCATTGTATGCCTCTTCATGCTGTGGTGGTGTGTGGCAGCAGTGTGGACAGTTAATACAGCCTTATTTACATAAGGTATTGGTGCATGTGTTTCTGACCTAGAGTCAGAACCAAAGCCAGCACCAGAATCTCTAGGGTTTTGATTATGATGGGAAATTTACTTCACAGTGTAAGGTTGATGAGTGTACCTGTTACAGAGCAGGTCTATCTCCATGTTTCTGTCCCTCTCCATCTTGCTGTAAGCCTCCCGGTGCCTCTTTGTTTCCTCCTCCAGACTCTGATCTGCCCTTGCCTCTGCATCCTTTACCTGCTCCTCCAGCTCATGCACTCTGAGATGCAAACAAAGGCAGCGTGAGAAAGAGAAACAATATACATGCAGTGAAAACATGCAGTGTTTAACATAGTGGCAATAAACCTGGAATCAAATGCAGGCATAATGTGGTTTTTGAACATTCCAAACATGAAATTTAATATTCAACATGTGAAAACATGAATGCCACGTCTTCAGTAAAGTAAATGTGACTTTCCTACCTGTGCACAAGTTGTGTGTTCTCCTGTTTGAGTTTAGACTTGAGGTCACCGTTGGCCAGACTGTCACTTTCCAACTCTGTCACTTTCTTCTCCAAATAACTGACCTGAGGGAGACAACTAGGCTTTTAATTCATCCCACCACACGTAGGAGGCCTCAGGTACACCTGTATACAGACTATATGCTCCTCCTAACAGGAAATCACGTAGCCGCAAAACACTGTACATAAGGTCAAGAGGTCAGGTTACCTGTCAGCTCGCCTCCTGCTTTTACTCCACGGGTTTAAACATGACAGTACACATGTGTATTTTGCATTTTATCAGCATTTCCCTTCAAAGACTTAGGAGACAAGGTAATCCGTTTTTGTCGGTCTCTTTAGAGCCAGATTAAAAGGAGCTGGCAACACAAAACAGCACACACCCTAGGAGAATTGTGTAATTCACTTATTTAATATGTGTTTATATAGTCTGTGGTCGCTAAAATAATCAACCTGGAGAAACATATTTAACTCATTTTTTTTACTTTTACTTTGCTACAACTAAAACATGTTTTAAGATGAATATCACTAAATACTTAATTATACCTGTAGTACTAAAATACTAGAATATTAAACTAACTGCACCAAAGCGATGTCACTTACCAGGAGCATCCTTTATGGCCACACTCCTTTTTCAAAACCTCCAGTGGGATATTCCACCATGGTAAAGCACTGTTAAGTTATGTTACTGGACCATTACCATAAAAATGACTTCAGTTTACACCAATGGTCTGCACAGTTTGAAATAACATACTACGCTGAAAAGGAACTCCATGATGGAATCATGTCAGTATCGACCAAATTCCAGTGGGATGGTTGAGTCCATGTTTCCAAGAAATTCAAGCTGCATTTGACACCAAAGAGACATCCTAACCACTACTACCACTGCAAGTACTTGGCAGGTGAACCTGTTCAGGTGGATTTGCCTCCAAAATGTACAATAACTGCCTGCATTTTTTGTGCCTGTGTGTGTGTTTGTACTTTCTCTGTGATGTCAAGGTCACAGGAATCGATGCTGTCTGTGAACAGATCCTCTGTGCTGCTGCCCTGACTGGACCCAAACACACTGTGGTTGGCCTGGAACAGCTGACTGCAGGGAGGAGAGGACTCATTAGAAAAAGCACAGACAGAGGCCATTATTCTACATGATGATGATGATGATAAAATACAGAATGTGCCAGCTTCTGAAACTGCTCTTCCTTTATAGCACTCTATCACCCTGCTAAATACTGAATCCATCATTATGATCTGTTCCAAGTAATTGGACGGGCCCCTCTTTCTATGCAAACCGAGATTCACTGCAGTTATATCTTCATTTCAAAAAGCCATTAGTAGGAAGGTCAGGCCACTCACCGTCCAAATGCTGTGCTGGAAATCTTTCTATTCGGGCTGAAACACAAGAGAGAAACTCAGTCACTCAGTGTTTTATTCTGTTTTTAATAATCCAACTGCTATTCTTACTACTACTACTTGCTGCTACAACAATTACTACAACTTCAACTACTATGTTGTTATTTTAACTACTAATAAACTGGTACTTCTGTTAGCTCTGGTCACGATTTGAGCATCAAAGATTGAATGAAGAGAACAATAACCACATTTTTAAATATATCAAAGAATTGAAAGTTGAGCTCTTTGGCTCTGAGCTTATTACAACTGGCACAAGCACTCATTGATCTGCCATGTGTTATTTCCCAACTCTCTCTCTCTCTCTCTCTCTCTCACACCCCCCCCCCCACCCCGATTTGGATACGGTTGCTATAGCAACAACTCAGGCTTACCTTATGATGTGGGTGCAGCTCCTGGTGCCAAGATAGAGGGTGGGATTTGGGTGGATGGCTTATGTGTATCTGAGGGTTGTTATATCAGGATGTTGCTGAGGCAGCAGCTTGAGTGCATCTTCCCTACCCTCCCAATGTCACCTACCACCCACCACCGGTTGGTCCCACTCAACCTTTGTCTTTATGCTACTGTGCTCATTTGTTGTGTGTTTTTCAGTGTGTGTGTTTGTGCTATACCTGTTGGCCTTGAGGTTTCGAAGTCGAGCCTCCAGGTCATTGAGTAGATTCACTTTCTTGCAGCACTGAGAACAGTAGATGTCCAGCAGCTCACTGTTATACAGCTGCTGCATTTTCTGAGGAGTCTGCCCAGCACTGCAGAATACATCAATATATGGTATATAACTGAAATATCCAACAATGCTAAAAATATTAATAGATATACATTAAAAAAAGATGTTTAATACAGTTGGTAGGGACAACAGATTATCTTTTTATTATAATTGTTTGGCCAAATTACACTAGAAAGAAGTTACACCGCAATTCCTTTCAGTGCTCGGGCCATATGGCAGTGGCACAACTCAACAATATTATTAAATGTATTATAAATACATTTAATAATATTGTATAATATGTATTATAAATACATTTAATAATATTATAAATACATTTAATAATATTGTTGAGTTGTGTTGTTTTGAACATCCTAGTAAGCCATGGTCCCCATGCTCCTTGGAGTTTGGAATCTCATGTTCGGACTCCCACAGATTGGTGTTTTCGTATTCTAATCTTAATGTGTCGCTACTGTGAGTCTTCCTTTGTGCATTGCATTGTGGCAGAAAAGCTTTAAATAACACCACACTCAAACTCCTCCTCTAACCCGACCACCAACCTGGAGGGAAGGGAGGATCCCAGGTCTGAAAAGCCATTCGTTCGGGTGTCCTCTTCAGGGCAAGGACTGCTGGGAGTAAAATCCACATCCTCCCCTTCACCGTAGTCCTCAAACTGCTCCTCCCCGGAGATGACAGACGCAGACGCTGAGCCAATCAGGTGGCTAGGGTTATATAGCAGGAAGTGCAGGTTCATTTTTTATGTAACGGAGAAGAACAATCTTCTGAGTGCTTCAATAATCCAGTAAAATTACATATAATGACATGACATTTCAAGTAACCTATTACAGTTGTCGTTTCATTTCCTTTTTGGGAACAAATGATACAGATCCGCACACAGTTTTCATCATATAGCTCGACATCCACTTATAGTCACTAAGATAGTCAGATTTTGCTGTGACTGACCCGTGTCGACGAGTTGGGTCCAAAGAGTCAGAGTTGTTGCCGTTTTCAGTGCTGCTGTCCATGTCGCACTCCCCGTCAGCACCACAACCCTCACCATACACACTGCATTCTGGGTAGGACCGCGTACACATGATGATGGGGGGGCCCAGCTTGGCCTCACCGTTCTATACATACAAACAACATTAAATATTAGCATGTCAACAGATGTAAAAACAAAAAAGCAAAAACAGCAATTTACAGCACACTCAGACGCAGGTATTGACATTATATACTGATGGCACTTAGAAGGAATTGAAATTGAAAACATTGGAAGGAAATTGGTCTTGGCTTTGTGATTTAACAGTTTGGGGAGGAAAGCAGTTAAAAAAATGACGAACAATATTCAGCACTTGTTAAATCAGTGCTTTCTAGTGGCACTTGATTATTATATAAATCATGTTGTAAAACATTTTACCCCTGCAATAATATCTCTACCTAGCTATCTCCATCTACAGCTTTGGAATGAAACATAAATGCAGTATAAACCACAGCTTCTGAGGACACAACAGTGGGGTGTAAAAAATTATATAGATTATATAGATATAATAGATTTTGTTCTATTCAACACAGATTTAAACAGAGCAGGAGCCCTGTTGTTTTTAATGAGTTGTTTCCAATTGTTGGCTCTGATGTTTTTTTCTCACTTAAACTCTAGTGCAGTTGTAAATAATTTGACCTAACATTAAATGTGTCTTGAATTCCTTATAGCTAGCAGACACCTGATACTACAGTTCACTTTTTGGATATAGTCTCCTGGGCTGGTTTATCAGAAACACAGAGGGATGTAGCTTTGTGTGTGTTATCAATTATGTATGTGGCTGTCTGGCTTCACCCAACTGAGGTGCCAGGGTGGGGTACACACCCTGTGTGTGTGTGTGTGTGTGTGTGTGTCTCTGTCTCCGTCTCATCACACACTCATCTGCAATGACAAAACAGGTGATCTTCTAGACTGGTTTGTGTTTTCTTACAGTGTAAATGCGCGCGCACACACACACACACAGTCCAGCAGACATGGTGTGGTCTCTGAGGGGGCGCTGTGTAGCTTTCATTCATCAATTATACACATGTTTTTGTCTGAGATGAAGAGGAGTGTGTAGAGATTTTGATAAGAGACAAAGAGGAAAAGAGGGATTTAAAATGAGTTATGTTGGTTAGTGACATGTGGCCACACTTCCAGGAATTGTGTTGATTTCACAGGTGGCGTAGGTAGAGTTAGAACTGCTAAAATAAGATGCCAAAAGTATCCAACAGCATCAGGTCACATTCTTTACAACAGCGAGAGGCATGCAGAAAATCATACACTCAATACAGACTACGTAGAAGCTAATGAATGTTAGTTTAGCTTGGAGATCCAACGTATGGTGCAACTTAAATCTTTCGCTTTGGAACCAACTTTGTCATCATCTAGCAGGGCATTCACCACCAATTTAAAATACTGAGTTCTCAGTCTGCCTACCTGGGCAAGGTGGAATTGTCTTTGTCAGGAGAAAGTTTATGACCAAAAACAATTCAATCAGCAGAGCTCCACCCAACAGCAGATTAACTCAACACACCTGTGTAAATCCACAAACACCAAACTGCATGTACCAATAAGAACGATGAAGGTAGAAGGTGTCCCCGCCCCAGCAGGTGCAACATAACTAACAGCAGAGTGAGGAAGATTTCAATCAAACTCAGTCTGAACACACACAAAGTCCTGAGAAAATGTCTAATTAGGCAAATTGAGAGAAAACACCTGTGTGGGCGGGCCATGAGTGTACAGGAGTTTTAGTAGTTCAATCACAGAAATTATATATTTAACTTCCATATTTTACCATTGTAAAACCAGTGGTAACACACACACACTATCACATGCTTTCTTTTACAGTAGTTCAAAATAACTAATCCAAAGTGGATCCACACACACTCAGCACACTAAATCAAGTATCCCTTGATATTTCATTTTAAATCTTGTGTCATTCTGGTTCTGTGTGTAAATCTTCACACACACACACACACACACACACACACACACACACACACACACACACACACCTTACCAATCCAGTGTGCATGCCACATGTCTCCTCGCCAGCCACCAGTCACACCAATGTGTACTGTATGTGCATCATCCAAATAAACATACAGTATCCTTTATTGTGGCGATAGGACCAACATCCACCGTATTCCTGATCTTGAAGACTCAGTATGTTAAAAGTACACAAGCATCCCTCACACATGTGTACCACTGCAGCTCATTCACATTTAAAAACACACTGATGCTGGAACAAAGCCACACCTCTCTCTCTCTCTCTCTCTCTCTCGCTCGCTCTCTCTCTCTCTCTCTCTCTCTCTCGCTCGCTCGCTCGCTCGCTCGCTCTCTCTCTCTCTCTCTCTCTCTCTCTCTCTCTCTCTCTCTCTCTCGCTCTATCTATCTGGTTGCTAAGCAACTGTTCAGTTGGGCTGATCTCTAGCAGGGACATAAGCAATAATGCACTGCAAAACACAGCAATCGATATATTGCATATTCATAGATATTTTTATGATTTATGTTACCGTGCATGATGATAGGAAGCAAAAAAAGAGATTTTAAGTCAAACTTTTAACTCTCATAATGGGATAGACAACTCATCCAAAGCACTTTCAACCCGTCCTCCTTTAGTGGAGAGATAATCAGCGTAGATTAGTTCATATACACAACTTTCATTGAAAATTGATCAAAGCCTGTTAGGAGAAGTGTTATTTTACATTCTGCTATATTCATGTAAGCTGCTGCTGACAATAGCAGATAACAGCAAGGGTTGGGCGATTGGACAACTATGCTATATTGCCATGATGAGCCCATCACTAGTTGATTTTTTTTGGCTTATTAATGGTCTGCCTCTGAAGAACGAGTGAGACAAGCTGCTCAGCAACAGACTGTCGTGATTGTAATTTTGTTTCTGTCGAGTTTGAATTAAGTGTGTTTTACCATCAGTTAAAAGGTCTTAGTCCGGTGAAAGAGAGAGACTTTAATGCAGAAAGTGTACGGTTATATTCTTCAGTTTAAGGGAAATAGGTAGTGAACTCACCACTCGCACACATCTCCCAGCTGAAACTGCGGGGGGGCGCTGCTGTCTCACGCACACACACCTGCATGAATTTATCAGCAATCGGCGGTTGGAATAGCCCAACCCTAGTAACAGCTACTACAAAGGAGTGTAGAAGGACAGGCGGATATTCTGGGGTGCCCCGTCAATTAGTCTGTGCTTGACTGCAGTGTACCTGGGTGGAAGCCATTAATAATGCAATATGTCTCATAATTGCAAGCTCAAATGTAGCATTAATTCATATTGTAAATGAATGTACAATGATGAAAAAAATGCTCAACAACTTGGCATTTTCAATGTGGAGGCCACTATGCGTGACATAACTATATTTTTCTTGAAGTATATATCTACCTAAATGTCAGTGAATAGGCACGAAGCTTCACTATTAGAGTGCAAAAGATTGTACCTGGTAAATGTAACCATTGTCAGTAACAGATGGCTGGTTGGAGGTAACACCGCGAGGACCCACAGCCATCTTCAGTATCTCCTCACAACCTGCAGGAGGAGGGGGGAGGGAAGGAAAGAAGGAAAGAAGGAAGGGAAAGAAAGATAGATAGATGAGGGGGAGAAATACACTACAACACAGTATACTACACCTCAGCTTCTGTTATGTTTTAAGGTGAGACACAGACTATGTGCCATTCAGATAAATGCTGGAGGAAGATTATACGCAGTTTAAGGAATAGTTCAACATTTTGGGGAAACATTTACTCACTTTTTGCCTGAGTTAGATGAGAAGATAAACACCACTCTTTTGTCTATAATATAAATATAAAGCTATAGCCAGCAGCCAGTTAGCTTAGCTTAGCATAATGACTGGAGACAGGGACACAGCTTGCCTGGCTCTGTCCAAGGGTAACAAGATCCACCTACCAGCATCTCTAAAGCTCACCACACGTCCTCATTAGGAACTACATGAGAATACCTCTTTGGTACATAATTTACATCTACTGTGCATTTCTTACCTTTGATGGCGAAAACTCCGTGGCAAAAGTCTTTGAAGTTGATTTTCCCATGACCATTAGGATCCAGGTACCTGGTCAACTTCTTTACCTGCAAGAGACAAAATTTGCCTTAATATGGACTTAATACAGCACCCTCTACACTTAGACACTTAGACTCTCGCCAGAAAAAACAAACTACTTGAGCCGTGGCATTAGTTCAGCCATGTGAGTACAACCATCTTTAACTTACTGCTAAATATTAAATAGGCCAATCATTCTAAAATGTGTTGTGATTTTTAGCCACACTAGTAACGTACAGACAGCTTCAGACTTAAATATCTTGACAAGTACTGAATGGATTGCCATGCAATTTGGTTGAGACATTCAGGTTCCCAAGACGCTCATCTTATGCCATCATCCGGTTTACTCTGTATTTTCTGGTGGCTTAATGACATTGCTTTCTTTTTACACAAATACATATAGCCATATTTTTGGTTAGGGGCTCTTTAGAAACACATTCTTATCCCATTAATGCATGTTACTAACTCGACATCTTCCCCACATTTTTGTGCTTTCACGCCTTATCATTTTTTCAGGTATTTCTGCCTCCAGAGCTATAGACCACTGCCCCCATATTCCTGCTCAACACTCACTGCTACAGTTATTATTATTAGTCTGATTTGTTGTCTGTCCTCCTGCTCTGTCCCCTCTCCCCCTCTCTCCTCCCCTTTCAACCCAACTTGGTCGATGCAGATGGCCGCCCACCCAGAGCCTGGTTCTGCTCAAGGTTTCTACCTGTTAAAAGGGTACTAAAAGGGCACTGTCGCCAAGTGCTGCTCATGGTGGGAACAGTTGGGTCTCTGTAAATAATATTTTAAAGAGTATGGTCTAGACCTACTCTCTGTGAAAAGTGTCTTGAGATAGCTTCTGTTATGATTTGTCACTATATAAATATTAGTATTATATTAATATTATTATAATTTACACCAATTACAACAAAAAATGTTACTGATTTTGAATTTTTGCACTGCAAAATGACAAGATGACAGTGATCCAGATTGAATATGTCTTGGTGATCAGAAGAGCCTTTTAGTATCAGCGCCTCTTATGGCATGTCGATTAATGTGACAGAGGAGAGGGGAGACAACAGCACAAGCCTACTGTCAGAAGGCCCGTAGGCCTTGGTCTGCTACAGTCATCATACAGACCAAGACTGTGGGAAAAAAAACAGCTGTTTTCATGTAGGCTTCTACTGGCAGTAACCACCTATGTATACAGGCTATGTACGCAATGGTGCACCCAATGTACAGCACCTGTGCACCTTCATTGACTGCTGCAAGCAAAATTTCCAGTGTGGGACAATAAATACTGAATTTGAAGTTGAGCATCTATTCATAATGTGTTTCATTTCACTGCTAACCAGTGTCCACCAGTTACGGAGTACCAGCTGCTGTGAGACATCATCAAGATGGCAAGATATGTTGATACATAGCCATGTTGCTGTTGATGTCGCTTGTTGTGATTGGCTGAACCTATCTTATCCCGGGAACTTGGAAAGAGTGAAATAAATGCTGCATTTTAGCAGAGTGAAATTTCACTTTGTGTGTGTATTGTTTCACTCAGTCATGTGTTTTTAATGACATACAAATGAATCACCCTAAAAATTGAAAACTATACTGTCTAATAAGAAAATGGAAACCTAAAACTTTGTAAGGAAGGTGGCCAGTCTCCACCTTGGTGAGGGTGATAGTCCTGCAGCAAACAACCAAAGAGCAGGAGCCTGTTCAAAAAGTCTTTATATAATAAGCATCTGTTATTTAATAATTATTAGGATTCCAGTTTCCTTTGTAGCTGAACGTAAATCATTACAGCCTGAGCTGCAGCTCATTATAGAACTATGCAAAAGTTATTTTTAATTTTCCTTCTGTGCTATAGTGAAATTCCACCCAGTACAACTTAATCCAATTGACAACATATATAGGCACTCTGAATTTTTGTACTGACAATAGATTCTCTAACCCGACATGAATGTTGTCACAGAAACTCGCTCCAGAGAGGTTTTCTCCCTGAAGTTTTAGTTCTGCTCATTTACAGAGCAAATGAAGAGGGACTGAAAACACCAAGTCACCTCAGAAATTCCCTTCTACAGGATGTATAAAGATGTTATGAAGTGTGGTCTTACAAAGCATTTATGCATCAAGCGAAATACGTCTGATTTAATTTCAGAAGAGGTTTTAAACGGTGAAAGAAGAGAAGGAGCAGAAAGAAGCATAAAAATAAACATCACAGATGGAGGTTAAGATAGAAAGAAGCATGGAGGTGTGAAAACAGATGATAGAGCAGAAGGAGGGAAGAAAGAAGGGAGTGAATCAGTCAGTGCACATTATTAATCTGATTACTGTGAATAGTACTGTGAAAACTTTAATATTGGTTTGATTATGTGTTAACATGACTAAACTATGACGTGACACTGTAAGTGATGGGGTACTATATACATGCTGTGAACTGGGGCTTTTGGTACTGCGGATAAAAAATATGGAGCTTAATCATGGTTAATAAATCAACTGCTTCTTCTTCAAACCAACAGTATACTTCTAAGTTCAGATGTCAGTTTCAGTTTGCTTTCTTCAATGACTCAAAAACCTGTTTTGAATGACTGAACGGGTTTCTTTAGCTCACTGATCATTTGTTAATATTCAATTGTGTCCTGAAGTAAAATGCGTTTGCCTACATGTCCTCAGTGTAATGAGCACCCCTGACAATGCCATGCTCCCTTCAAGGCAGCTTATTTCTGCCCCTTCATCGACTACTCTTCACACAAAGTTGACATAACATTTCCTTTGGTTGAAATAACTCTACAGTCACACGTCAGAAGATTATGGCTCCGATTCTGACAGTCAGAGCAGGTGCTGTGGATGTCATCGGACCCAGGCTTTGATGTTGAAATCAGCTTTGGTGGGAAAGGGTTTCTAGATAAATAGATCAAAATGACCAATTGAGAGCTGAGTGTATAATGTAAAACTGCACCAGCACCTACAGAACCACATGCTGTCTGACAAATGTTATCTCATGCACGCACTCATAGTTCCCAGAGCTCAATGTCACATCATCACAGAGGCTTAAATGTAAATGCCAACATACTGTGCCTAAACCTAACAGTGACTGTGTCATCCATTTAACATCAAACACCTACAGACCCTTTAATGTCATGCAGGCAGAATACGGTGTCTTATTACAACATTATTATTCATCTGAAGCTCTTACGCAGAACTCACTGTTTGTATTTGCATCTGTAATTCTTAAAAAAATTTGTTTATATTTTGATAAAGCCAGAAATTGTTTTCATGATGCTCTGAAATTGTTGTTCTATCCCCAGCTGTTATAATAATTAAGGTGTCCAACAATGTACACGTAACCTAATGCATGTGTATAATAAAATCCATTTTGAATCCTATTTCAAATGTTATTGACTGTAAGCAATATCTTGCTTGGCACTTGCTAACAGTTAGATATTCTTAATGTGGGGCTGCGACCCACGATTACTTTCATTATAAATTAATCAATTAAATTGTTTGTTCTATAAAATGTCCGAAAACGTGAAAAATGTCTGTCGCCTCCTAAAATAGTTTTGTCCTACCAACAGTTTAAAGCCTAAAGATATTCAGTTTACAATGATATATGACAGAGAAAAGCAGCAAATTCTCCAGATGGAGAAGATGGAACTATAGTTGTGTATAAATTAAGTTTTATATTGGTATTACAGCATGATAGCAGCCTGTGTTTTACACAATTCAGCAGAGGTTAGAGGATTTGCTTGTAGCCAAAACTTGGGTACTTGATTTGATTTGATCAACTGTTTTCGATTTTCCCATAACAAAGCTATTGGCTGTTCGGCGACAAACTCTCATCTCTCAGATTCCGAAGTCTCTACAACATTAACCAATGACCACACCATACATCAGCAGGAGACTTTTCCAATAAGTCTTCAACTTTAACTGTATTACTACACAATGATAAGGTAGTTCTGGCCAAAGGAAAACAGTATATACTCACTGTGATGGACTGCTTATATCAAGCAAGTTTCAAATATCTGCAAGCAGATTTTTGTAACTTGCTGAAATGAATGGAAACCAATGACTGCCCGACAGATGGAAGAAACACATTCAAAATCTCCAATAATGCTGTATACTGGGGAAGATGTTGTGAGGTAATAATACATAAGAGTAATTGTTTAATATAGGAAAACACAAATCGTAGGGCTAAAATGAGCCCAACATGGTTTGGTCCTATGAGGAAAACAAATGATATTTTAGTACACAAAAACAATGTTCTTCCTGTACAATACTGAACATTTCTATTATATGTGCTTTGATAAACACTGATGATTGTTTTCCAAATGAACCTAATGTAAATACAGGACTGGAGCACTGAGCACCATCTCACAGGCTGTGTTCAGCAGCTAGGCGGATCATTTCATTACTTAATAACCAACCAATCCGCTAATAGGCTCCTCGCGAAGCTCTCATCGCCATGGCGACAAAGAACACAGCGATGAGAGGAGCCGTGAGAGGGGAGGAGGAAGATGAAGAAGTAGCTTCCTCTTAGTAAGACTGAGTTATTTTTAGTGATGTGTTCAGGGTGCTCAGCCGCCATGACAGCTTAAAGGACAATCTACCCTCACTGTTACATATCATTTTTCTGTGATACCCATCCAGGATTTAACCTGCCTCCTCTACTACTAATTCACATTTCTCCACTGGGTTCAGCCTCATTCTCCTCCTAGTTTATGTTTTACACAGCAATAAACTGGTGTGACCAAACAGAGTTACTCCAACACATGGTAACAACGTACCTGAGGAACTGGCCATCATGAAATGTGAAAGAGGCTCATCTATGCCTCATTTGAAACCATGACTTTAGGTTAACTGTATGTTTTTGCCAATGAACTACAAAAGATTGCGCTACATCATACTTTATTGCTCACCATTTCCCAGTGCCTACCACATGTTTTAACATTCAGTTCTTCAAGGCAGCCACTGGTTTAATTTGTTTCAGCTGCGTATGTAAAGCTTGAAGCCAGACTGCTTGGGATAAGCAAACCTATAAGTCCATTCAGACAGCTTCTTAAGTTTTTGCGTGTTAATGCAGCTTCAAACAGAAACCATACAGAAAACTCTTTGGTGGTGCATTAATGAATGATTTAACACCAAGTGTTTTAGATTTGGCTGTTAAAAAACAGCAGAAACAGCATCCTCTGAAAACTTGGCTGCCTGAGACCCCAACAGGCAGAGTTAAAGAAAATAGCACATACTCCACATGTCAATAAGGTCAAAATATGATTGCGTTATGTTTTTTATTGTACTGAATTACTTATTTTAACCACATCTCTGGAAATTGAATTTCATAGCAAACTGAAATGAATTAAATCAGGAGACGTGTTGGCACACACACACACTTCATCCTTAATTACAACACACAAAGTGGATTAGAACAAGTCCAAACCATCTTAATTTAATCCTCCATATGTATCTACATTCCATTACAAAGAGACTTTCACTCTGTAAACAATCCATGGACCGGCACAGACTGATAAACTGGGCAGAAAGACTCTCCAACCATCGCTCCAAGCACACCAGCCAGCCAGAACATTTAAACTGATGAGGATAGATACAGTATCCAAATCTTAAAATATGATAATATGATAGGATAGCAAAAATGCAGAATAATTGGGTAAGCAATCAAATGATGAATCAAGAGATAGTGCTGAACACTGGTACCTCTGCTATAGCCACTGGTTCAGTACCACAAAGAGAGCCCTGGCACCGCTGGCAGGTGCTGAACCTGAGACTGGCAGCAAGGTCTCCATGGTACTGAAACTAAGGCCGGCACTGGCCGCTTATCCTTTTATGATTGTTGAATATTAGTGCAAAAAAAAAAAAAAAATAGTAGCACCAAAGATAAACCCTTGCTCTTAGATTGCGAGGAGCCAACACCAAAAACCTCTTATTTCCCACTGATGTTTTAGGTCACTGTTATATTTTCTGCAATCTTTTCTGCTGCAGATTTGCTGGAAATAGTTTGATGTCACATGATACATTTGTTTGGTAACTAATAAAAAAAAAAAAGGCACCACAAAATGGGTGCAGACTGGTAAAAGCCTTTTTTAAGTGAAAGTGTGTTAGCATAACAACTGTAACACTCAGTTAGGCTTCTACAGCAGGAATATCTCTGCTTCAGGCCACTACCGCCGACACCAGCGTTATTTGTTAATGAATTCATCCACAAATGCTCTTCTACAGTTGTACGCTTGATGGGCAGCTGGTGAGCCCCCGTCTGGCCTCTCTGCTGTTAATAAGCCGGACTCGCCTCACATCAACAGAGACCCGCAGCGCTAGCAGCTCGGGGACACCTGGGACAGCGCGGACAGGTCGACGCCGCCTGCGGCTCCGTCGGCCGACGCCAGCTGCTCATTGACAACCGAAGCACGGGAGCTAACGTGTGTGTCAGCAGCGAGCCGGTCCTTCCCTCACCTCGTCTCCTTGACCGAACTGAAGACCGAGGTCCACCAAGTGCTCCACCCGGATGAAGCCGTCGGCATCCTCGTCACACACGTCGAAAACCTCCTTGAGCCTCCTCAGAAACTGCAAGAGCTGCTCTTGGTCGGGGAAAACGCGTCCTTCCATCGCGGAGCTGGCGTCGTCGGCGGAATACGTCTTTTCTTTTTATTTATTTTTTTGTTCTCCTAATCAAACTGCCTGTTAGAGAAAGGCTTTGGCGGTCGCCATCGTCGTCGCCGTGCTCAGCTCCGCCGGACCGACTGGTGCTGCCGCTGTGACATCAGCAGCCTCGCTCGTCCCGAGGCGCCCGAGCGGTTCCGGAAAAGGACGATGATTCACGACTCGGGCACGAGGCATTGCGTCACGAGACAGCTGCGAATTAATAATCCAGGTGTGTTGCCACCGGTTACCACCTACATACACAACAGCTGCTGCAGCTGGAGGTTTGGTTTTAAACCCGCACCGAAATCCATCAAATGACATGAATGTGTAAGTATGGGAGACCATTTCCGCCTAAAAGAAAACATAATAGATGAAATACTAGGAATGACAACAAACAACAAATACTCCGTTTATGAGATAGTAATTCAAGATTATGACTTAAAGTGACAGTATGTAACTTCTGAGAGAAGTAATTCTTCTTATAAATTAAGTTTCATTTATAAGCAGTAAGATACAATAAGATAAGACTTTATTCAACCCACACTGGGGGAATTCACTAAAGCTCACCTTTGCTCTGTTCAATACACTCACAGGTGTTTTGCCACTTGACCAGTGGATTATGGCGGCCAACAGATATTTTGGTAAAAATGACATTACTGAGTCAGTTTGCTGCTTACAGAATCTTCTCCTCCTGTATTACTGTTACACAACCCAAACATTTTAACATTTACCATTAAATGTCACAAATGACATCATTCCACACAAAGTAACATAGTCTAGCTTTAAGTCAAAGTTTGGACTTCCTGTGTAAAACTGATTAGATGACGGCAGTATCCCCAGCTGAGTCTGTAGTGTGGTCAGTGGGGAAAAGTGACAATATTGAGATTAGTCGATTTTTCTCCTGCAACGCGACGAAAAGAGGAGATGAAGTTGGTGCTCACAGCTGCAAGAAATGGACATAAACCGAATACGTTGGCAAGATCCTAAAAATCAAAAAATAATTTAATGTAATATTTGAAAAGCCATTTTGCTTTTTTGCTGAATTCTCGGACATCGTAAAGGTTAATTTAATTTCCAACACCTGCATGTATAACTTCTTTTTGGTATAAAATGGTAAAATGTTTAAAAAAAGGTTTTAACTGTAAAAACAATACAATTACCATGTAATATAGATGTGGGACATACCAAATTATTTATATATGTAATTATTTTGATTATGATTAGATTTTTAGTAAATCGTAATTTTGACTGTCAAACTTATGACTTAGTATCATAATTTTGTCTTAAATTTGTCACAGGAATTCTGAAAAAATTTCACTTAGGAATGTCGTCCTTTCAACCTAGTATCACTATTTTATATTTTAAGTATTCCTGACACAAATTTTTTTCTTACATAGGGCTTCCATGAAACAGGATTTCCACATTCGAACACTACAATAGACATGTACCCTAGTCAAAACATAAGATGCAGTGTTTTATTAGAAAAAACGTTTAAACAAGACTGATAAACACAGTCACATCGCTGTACACCGATGATGAAACCATGATGTTCCAGCACGTGAAAACAATCATTCATTCCACCAACATATTTAAAAAAAAACCCAGTTTAAATGCAACAATTACAACATGTTTCTATACTGACATGAGATTTTGCTATGCAGTAGCTCTTCTGGGCAAAGTGAGGATTTATTTAGAAGCGTAGAGAAGAGAATATTATCAGCCATAATCATACCCTTTAGCTGTCATATGTAAGGACGTCACTCAGAGTTTAACTTAACTGGGGGGTGGGGGTGTTCGCAAAGTCAGTGTTTGGTCAGATTTAAATGATCAGCCTTGGTTCCAGCAGCGAGTCCCACCGTTCTGTCACCTGGGGAGGAAAGGGAAGACGTTACTTTAACTATCATTACGCTAAGATTATAAAACAACATCGGTGTGGATGTTACAGGAAACAATGCTGCAAACAGCACCTGAATGACAACACCTGCTACTTTCTGCATATGCAACCGTTTTTTTTTCGCCTGCCGGTTGGGTCGCTCAAAGTAAAGGGAAGGGGGCTAAAACCTGGGCTCAAAGACAAAGGAAAGGCTTTGGTTCTAGCTGCTTCTGCTGACTGCCAGTGTCACTGTAAGGGTCGTCTGCTGCAACAGACTGGGACCTTAACAAATTAGAGCCCTGTTGTTATTTAATAAGATATTCTAGGGAATGAACTTATTGACACATAAGTGTTTAGCAGCTTACTTGTACGGATGCAGAGAGAACGGAATGAAACGCTACCATGTATTCCCTGGAATCATTTACTTTTTATAAAATTGCAGGACATTTATTAAGATTACTGAATTTAACAATAACAATAATCAAACTGATTGTTAACCTGTAAAACAAAAAATCCTCAAACTTATTGTGTTTTTAATTACAATTGGATTGAAATCATTCATTTAAAAAAGAGAAATGTATAAAGCTTTAACAATTTATGATTATATCATATCATAGATGATGTTATAGATGATAATATGCAGTTATCGCCCCTCCGTACTTCAATCCTTTCATCTCACTTTTGGAAAACGAGCTGTTCCTTCGAGACGGGCTGTTCATGAGATTATTAATACAACAGAAGCTATATGCTGGGGCTTACCCGAGAGCCTCTGGACACCGCGTACTCCACACTCTCTGAGCCGTCTGCGTTCTGGTAGACCAGGTCAAACTTGCCCGGCTCTACGGGAGCTGAGTGAGAAGCACCAAGGTATGAGTCATCACAAATGTGTGGAACTCGTTGGAAAATACTGTGCAACGTGCTCTGTTCCTGTTCAGTAAATCACAATTAAAATTCCACCACTTCTGCTCAGAAAGGGTGGGAATACCTCCGAAACTCCAGGATATTGTAGAGCTCCCATGAGCAGTAAGAAAGTCCCCCCCAACCTATAATAACCATAATACTGTATATCCACAGTGTTATTTAATACCAGGGATTCCACCACTCTACCTATGTAGGTGCTGAACTTCCTGACTCTTAAAATACATTTTCCAGCCAACTTTTGGAAGGAAAACAAATATGTTGTTTAAATTAACTTTGAACTATAAATTAACTTAAAAATTTGATTAATATTGTATGTTTGCGTGGTGAAATGATCCCTACCTCGAAAGGCATTCTGTAGTTCCAGTTCGATCTGTTTGGTGGTGGGGTCAAAGCTCACGATCTTTCCCTCCTGAAATGTCGGGCAACATGGCTGGTCAGTAGTGTGGTGATTTGAATTAACAAGTTAAGGCTTCATTGGGACGCTCTCTCCAAGGTCCTTCCCAGTAACATGAGATCAACGGTCAAAAGCTGTGGCTGACATTTCACACTCACCTTATACTGGGACACCTCTGGTGTATAGCTCTCAGTTAGCTCCAGCAACTGTGAACACGCAAAGAAGAGGAAGCTTACAACTAGATTCAAAGTTATGTTTCTTACTTTCACAGAAGAGTGTGCACTCAGTGATTTAATACATCTGCTTTTCCTTTATCGGTGGCAGATCTGTAAATGGAAGACAGATCATGAATATGGTTGATTACTGCCTGTAACTACATAAGACGTGAAAACATTTTACCCTAAAACTGCATTAAAAGCCTCAACTAACAACAGCTGCAACTAACATTTATTTTTCGGTCCCACAAGAAAGTGGCACAGCGGAACTCTGCACAAAAGACCTAAGTGGAGTGGATTTTCCCATTTTTTGTTGCAAACTTAAGAGTGGAAGCAGGGATACAAAGCTAAACAGGTCAGCAAGTAGGGATGCAGTGTCAGTAACACACAGCATCTACAGCAGATACACTGTAGATGTTCAGACTGGACGGGGCTTACCTTGAAGGCAATCTTCTGCCCCACCGGTGGAGGGGCGGCTAGCAGGGGCATAGAGCTGTAGTCCTGTTTGGGAGCACTTTCTGCTCCGTTCTGTATACAAGAACGCAGAGACTGTTAATGCCTTTTCACACTCAGTATGACATAATGGACTGGAGACACAATGAGCACGTAAATAAACAAATAAATCCATCTGCTGGTTGTGAAATCTGTTCTTTTAATTTATCTGAGTCTTGTGTGTGTGTGTGTGTGTGTGTGTGTGTGTGTGTGTGTATATATATATATATGCAAACCATTTGGTAACCATGGTAACATGTATGCACGTCAGCACGGGTATTTTCCCTGATTAATAGGCAAAAGCTCTTAAAACAGCTCTGCTTGTATCCTACTCTGTGTGCTTTGTCAGTTCATTAAGTCCATTAAAAAGTGTGACAGTGGTCCCACAGTAATAACCTGAATCATTACAGTACAGGACGCCTCCTTTCCATCCCGTCTCTACCTGTTAGTCATTAATCATAAGCTGTGGTCGATTTGCAGTCTAATAATACTAACAATGCTTATAATCTGTTAATTATTGGTGAGCTCTTTGTGACGCCAAATAACAGAAACATACACATCAGAAGCATTTAAGTGCTGCATAAACTTCTGTCAGTCCAGAATTTGATTTCCCCACATGGGTCCTGATGATGCAGAATGACAATCGCCCCAAACTGTCCAGTCAACCAGTTACCGGTCAGTCTGTAAAACTTCATGTTCACTCCTCTTGGTTCAGTTGTAAGAAGTCAGTGTGAATTGGAACCGGACCAGAACTAAAATGCAACAATGTTTCATTTTTTCTCTTTGGTACGGTCCAAATGAACTGAACTCGAGGTATGAAAGAACCCTTAGATTTCACTAATGTGATTGACTGATAAACCCCACCCCCATAGCTTGGCAACCGTAACCAAGCACAGCACCTGTTAAGTTTGCGCTGGCGACATTAATTTGTAGTGATGACATCACAGACAGACCTGGAGGACCACGGACATGTTGGTCAGTGAGTCACTCTGGTAGGACGGCTCCTTGGCTCCATCGTAGCTGAACTCAAAGCTGCCGCTGCGCCCTCTGATGGCCCCTCTACCTCCACCCCTGCCCCTCTGTCCGGGACCTCCAGGGCCGCCAGGGCCGGGTTTCCCCCGGCCGCGGCCTCTCCAGGACGACGGAATCCCCACCCCGCGGCCCAGCTGCTGCGCTGGCCGCCGGATAACCAGCTCGATCTCCTCTTCACTGTCTGAGTCACGGAGCTCCGCGGCGCCGCCGGGAGGAGGTGCCGCCCCGCTCGTGGCCTGTTTCTGGGCGCAGTTTGCGGACTGTGGGGCAGCAGGAGCCTGCTGAGGTTTTGAGTTATCACTTATTCTCCCTTTGGGGGCTGTGGGGGTTAAAGGTTTGATTTTTAACGGGCTTTTGACACTGGTGGCCTCATCAGAGGAGGAGTCTGTCTCTGAAGAGGATGACGGAGGAGGGCGAGGCTTTGTCTGGGCGGGTTTGGCGGCTGGAGGAGCCTTGGAAGCAGCAGGGGTGGAGGACGGTGTTTTGGCTGCTGGTTTTTGGGCAGCCGTTTTTTTGGGAGCTTCATCCTCCTCGCTGCTGCTGCTACTGGAATCTGAAGAGGAGACCTTCTGTGTTTTGGCAGCTGGGGGCTTCTTGGCGCTCTTCACTGGCTGCTCTGCACTAGCTGGGGCTCTTTTGGCAGAAGCAGCTGGTTTGGGGGTGACAGAGGGGCCACTTCCCTCCACCTCCTTTCTTTTCTTCTTCTCTGTGCGCTTTTCCCGCGACTTCTTATTCCTCTCACCACCTGAAGCCTGCTCGGCATCCCTCTCCAGGCTCTCCTCGCTCCTTTTTTTCCTCTTTTTCTTCTTCAGTTCTACGGTCGCTCCATTTTCTCCTTGCCCGTCCTCCTCTGTGGGTCTCTGCCTCTTTCTGCAGTTTGCTCCGGCTGTATCTGGGCAGGTGTCGTGCCCGTTCACCCGAGCCAGGCAGTCCACCTTCACCCTGGCAAATTAAGAAAGAAGATGAACAGTGTTGGAAACACATCTTTCAGACATTTGCAGAAATCTCATTTTTTCAGATGAAAATATATCATTATCATTGTTGAGTATCAGAGTTCATTCTTGACCTTGTAAGCAGTGTTTGACTACAGAAAATCTTAACTTGATGTCAGAGCTTTTGGAGTTTTAAGTCACGCTAACAAAGACATGATGAAGAGCAGTTGAAAGCCCTGGAAAATGCTAGTAAGTGGACCTTAAGTTTCATCACATTTTATCAAGTGGTACTGACAAACAAAAAGGAGGGAAATATTAATGCATTAATGGCCAGATCAACTCTTTTTGGGGGTAAGAACATCAAGAATTAACAAAAATCAAAAAGGTCTTACAACTACACTTTACACAGGAGCCCCATACAGGCTCAGATTATGTGACCCAGGTCTGCAGATGTTTTACTTTAGTGGAGTTTCCATTACCAGAAAACTACTGACAATTAACCTGGGTCTCTAAGGGGCCCCTGAGGGTCCCCTGAGGGTCCCTGGCCCCCAACGACATCTTTATGTAGGGGTGATGTCCCCCTTTAGTCTCCAGGGGCCTGCTAGAGCATCGTGGCTGACGGTAAGGGCGCGCGCACCTGACGCTGTCGTTGTCCCGCACCACGTACACGCTCTCGGTGTGCGGCAGGTAGCAGTCCTCTATGAACAGGCTGAGGATGCTCCTGCGGCCGAACTCAAACTTCTCCCGGATCAGGCTCTCCAGATCCGCCACCACGCGACACGAGTTCAGGTCCACGAGCAGCCAGCACATGCGGCAGTCCACGACGGCGGGCGGCGGGTAGTCGAAGTATAAGCGCACGCGGATGAAGTTGCTGCTGAGGGCGGCCATGACGGCGACCGCACCGCAACACGCCGACACGCCGCTCGCGCTCCGCCGGCCGCAAGAGCAGTAGTTCCGATCGGATTTTCAGAATAAAGTGTCCAAATCCATCCATCTAAATCTTGAGGTGGGACTTTCACAATTCCAAAGGTCGTTCTTTTTAATGGCCTATAAAATATTTTTGTAACGATAATAAAGCCACTAGTTACAACTTACGATAATGGACATTTTAGGATGAAGCACACCCACAGTAGGATCCACCTTTCAATGCTGCTCAATACAATGTATGTACCAAATATCCATTTACTGTAAAGTCCCAAATCTCGATGCCATGTTGAGAAGGAGGGCCTATCTGGTTGAATTTTAGGGCATCTATAAAGTACATATAAATTCTAATCTTCATTTTTGTAATACATATATGTGTAACAGATAACATTGTTAATGTGAGGTCAATGTTTTTGATGGCCTATATAAATGTGATAAGTCCTTTCAGGCTTTTATTTTGAAGGATCAATGTTTAACCGGACGTCTGTTACGTGTGATTGGTGCCACACTGCCATCTGCTGGCGTGGAGGCCGCTGGTACAGTACAGATGTGAATCAGTCGCCTCACAGCCCGGGTCTGCTCCCAGGTGGACCGGAGCTCACACAGAACTTCACCCCCGACAATCCTCCCAACAGATACGTGATCTGTAGAGGTACATTTAGTCCACGAGCCATCCATCTACTTTAACGATCAGAGAGACTGGAACAATATGCCGTCTGTTCCCAATACCATCAGACAGTAACACTGCATCCAACGCTTCTCAGAAGCTGACATTTAGAAATGGAGAAGTAACTTTCCTCATCCTGTCAGCCCTGAGAAAACAGAAGCCCATTTCAAAATTCTTCATCCATCCAATGAATTTCTAAGACTGAGATTGAGTGTTGATCTCAATAACTGCAGCTTTTGTGATGCTGAAGTTGAAACTACAAATCATCTATGGGACATCCTGGGAGGACATACAGTCTGGCTGTCAACCAAAAGAAGTACCTATAAGTACCTGCTCCTCTCACAAGAGGAAATACTGTGTTTGGTATTAAGACTAATGAAAAGAGAACATGCAGATTTCTCTCCTCAGAGCTTATGAAAAACTTATTATTATTATTTAACTTATTTTATCTTATCTAATGTGCCTTGTATGTTAAGGGGAATTTCTTGTTGTTTATTTCATCAGTGTTGTAAGTTAATCAGACCTTAAAAACAAAACAAAGAATACTGAGCACAATCAATCAAGGGAACTGTAGTTCTTTAGAAGAACGATAACCAGAGAGCCAAATTTCACACTTTATTAATTTATGTGTTTAAATTAATCTTTTATATTATATATTTGACCTGGTGTTTAAAAATACATAAACAACACAATTTACTTTCAACTTTATTAAGAGAACATGTACTCAACATAATGGTGTACAAAGAAATAAGAGTATGTGGTGAATAAATAAAAGTAAGCAAATAAAAAAACATAAACTTCAGGAGCAGAGATACATATATATGTACATCTACTCATTTGCATTTTTTTGCATTATTCCTCCTCACAGTACAAATTGACAGTTTTAATATATTATTTAAATTAACATATAAATCCAAGAAAATTGGGGGACACATTTGTTATTTTGCATTTATGTATGTGAAATGTACCATACAGAATCAACGTTTACAATAAATTCAATGTCATATTTATCATGCCCAAAATATGTAATGATACTGATACACTCAATTTTAACATCGTATCACATCAATAACACACACTTAGTAAACTCAGTAAACACGTCAGCGGTCAGCTGACCCGGGTGCGGTCATGTGATTTCTTGCAGTCATAAAGCTGCACACAGTGGTCCGCGGCGCAGATTTCACTTCAACAATGGACCGGGCAGCAGCATCCTCCTGCCTGCTCTTCTTACTCGCCATTACCGTCCATAAAGGTGGGTATTATGGTCTGTATATTGTGGTTTTCTAGCCAAACAAGAGCAAACTTATAACCGGTCTCGTATCACCCCGTGCCTTCACTCAGATGACTGCAAAACGAAAGTAACGTCGATCTGTGCTTCTTTAAAAAAAAAGTTGTTTGCGCTGTGTCTGCGGTGTGACCGGACCCCGAGTTAAAGCGGCGTGTGTGTCTGACTCCTCCGCAGGGCTCCCCGGGCCGCTGACGGGTAAGGAAGCCTGGGACTATGTGGAGGTGAGGGACGGGGCCCACATGTTCTGGTGGCTGTACTACGCCGACGGGCCCGCCGCAGAGAAGCGGCCCCTGGTCATGTGGCTGCAGGTAGGACCCCACCTGCTCCATCACTGCTGCTGACAGCCGGCCCCAGGGCCCACACCTCTGTCCCTGCCTGCTGTCACCCATCTGCAGGTCACATGTACTGTGGCACATATCCCAAAGCATCCTGTGTTGTCTTTGTGTTTGTGAATCTGTTGTTGTTGTTTTTTTTATCCTACATTAGATAAATCAGTTTGCAGAGACTGACCTGTAGGATTATTTCCACTATTCTTGTCCAATTTGCATCATTGTTGCTTGGCAAAGCAGCTTAAAGAAGGCACTCCACTGCTTTCTACACAGTGAACATTTTGGTTGGTGTCTCCATCATCACTTGAGACAACCAGTTTATAACAAAGCCTGTGTTACAAACTGGGGGCATGAAGTACCAGCAGTGTGTATTTACCAGGGTTTAACAAATTACATTATGAAGCTTTTTTTTTTTTTTTTGTTGGCCATAAAAGGCTCTCTTCTTCTTTTTGTCTGTGAGTCACAAGATCCCCCAGTTTCATTGATGTCCAAGACCAAAACGCAAACTGAAGCAGGGTTTCAGTCTCTGCAAGCTGATTTTCATGTCATAGAAATGTGAGAGTTTTGGAAGTCAATGGCAGAGGTGGGAAAAGTCAGAAATACTGCGGTATACCTCCAAAAAATGTCTGGCAGCAACTCACACAGCGTTTGTAGTAAACATGGATACAGATATGGTCTGTTTAAACAAGCTGAGGGGGGGGTCTAGTTGTGGTGTCACTGACTGAGTAACAGCGGTGTTGCTTCTATTTTCAACTGCAGAGGAGGAACTGACTAATGAGGTGACCTTTTTAGCTGTAGGAGCTGATCCCGCAAGAGCTTAAAAATTAAAGCACCCATCTTTGTAAAAGATAGCTAGAATGTTATATTTCCAATACATGCAGGTGAGCAGACAGAATTCCTCTTTAAATATTAAACATATTTATTATTCTATAATGAATAGCACCTCTGCTCAATGTTTGAAGATGAGGATGTTTGCCCATGTGTCTTCAGGGTGGACCGGGAGGATCAGGAAGTGGCTTTGGGAACTTTGAGGAGATTGGACCTTTGGACAAGGACCTACAGCCCAGAAAGACCAGCTGGGTGAGTCATTTCCTGCATTGTGTGTTGAAATTCTTTTTTCTTTTTTCTTTTTTTAATTTTATTTTTTTTAACTCATGCCTTGCAAGGGACTATTCCTCCTGTAACATGAGGATCATCTTTTATCGAAATGATTTATGCTGATGTTTAAAGTCTGTTGAAATGAAGGAAAGCCTGGTTAACACGCTGATCGTGTGTGTTCTCTCAGGTCCAGGCAGCCAGTGTGTTGTTTGTCGACAACCCTGTGGGCACTGGCTTCAGCTACACTGAAAAGCCAGACGGCTATGCTACCGATGTGGCCACGGTGGCCTCAGACATGCTGGTGCTGCTCAAACACTTCTTCACAGAGAAGGCTGAGTTCCAGGTAGGTCAGCCAGCTGCTTCACTGAAGAACGCATTATATCCTTCTTCAGAGAAACGGGAGTCCCACAGAACGTGTGGGATCGGGTTTATATTAATGGGTTTGCGGGCATCTTAGTGGTGGAGGCCGATTAAGTGACGCTCCTGAAGGGCTTGTGCCTAAAAGTGTGAACACGAGAGTTTGAATGCTTCAAATGTGCTGATGAAATGATGACAAAATGACATATTTGGAGGGACATTTTTTGCATCCAACAACTGAATCACAATTGTCAGCATTTCTCATGATCTACTGAGCTGGGAAAAAGTGAAATTTATACATGTAAAAGAAAATTTAGGAGTAGTGTCTTTGCGCAGTGTTAGCTGATACAATCCTACCAACAGCCTAGCTATGATGACTTACTTTTAGTAGCTAGAATAAAAAATGTGCCGTACAGGCCAGTGGTGAATGTTGTCCTCTCTGCAGAGCGTCCCCTTCTTCATCTTCTCTGAGTCGTACGGAGGGAAGATGGCAGCTGCTATCTCCTTGGAGCTCACCAAGGTGAGTCTGACAGCAGAACGTTATTCTCTTTACAGCCCTGATGTTGGAAAGTCCCTGTGTCTGGCTTGCGAGTCAGCAAGTGTGGGGCTGTGTTTTTTGTCTTGTGATTTGATATGAATGTTCATGGTTCCTGTTGAAGGATTTCTAAAGAAACTGGATAATGTAGACCAGCATTGTTATATTAATGACCTCATGCCCTTCTTTCTCATCACCCTCAGGACAAACTACATTCTCACTGAGATGAAAATAAGTATAAGCAGTTGATATTACGTGTTTAAGTTGTGTCTCATGTCTGTCCAGGCCATCGCACAAGGGACCGTGAAATGCAACTTTGCTGGTGTGGCACTTGGAGACTCGTGGATTTCCCCTCTGGGTCAGTGTCAGTCAGTCTTTGTACCTGCACCACAAGCTTTGTACATGTTTCTCATCTAACATGACCCCACTGGAATGCTGCCTATGTATATTGCACAACGGCAAGGCCTTCAAACTTTTATATTAACAATTAAGTATTTGTTCGAAGCACAGGACAAGTTACATTTACTGTAGATCTACATAGTCTTCAGTTCAAACCCCTCCTGACAAACCAGTTACTTCAATTTATTCAGTGGAGTGTTTTTAGAAAGTCAAATCCATGACCTTGATCAGAGCCTCTATAAAAGACAACAGGGTTTATCTTAAAATGGCCAAACTGCTCACTGACTTGTGCTTAATCCACAGACTCTGTTATGACCTGGGGCCCATACCTCTACAGTACTGTAAGTAATCAACAAACGGACATGTTTCTGTTCAAAATGCCTGGTCAACATCAGATTTTGTAGTCCAGCTTCTGTCTGACTGTGGCTCTGTTGCTGTGCAGTCTCTGCTGGATGATTATGGTCTGGCAGAAGTCAGCAGAGCAGCAGAGGCGGTGAAGCAAGCGGTGGAGCAGCAGCAGTTTCAGAAAGCCACAGAGCTGTGGTCCCTGGCTGAGACGGCGGTGGAGCAGGTTGGTACCAAATCGCTTCGCTGCGAAGATTTTCGCACTTCCCTGTTTGGCGTTGTCGTCTTTGCTTTTTGTTTACGGGTAGCTATTTAGTAAATACAGGATCTATACGTTGTAATAGACTGTACATGCTAACATTGCCGGATGTAAACTGTTAATTATCAGATAGTGGCTGGGGCCTCTAAAAGATCCCTTTTGGTATTGTGTGTTTTTATTTATTTATTGTATTATTTTGCTTAGAGTTTTGTTTTTTTGCACTGAATACTGGCTTCTGGTAAATATTTGGTATGTTTCTATAAGCTTCTCATAACTCACATGGCTAAAGTTACATTTTAACAATCATTACAGCTCATGATATTAATTACAGGTGTGTGTGTTGCAGTGAAACACAAATGATGAGCAGGCGAATTAATTCATACCACAGAATTTCAAATAAATATTGTAACATTTGATATTGACAGTGTGCTCTGAAAGTAATTTAGTCAATATTGCCTCTTTTGAAGTATGATTTCCTTGCTGCATTCTGCCAGTCTACACGCGCGGATGATGTTGTTTGACGTCGACTCTTGTTTTCATGCCAGAACACCAATGGAGTCAACTTCTACAACATCCTGACCCAGGAGCCGGATGAGGAGGTCGCGTCCTCAGCAGGAGAAGACTCATTACAGAAGTCTAAATGTAAATGCTCTAAAGAGCTTTGACACTCGTTTGTCCACTTTGACGCTGTAACCAGTGTTCTCTTTTCCCCAGCTCTGCAGATCCGCCGCCTTATTTGGCCCCTCCACAGCCAATCACTGAGCCAGCTGATGAACGGACCAATCAGGAAGAAACTGGGCATCATCCCCCAGAATGTCACCTGGGGAGGTATTGTATCTCCACAGCAGTTTTTTTTTTATTATTATTTATTTATTTTTTATTTATTTATTTTTTTTAGTTTGACATATTTCTGTTGTCTGGCATCACCCCCACCCCCTCTTGTCTTTCTGTGTGTCCAGGCCAGGCGGAGGAAGTGTTCAGCTACATGGCAGGAGACTTTATGAGGCCAGTGGTGGACATAGTTGACCAGCTGCTGGCTGCTGGAGTCAACGTCACGGTCTACAACGGCCAGCTGGATCTCATAGTGGACACCATGGGTAACGTACTCTGCGTGTTGCCTTCCCTCCCGTTTAGCTGCAGTGGCATAAACCCCGCCACCTGTTGAATTCCTACAGAGACGCGCTGCGCTGTATAAACCTCCGCGTCTTGTCACAGGTCAGGAGCTGTGGGTGAAGCGGCTGCAGTGGGAGGGGCTTCCTGGCTTTAACAAGCTGAGGTGGACCCCCCTGGATGACCCCGTCTCCCCGGGCATCACCGGAGCTTTCTACAAGACCTACAAGAACTTTGCCTTCTATTGGATCCTCAAAGCCGGTCACATGGTAAGACACAGCAGATGTGGGGGGGTGGACTCATCCCACTTGAGTGTGCAGGCCTGATGGCTGCAGTCGCCTCACCCATCTCACAGAATCTTAACACCAACTTCCACTGGGGACGATAAAGCTGAAGCTGGTCTGTAGATTAGATAGAACCTGTAGCGGTTAATGAGACTTTAACTAAAATCTCTTCACTGTAGCGCCCCTGCATGGTAGACATGGCTCTTCACCAAGCACTGGACTGTCAGTTTACATAATGCTTGTTGTTCTGCATAAACATTTTGGAGACACAGTGACTAAGTTTGCATGCACTTAATATTACATTATTCTGAATATGACAATATTTGGAATTTGATCCGGGTCAAGTAAACTGCATATTCCGTTTGTATATTCTGAATGAGGCCTTATTCCAAATGTAGCATTTTTCTGATTAAGACAGGTGCGATTTGCTGATATTATTCTGGTTTTAGGAGCAGTCTTTGGACATGTGTTCAAAATATGTGTCTCAATTGGGGTTTTATCGCAGTATGTGACACACGGCTTCTTGCCTGTTTACGGTCAGCGCTGTGCGTTGTAAACCAACCAACCAACACTTTGGTAGGCTGGGGTAGAGATGCTGCCCAAAAGAAAAGCCCACATTTCTGGTAGGAAGGAGAAACACACCTACTTTTAGATCAATGTGCCTCTCAGGACTGCCCGTGCCTATTCATTTTGAAAGCAACAATAGGGAGACGCAAACACTTAACTGACCAATGGTGTAACTTCGGTTTGCTGGGGTCCGGCCATAAAACTCAACAACATGAAATAAAATAACATAAGTTCTAACAGTAAAGGAATTTAAGTATTTATTTATTTTCTTTTGCTCTGTTAGATTCCCTCAGACCAGGGACCGATGGCCTTGCAGATGTTGAAGATGATCACCCAGCAGAACTGACCCACCCACTCTGATGCCAGCTGACTGACAATCACATTGATCACATGACCTCTTTTATTCACATCCTGCTAAACCAAATAACAATCTCAGTACTTACTTAATTACAGCACTGACCTGTGTACGTTTCAACCAGAACAATAAAGATTTTTTTTTTTTTCTTTTTTGTAAATGCTGTCTTCTCTAGTACGGTATCAAACCGGTCAGAGATGTTTGTCGTTTTTCTTACTACATACCTGAGTGGGGGGGGGGGGAGAACCTGGAAATACAATGCTGCCTGTAAATGTGCTTCCTCCAAATCCAACTAAGTTTTGTTTTAAGTCTCAAACTAAAGTTCTCTAGAAGAATCTTTAGTGGCATACATGAACAAATGTTTTCCATCATTATTCACAAGAACATCTGGTTGCATTATTGGTGTGGTATAAAGATTAAATTGGGTGTCACTAAATTAACTATCTTTTTTAAAGGGTCTGTTAGACATACCAGTATCATTCATAGCAATAAGACACCCACTTGTTCCAATTTTTTTGCACTTTTTATACACTTTTTTTTTTTTTGGGCATCAGCAAGTATTTTAAACAGAAACCATAAGTTGTGTCGGCTCTGCACTCTGGATTTGATGTAAACCCGACTAAGAGGTGAAAGTGCAGACTTTTGGCTTTAATTAGTTTATAGTTCCTGTAGAAGATTCACCCTTCCCACTCCTCTGGATGCTTTTTTACATCATGTTAAACAAATGTACATAAATTGATTTAAATTAAGTACAACTGTTCACTGCATTTACCATGATGCATCTGGTTTGGCTGAAACCTGTATCTGAGTACAGAATGACTGAGGAGAAATAAACACCTGGTGCTCACGTGTTGCACTTTATTGTATTACGATGTGGCAGGGAAGCTGAGGTTAAAGTCTTGACATTACAATTTCAAAAACATTTTTCTCCTTAAATCAACAAACAGCAAAACGTGCACAAGCAAGATTATGAACATAATGGAAATGTTACTTTGTTAAATATGTTGTCTAACTTCATTTAATATTTTGGAGTTACAAACATACCACATAATGTAGTTTATAAAGCCTTTTGTGGATCAAAAAGATTAATACTGCATAAGAGGTAAACCAACTATATATTTTGTACAGTAAATCCTGTTTCACACTTTTGCCCTTCACATATAAGTGATTGCTAAATGAATATAAATCTGCTCTGCATAGTTAGACGATCAACCAACACAAGTGGTGACTTGTGATACATTACTGATTACATCCTATATTACATCCTCTCTAAAGCATAAAGTAACCATTCATTAGTATATGCAAAAAGAAAATGCACTCAGTGTGGGATTACAACTCAGACATGGACAATATATGAAAGCCTCCCATTGTACGGTTGAGAAACCTGAGATGTTATATGAGTGCATTTGAGTCAACTGAGTAAATCTCACATCAATGGATATGCGTCATCTGCCAACATTATTACTAGTTAAGCGTTAATCTAATATTTCATCCTTTAAAAGCAGAATAGGATAATTTTCATGCCATTCTCTGACATGCAGTGACATGTCAGAAACCAAAGGGTTGGATGTTCTGCTTTGCTCAAGCACATCAAACAAGTAAAATGTTGTGACAAAGAAAATCACAACTTAAAGGAATAGTTCAACATTTTGGGAAATACCCTTCGCTTTCTTGCCCAGAGTTAGATTATTAAAACTGAATAAGGGTATTTCCCAAAATGTCAACTGTTCCTTTAAGATCCACTTACTAGTTTTTTTTCTGGAGCTTTTAACCATATCACAAGGTCTTCGGCCACGGATGGAGTTTGCCCAGTTGTCATGGAGACGGATCAGTTGACATGCTAGCATGTTCACCATGTTTGGTCAATAGCTCACTTTGCCTTCTCCCACTGAACCTGAAATTTAGTGACATTCAGATATAAAAATAGCCCACCAGAAAGTGGGGGGTAGTCAGTTACATAGTCGACAACCGTCACTAGGGCTTCTAAAACTGACTCTTTACAACCTTTGAGCTAAAAACAAATTATAGGGTACTGTAGTGCTCCACCTCGGGAACGTTGACTTTGACGTCAATGCCATGATTGCAGCAGCATTTATTACAGAGTCCAGGAGTAGCAGCCTGATAACAGTTATGTAACGTCATTGTGTCAAGTCCTCTGTGTAGCTGAGGCTTCTTCTTCCCCAGTTGCTCTCCGGGACCAGGAAGCCCTTCCTGATCACTGGCTCCACCACCAGCTCCAGCAGGCCGGGTGGTTCCGACACCGCCAGCTCCGTTAATCTATAAATATTAGAATATGCCCGGCCCACCAGAACCAGCTGACCTGGGGGGATGCGGGGATCAGGTCCTCTCAGCCGACGCCAGTACACCCTGAAGTGGCGCACGAGCTCGGTCGGGTAGTCCCAGCGCAGAGTGGCATTGAGGTGCAGGCAGGGAGAAGTGGAGTCTGACAAGGTACCGGCACCACGCAGCCACACCACGTCATAAATGCACAAGCCCTGAACCAGCTCAGGGGGAACCTGCAGACTGGCTACATCCAGTAGCTTGTAGAGGAGTTAAAAAGGGAGAAATTTGAATGTACTCATGTTTAACTTGTATAACATTTAGAACTATAAAAAGGATACATTTCATGAAGAAAAATGAAGTGCCCTTGCTGTTAAAACTATATGAATATGCAGTTGAAAAATTGTTGAAATAGTTGCAGTTGAAATGAAAGTGCTGAAAGAAGTTCAATGTCAGTTGAACTCTAAGTGATAAATTGACCTTATGGTGCCAGTTCAAGTGAATAAACTAAACTTAATTGTTTACGAACAGTTGAAGTAGTGGGAGTTAGAAGACCTGAAGAAGTGTTAATGGTGAAGGCCTAAGACCTGAAAGGCTTTGAAGCGAAGCACTAAAAGGAAATATCAGTTGAAGTCTGAAATAACTAAAATACTGAAACCATTAAAGTTGTAGTTGAAGTAGCAGTCGTAATACAAATACCTAAATAAGTTAAAATAGCAAATAAATAGGAAGTGCTAAAATAAGTTGTCAATTTAAGTGTAAGCACTGGGTGAGGTTGAAGTATCATTTTAAGTGAAAGTGCTGATGAGATGAAAGTTGAGGTGGAGGTGATGAACTGAACTGGAAATGTCAATCAAAAAAAAAAGAAATTAGTGAATAAACTGAAAGATAATGTTTGTTGTAGTGTAAGCACTGAAAGCAGTTGTAAAGTAAATCGTAGAGTAATTTTTGTCTGAACAGAAATTTGGGAGTTAAGAGAGCTGAAGTGTTCTTGTTCAAAACCTAAGGCCTGAAAGGCTTTTGAAGTTTCTTTGAAAATGCAGGTGATAATTGAGCTGGAAGTGTAAGGATAGGTCCTGGAATAAATTAGTGCCACTTCAAGAGAATAAGCTGAAAGACGATATTAGTTGAAGTGTTGGCTGAAATGTAAGCAGTGACAGTTATTGAAGTAAACAGCATATGAACAGTGAAAGTCGTGGGAGTTGGACGAACTGAAGATGTGTTTTTGTTGTTCAAGAGTGAACAAGCTTTTATCTGGGTGTCAAAAAATGTACAGTATAGAGGGCACACTGAACACAACGCGCTCCCACTGACTCACCATGACTTCTCCCATCCTGCAGCTGAATGGCGTGTCCTGAGGCCCTCCGTGTCGCTGGATGTTGACACTAACTTCTCTAAGAGCACAGCCTCGAAGCTCCAACTGTGAACACCTGCACACGGTGACATGAAGAGAACGGAAAGGAATTTAGACAACTTTATGATGAAATCCATTAACCTAGCTGTTTCTGTACCTGTTAAGAGTGCATTACCTGACAGTCCAACCTTCTGGACTCAAGTTGCCACACAGCTGATTGAACTGGCTCACCAACTGGTGCCCCTCATCCAGTACCACAGGAGACAGACTGGTAACTGCGAAAACACGTGCATTTAATATATATAGCACAACTTACAGACTACTGATGTTAAAAAGAATTTACCAGCATGTGTGTGCACTGGCTCTTAAGTGCTGTTTTAGGACATGTGTGTTAAAAATTAAGAGTGTCCATAGATTGATCATTCGTGGGAAACAGACAACACTTTGTACCCATTCAATAACTACAAATACTTAAATGCCTTACACGTAATAATAATAATAATAATAATAATTATGAAATGAGTATAGCTGGGAAAGGCTCTACTCCCCTGCAACAACCCTGCATAGGATAGGCGAGTATGGATAATGGATGGATTGTGAAAAACTCACGTTCGACATCCTGTGCGTTAATGTGTGTGCAAAGACTGGCGTCCGTTGTCTTCAGCTCCAGGGAGAGTGTGATCCCAGTCGATGGCTTGCAGATGAGGGTCACCAGAGTCTTGGATGCAAGGGGTACATTGAGTGAGAAGATCCTGAGAGAGGAAGAAAACACACAAAGTGTTTTGGGGAGGTAGTGGTGGCAAGTTGAAAATAAAGCAAGCGTGAACAGAAGCCCACACACTTGGCACAAACTGGAGACGTGCGAGCGGCAGGGATGAGTCCCTCCAGCAGCAGAGAGCAGCCTCCATTCCAGGCGTCCTCTGGGCAGCCGCGGCTACTCAGCCAGCCCTGGTCCTCCAGCTCCTCATGGTAGTACAACGGCTGGATCTCCTGGGCGCTCAGGTTGAACCACCCCCTCCTTGCCTCACTCTGCACACACACAAAGTCAGAGATAGAGAGAGTCGAGATCGGTCATTCCCCTCCGACGGGAGTCTGTATCTGTCACATAAATCATCAGGGAAAGCCAGAGGTCTTTGTTGATCTCTGAACACTCCTGCCCTCCTCAGAGAACCTCTCACGATCAACGCATCAAGCTCATGGGATCTTCTACAAATGGTGATGACATTTTCCAAGAGATTTGATTGGTCAGTGCTTTTATACGGCCATGTAACCCAGTAAGAAGTGAGCCACCGTCGTCACCCTGAAAACCCAGGGTTACACCTGAAGTTACCCTGCTTTGTAGTACAGGCCTCTAACTGCTACAGAATAACCACACACACCTCTACACACATCAGACTGGTCTGTTATAACAGGTATTTTGCTGTTTATAGAGGTGATGCTGAAATACCTCATTAATCTTTTTTGCTTTATTGCTTACTTTATTTATTTTCTTTCTTTTCTTTTTTTTTTAAACAAAAGTGCTGTGAATTAGAACACTAACACTGTAACTATTTAAAAGACCTCTGGCTGCAGATCCACCTGCTTCAGTACCTGTCCTCTCCAGTAGATAGCCTTGCCAAAGCCCTGGCAGAAAGAGGAGATGAAGGGGAGAGGCGAGGCTGGCCGATGGATGTACAGGTAGGCTGAGAGAAGGCCCCAGAACCTGCAGACAGGACGTGGCTCTGTTTAAAAACATCTCAATCTATTCATCCACATCCACTAACTAACATGCATGTGTATTTACATCGGTGTTAGTATTGTGTTGAGCTCACTTGTCCTGATTCTTGCGGAATTCGGTCTTATCACTGTGACTCTCGTACACCCAGCCCGGAGCAAAGATGGCTGCAGAGAAGTTGTGCTTTCGAATGATTTCCAGAGCCTGTGGAAAAGCGAAACAAGAAGGGGCACACTGTCAATGATCTGATCACGATTAACACTCATGAACAACAGACATGGGATACTTTGCAACTATGAAAATCAACATTACCTCTTGTCCTCTATGTAATCATTTTCCAGTATTATTTCAAGGCAAATTAAAATGATTAAATATTTTTGCTCCTGCGTTTTTTCCCTCTTAACTGTACCTTAACATCCTGGGTCCTGAATAGCTCCTGCTTCGCGTTCATTCGCCATTTCAGCATTACGGCATTTCTCACGTACACAAACTCCATACTATGCGGTCGGAACGCACTACATGCACTACATACAATTTGTCGTCACGCTTGCATGTTAATATGTGATTCCGAACACGGCCACGGTCCACAGTGCATACCTTATTTGTTTCCAACATTCCTCCCACCACAATGCCTCGGGCGAACACGTCCACCCCGATGTAGACGTCTGCCTGGCGGCTTTTGACCGCACTGTAGTCCTTCATCACCTCCAGGCTCTGCTCTGTCCAGTTGTAGTTGGTGAAGAAACCGTCACAGGCATCGAAAAACATCCTGTTATGGAGAGATTGAGAAACAGTCTACAACCGTTCTAATCATCTTGGTCGTCTTAACGGGCACATTTGAATGGCTGACCAATGTGTTTGCATCAGGCTCTGTTCTCCACCTGTTGGACTCGTTGAGTTCATTTTGCCACTGCAGATGTCCGGTCTGGATCACACTGTCGTACCACAGGACCAGGCTGCCAGGCACTCGCTCATGCATCTGGTCTGTCAGGTAGCGCAGGAACAAAGGCGTGTTCTTCACAGCAACTTCCTGCAAGCAAGGTGACACGACACACAACCTGTTTGTATGACAGATGACATTTGCATTGTAAAGACAACCGCTGCCGTCAAAAAAACAAAAATGTTTAGGAATGACACAAATAAAAATACTCTTGGTAAATCAAAATTATGAGACAATAAGAGTTTGACTTTTTAGACAGAATTATGAGATATTAAGTCAAAATGTTAATATATTAATTCTTCTTCTACTCATCCTTTTTACTTGAAAAGTCAAAATTTTGGCTTAGTCAAATGTTTTAGCCTTTTAGCCTTATCTCATAATTTTGATTTAGAAAGTCAGAATCCTAATCAAGCATCTCACTGTTTTGACTTTGCTCATGGGCACACCATGCTTACACTGTAACAATAAGTGTAAGCAGTGAGTGGTATTGTGGTGATGGTCAGTAGAAAAGTCTCACTCACACTGAGGGAGTTCTCTATGTTAATGAGCCAGCCGTCGAAGCCGTAACAGTGGCTGATCTGGACTAGTTTATCAGCCACAGCCCGGTAAGACTCCTCGTCTTTCAGGAAGGCTTTGCACACCGCAGCCCCATCAGTCCACTCTGTGATGAAGGTCCCTGGAAAGCAGGCCAATCACAGCAGCCGTTTTTTTTACTTATATAAAGACAGGAAGACTAATTCTGAAATTGCGGTTCAAATCTTAATACCAATTATCTAATATATAAACTAATTCAGGATCATTAAACTGAACCTGGTTCTGAAACTTTGCCCGTTTGCTCACCAAGAACACTGACTCCATGTTTATGTGCAGCATTGGTCCACACAGCAGGAGGAATAGTCACCAGCTTGTGTGTAAAGTAGTTGAAAATGTCAATGTACTGCCAGTGGTAGAAGGCATACGGAGCCTCTGCATGAGTCCCCTGGACAAACCTTAACAAGAAAGCATGACATGACATTATGGCAGGTGGATCTGACCGCAGCTACAAAAGAAACAAAATGCCAGGAAGAAAGTCGTCTCTCAAGTGAAAGATCATTTGTAGATAGGCGGGGATAAGATTTCTCCATTTAAAGGAGTCTCAGCCTGCATCCATACCTGTCATCCAGGTAGCCCCCCATCATGTCATGAGACACCAAGGTCCGACGCGGACAACTGGCCAGAGGTGGCTCCCGAGGTGCCATAGGGACTACTGCCACATTGAAGGGGTTTGCCTCGCTGCGTTTCCATGACAGCAGCTCTTCCAAAGTTTGAAGACCACAGCTGATTGGTTCGGTGGTGTCTGCATCGTAATGTGTGGCTGAGAGAGGAGAGAGGAAATTAAATATCATGTATAATGGGAGCCTGAGAAGGTTCCTGTGGTTGGAGAGCTCCGACAGTTTCAGCCCGTCTTGCAGGTGAACTGCTGCTAATAAAGTCGTGTAACCTGGTAGCGTTGAGGGCGTATACTTGATGACTTCATGGACACTGCCTGAATCCATTGGTTGATCCAAACAAGACTCCAGCCTGGTAAAAGTACGGTGAAAGGTCAGAGTCATGCATGTGGTAAAACTTAACATAGGAGACTGAGTAATGAAACACCTTTCCTGCCTTTTTTATTTTTTATTTTACTTAATTGGCTACGAGCTGCATTTTTATTTCATGATGGAGGATCATTTTCCTCAAACTATTCATAAGTCTGCAATGGCAGTTTATCCTTTAAATGTCCAATGTACTTTAATTTAAAGTGTAATAATGTAAATTACACAAAAAGCTTTCTTCAAAACTAATTTGGTTTTATGAGAGAGGAACTCCATCGACTTCTACAATCAAGTTCAGTTTACTTGTCACAGAGAGTACAAAGCAGTCTGTGAAAACAGTTTTATAATGTCCTTTTAGGTGAGGAGAGGTTTGTCAACTCTGAGAAAATGACCCAGTTATCTCAGTTTAAGCTTGCAGTTTTCAAATGTACAACAGAAAGCGGTGTTAAGACGAGGTGTGGAGGTGAAGGATGTGGTTACGTAGCAGCTCTAATGAAAAGATGCTATGAAGTCAGGACAACTCAGCCTCTGCTGCAAAGATTTTGACGATATCTGTGCAGTATGTTAAATGTCACCCAAATACGAATTCTGGTACCAATCTCTAATAAAACACCCGTTATGTACAGTATGTAACTTATAACTTTTCAATGATTAACAAATCATAGTAAAAAACAACTTACTGGGTAAGTGGGTTACTAGCGTTCATTTACAACTGCAGAGCTGATGCCTTATTAGAAGTTAAGGAACCCATGAGCTATTATAAATAATTAACCAACATTTGTCCTCAGTTTGCCTTCTTTGAAGAAAAAAAATGATGATTAGCAACTCTCTCTGTTTGGTGAAATCAACCTTACAACATTGTTAACGATGATCAAAGGGGAGAACAGCATGAAGCTGGTGTCCGGTCCTTTTTAAAACTTTGAACAGTCACAGTGGACAGCATGTTAGAAGTGAGGTGAGGGGAGAGGCTCGCTCCTCAGCAGTTACCGGCTGTCCTCCGTCCTGTCCCTCTTCTCACCACCGCCGCCCTCTGCGTCCTCCGCGTCCTCTCGTTTCCTTCGCAGGGGACGCTCCTTAGTGTCCACGGTCAGAGACATTTCACCGGATTAAGCTGAGAAACCACTGAAGAAACAAACTGCATGAAGAAGGAGGAAACTGAAAGGCGTCCACTACCAGCAAAACACTTCCGAGCCCAGTCCTTCAAAATAAAAGCATCATTTCCATAAATTAGAAAGAAGCACAAAATGTAATTTTGCATGTCTGACACGTTATTACTTTAATCAAATGCTGCACTTAAACAATTACATAATAACCTTAATTTGTAACGAGGCGTATTTAAAGAAACGGCCAGGGGTGAATGTGAGTTTTTCCCATGTTACACTGCAGAACAATAGACAGTTAACTTTATCTATATATATCCACTGTGTTTATTTGTATTGTTAATTTTAGAGGAAACCCAGTAAATTGTCCTCGAGAGGGACGAGAGGGTGGACCGAGGCCAGCTGGACAAAGGAACCAGGCTCTTGTTATTGTGCAGGACCAGACGCTTTTACTGCGAGGAGATTATCCACCAGCAGGAAACCGAAGAGACATCAACATGGAGCACTGAGGGAGGAAGGCAAAGATGGCGGCCGTAAATAACACTTCCATGCAGGGCAGTGGTGCCAAAGCTGTATGCGAGACATGTACAACTTCAACAAAGTTATCGAGTTGAAATTTGACACTCTTGGCTTGACAAAGCTTCCTTGAAGTTTACAATTTGAAAATTACCTAATGAGGTGAAGTCAAATATCTTAAATATTAATTGTTTGGAGCGTTTGAAACATAATATATATTAAAATAATACATTTGTGTTTGTGAGATGTTATATGAGAGTTACAGATGAAGCTGAAGCACTGACCTGGTTTGAAGTGTCATTTATAGGCACTGAAAGCAGTTGAAGTGTCATTGAAGTGCTAAGCGGTTGATATGATGTTAGTCACTGCAATGAACTGAAGTCTCAGTTGAGGTGGAAGCACTAAATATAGTTGAACTGTTAGTTGAAGTGTACTCTCTTAAAGCAGCTGAACTGTGATTTTAAAGTACAAAAGGAAACCCAGCGTAAGCCCTGACAGCAGTTAGAACTTCAGCTGAAATAGAAGCGCTGGAGATGACTGTATGTTCACTGAAAACAACTGAAGTATCAGTTGATATTTCAGTGGTGGGAAGTAAGTAAATTTACTCAAGTAGGTATTTCCAATTTATGCTACATTCATTTAGATGAGTTATTTTGCATGTTAAGATTTCACATCCACAGATATGATCAACAAATAAATTATGATGCATTTTTATAGATTAAACTCACAATTGGAATATCAAACATTAAAATGCTGCTCACATGTTAATGCATCAATATTATATAAATTATATTCCAGTAATGTTATATAGATCATAATGCAACACACATAAAGTGGAATTCTGCATAATAAAATTAAAAGAATAATATGTCTGTAGTTTATAGTTCTGTTGTTGAATGCCAGACTTTTACTAAATTGAAAAACAGGAGTCTGATTATTCAGATTCAGAGGATAAATCCTGTCTCTGGATCACTGTCCAGGGTGCTGATCCTGTGACCCCCACCATAGAGGAGATGTCTGTATGTTCACGTCTTTGTTAAGTTTGCCATAAATGTTTGTTTTTTTTTTGTTTTGAGATCTTGCGGGGGGGGGGGGTATTTCATTTTTGTCCAGTGTCAAGAGGAGGGTCCAACGAAAATATAAATAAGGCTGGGGAGGGTCTCATTAAAAAAAAAATGAAACATAAGATTCAGCTCCCCTCCCCAACCCCATCATTTAGTTTACAGAAGTATGCCCCAATAGCAAACTGTGACATGGAGCCTATCAAGAGTCAAACTGAACGACTGATTCAACCAATACAAGGGGCACTACACAAATGTACATGAAAAAGTGGGATAGGGACCATTTTCTTTTCTTATCGTTGTTAATCCAAATGGTAGTTGAAAGTGTATTGTTGCTTTTCTCACCAGCTTGTTTTCTCTGCCACAAACATGGCCAGAAATCGTCCCATATTCCGGTTGATACCGGTGAGGCCGTTGGCCCTCGTGGTGTCTGTCGGCAGCTCTTTGCTGGGAGGCTCTCTGTCCGTGTCCTCCCTCAGTCCCCAGCAGGGAAGTGATGTCAGACACAGCCGGGAGATCAGTGAACAGGATCCTAACAGGGAAGGGACGGCGAGAGGGACGGGATCCGAGCTAGCCTCCTCTAAATCCGTCTTCATCCGCGGAGAATTAAAACGTCCGCTCAACAAAAACAGCGAGAGCACAAAGTACAAACTGCGACCTTTCTAACAAGCGCCGTATTACCGCAGTATGAGGTTGGTAGCACTTTAAAACAAGTAGCGAAAGATTGCGAGATCCGACTTCATCCGGAAACAACAAACAGAAGACGCAGTTCGTCTCTCCGACAGATCTGAATGTGTTTAGTCTGTCTTTTTTAACAGGTTCGGGCTTTAAACGTCAACATTTTGGATATTTTGGAGCTAGCGAGCGTGCTTGCTGGCCGACCACAGATCGCTTATCATGGAGTTGAGAGTGGGGAACCGATATAGACTGGGCAGGAAGATTGGAAGCGGATCATTTGGAGACATCTACCTGGGTAAGTTGTACTGAAAGACACTTGCAGTCTTGTTTCCGTTTGTTTCCGCGCACCTCCGGCCGGTACACGGAGCTGGAAGAGCCTCCAGCTGCTTTCAGACCCGAGACGATCAGCTGTTCAGTGTTTAGCAGCGTTAGCAGCCTTAGCTCCCAGGCTAGCCGCGGGCAGCAACAACACGGCGGGACCTGCGTATAATTCACTGCCAACAGCGGATTTGTTTACTGTGCTCGACCTCGGGAACACTTCGCCTCCCGTAATGTGAAAATATTCCATAAATGAACCGTGTTGACGACGAGAGGTGAAGCTGACAGGCTGCTGTGTAGCTACAGCTAACCTAGCCTTCACCCTCCCGGGAGCGACAGGGGACCGGGGACGGGACGGGGACCGTGATCCGGGGACAGTCCGGGGACAGGGACGGGAGACGGTGACCGTGGTCCGGGGACAGGGGACAGGGACGGGGGACGGTGACCGTGGTCCGGGGACGGGAACAGGAACAGGAACAGTCCGGGGACGGAAACAGTCCGTGGACAGGGACAGTAGACCGGGGACAGGGGCTCCTAAAGAGGCCACAGGCTTCAGTGCAGAGTCCCCAGGGCGGTGAATGACATGTAGTCTTACTGACTGTTGCTGCTGAACCCCCAGACACCACAGGCCCGGCCAGCTTCCTGCTCTGTTCCCGAGGAGAGCTGAACCAGGAGCCGAGCCACAGCCCACCAGAGGCTCATACAGTTTAATTTCACAATCATTTGAATTCCTTCCGATTAAGAAACCAGGATATTAAACCCGTGAGAATGAATAAAGTGTTTAGTTTGGGTCCTTGAGACTTGATCGGATCAGACGAGGCTCTGTGTGCTTGAAGTGAACATGGTTAATAAATCCTGCTGCTTGTTCGGAGCCTGAAGGGACATGTTCATATATTACTGGGTTTAATTTACCAAGTGCCAAGGGCTGTGGCCTATTGATTGTGTAGTTTTTGTAATAATTGATTGGCTGTGGTATGTCTCATTTGAAGAGCTATGCATTGAATGTGCCAGTTAAAGATTATTCACTACACAAACAGAGTGCATTCAGACTGCCCACTGCACAATGATAGTGGGAAGTGCATTTGAGGTACAAATGTAGCTAGGGAAACCATAGATAGTGGCAACAACAAAAAAAATAATATATAGATATATTCTCAGAGCAAAGTTGTTATAACATACACTGAAACACCGGGGGCATCTTCCTGACATTGAGTTCCACCACCTTCATTGTAATGTATCCTTTAGTGGCCATATTGGAGGTCCACAGCTCTTGGCAACAGTGGTTGAAAACAGCTGATCACGTTTCTAAGCTTAAGATTTAGTCATCTGAACAATAGAGAGGTGACATTACTAATTCATGAAACGTTTGTACTGGCTGTGATCACCTCATCACTGACATCTAATCAACCCGCAGAGAGGAATACCCTACTATGGCTGGTGGCTATCACTCACCGTTTGATTTAAGTATCATCCAATGTAATATTTTTGATATTCGGAATGTCTGAATTTAAATATTACACAGAGATATGTGTATTACTGCTACAAAATAGGGACTGTTTGGGGAAGTTATCAGACCTTAGTTTGCATATATTAAAACTAAGCTGCTGCTTTGGTCAATGCTTAGGTCATAATTTAGATCCCCATAAAATATGAAAGGAAGTGTTTGAAATGGATTTACTCCCTGGTCTTTGGTGCAGACCACAGCTAGTTCTGCAGGCAGTCTTGCTGGTCGATGTTTCTTTGTGAGGCTCCAGCTTCCCCCTCACAATGTTTTCTGCCTTAAGGGCACACTCTGACATTGTGGGAAATACAAAATAATATATCTAAAAATAATTTCACGTCTGCTTTCATACGTTGCGAACCTGGGGTTTTGAGGAGTAATACAATAGCAGATGGTCTACCTGGCAGAGATCTGCATCATAACGTTGATATTCAGCTATATTCCCACTCAAATCTGTATAACAAAATCAGGCAAAGTGGATGGCACTGACTAGTAGTTAAGCGAGGCTAAACACATCTCAGACTCCTGTCGTTCTCTGGGTAAGTTGGCACGCAAGCCAACCCTCTGAGTGTTCATTTAAACACAATGTTTCATGCAATAATGAATTAGTCAGACCCAGTCTGTTTTTCCACGTGACCTGTTGATTGGACTGATATTGAGAGCTGCCAGCTGCTTACGTATTCACTCCTCTCCCTCCCCTCTGAGTGGCTGCTGACTAATGTGATGTAACACAGCTAATCAGCCACAACAGTGCATGGTTCTTTAGAATCCAAGGGCCTGACCCAGCCTGCGGTTCAAGTTTTTGAGGTCTACTGGCAGTGTTTTGTGCTCAGTAATTAAAAGGTTAATCTCTAAGAAGGCATAACAAAAAAATTTAAGGAACTGTCAAATGCACTGTGAAAATAAAAGTTTGACAGTGGACTGTATGACCTGCCCGTACCTGATATTAGATGTAATTCTTTTTCACACTAAAACCCACATTAAGGATCCCAAACGGTGTGTGAACACTTTAATAACGCTGGTGTGCTGGGGCTGTCTGGGTGCTGGATTCTGCTTGTATTTGGGTCTGAGGCCATTTGTTATTGGCAGGAGGAGGAGATGAGGTCAGCTCTGGGAATGAAGCCGTGTACTTTCTCTGCTGGACTGTCAAATATTCAGAACCCTTAGAATAGTTTGTAGTCTTTGAGAGGTTTGCCACGACAGAATGTCACGGATACGCATGCATAAAGATGTTAGTCAAGTGGCTGAGTCCGGTTTAAGTTCCGTGTAGATTTTCTGTTGGATCTCCTGGTGCGTGATGTGCACATTTGGTTCATGTTGAAACAAGCCACTGCAATGCCGGATGCTGCATTTGTCATCATCCAAACCCCTGAACTGGATTTTTCTACACTATTACACACTATTGAGTTTCTCCTTTTGTGGCATCACATTATTTTAGCTTGGTATGGTTGAATTGTGATGGTGACTGATGGTAATGGTGCTGTGTTTAAACATTCACTGGCACTGCCAATTTTCAAATTGCAGCGCCCTTATTAGGGATGGGTGTCTAGCCTCATTACTTGTTTGGTATTGACCCAAACTTGTCCATAGACCCAACTATGAAAAACTGTCACATACCGAAAGCTGGCATCAAAAGTCTGGTCAGATGGAATTAATAAATTAGATAAATAAATAATGATTTTGCCACTTTTAGATTTTTTGTGGGCATGGTGCGTGTGCAATGTTGTAACAAAGTTTCATACCCTGCCCCACATCTCATTCACGTCAATTAGACCACTTCATTGGCACAGTGGGGGTGTCGAAGGACAGGGTTCTGGCAAAAACAACACAGTGTCATCTGCAAAAAAGAAGTTTGCTCAGTGTCTTCCACAATGTAATGCACCATTATCTGACGACGCACTGCGCCTGGCTGATCAAATGCCATTTTAGGTTTGAACACATGTCAAGAAATATGCAGTGACACAGCACAGCGCTGCTTTAGTCTGTTACCTGTTTCTGATACTTCTGTAAACAGAGATGGTTCCAGTGGTGTATGCTAAAAGGGATGGGTTCGCTTATGTAAGCAAAGCTAACTGTGAGGTTGTTTTAGAGCTGCAACAATAACAGAGAACTAAAGACATACTCTGACCCAATGCCGGGGGTGACTCAGTTTTCAAACTGATGACGCCTTGTGGTGTTACCTTCCTGCTAGTTTGTGGTTATGTTGACGTCACCCCAGACAACTGCTTCTCAGAAACTTTGGAGTAAAGAAATCTCGCCTGTTTTTTTTTGCTTGCTGTTGCAAAGCGAAGGCTCAATTCAATACATCTCTCTCTGCAGTAAGTATAAATTACAGTGTTGGTGACGTCTCTGGAATGCTGCATTCACACATCCTACAGTAGCAGACTGGGTTTGAGGCGGCCCGTGGCCTCGGCCACAGGCCCCACAGCTTGCGAAAGAGGATGAGCTTTCACTGTAAACGTTGACGTTCTCTGTGCAACATGTTGCATCTGCTAGCTCACACCTCCCACAGTATACTGCTACAGTATTCAGGGGTGGGGATTGGTAGCATTTTGTGGCTGGTCCTCAAATCACATCATCCTTCTTATCATGTTCCCTGCGTCTGTGCTGTGAATTTCCAAGTGACACTTCAGAATGAGTTAAACTAGAGCTTCTATGTTTTCTACTTTGGTGATTAACATGTGAATACTGGAATGCCTAAGTGACATGAGATAGTATTAATTATTAGCAACATTTTTATTCAAAATTTGTTAATCCCATGAAGATTTTCTTATTTATATTTATTCATGACAAGACAATTTAGTAGCAATGTGGGATGGTTGGTGTCTAAATAGCATCAAATATTTGCATATTTCAGATTTGCCAGTTAGGCCTCATTTATGTTTGTCAATTCAAGTGTCTAGAATCTATAATCCATACATGTAAATCTGTCAGAAGAATAACTTGTGCGCTTTATCAGTATAGTTACAACAATAACAGTTTGGCAAGCGTAAGCTACCAACTATCCATAACCCAATACAAACACACATATTAATGGCATTTATGAACACTGAGTGACACAAAAGTTTTATTGTCTTCACAGTTTTGACTCATGCCGCTTTGTCACACACGGATCATACGGTGGTCAAACTGATCAGGGATCAGATTGTATTTAATCATAAATGTAGAAATTACATAGTTCTCAAAGAGGCCCCCTTTACGCCTTTCATTAACATGCATAAAAAAAAAAAACAAGGGTAAACGTGCCAAAAACTCATTGAGGACAGATTGTGATCTGATCAGCCAAACCACCTCCATAGGTGGTCGGGGGGGGGCACAATCTAGACACTCGACATATTTTAATGCAAGGTGTAAAGGGGGCCATAGTGACAGTTGGAAGGATTAAAAGATTACACATGGGGATTGGAGAGACGTTACATCAACACCTTTCCAACATCTGGCTGGAATGAGTCTCAAACCAACTCCATCTCATTTCAGTCTGTCTTGGATCCTTGTGAGATGCATTTGCATTAAGCATGTTTACCATCAGATCGCTACCTGATCCGCTCAACATGCCTGAAGTGACTCAATGCAAATTAGGTCTTAGTAGTTTGCCTCTGTTGCTGTTTGTGAACCAGTGTAAAGAGACGTGTCTGAACACGTTTCGCCAGCAGCAACACTCACATTCCTATGAAGCAATAAAGCAAACAGCACTCTGAAATGTGTTTCTCAGTCTGTGAAGAGCATTTATAGACATCTTCACTGTTGTTGCTGATTGAGTGAGAGTGATTGATTGATTGATTGATTGATTGATTGATTGATTGGCCAAGCACAAAAGTGGAACAAGTCATCGTCGGTTAGGTATCTTTGTGTATGTTTTGAAGTGTTGTGCTGAAACTAAAATAGAGTAGACCAGCCCTTGTTTACCCGACACAGAAACTGTGTGTTAAATCTGTCAACAAGTAAGTTATTTGCATTATTAATTAATCTATCACTTATGCTTATCATTTAGTCTGTGAAATTATGACAGACAAGTTATCAGAACCAAATTTATGCCTTAAAACCCTTACTCATTCTACTAATAAGACTAGGGATTTATTGTTTTATTTTTCATTGTCATTTTAATCCAAATTGACAAACATTCTCTGGTTTCAGCTTCTCAAATGTGACGCTGTTTTTCTCTGTTTTATATCACAGTAAAATTAATTTCTTGTTGATCGGGCAAAACAAGTACCCTGGGCTTTAGGAAATGACACTGTGCATTTTTCACTATTTTGTGATGTTTTACAGACAAAACCCTTAATTGATTAATCAACAAAATATAATAATTGTGCCCATAATTGGGTCCACTGATAAGTAAGTCCCATTTTTTCCATGCAACATAGTAGGTGGTAGTAGTAGTAGTAGTAGTAGTAGTAATGACTCCTATTAAATAAAATGCCATCCCCGATACCATGAAGGTGAATGGAATTTTGTTGTTTGTGATTTGGGTGAACTGAACCTTGTAAAGTCACTTCCCAGACTGATTTGGATATGGATTTGGGCAGCCAGCCAGATGCAGATCAATGTAATTTAATTTAGTTGCATAGATGATCTGCAGCAGAATTACTTTGTGTTTTCCTGCATCGTAGCAAAGCTTGGATGCAGCAGCACCCTCTGATATGCTGTACAGCCACATACACACAGTTTACTTCAGCTTTATTGTAACATTGGCTTTTAAACTGAGTCATGGCCCTAATTGTGCCCATATGACACCATACAGAGAAATCGATGATGTTCCATTGGTGCTGCTGTTAGCCTACATGATTGAACTGCTGCCATGACCATGTGTGTGTGAGAGAGAGAACTCTGATTACGCAACCTGGTGTCAAGTTGCTGAGCTTATGTGGAGGGAACTGGACCCCCTAACCATATTTAGGAAGAAAGCAGCTGAAGCACTGGTTTGTCAGATCCCACAGAGCGACAGGGAGTGGTCTCAGATAAGACAGGCCAAAATCCTCCTGTCTGTTCAAGGAGTTAGTTGAAAATGTCACGATAGCTGTGAGGAATTTGGATTACACATGCAAGTAGATACATGAAAGAAGAGCAGGGTACATACAGTGCACACTGTTGGCTTCGCTTCCATTTTGGCAGGCTCGGCTGTGTTAACAACCGCTGATATGTCCTTGTGTACCCAAGCACATTAATCACCAACCACACAAGTGATTTATATTTTTTATTTATTTCACCAGCAACTAATGTCCCACTAAACAATCTATTTTTTCATAACTAATTTGCTTCATAAAACATGATATAAAGATGTGATATACAGTACGCTGCACTGTGACCTGACAGAATTAATCCTTTGACCTGTCCATGCCGCTGATTAGGTACTGTTGATAAAACAGTGCCAAATTGGATGTACTCTGGTGAACATCCACAAGGTCATCCTACTGTGCCTCCATTTTTAAAACAAAGTGATGTGTTTTCATGCATATCTCTCTCTCTCTCTCTCTCTCTCTGCGCCTGCCTGCCTCTGTCCATCCAGGTACTGATATCTCGGTTGGAGAGGAGGTAGCCATCAAGTTGGAATGTGTGAAGACCAAACACCCACAGCTCCACATAGAGAGCAAGATCTACAAGATGATGCAGGGTGGAGGTATTGTATACTCAATAACACACCATGTACACACACACATCCTGCCACTCTGTAAAGTACTGTTGGTGCTGTTATGAACTAAGTACTCCACCTCAGTATTCACAAGCACTTAAATACAAGCCAGAATCCTTTTTACCCTTGTAAACCATGAGCTGTATAGAAAATGATCAATGACTGGTGCCTTTGACAACCAGTGTAGAGTTAACTGAAGAACAAGAACTAAATGTGTGTGTGTGTGTGTGTGTGTGTGTGTGTTTGCATGCATTCAGTCCATCTTAAAGAAAGATCTGATTTGATAGTGCCCCTAATTTCCTCCCTTATCACTATGTAAAATGTTTTAAAACTCGACCAAAGGTGAGCAGTGGTGTGACGTGGAGAAACTGAGAAGTGTCCTCTGCATGCGGGAGCTCGATACAGTATGTAGGAAAATTCTCTATGATCTATCCTGAACAGGATGCCGGGACTTAGAGTGACAGGGTCTTCCTCTATCTTCTGAGTCTGGAGGTTAGCGTTGCTGTTGGGCACTAAAACCAAATCAGGGAGTGTATCTTTAAATATTTTGCCTACTCAGCAGTCTGTACAACAGGCTGTAGAAAACTTTTTTTTTTCCTTCACTGGCTTTCTGATTTCACCCTGGCCCTATCAGCTTTGTTCTGTCTTCATATCAAACGGTGGAAAGGATTGAGCATGTACCAGAGACAGTTTGTCTCTGGAAGCGCAACTGCACACACATGCATTTGTATTTTTGTTCCAGCATGGGTGGATTTATCAGGCCATGGTGACTGACCCAGACTGTCGGATGTATTTGCGTTTGAATGCATATAAATAGCTCGTGTGTGCGTGTGTGTGCGCGCTGTGCTAGGTGCTGAGCCGCAGCATTTTGTTGCGGTCTGCCTGTAGAAGGAAATGCCAGATGGCCTCTTTGCCTTGGCAACGTCAGCCAATTACCAACTACTACTAAACCAGCTGGCCTCTGCCTTAACACTCCTCCTGTGTGTGGGGGCATGGACACTCGGTGCATGATTGAGCCTTGCCACGTTTATTCTTTACAGTAGCATTACACAGGCCTGAATCAGACAACTCTCAAACAATCTGGGCCGTTATATATGAAGCAGGGTGACATTTTGTTCAGAAATGTGTAAACATTCTATGATTCACGTAACTTTTGCTCTTCATTCTTATGAATAAAGCCATTTGTAAACATTAGTACAGCTCCCAAATGATTTCAGAGAGCTGCAGGAATCTCTAGCTGCTGCAGCTACACTCTTTTTTTATATTTTAGATAAAACATACAAGGTCTGTAACAGCACACACACACAATACATTTACAACATGAAAAAGTCCATGACATGATGGCTTCAGTATGAATACAATTAAATGTTTGATTCTTCAGTGCTGACCGCAGTGAATTCTAATCGTTGGAAAATAAAGACTACAGACATGTCTACCCACAATGCCCTCCCTCAAGCATTAATGACATGCGTGCATAAGCATTAAGATAAAAAGAGCAGTATGCATTATACTAGCTGAGCAGTTAAATACAGACCATGAATAACAAAATGTAGATACTACATATTTTGGGTCCACCATTGGGGTTCAATACATAGACGAAGTGAATGTCTTAATCACGACAGGGTGGGCATTAGGGTTGCAACTGAGGATTGTTTTCTATATCAATTGATCTGTCGATTATTTTCTCGATTAGTGGATAAATCATTTAGTCTATTACATGTCAAAACGCAGTAATAAAATGTCATATTTTGTCCAACCAACAGTCCAAAACCACAATTATTCAGTTTACTCTGATCTAAAACAAAAAGAATTGGCAAATTCCCACATTAGAGAAGCTGCAACCAGCAACCAACCAAATCATCCAAATGAAATAGGATTAAATGTGAGAACTAAATGTAACCTTTTCCCCTTCTCTTTCCCTTTCCTGCTCCCTCTCCTCCTCTCCTCCAGTGGGTATTCCGACGATAAAGTGGTGCGGAGCAGAGGGCGACTACAATGTGATGGTGATGGAGCTGCTGGGGCCCAGTCTGGAGGATCTGTTCAACTTCTGCTCTCGGAAGTTCAGCCTCAAGACAGTCCTGCTGCTGGCTGACCAGATGGTGAGAGCCAAAGAGGAAGAGAAAGAGAAGAAAGGGGAAGGGGAGGGGTGCTAACTGAAAGTTACTGGCCACATGGACTATGTAGTAGCTAGTTTTGTTGGATATTTAACTTGGGGGGTACTGTTTGTTGTTGTGAAATCAGTGGGCTGGAGCTGCGAGTCTGTTCTTAACTGTCTAGACAAATGTGAATGCTGTAAACATGACCATCATTAAGACGATTGGCTGCATCCTCTGTAAACCTACATGACATTTTCACAGCGTTCCAACATGGTACATGATACACAGGGCATTAAAGGAATATTTAAACAAGCTCAGAAATAAGCTAACCGTCTGGCTGGCTGTAGTTTCATTTTCACCGTACAGACATGAGAGCGGGATCAAGCTTCTCATTTAACTCTTGGCAAGAAATGTACTAAATGTACATTCCCAAAATATCAAACTGCCCCTTTAACAGTACTGAAAAGATGTCCTTCAACATTGCCGTACCACAGAACTCCACCAGCGCTAGAGTGATCCCCCTGTCACCTGCTACCATGCCAACATGTATGCCTGCTAACATCAGGCCCTCTCCATCTCTTCACTCTAGATCAGCCGCATTGAATATATCCACTCCAAGAACTTCATCCACAGAGACGTGAAGCCCGACAACTTCCTGATGGGGCTGGGCAAGAAGGGCAACCTGGTCTACATCATCGACTTCGGCCTTGCCAAGAAGTACCGCGACGCCCGCACGCACCAGCACATCCCCTACCGCGAGAACAAGAACCTGACCGGCACCGCCCGCTACGCCTCCATAAACACACATCTGGGCATCGGTAAGACCGGTCCTCATAACGTCCTCCAAAGCCTGACTTGGGCTGGGAATTGATAGACCCCCTCCTGGCTGCCGGTCTGACTTTGTCCTCTCTGTGTCTACAGAACAGTCCAGACGGGACGACTTGGAGTCGCTGGGCTACGTCCTCATGTACTTCAACCTGGGTTCTCTGCCCTGGCAAGGCCTCAAAGCCGCCACCAAGAGGCAGAAGTACGAACGCATCAGTGAGAAGAAAATGTCCACGCCCATTGAGGTCCTTTGCAAAGGCTACCCATGTACGTCTAACTGCTCCCTCCCAGCTTTTAATACTGGATGATGTTAACAATCAGACCCTCTTTGCTTATGTGTTCCTATGAATGAACCGCTATATTAGGATGGAAATGCGTGTGTGTGTGTGTGTGTGTGTTTGGTTTGGTTTGTCTTTGTTGAAGCTTTAGTGTAGACCGTGTGTGTGAACTTTCCCCTCCTTTTCGTCCCCACAGCGGAGTTTGCCACCTACCTGAACTTCTGCCGCTCTCTGCGGTTCGACGACAAGCCCGACTACTCGTACCTCCGCCAGCTCTTCAGGAACCTCTTCCACAGACAGGGCTTCTCCTACGACTACGTCTTTGACTGGAACATGCTCAAATTTGTAAGTTGTGTTACCGCACTAAGGGGATTTACATCATTCTTTGTCCTATCCAGAGTCTGCATGCTGGTCGATTACTGATGGTTGGCTGGATTCAGAAGCCTTTCTTAATACAGAGTACAAACTCAAAAATTTTCGTGAGTTATAACGAGTCCAACTGGAAAGTTAAAACTCCCAAATACTGGAGGACGCGTACTTTCACTTTGCAACTGGAACTACAGCATTCCTGTTGACTTCAACACAACTGTAAACTTGTCTGACAAGTAAAAAAAAACACTCAACTCAAAAGTCCTCTTACTGTCTTTTTCAGAGCTTTCATCCGCATACAACAACTGTGGACCACTTGTGAATTTTGTTCATACTTAAAGGGATAGTTCAGATTTCTTGGAGAGAAGCAGGCAGCTGCACCTGCACGGTCACTAAGCAATGTACAGCAAGATCAATATTAATTGTACGCTATATTTAGAATATTTTCAGCGCTTTACCATGTTGTCAGACAGCCCTTTCCGACAGGGAGCTGAAGAGGTTATATCCATCTATGCTGTCTTCACAGACTCCTTTTGACAAAAATATTAATTTTACCTCTCAGGACATGGAAGGCGCTGGTCTACTGCTGCCTCGATTTGCTTGTTTGTGTTATTGTGTGTAGTTCGGATCCGAACTAACTTGTTAAAACACCAAAGTCACACAAAAACACAAACAAAATAACCGATAGAGGCAGCAGTAGCCCAGCAAACTCCAGTGTTCTGTGCGGTCAGAGGAGTCTCGTGGCTGTAAAGAGAGCAATATAAAACATCTTCAGTACCCTGTCAGAAAGGGATGTCTGACGGCAGAAATCGGTGAAAATATTCTAAATATAGCATACACTTTAAATTATAGATTTTTAAAATCTAAAATCTATTTTGCTGCTGACCCTGTCCACAGCAGTACACTGCAGAGCATCCGGGTTCAGCTGTCAGCTTCTCTAAACTGAGGTTTGCTGACCGCATTCTACTGCAAGTACTGACAACTATGCATGAAGTACCTCATACCACCCCACTTCATAAAATCATAACTATCCCTTTAAAAAGAAATTCTACGAGAAAGTTGGTGAATGCAACAAATTCTCCTAAATCACTCCAACGTGCCACATCAGAACAAACCTGTTGGTACGAGTGGTTCATTGTCTCGGTATTTTATATTCCAGCTAGAAAGGTGAAGCTTTTGGTAAAGCACTTGGAAGCTTTTTGTTTTCTCTCTCAAGTCTTTCAAATAGGACTGTTTATCAGTGTATGTGAGTTTGTGCACGGAGCTGACTCAGTAAGAGGCAACTCAGGTTAACCAGTAACTGCTACTCAGTAGTTAAAATGTGTGTGTGTTTGTGTGTGTTTGTGTGTGTGTGTGTTTGTGTGTGTGTGTGTGTGTGTGTGTGTGTGTGTGTGTGTGTGTCTCTCTCAGGGTGCCAACAGGGCCGTGGAGGACGCAGAAAGGGAGCGCCGGGAGCGAGAGGAGAGGCTGAGGCACAGCAGGAATCCCGGAGCCAGAGGCATGGCCGCGGCCTCAGGAAGAGTCAGGGCAGCTCAGGACGTCGCAGCCCCGTCGCCACTCAACCCCGCCTCACACACAGGTCAGCCCTCGTACACAATTATAACAGGAAAAGCTCCACTCTTTCTCTGTTTCTAGCCTGGCTGTTATTTTCCATGTGGTTGATTTGTTTCAGACATACATGCAAAGTTACCAAAGCACTCTGTGGCTGTGTAGACCACTCGATCGTAATGATTAGACCTGCACCTTTTTGGTCTTTCAGGTATGGAGAAGGAGAGGAAGGTGAGCATGCGTCTTCATCGTGGGGCACCTGTCAACATCTCCTCCTCAGACCTGACGGGACGCCAGGACACATCCCGCATGTCCACCTCACAGGTGACACACACCCCCCCCCACACACACACACACACACACACACACACACACACACACACACACACACACACACACACACACACACACAGAAAGAAAAGACATAAATGTACGAAATCTAACATAGATATAAGATATGAGACTCATTCAGTGGGTAATGGGAATTAAACAGAACAAAGGGAGGACGGCAGGAAACTGCGTAACAAAGTTTGACACAACTTCAAAAAAAGGAACCATATATCACAAGAGAACACAGTCAGTATCAGCATGTACAGATCTGTTTCAGGCAGTGCTAAAGGACAAACATTTGGTGCAAGTCAAAAGGGGAAGTGCTTTGTTTGTTCCCCTTTTTTGCATTTTGCATTTTACATTGATACTGAATCACTATCATGAAGCAGTAGTTTTGTAACAGCAGAACTTTGACAGTTGAGATGAGGGTAAATAAGCTGTTATGTGCTTTTGGATTTAGTTTGAAGATCTGAACAGAGGAGCTGACAACAACCCGGCAGCCTCTGCTGTTCATTAGCTTCATTGGGTCCTTTGTTCTTTTCCCTCTTGTAGAGCTAGTGCTCCCCCAGGAGGTCAAAGGGTGCAACAGCCAGCCAAAGTCTAAAATGATGTTTATTTTAGTTGAACTACAGCCAACAGCTATAGTTCAACTAACCAGGAAGACATTAAGTAAACCAGACCGTCACTGGTATTGTAACTGAGGTGCCTCCCTGTCCATTTAAAGCAGTGAGTTACTTTCACGTTAAAGGGTCGCCCCAATTTTTTTTTTAAATATATTAAAAAAGCGACATCCAGGTTACTCAGATTAATCCACACACATCACCTTCAACACTTTTCATAAGGACTATTTATTCATTAGAAACTGGTTCAGATGAAAACTGTCCCCTCAATTAAAACCAAGATTAACACTGAAGGATTTTGGGGACTTGATTTTTATTTTATAGTTTGACAGTATGGTGAGACAGGAAACCAGGAAATATTATCTTGCACATACCTCCTTCACATATTTGAAAAATGTTTCCATTACTTAACCTCATGGGTGTGGACTTACAAGGCATGACACACTATGTATTGAAGTCTCAAATCTGACTTCAGTCCAAGTCATGTGACCCGAGTGTGGTTGATACAATAAGGAAGTGATTGTGCGTATGATTGATTAAGTTATGTACTCTTCAACGCTAGTTGGCACTGATGATGTTGTTATTTTTCATGTGTCTTCTGCAGGCTCTGTCCCGGGTCACACCCAGCGGCCTCCAGTCTGCAGCTCCACGGTGAAACCCTCCCATCCACCCGTGCACCATGGAGGCCTCAACATGCACAACCTGCAGCGCACGGACACACACACGCACGCACGCACACACACACACACACGCACACACACACACACACACACGCACACGCACACAGGACTCTCAATTGATACAGAGGACTACCAACCAATGTGCAAGAGTCTGGCTGCGCTCTTGTTCACTTGACAGAGGAAGAGGTGCACAACCAGGGGTGTGTGTATGTGTGTGAGAGAAAGAGAGAGGCGGGTGGAATACAGTTTGGTTGCCTTAACCACCCTGGCAAAGTAGCAGCCACAGCCTCCCCTCTTCTTCTCCTTTGGAAGATGTGGAAACACTCCCCCCTCCCCCTCCTCAATGTTGATTAAGCCATGGATTCACTTCTTTTCTTTTTTTTACTTTGGTTTTACTTATTTTTGTTCTTTAGCATTAAACCTTCTCTTACACCAGCTCGACTGGTCAGACTTTGCAAGCGTTTGAAAATGGAGAATGACGAGTCTGTTAACCGTTGAAAAAATGTGTGAGACTTTTTTGATTCTGAAAGACACGTGATCCATCATGGCAGTGTTAAAGGACAGTGCCTAAACTCTATTTTGTGTGCTGAAAGAGTCCTTTTCCCTTTTCTGTAGGTTTTTAGGTTTAAATGTAAAGGTGGGATAGCCCCTTTGTTTTAACAATGGGACAAAAGGCCTTTTAATGTTGTATTTTCAAAGGCAACCCCATTATTGTTTTTTATTGTTTCTTGTCCTCCTCAGGTGCGGTGGAACCAGGATGTTATAGTAAATCCAAAAACACTCAGCACATTTTCAGTCTGTTTTCGGGTTGTGACTGCAGTGAAAGCTGTGAATGGAACAGTGAACTATTTGGGAGGTCGCTCTGTCCACATAGAATGGATGATATGTTGTTTTTAACCCGGTGCATAGTAATGTGGTTTTGTGTGTGTTTGTGTGGTTCTGTCGTAGGCTTATACAAGCTCAAAAGGGTGGGGATGTTGAGGGGTCATTTTTAATTTTTTTTTTTTTTTAGTTTTTTGTTTTTTTTAGTTTTTAACTCTTTTGCCTCTTAAACATCACTTAAGGCCATTTAACTGTCTGCTTCCATTTTTTGGCAAAGTACAGTTTTTCAAGCATACCTTTGTCCATTTTCTACCTTGACCTCGTTAAACGCTCATTGTCCGTCTTACTGATGGATGTTGGCCAACAGTTGCTTGTCTGGATGTGCCTCTCCAATACTATCCTAGCAGACAATACACAATTTAACATCCCAGGGGCTTAAATAATGTCTTTTCCAATGTAATAATACTTCCTGCTATTTAGTTTTTCCCAATTTGCGTTTCACTACTTTACAGGAGCGGGTAAATCCACGGCCAAGGCAGCATCCAAACTCTACAGCAAAGGCATAATACTGGTTATTTTTTTTGTCAATTTGCTGGATTATATTGGAGAAATGCATCCTAGTAAGCCAGAGAAACAGAATTGGGCAATGTCCTGATCCAAATAATTTAATATTGAGAATGCTCCATTACATTATGTGTCATTACATGGTTGCACAGTGCACAACTGAACTACTTGATATTTATTAAAGCTGGTCAGTTTAGGTGAGGTGTCTTTGTTATCTGATAAAATTAAAGGCACATTTCCCTAATTTTACACATCAGGGTCAGTTTATCAGTCATGGTGAGTTCTACTCCACCTGTGAGAACAGCTGCAGAACATCTTCTGTAGCTCTGGAAAGGATACAATACTAAACTGCTGAAGTGTTCCTAATTCCACTTTACAGACTATATTGATTTATTGTGAATTATAAAAACAGATCGCATAGAGGGAGCACAATAAGGTCAGAGATACAACGGACTAAATTAATTCATCAGAGTTAATGTAACCAATACAATTAAACCATGTTTTGATCAGCTCCGATACTGATCTTTTTAGAATAACTTGTGACCTCAGACAAGCAATGTTGGATTCCAGGTAGAAAATGGAGCGGCGTGCTGTAACATCGGGTCAAATGGAAGTGCAGAGGTTTTGGAGAGCTATGGACTGAGTTCTTGTCTTAAGAAAGGAGGTCACAGCTGAGTCCCAGCGGTACTGGAGCTACGGACCTCGTGTGTCTCTATTTTCGGTGACTCGTCCTTCCATCAAGAGCAGATTTGATCCAAGCGGTCAGCTGAACTGACCAATGAATCCTGCAGATTTTGAAGTAGAAAATTCTCTATGTGGTAGACTGGTTGCAACGTATTGTAGGCCATTTTCTCTAGATTAAAGGGGGACGGGGTTGTAGTGGTAATTTGTACATGTTTGATCTGTTGTTGTGTATAGGATGTGCCTACTCTGTCGTCGTTGGATGATGACGATAGTGTATGGACGGACTGGGAATGCCTCACTCCATTAGAGTTCCTGCTAAGGCAATTTTTTTTTTTTTTTTTTTTAAATATACTTCACCTGTGGGCTTGAAAAACAAACAAAAAAGGTGATGGATTAACTTGTTTGTCTCACTGATGATGGCTATGATAAATGCAAGTACACTTTACATGGGAGAATAGGTTCTTTCAGTCTGTCATGTCTGCTTCTCTCGGTTATTTCTTTTTTTTTTTTGTCACCTCCTGTCCAATTTTGCTTTTAACTGTGCAGTGGAGATGGTTGCTCATGTCCCACAATGCATCTCTTACTGTGGATTCATGGGAAATCTTTCTCTCCACTCCCACCTTCAAGACTTTTGCTCCTCATTTGTAATGCCACTGTATTTGTGTATTTTAAATTGTGTAAATAAATTAATAAGTACTTGTATATGTTGCTTTTTATTGAGTGGACTGGCTGAAATGAAAAGGTGTGACTGTAAATGAGAGATTTCTTGGGTGGGTTTGCATATTTTCTTTTCAATGTTTCTGAGGGTGGCACAAGAGTCAGCAAATTCATTAGAAATCATCCTCTGGGGACCAGAAATATTCATGCGAAAATTTATAATACCATTTTTCTGGACTAGAGTTTGTTAAACATAATCCTTAGGTCTCTGATCTAAAGGAAACAAATCCTGATTCCAGGTTCTGTACGGGCTTGTTGTCTTTTTAACTATGCTCGCAGCATAACTCAAAGAATGTCACTGCAAGTTGGTTGGTCCACCATTTTGATCCAGATTAAAATATTTATAATCATTATCTACCAGTAGTTATTTGGTAGGTTTTTTTTTTTTACCAACACAGACAGTTTGATAAACTGCTTAACTGTCTCTTTGTGAATTGGGATGACGCTGATTTCACTGTACAAAAGGGAGACTGATATCAGCAACAGTGTTAATGCCTGAAGTTCACACATAAAAACACCTCCAGATGAATGCTGATGTGCTGGGTGTGTGCATAGCCAGCTGTTTGCTAACACGTTCACATAACATCTTTATAAGGTGATGATGTGTACATCAGTGTTATGTTTAAAGCCTGTTCTGCTGCCCCAATTAACTAAACACATTTAAAGCAGATGAAGGTGTCAGTTGAACAGTGTAGTCTCATACAGTCCCTGCTGTGGAAAACAACACATAAAAGATCAAGCACTGAATCATTTATTTTATTTTATTTTTATGTCTGTTATATCTTACAGCTATTATTGTACAGTAGTGGTAGTGTTTGTTTTAACATAAAGGTCTTGCCTAGTGCAGCTTTAATATCTAATACCAATCAGTTGCAGTGCAGTTTTGGGGTGGCTAATGCCAGAATGAAATAGTTCCTTGTAGCAATGACAACATGTAACCATGGGATGGTGCTGTGGGACAACCGTAGCACCTGCGTGCAGCTGCACAGCCAGGACAGTTATGCAACAGGACATGCAGCTCCTCCCTGCAGGACGTGCAAAGACAAACGTCCACAGTGAAAACTGACAAACCAATCAGATGAAGGCGCACCACAGCCTCTTCCCCACAGCAACTGCGCAGTAGTTTATTTATTCCCACATCAACACTCAGTCAGAGCATCACAAGAAGGGGAGGCAGCTTCTGATCAATGCAAATGCATCAGAAATACATCACAAGTGCAATTTATGTGCACACGCACGAGGAACAGGGAGTGTAACTCAAAATATAATCATGCTGTGTGTTTTTGCTGCTCATGCTGCTGATTGTGATGCAATATTGATAGACACATAATCATACACAATAGCACTGTGTGGCATCCCATCATTTGGGGAGGATGAAGCCTAGGTGGAGTTTCAGCGTCTTTCTGCCTACAATAGCTTTGATTTCAATTATTATTATTTTTAATCCCATTACAGAGACTTTTAAAGGGGGCCTTTTTACCAGCCATGAGGAGTAGTATTCAGTGTGTACAGCAGTACGATAAAGTGTTATGTGGCTCTGAAGGAGCTTGGACAAGTCTAAGAGAAAAACCCTGATGGTGTCATGGTGTCAGACTCCAAGTGAACAGAAAGCCTGTTTTCCAGACTATGGATATGGTGCTTGAAATATGTGAGCATTTAGTGGGCAGGGCTGGTGGAATGAAAGATATTGTCTAGTTGCATGATGGGAAATGCAGGATCCAGGTGTTTTTGGAACTTGACTCATAAAGGTCTGTCTGTTGCAGGCCCCCAAAGTTTATGAAAGTACAAAACCAAATTGCTGAAAATTTGCTTTAAGATAAGAAAATTAAAAAAAACTACTAAAAGTACTATAGTTTTAAATGCCGTTTTTCATGTGGTAATGCGTTGAAGAACAAAGGGTCAACCCTCTTTGTGCAGTGGGATCTTTGCTGTCTAACTCTAACTCTTGAGCGTGATATTAATCTTGCTAGAAAAAAAAAAAAATCCCGAAGAGATGAAAGAGCGTGCCATCATGTCCCGGTCTCCCCTACACTGTTAATAGAACAGAAGGCCGTAAATAGCAGAGCGGGCGGGCTCCTCATTGGTCCCTGCCGGGGTGCAGGCGTTAGGACCCAGCAGACTGAGGGCCCCCCCCCCCCCCCCCCCGGTCTGCAGACGTGCGGGCTGCGGTGCTGAGGCTGAGGCAGGAGGAGGCGCGGCGGCATCACCACCGGGTAAGAGACGCAACAGTTTGCATTTCTGCAGCTGACATCGCCGCCACGGCCACGCATTCACATTAACAACCGCATTTTTCTCTCTCCCCCCGTGGACCCGTCCTGTCATACCGCGTGTCCTGTCGTTTCCTCGCACGATGCGTCGCGTCGTGACAGAGTCGTGTCACAAGGTGCGCAGCGTCGTGCGGCCGCAGCGGGTTTGTACCGGCTCCTCATCGTGTTATGTGGCGTGACGTTAGTTTACAAGTCAGGATCGGCTGTTTCAGTCGTAAAACCTTTTATCTCGAAATGAATTCCCTCAACGTTCATTTCAACGCTCTCATTTTTTAACCATTTGAAGGAGCAATTTTAGTGGAGCAAAGTTGGAAACATGTTCGTGTGAAGCGCATGATGACACAAACTGGATTTAACCTTTAAAACGTGAACCTTAACCTTTAACTACTTTGTATTCTTGCCACTATAGACCTGGTGTATAGGCCAAGTGGCTTTAAACAGCTCAGTAACATTTCACAGCTTTTCTACTGAAGAAAATGCCAGTAAGCAAACAATACACCCCATTTTTTAACTAAGAAAAAATTAAAAAATCTTAAAAAATCGGAATATTATCACGTTCAGTTTCCTTCACACCACTTCAACATCTGAACGTGTAAATACTTTGAATTGTATTTTGATGTTTTGAGAAGCTATTTTCACAGTAAACTTTTAAAGCTGCATTCATCAATGTTTTGGCCACTGTCATCAGCTGTGTCTGTGCTGTGTGCTGCTGAGCAGATAGTGTACTGTGGGTTTATCAGAGCTTCCTTGCTGGAAACAGCTGTCGGCTGGTATTGAGATCTCTGAGACTGAACCAAAACAGTAAAGCCACGGGCCAAAACAGTGAGCGAAAAGAAGCTAAAACCAGCGTAGAGCTGAGGGGAACTGCAGAGTTGGCGATAATTGTCTGTGGGTTCTTGACTACAAGCAATACCTTTCACATTACACACAACCATTTAATCCAGTGTTAATATAAAACTATTGGTCAGAGCACCTTTAAAGATGATGTCCTACAAACTAATCTATACAGTACATTCCCACCTTTCTGAAATTCTGCCTGATGTGTGCTTTTGTTTATCCTATAAATATCTGGAGGTCAGAGCTGACTTCATACAGCATGTAGTTACATAACATACAACAGTGTACGTATACATGTACGTATATATCGCATTAGACAGTACATTAGTACATGAGTCACAAATGTTGATAATAGAAGAACTTGGCTTTAAGATCAGCAGCTATAAAAAGCTATATATTTTAACGACAGAGGAATCATTAATAATGCTGGAAATGTTCTGTTGAATCTTCCAGTGGAACATGATGAAGGTGTAAGCAAAGCAGCATCAATCAGAGTAACTGCAAGACTTGAGCTGATACCCAAGGAGACTCAGAGGAGGTTTTTGAAAGCAGATATTACAGTCCAAACAATGACTTCAGGATATTTTTGAGCTGCCTATGACTGTGTAATAATGCAGTATATTTTGCTCCGGGGACTGACTGAAATACACAGGCGCTGGTGCTTCATAGTTTTTTTTAGGCTGGTCACGTCACATTCCCGTCAGCACGAAGCCAGAATCATCATGTTACCCGGAAACGCTGGATTGCTGGCTGCTTTGGTCTGAGCCCAGCCTGCATTTCTTCCTCACAACTGGCTCCTTCAGCTATTTAAGAGGTTGTAAATTAGCAGATGGAGCCACTGTCCATTTCCTCTTCACTATCTTTACTGATTTGATTTGATTAAGATGTTAACAAATGTTACAAAAACATCCTGACCTTTGCATGATTTTGACTCACTACACACATATATATACACACACATATACATACATAAATGAACCTGCAAGTGTTCATGGCTGAGCTGCTAATGTGTGGTCGTGGTGGTTTAAGTCACGTCTGGCTCAGACCCAGTGGAACTATAAATCACAATAATGGTTCATTACAAATCACAATAGGATACAGTTGATCAGTTATTCAAACTTGCTGGCTACTGCTGGCTTGTAAATACTGACTGACTAGATCTGCTCATTTTAGAAGACCCACACTGAAATATATTTTATCTTTTTCTGATGTTTACAAGACAGAAATACAAATGTTGCTCCCTAAACTGCTAACACGTTTCTTCTTTGTTTCAGTTCCTGTTGGGTACTGGTCCGATCACAGTGCTCCTGGAAATCTCCCTCCCCTGCTCAGCCAATCGGCATTGTTTGACGACAGGACTGCAGATAAACATCATGTGTGACTGAAGATTTCTGAGGGGTCAGAACCTGTGTGAGCCTCTCTGACCTGTTCTTAGATATGTTATAATCTACACATAGGGGCTTAAAGGGCACAAAACAGCAAGGGCAGGGGGTGCGGCTTTATTTTAAAATGCTAATATTAGATAGTAATTTTAAATGCTACACATATTCACTAAATATGTTTAGTATGGGAGAAGTCTAATTCTTTATGTATTTGTGGTGCGCAACTGAATTGCGCGCTTAAAGAGAAACTCTATCCAACTGCTTCTTGTTATTTTCCTTTTCCCTCCAGCTTCTCTGTCTGCTTTCATTAAATCATAGCCCAGGAGCACCATGGGAGGCGTGGCGGTGGAGGTGGGTGAAGGGGGGGTGAAGGCTCCAGATGGAGGGTGGGGCTGGGCGGTGCTGGCCGGCTGTTTTGTCATCACAGGCTTCTCTTACGCCTTCCCTAAAGCGGTCAGCGTGTTCTTCAAAGAGCTGATCAGGGAGTTTGGGGTGGGATACAGCGACACAGCCTGGATCTCCTCCATACTGCTGGCCATGCTCTACGGCACAGGTAGGCTGCTGCGTGGACAGTACATACAGCACAAACACATACAGCAGGTGGACCCAAGCAACAGATAATAACCAATACTACCTTCCACTGGCTGTATTCATTCTTTTTCCTAATTTAATTTCAACTATTTTAAGAAGCGCGAGGACTACCCAAAAAGCCAATCAAAATACTGTCTCAGCCAAAGATAAGACTTTATGAAATGTATGGACACAGTGAATCAGTTTTCCGGCTGCCAGTCTTCTCCGATAACTCTCGGCAAGAAAGCAAATAAGCAGATTTGACTAAATATTGAACTGTTCCTTTATGTTTGTTGTTTCGCTTGTGTGATCAAGTAGGTGTTTCAGAAAAACAAAAAGAACAGCAAACATTGTTTGAATTTGATCCAAATGATAAATAAACATTATATTACAAAAATAACACTACTTATTCACTTTTTAGCTTTTTCCAGAACTTTCACCTGCCCCTCATTGTCTTCATCAGCAGAAGGAGTTTGCTCAGTTGTTGCAGATTCAGAATGCAGAGTAGCAGAGCACACACAGCCTGACTGAGTGTTGTACTTTGTCCAGGTCCTCTGTGCAGTGTGCTGGTGAACCGCTTCGGCTGCCGTCCAGTGATGATGGTGGGCGGCCTCTTCGCCTCGCTGGGAATGATCCTGGCCTCCTTCTCCACCAGCATCATCCACATCTACCTCTCTACTGGAGTCATCACAGGTCTGACTGTCAGCTGAAAGTTTCCCACCTGTAACACTGTAACATCTGACCTTTCCTAACCAAGAGGAATCAACGCACCCTCAGCTACCTTAGGCTCATGTCAGTCAAGCTGACATTATGTGTTATGTGACTCATTTATGAGGATACATTATTTTAAAGCTCTCTATATACCTATACCAAGTTTATTAGTATCCAGTGTATTTGCCGAACCTTATATAAAAGTTCAGTTAGCCAAAAGGCAGCTCAGCAAGGAAACAGAAAGAGGGAGTTTTATACTAAAAAAACTGACTTACTTAGACTGCTGATGCTTCATGTATTTTTGAATGATTTTGTCACCTGTAGGATCCACCCAGCTCACACGACTTTTTTAATAGATTCTTTTAAAAGGGGTTTATTAATCCACCCTTTGAAAAAAAAAACGTGATAATGTTCAACTGCAAAATTGAATTTGGCTCTTTTATCATCCATATAGTTCATTTTTTAATCTGATTTGGATTTAGTGTTAGTCTTTAGACGAAAATGTATACTAATTTTAGTCTAGTTTTAGTCAACAAAAATTAAAGAAAATTTTAGTATTCATTATTTTTTTATCAGTTTTTTGCCCCTTTCTATGACGACCAGCTTCTCGCCTTGCCTTTTGTGTTTGGCCGTTCACAACAGCTACTAACACTTTTGCCTTTGGAGAATACATTGTATAAACAAGTTCTTTTTTAGCATACCTGGTTCAGGGTTAGAGTTAAGACTGGTCCACAAATGCAAGGACAGTCCCTGTTCAAAAATATCATGCACATCATTCTGAAATAAATAAGGCCTGTATTTAAAGAGGAACTACTTCTTGTAGGCATATGATGTTAATACCATGATTTTCCAAGACTGTATGTGTTTGCGTGGATTTAAAAGTTTGGTTCAGATGAAATCTCTTGCCGTCCCTAACCGTGGTGAAATATTCTCCGAGGTCTATTACAAATGTTGACTTCTGTTTGCACCAAGATTTTTTTGTTTGCTGGTGTAAGATGGTTAAATGGATGTTTGAAAAAAATAAGTAAAAGAATATAAAAAGCCGTCTTTCCTTTGCTGCAGGTTTGGGGTTAGCCCTGAACTTCCAACCATCTCTGATCATGCTCAACCGCTACTTCAGTGAGAAGCGTCCGCTGGCCAATGGGCTGTCAGCAGCAGGAAGCCCTGTGGCCCTGTGCTGCCTCTCGCCGCTGGGCCAGGTCCTCCAGGACCAGTACGGCTGGAGGGGGGGCTTCCTCATCTTGGGCGGCCTTCTGCTCAACTGTTGCGTGTGCGGGGCCCTCATGAAGCCTCTGGTCGCCCCCAAGAAGCTCAAGGCTAAGGACCTGGACAGTGAAGAAGGAACCGAGGGGCCAGAGAAGAAGAAACCCAAAGCCAAACTGCTCGACTTCTCTGTGTTCAGAAACTGTGGCTTTGTCATCTACACTGTGGCGGCGTCCATCATGGTGCTGGGGCTGTTTGTGCCTCCAGTGTTTGTCGTGAGCTATGCTAAGGAGCTGGGGAATGAGGACACCAAATCGGCGCTGCTGCTCACTATCCTGGGCTTCATTGACATTTTTGCACGGCCCACGTGCGGCGTGATTGCCGGACTGAAATGGGTGCGGCCTCGTTGCGTCTACCTCTTCAGCTTTGCTATTATCTTCAATGGAATCACTGACCTGGTGGGCTCACAGGTAGGTGAATGGCTTGCACGTTATGAGAAAGCTAAGTCAGCTGATATAAAACCTAAACATGCCTTGCTTGTCCTTCACAATGCATTTCATTCCCAGGCCAAGGACTATCCATCGCTAGTGGTCTTCTGCATCTTCTTTGGCATCTCCTACGGGATGGTGGGAGCGCTGCAGTTTGAGGTTCTCATGGCCATAGTTGGTACTGAGAAGTTCCCCAGTGCAATTGGCCTGGTCCTGCTCATGGAGGCCATTGCTGTGCTCGTGGGTCCACCTGGTGCAGGTCAGTATTTTTATATATCTGACAGTAGTACATGCAATTGAGTCTTTTTGTCTCTGAGTCTTTGAGTAGTGCAGTCTGTGCAGCACCAAGGACAGAAGGCGTTCCTAAACGTGTATGTAAACTAACATTATCTCTGTGTGGGTCTCCCATTTTATCCTCTCATCTGTTTCCCTGTTACTCCATCTTCTGTCTCAGGCCGGCTTCTTGACGCCACCAAGAACTACATGTACGTCTTCCTGCTGGCAGGAAGCGAGGTGATCCTGTCAGCCGTGGTTCTGGCTACTTGTAACTTTCTGTTCATCCAAAAGCAGCCCTCAACACCAGCAAACAAGCTCGAGAACATCACAGTGACGGATGACGCCAAGACAGAGGGGTGCAGCGAACTAGCGGAGATGATTGACGAAGAGGAGAAAGGAGCAAGAGAGAAGCAAGAGAAGGAGACAAAGAAAGAGGTGATAAAGGAGTTAAAGGAGGAGGAGGAGGAGACAGACAAAGAGAAAGTAGAGGCGGTCAGGCCAGAGAATGTAACAGTGGACTCACAGGAAGTGGAAAGATTCTTGAAAGAGCCCCAGCAAAACGGTGACATGGCCACCAGTCCTGAAACATGTCTGTGAGCCGGGATGGAGGACGCTGGATGAGATTATACTTGCAGGCTAAAGTCATTCCTTTTTTTAAATAATCCAACAGCAGGATTAAGTGTACTTTGAAGTGTTCTAATGAGCACCCTATTGGATAGTTGTGCTTTCCTTTTCATTCAGTGTTCAGTCCAGGTATTCATGTCTGTCGTTTGCAGGGGGCTGATAGGTGTCACTGCCAAATGAAATAGTAAGAGTTATGTCAGCAATATGTTATCACTAGATGTGGTGGTTAATAGTAAACAATAGAATAATTCAGGTACAGCATTGCCTTGTGTATACAGTCAAAAGTTTTGATGTAGCCACCAGCAAATAAAGGTTGACAAACAAATCCTATGAAAAGATCATAACTACAGATGGAAATCAGCTTATAGCTATATCTGGTGCAGTACATTTATTGTGCATTGTCCCTGTTGAATAAACAATGAAAAATTAAATAAACCAACAATCACATCAAAAAGTGGCACAGATAGGCTCTTTCATGCTACTCCAGCAGAGTAAGAATAGTATTAAATACACGTGGATGGTGCAACATGGTTAATAAGCTGTGATAGTTTCCTCCGGCTCTCAGCACAGTGAAAAACGTTTTACTATTGGACAACAGCACAACTTTGTGTGTCAAAGTTCACCAGAATTGACCTTGTTGCAAAAGATTCACATGGATTTGTTTGCCCCGTGAGCATTCAGTTCATCATGGCAATTCTATTGAAATAAATTGATTTCCCTGCAAAATTTTGCTGTTTTAAATGCTGGTCTGACCGGGGCTTAACAAGCAATGTTTATGTAGCCAAAGGCTGATATACTGTAATGTGTTTTTATCCGCAGATGAAAATAGTCCTCAACAAATTCACTATTTACTCCTGTTTTAGTAATGTTTTTAAAAAGACTACAGTGCCCAGCTATTTAAGGAAATTATCTAAAAATTACACAATATATTTGTGAGGTAGTTTTAAAGATTCACATTTGCAGTAGGAACCAATGGGGCTGTAGCTGAGAGCCACAGACAATGTGAGGGAATCAGAAAGTATTGAGAGATGGACTAAGACATTGATTATTTTGGTCTTTTCATTGGATTTGTTGACCATAAAAAAATATAGAATCACGGCAGCCATATCTTTCCAAAACAAAAGGCTGCTTTTTTCTTATAGGTTATAAAGAGTCAGAACAGTTCAGTTGTGCAGGTAGGAACACATTTTATTAATGCTTGAAATGGTTAGTGTTTGCTGTGAAAAAGCTTAAAAGGCTTGTAAACCGCTCACTGCAATTTGTTTCCATGTGGTCTGTAATGTCCCAGTTAAGGCAGGTTACATGTTTAAATGAGAAGTGGTTTCTGTCTTATCAGTATTAAATGGTTGCTAATGGTCGCTAAAAGAGTGTCAGTGTTGCAGTTGTTTGAAGATTGTTGCTGGTCTTGTGGTAGTTTTGTGATTCATCCTCAGATTATGAGCAGGGCCCAAATGCTCTCCACATCTTTGTTATGGTCTTCATAACTGTGTTCCATGAGACATTTTAAATATTTCACCGAAGCATGACTGAAGTGCTGTTGGTTGAAGGTAGATCCACACTTACGCTGTGGTTAACTGTTGGTATGTGGCTTATGTGAGTTGTCAATTTGCATTTGTCCCCAAAGACACGAATTTCACATTGTGGTGCAAGAGTTTCACAAGATAAAACATGGCTTACTGCTAGTTGGGCAAAAACAGACTTTGAGGAGATCACTAAATTGACTTTTTCCTCAAACTCATGTTTCTACACGCTTTGTATTGTCTGTACTGTTTGTGTATGTTTCAGTGAAACAGAATGTTAAAGGAATTTTTTGTTAATAACAATTATTACTACAAGCAATTCATAATGTTTTGGTATTCTGTCCTGATATTGGGCTCCCTTTAACAAACTTACTTGGTGTTATTTAACATTGTGTAGGTTTAAAGCTGCATTAATCAATGTTTTTATGTTAAAAATGGATCAAATACTAATGTGTGATGTAAAAGAAATAGCTTGTTGTGACGAATCCACAGAAAATTATCACCAAATTCCCCTCCGCTTTGTAGTCTTTCAGCTCATTGTTTTGGTTTTATGGCCTTCACCTTACCTGTTTTGGTTTACTGTCACAGCTTTCATCGGCTGTGTTTGTGACATTATTTATTTATTTATTTATTTATGAAAAAGCTATTAAAACCTGCTGTACGCTACCGTTCCAGCACCAACCAGCAGACAGACACAGTCCCTCAGTAGCTGGTGATCCCAGTGGAAAATTAAGCAACTAAAGAAACTTGAGAGACAATATATTTCTCTCAGGAGTTGATGGGGAGCAAAACAGAGCTAAAAGAGAGGGGATATTTAGATGACATTCCTTGCTCAAACACAACTCCAAATGACTGCTAATGCGCTGCTCTATGTCTGCTGGACTCACGATGTCAACTTTATAAGGTGATAATCTGTTGATGTTAATGTGTTCACTGCTGGTTCTGCTGCCCCCAAGCGGCCACAAACAAAATTGCTTTTTCAAGTGTAAGCATAGAGTTTACAGTTGCTAATCGTAGTGTATAGTTACAGGAATACTCCATACTGACACTGCAGCATACAACGTGTTCACATGTTTTATCTTGGTAAAAATGAGATGTAAACATCAAGTTTATCTCTCTAAGTTCAATACAGAGATAGCTTGAAAAGAATGGAGGAAACATCATGCACATTATAACTGCCTTGCCGTTCCAATACATATAATTTTGGCCATGCACATGAACCTTTGCTATTTTCTCCTTACACTGCCCTCACAGAGCATTTAAAGTTCAAATCTAAAGAGAAAACATCACTTTGCCCCTTAATTCAATAGACTTGTTGCCATTATAGTGCATAGCGAATGTATCTGTGTCAATCATACATTTTGCAGGGAAACAGCACATGATATAACACAACAGCTGGGTGGGCGATACATCTATCAGTATCCATGGCGATGGATGATTTCTACAGTGAGAAGAGTGAGTGGGCTTCATGTGAAGTGTCACTCAGTTTTTGGAAAGGGCCACAATGTTCTTATTTTATTATTTAACACAGAACAATCTAATCAAAACGATGAAAATGATTATTTTTTTTTTTAACAATCCACCTGCAATAACTGCTAGATAAAACATTTGTTTTATTTTTTATAATGCTTCTAAATGACTGATTAAATGTTTTATTTGGTATTTTATTTTCATTTGTTATAGATTATTTTATTGTAATGTAAGACAGTGTATTTAGCTGAACATCATGCTCTCCGCTATCTTTATTATATTTTATATAAAAACATGACTCACTGTGATTCGAATGTACAGTATTTGCAACAGTGGTTGAGACGTGTCTGACAGTGACACAGGAAACGTCACATCTGAGCCTGATAACATATGTATACGCAAGCCATGCAGCTGCTTCAACAAAGACATTTTGGATTTATTTCCAATACGTTTAACTGTATTAACTGTTTCAGTGTTGACTGTTAAAATGGGGCCACACCCCAGTTAACTTCCTCACTCTTCTAACCAAAACTTAGTCCAACTAGTCCAAACTGACTGAACTGGACTTTCATTTGTTTTTCTGTTACAAAATTCTATATCCATTTTGTAAAAAAAACAAAAAAAAAAAAACAGATAAAAATCCAGGCTAACCGATGTTGTTATTGTCTTGAGTGTCAACATGTCTTCATAAATCAAGTCACCACTATGTGTGTCTCTTGTGAGCAATATTAACTTGTTAGGACCTAGTTGGGTTAATTTGGCTCTAATAAATGTGTAACATGAGATCTGTAATAATACTAAAACAGTTGCTTATTCAGTCATCAAAGAAAGCTATTTTTCAGAGGATTGATTGAGCAGTTTGTCTCATTACTTTGAAAAGTACATCACAATACTATGTGAACGGTGTGGCTGTCAAGCAAAGGATGATGGTGAATAAAGATATTAAACACTGCTGCACTCCTTTGTAAAAGATGGAATAATTTGTTGTTCATAAATAAGCAATTATGACTAATGGTAGTGTAACTGGTGTAACTAGGTACATTTTCAAGTACTGTAAATAAGTAGCCAAGACCTAACTTGAGCATTACCATGTGATGCTAAAATTAAAGTGAATACAAAACATGAATACACTGTTAGAGATTAAACTGGCCAACAGGATGTTGAGTAGTTAAAAGCTCACATCAATCAGTTAAAACGCTGCTTACACATTAATATTAACAAGCCAATAATATAACATAACATACTGTAACACACACAGGGACCACTTGTCTGCATAACAAGTGCTTCTAATTTTGATACTTGAAGCACATTTTGCTGATAACATTATCTTGTAATGAAGTATTTTGCATGTTTCTATTGCTACCTTGCCAAGGAAGCAATAATTATTCCAATAAGGAAACCTGGGAAAGATGCCAGTAAGCCAACAAACTACAGGCCTATTGCCTTGACATTACATATCTGTAAATTGATGGAATGGATGACATGTTATGGAGAAAGGGACTGATAATCAAATTTCACATTATGGGAGTTAAAGGGAACATGTTCAACTGGATTATGGACTTTCTGAGCCGAAGATCCATCCAGGTTAAAATAGGGTCAGAAATGTCAAGTAAACATGTTGTAGAGAATGGAACACATCAGGGGAGTGTTATAAGTCCCACTTTATTCTCTGTCATGATAAATGATGTATTTGAAATTATGCCAGTGGATATGGGAAGATCACTGTTTGCAGATGATGGGGCTCAGTGGAAAAGAGGGAGAAATGTGAAACATGTAGTTAAGAAACTACAAGATGGAATCCGTCAAGTTGAAATGTGAGGGATGAAATGGGGATTTAAATTTTCAGTGGAGAAGACAAAAGTTATGCTCTTCACTAGAAGGAAACTCGGGAAAGGCAATAATCTTAATTTATATGGTGATGAACTAGAGAGAGTTGAAACTTTTTGTTTTTTGAGAGTATATTTGCCGGTGGTGGATTTGAAATTACTTAAAATTAAGGAAAACAATAAAAGTGTAGATTTGGTGAGTGAGTTTTATGGGTATGTGAAATATAAATATAAAGACTATGTGCACGTGTTTACAGATGGATCAAAGGTTCCAATAACAGGCCAGGTTGTGCAGTAGAAGTTCCTCGCTGTAGAGGTGAGATATACAGATGGACCTCAAACTGCCTACGTGTATTTACTGTTGAGCTGTACGTCATCCTGATGGCTTCAGAAAGGGCTGAACAAAACAAACTAAAGAAAGTCTTAGTCTGTAGTGATTCAGTCTCTGCTGTGTACAGTCTCATGACAGGTACGGTTAGTAATCGTCAGGATTTAACATTTGAAATAATGTCAATACACACAAGAATGAGGAAACTAGGTGCTGAGGTCGTATTAATCTGGGTTCCTGCTCATACAGGCATTCTGGGAAAAGAAAGAGTGGACAAATTATCCAAACAAGCTATTAAAAAAGGAATTGTAGATAAACATATTCATCTTTCAAAATCAGAAGGAAAGGGCATTGTACGGAGGGAAATCAATAAAGAGTGGCAGCAGCACTGGGATCAGGAGACAAGAGGAAGACACTTACATTCAATCCAAAACAAAGTTGGTATTATGAGAAGTAGGGGAGGAAATAGAAAACAAGAAACAGTCATGACTTGATTAAGAACAGGACACAGTAACCTGAACACAACACTCCACATTATAGGGAAGCATCCAACCGGCTTATGTGATCACCCCCAGGTACCAGAAACTGTAGAACACGTACTGGTGAGCTGCAGGAAATAAAAGTCACAGGGAAAGGACATGTTGGAAGAAATGACAAGATCGGGGATGACAGGAGCAGGAATAAGGAACAGACTGGAGTGAGGTGAGAGTGGGCCAGGTAGAAGATGCCTGGACAGCTTTTTAAGGGAGAACAGAACTGATGAGGAAAGTGTAACAGTTCAGACATTGTAGGAGGTAACCTACTCCAGAAGATGGCAGTAGTGCAACGATATGGATGCAAGCTGCCGTTAAAACCCAAAGAAGAAGAAGAAGAAGAAGACGAAGAAGAAGAAGAAGAAGAGGCCACAGGAAAGGTTTCCCACCGGTGCTATTTCGCTGTTGCACCCAGTTGGAAAGTGCTGCGCCAGGAGGACTCCAGCAGTCCCACAGCATCCCAGGTGAAACAACAAACTATTCAGATATACACTGATGAGTGCAGTTAGTACACGAGCAGAGCAGTGCGTGAGGCTGCCGGAGGGACATGAGCGTGTTATAAGTCCTGTGAGACGGGCTGCGGGGCTGCGCGGGGCTGCGCGGGGCTGCATCATGTGCGGGTTACCTGTCCCCTGACTGCACGGAGCCTGCTGGCTACCCGCCGAGCGTCAGGGGCGGATAAGTGTTGAGGCAGGCGGTCGAAAGACAGACACGGTCAAAATGCTGAGTGGCCAGCTTCGCCCTCGCTAACGTTGAGAGACAGGCGGACACTGGGGGACAGACAGCTAGCGCTGAGTCAGCGACACATCAGACCGTCAGCACGTCTCCAGTCTGTACGGGGACAGGTAGCCACACTGTCGGGTGACTGCAGCAGTAGGCTCGGTAACTTTAGATACTTGGGGGAAGGTTCGTGTGTTCACTGCTTGGTTGAAACCAACAAATACTAATAAGAATAATACTAAGAAACTAAATACCTAGAAATAGACCGTCGTGTGCTGGGATGTGTCTTTACTAATGCTAAGCAAGCAAGCCCCGCCGTGCCAAAATAACGAGGTTGGCCTAGATACAGTGTAAGGCTCCTGTTGGGGTTGGAAAGAGAGCCGAGATACCAGACTCCGTAAGAATCTCCCTAAACTTTAGTGCCAGAGAAAGAATGAGGGTTTGGTGGAACTACAAATTCAGGAAGTGTATCTTTCACCCTTTATGTCCTGGAGACCTTCCTTATTCCGTCCAGTGTCCGTTGTGTCACCCAGGGGGAAACCTCTTTTCTGCAGGGTCTTTGAAGTTTCGTCCTCCCTGGTCGGGTGAAGTCGGCTGTGATGGCCAAGCTCGAGGGCTTTGAGTTCTGGAGGAAGACCCTGAAAGAGGCGCGCTTCGTGGTGGCGCCCATGGTGGACCAGAGCGAGCTGGCCTGGCGCCTGCTGAGCCGCCGGCACGGCGCTCAACTCTGCTACACCCCCATGCTGCATGCTCAGGTGTTCGTTCGGGACGCCAACTACAGGAGAGAGAACCTCTACAACGAGGTGTGTGAAGAGGACAGACCGCTCATCACACAGGTGAGGGTCCGCGCGGGACGTTTACAGGTTGTTACTGATGGTCGACTGTAGCGCTGCTGGACGTTCTCTCGTGCAGTCGTCGGTCACAAGGCATGTTATGTGAATTCACACTCTATATTAACATCGTCCCTCATGTAATGACAGCGAATCCCATTGTGACCTTCCTTGTGTGTCAGTTTTGTGCCAATGATCCAGAGGTGTTCCTTAAGGCGGCCCTGCTGGCCCAGGACTACTGCGACGCTATCGACCTCAACCTTGGCTGTCCGCAGATGATCGCTAAGAGAGGTACGCACAGTTTCTACAGAAACGAGCCCCCGAAGTTCAGACTTTGGCGACTCTTAAAGAGTGCAGAGTGCACACAGTGAAAGAAGGACTAACCCGTCTCGTGTGTCTGCTTGTTTCTAAGGGCGCTATGGAGTTTTCCTACAAGACGAATGGGAGCTGTTAGAGAAAATGGGTGAGTCTGTGTTACTATTAGAACTTATTTTACGACTCTGGAACGATTCTGACAAAATGTAAATTCTAAAACCAACCTATTTACAAAACACCACGGAGTCACTGTCTCTAACACCAACATTTCCCTCTTATTTCACAGTCAGGTTAGCCCATGAAAAGCTCTCAGTGCCCATCACATGTAAGATCCGTGTGTTCAAGGAGATCGAAAAGACAGTCCGCTATGCCCAGATGCTGGAGAGAGCTGGATGTCAGGTGTGATCACATTGATCATTTTAACAAGAATCCACGATGATTAATTGTCCTTTAAACATGTAAAGTATGGAGCTTATTTGTAATTTCAGTTTATTTATATTTATCTGTAAAATCTGCCTTAAATGAATTAGGCATTATAAATGTCTGAGAGAGTCCTACATTTGGCTTTGTCAAATCTCTTCCTAGATGCTGACAGTGCATGGCAGAACCAAAGACCAGAAAGGAGCGATGACGGGTATCGCTAGCTGGGAGCACATCAAGGCAGTCCGGTGAGCCCCCAGCACCTTATGTTAATCCTTCACATGTACTGCATATCACCTGTTACATAAACCTTTTCAAACCAACTCAAACTAATAATTTAGTGCTCCTTCATGCTATATTTTGAATGTTAACACAAAATCAAATGTTTGCCTCACCCTGGAAAACAAGATATTTTCAGTAACTGTTTGGTGTTTTTTCTGCTACAGGAGGGCAGTAAATATTCCAGTGTTGGCAAATGGCAACATTCAGCACCTGAGTGATGTGGAGCGCTGCATTCAGGAGACAGGAGTGCAGGGAGTTATGAGTGCAGGTTAAGAATACACTGTTTTTTTTTTTTTGTTTGTTTAGATTTTCATTGCACACATTATTTTCTAAATGTATTGGTGTTAATAGCTGATGTATAACGTCTGTCCATTTTTGTATTGATTTTTAGAGGGGAACCTCCACAACCCTGCACTGTTTGAGGGATGCAGCCCCCCAGTGTGGGAGATGGCTGAGGAATATCTAGAGGTGGTGAAGCAGCATCCCCCCTGCACTCTGTCCTACGTACGCGCCCACCTCTTCAAGCTCTGGCACCACACGTATGTCTCTCTCTGTCTGTACAGTATGTGTACATACATATGCCTGTACCTGACACCAGATATTTTATAAATCCAAGATAGATAACATAGTCCTCATTCTTAAAGGCTTTTCTCTTATAGGAGTGAAACATAAAATAATCCCATTAAAACTGTAATCTGTAAAATTTGGTTACTGTGGCAACAGCTAGTGCAGTTCAGTACTAAAGTAAACACTCAGAATATCAGAAATACAACAGAAGAGCAGCTGGTGTGTCTGTTTATAATGAAACATACATTATGTTCCTGTGACTCCTTCAAAATAAAAGCCACCTAGTGTTACAACAGTTTAATGCTTTGAATATGGATTAGCAGCAGTAGGAAATGTTGTGTAGCATTAGACGTAACTTCTAATCCAGCTGTGATACAGGATTAGAATGAACAGAAGCAGCGAAGCTGATATCAAAAGGATTGAATGACAAACTAAAGTTACATGCTGCATCGTTTCCTTTGAATCATGTGTGTGTGTTTGTGTGTGCGCGTGCGCAGTCTTGTACAACTATCTTTGTGAGAACCAGTTTGAGTTTTAGAGCATGGGAGTGAGGACATTTTGGCCGGTCCTCCCTTTCTGACACCTTCAGCAGGCTGTTTGTGGGTTAAGACTTGGTTTTAAGGTTCAGGCTAGAATCAAGTTTAGGTTCAGGTTAGGGTAAGGGGCTCGGGATTGCATTATGTCAATGAATGTCCTCACATGTATAGCTGTACAAAAGTGTGTGTGTGAAGGCAGTTTTAACAGCAATAAAAACTACTTCAGTATATAAAGAGGTCATTTACAGAATGGAAATACATTGAATAGCTATTGCTGAAAAAATGCCAACCATAAATGCTATCAAAAACACGGTTTGACTTCATGAAAATTTAAAGATTATAACATCAAGGCAGGACATGAATCCACACACACACACACACACACACACACACACACACACACACAGACAGACAGACAGACAGACAGACAGACAGACAGACAGACAGACAGACAGACAGACAGACAGACAGACGATTTGGTTCCTGGTCCATTTCAGCAGTTAAGACGAAGTTGCTTAAAGATGATCCAAAGACAACAATCTAGTCCTTGAATATCATGACCTCTGAAAAATATGGAAGGTTGTCTTTATATTTGGACCAATAATCATTAAAGACCAAAAGACTTAGGAGAGTGGTAACGCATCTTCAGTCAGTATAAATCTTGTTTTTTGCTGAGATTAAAAGTTTATATATGTTGCTCGTGAGATTTTCAACATGCTGACTTAAATTCAAATCCAAGCTTCTTATTTAAGTGGCATTTTGTGGTGGCTGACTAGTACAAATACTCAGTAGTACTACAGATTGGTGATATGAACAAATATACCATGAAATTGGTCAGAAACTTTTCCATACAGTCTATATCGTGTATATTTAACATCTCTTGAATGAGCAGAACTGCTTTATGGTTATATTTATATATGATTTTTGCATAAATGTGATGAAGCACAGTGAGTAGTTGGTTATTTAATTAGCTGCTTATTTAATTATTTCTTTACAATAGTACAGTATCTGCAAAAATTTCTTGTCACTCAGATTATATATAATCTGTGTGTGTGTGTGTGTGTGTGTGTGTGTGTGTGTGTGTGTAGGCTACAGATCCACCAGGACCTGAGGGAGGACTTGGCCAAGGTGAAGACTCTCGAGGGTTTGGCTAATGTCAGCAAACAACTGAGGCTGCGCTGCCAGGTAACGGCCAACAGCGCCTTAAGATATGCACAACTAAGGACTAGGCAAACCAATTCTGTTGTTCTGTAGCTAAATGCTCACAAACACGGGGGAAAGGTCAAACAAAAAGCAGGCAGACTTTAAGAAGAAGAGAAAACACCCCAACAGTAGAGCGGACGACAATAATGAGATGTGTTGCTGATGGACAAAATATACATAGTTACGCTTTGGCTACATTAAACACGTAACGTATGTGGAGAAGATGTACCGTGGAATGTATCTTTTTACTGGCTACACCTGCGGGGGTAGGGTCACAGGCAAACAAGATGGGGAGCTTTCGTTTGGGGATTGTGTAGGATTGGTTCTTCATTTCTGTACCCAGCACAGTGCTGTGAATATTTGACCTTTTTCACTGAGTTTTGTGGTTCAGTCTGCTATTTGACAATCGTCAGTTATTATCAAGGACACAGGTAACCGCAAACAGTCAATAATAATAATAATTATAGAAACTCTCAAAATCAAACTAAAATAATTTCCTGTATATATGTGTGTATATATATATATAGAGAGAGAGAGAGAGAGAGAGAGAGAGAGAGACCCATTTCTGTGTAAAAAATATGGAGGACAGGCCTATTTTTCCATCAGTGTAGCAGATCTCTATGGCTCTCACGCTTGGTGTAGCCCGTTTCATTGATTATAGTTGAAGCGTAGTGTTGCAGCAGAACGCGTTCAGTGTAGCCTGCCTGCTACACATGCAGACTGGAATACTTACAGGATGAAGGAGAATTGGTGTAGATGGTCTAAACCTGTGTGTGTGTGTGTGTGTGTGTGTGTGTGTGTGTGTGTACAGGAGGAGATAGCCAAAGAAAAGGATGTGGAAGAGAAAGAGGGCGGCCTGCCTTTCCCCCACTGGATCTGCCAGCCGTATGTCAGACCAGCGTGAGTCACAACCCTCCGTTGTTTTCAGTTTTCTCTATATCGTCTTTTGGATAGTGAGATCTGAAGGAGAGAAGCAGCCGAGTATCACAGCATGCAACTACCCAAGAACTGAGCTTTAACTGACACCCGTGAAGAATCCTGCGCACCAGTCAGAAGTGAAGTTAGAGTAATTTTACTGACTGCCTTACAGGCCAAAGGAGCCCATTGCCAATGGTAACGGTCAGGGTTCAGAGATGAAGACAGTGTGTCAGAAGAGGGCACTGGAGGACTCTGACGGAACCGCAGACACTCTCTCCAAAAACAAGCAGAAGAAGAGGTCGCGAAACCCCAACAAGAACTTCTGTCTGGAGCAGAAACGTGAGTCTAACTCGCCACTTTCAAACCGCTGTGTTCCTCGTTTGAAACATTCATGTTGAATGATACTGAAATCTGACAAATGTTCCCTTTTCTTTCCTCCCACAGCCAAGTACATCAAATGTGAACAGTGTGGGAACCCAAAGGTAAGCAGTCAGTTTAAGCACTGTGTACTAAACTGTTAGCCTACTCTCTCAACCAGATGCCTCTCAGGTACCAAAATTTGGCACAGTTGAGTGAAGGTGAATCGATACTTGGTAGTGTCAGCGTGATTCGGTTGGTACCCTTAAATGCTTGTAGTGAAATTCTCTGCTTTGTTCAACAGGACCAAAGAATCAGGAAGAAATGTCCAGTGCTTTCGTTTGATCTTCACCTGATACGGTTTTATTTTGCTCTGCAGGGAAATAAATGTGTCTTCAACCTGTGTCGAGGCTGCTGTAAGAAGAAGGCCTACAAGGAGGTGGCAGACTGTCCCAGTCAGTACACACACACACACACACACACACACACACACACACACACACACACACACAGATAACCATGTTGGGAATTTGTACAAACGAGTGTTGTACTGTCTCTGACCAACAGCTGATTATTTTATGACTTATGTATCTGTTGTGCCTTTTGGGGGCACAACAGTCATTTTTCCAACAACAAGCTGAGGAGGGCTGAAATTATTAGTAGACCAGGGACTATAGTTTAGTTCAGTTTATTACATCTGTTTGTCAGGGACCATATACAACATTAATCTCACATAAGGAGAAAAGATTCAGAGTTCCAGATTTAGCTACTGTCTAATTTCCATCTGCAGTCCCTGGGCAGGTCCACATAAACACTAATACAACTAATGCAGTTAATACAAATGCAAATACAGTAAATACTAAAATCAATCAAAGATCCAAATATACATAGTCTACACATATCAACCATTACACCCAACACTTTGCAATAATTCTAAAAAATCATTGTAAATGGAAACCCTTTAGGACAGGAGACTAAGGTCTCTTTCACACCTGTGGTTCATTTGGTCCAGACCAAAGGAAATAAAAAGCTGTAAACCTGAAGTCACACAGCAGAGGAGAAATAACCAGTTATGAGCATTATTAGTCCTGCAACTGGACCGTGATGAACAGAAACTGGGAAGAAAAGAGACATTTGTAGTGTGAGTGTGAGTAGGACACGGGTTCAAAATAATGTGTGTGTCCTTCGATTGACAGGCCACGGGCTGAGGTTCAAGACCAAGGCAGAGAAACAGAAAGCTGAGGAGGAGAGGAGGGAGGGCTCAACTACAGAGACGGAGAGAAGCAGCAGCTCTCCTCAGCCTCTCCCAGATCCAAGTACAGAGCAGCCACTATGAGCAGGACTGTGGCCGTCTCTACATGCAAAAACCGCTCTTTGTTGATACCCGGTTAAAGTCCAGACCAGTTAACACTCACACCTCCCTCGAATCACTTTGATGTCTTAAATTGAAGTAGGTTCGCACAACATTACAACCATCTTGGTCTTCATCAAGTTGTCTCATCTGATGAAGATTTGGTTTGGTCCAAATGTTCATCGCAGCTGTTGTGTGGACCTCCTTTTAATTGAATTAGCTGGTGATGAACACCCAGGGGGGCAAGCTGTCGTGTTTATTCAGCCAATAAAGGGATGTGATGGGTGATTGGTTCGGGTAACAAGGTTAGTGTGTGCATGTAGAGGTAGCCGATGATCAGTCAGGACGTACAGTACACACAGCTGCTAAGTAACCTCAACAACAAGGGTCTGTTTGGAACTGATGGTGAAATATGGATGGATATTGATCAGCAGACCAAAACCATAAAGTAACAAAAATATTTTTTATGTGAAGTGGATTTCCAGGATGATTAGCTTTTATTAGCTCTTTTTTTTTTCTTTTCTTTTTTTACTTTGGTTGATAGAGTGTTTCTCAACAACTTCTGTCATCTTTTATTTTTAAGACAAAGATTTTATGAGGTTGAACATTATTTTGGCCAAAGTTGTTACTGAGCCACCAAAGTGAAAAGATTCAGTAACGATCATATTCCTGTCCTTACACATTTTTATTTCTTTCATTTACGGTCACAAATGTGGTTTTGCAACTCATTAGTTAAGCTATCTGTTTCGGGTGAAGGTTTGCCTGCATTGACTCATGTACGTGCCTTCTGATAACAAGTACCACTGCCTATCAGATATGACCTTGAGCTCACAAGGAGGAAGACAGAGCGCAAGATCAAAGTGGTGCTCCATTTGTCGTCTAAGACGTCCTCAGTGACTCCACAATCCAAAAGAAAAAGGTGCTGCCCATATAATTGTGCATATAGTGTAGAAAGTAACATTATGAGATTTGGGGGATAAGAAGCTATATATCAAAGTCATCTCTGTACGAGTTTAGCCTAGCTTAGCACAAAGATTAGAAGCAAGTCTATCTCCATCAAAAGAAAACACACACTTTTGGATGTGTTGGTGACCAGCCTGCTTGCTTGCTAACAACATTTAACACAAGAACACTTTTTTTTTTAAAACTTCTGATGAACGTTTTTGCTGTTAGATGTGGTAAGCTAGCCTACAAATGTCAAGTTTCTGTACTGAATGCACAGACAGGTGATTGATATCGATCCTCTCATCTGACTTAAAGCCCTTGAAAAGCTTTTCTTCAAATCTGAAGTATTTCTCTGTTACATGAAATATTCCTGACAAAATAGGCAAATAACAATCAAAGTTAAAGTTTGTAAGAAGATCATCAGGTAGAGTTTATTACAAACAGCTGGAAACTGCTCACCTGCTTCATCAGGACTGTGTGGGTGTGGTTTGATCAGATTTGATTGACAGTGACCTGGTAACAAAGGAAGTAGGTGACATCACCTTTTGTAAATGTGTCCCCGCCTATGTTAAACCAGCGAGCAGAGCACAGAGAGAAAATGTGTTTTCAGGGACTTAAAAGTAACGTGTTACCCAAAATCCCCTTTTAACAATAAATTGTTACCATGGTGATTTTAACTAGAAAAATGACAATGACAACACATCTTGTAGCCACTGGGCGCCGTTGTTGCTGCAGCTGTTCATGACTTCTCTTGTTTTTATTGATGACAAATACAGAAGACATGAACCTTGATTTTCCACTTCTTTATTTATCCTTCAACAAGTCCTTCAGCTCAGTCCTGCAATAGTGCAGGATCAGCAGCTGGATCAGGAACAGAGTTTGTCAGGGTTTTCTTGTGAGGTCAGTAACCATCAAATAGTAAATTAATCATTTCTATTTTTTAAATGAGCAACCTTTAAAGAGCACATCATCATTAATGTCATTTATTTAATGAGTACGGCTCTGGGTTAGGCCAATGTCTACGACTTAGTTTGATAATCAACTTTTTTTATGTGAAGGCACTATTGGAGCTATGTTCTCATGTCCATGTTAGTATTACGCAATTAGTGATTATATGATTTTTATATAAAAGAGTACTAAAGAGCTACTCAAGTAAAATGCATATCCTCTTGTATCTATAGAACCTGAAAGCATGATATTGTGAGCGGACTTTAATGACATTTAATGTCATTAAAGTCTGATTATTTTCCTTGTTTATAGAGATCACTGCAACAGTGTCGACGTTCACATAATTGATAAACTTAAATAACTTCCAGTTTAAAATGAATTCAGATGAACATGGCGGATGTTGCTTTGTTTCCCCATGGTCAGAATCCTCTTGACTCACAGGCTGTGATCTTTTGATCATTTTTTAAAAGCATTTATAAGTTATACAAATGAAAAACTGCAACTTAATCAGCATGATAAACTACCAACTGCTGGAAGTAGCCAGCAATCTTATCTTCACATATAGCAGAGCAAGTGAGACATCATCTCTCACTCTTTGTTGTATCTAAGTGTGGAGGTTGGAGCAAGTTGACTCCTACATTAGGCTTCTGCTTTTCTGCACTGAAATCATCGATCCACTATTCTCTCACAGGTCAAGGGTTGTTTACTTCAGGTTCGATCAGTAAGAACAGACCCCACGTCTGCCCAGCACACAGTGTAATACACTTAGTGATGAGTGACACCAGCATTTATCAACTGATTTTACAGGATATTCAATTTACACTTCATAGTTAGTGCTACTCAAGCTATAACAGTTGTATGAAGTCTTCTGTGGCTCTGGATGAGATTTGTCAAGTCTGAGAAAATAACCTGCTGGTCCTTTGGGACTGGAGATGGATCTGCAGAGTTTAAAATGCAAAAGTAGCAGCAGTGACCAGAAACCAGTAGGAGTCATCCTCTTGGGAACATGAGTGTCTGTGGAAACTGTCATCACAATCCATCTTTCAGAATTCAGTTCAACATGTCTTGTCCCTGATAAATGAATAAAACCCAGGAGAACTGCAGTAAAATATTTACACTTCAATTGTATTATTGTATTTGATTATTTTATATCTAATTTGTTATTAGTCTTATATGTTTTGTAACTTTAATGTTTTAGGTTCTGTGTGGTGCTGCTATCTTCACCTGAAGATTTTTTTATCTCACTGAGGCCTTTTCCTGGTTAAATCAGGTGATTTACGTGCTGGAAGGGAAAGGAAACTCATGGTGCTATTCTGGAAAAGTATTTGGATGGTTAGGTGATAATACACCATTTCCAGTATTTATTTTACTATATACTTTATAGTATACTCTTAATGTCAAGCTGAGCAAATGATAATGAAACATTTTGCAGACAGATGAAGTGGATCCTTCAGGTGATGAACAGAGTTCAGGGGAAGAGTTAGTGTGTTGGTTTGGGGTATATTCTGTGTTTATGTCTGCCTCAAAAACGTGGACATGAAATTCAGTGTGCAGCCTGTGCTGAATCCCCCCCCACACACACACACGTTAGTTTTAATCACAGATTCACCTCACAATAAAATTGATGCTTTGAAGCTTTAATGCAAAGAAATTGAGTTGAACAAACCAGAGTACATGTCAGCCAGCATGAAGGACAACATGGACTGACAGTTCAAAACAGCAGAGAAGCTATAAAGAGGAAGGTGGGTTGTCGGGGGAAGGAGACCGGACAGCCTCGGTTTAGACCTCAGCGGAGGCTTCCTCGCCTCGGTGGATGTAGTTGTTGATGAAGCGCAGATGCTTGGACACCTGGGTGTAGACGCCGGGTTGGCCTGGGAGACCACAACCGCTGGGACCCCCGTAGCTCATGATGCCAACCTGCACGAAGCCACTGCCTGCACGGCAAACCAACGGGCCACCATAATCCCCCTTTAGAAACACAAAAAAACACACACACATACACACTCGTCTGAGTGTTTCCACCTTGCTTCCTTCCTTATTTTAACTTCTTGACAAACAGATAAATGTGGGAGTTTTGGAGGAATATGTCAGTAGCTGGGATATTATTAGACAATATACAAATATTTAAGTACTAAAATTCCTGCATTCAAACTTCAGTAAAAGTACAGCATATTATTAGCTTCAGTAAAAGTACTGCTTCTACAGTAAAATGTCTGCAGTGGCTGTGACATTATTAGATTGTGAATATGCCTCAGTGTGTAAGCAGCATTTTACTATTGTGGCTTTACCAGGTGGAGCTAGTTTGAACTACTTCGTAGTAAGTAGTGTAGTCCAGTGCCTGTGCCCTCCCAAAGGTTATTGAATTCACATGTTAACCAATTTATATAGCAAAACTCACTTCACAGGCGTCCTTCCCTCCAGCCATGTCCCCTGCACACATCGTGTTGGAGGGCAGGCTAGGATACACCTTCTTACAGTCACTCTGAGGGATGATGGGAATCTTCAGCTGCTGAAGAGTTTGTGGATTTGGCAGTGGAACTACACGCACACACACACACACACACACACACACACACACACACACACACACACATCACACACAGCATGAGTGCAGAGGAGGAAGTGATATTTTTATGATTATGGGATGTATTTTATGGCTGAGTGTTTATGATTCGCCAAGACCATCCTGCTGGTCTTATGTTACTACTGTATTTTTTACAGTCCATGGCTACAAGACTGATACCACTAATGAACACGTTCTAGTCCCCCTCCAGTCATGAATGTGTTGTTACCTCACTGTGATGTATGAGCTGCACTGCGCAGAGAAGGGGGGGAAGATATAATTCTAAGAATTTCTAATGAAGTATTAATGAGTTAACATTTAAATAAACATGCATGGATGTGTAGTTATTTACTAATTTGTCCTTATACAGTGTGCACACCTTTTAGGCTACTTTATGTGCAGAACTTACCATTCCCAACGTTCCCCCAGCCAGTGATCCAACACTCAGATGATGAATCGTAGGTGTCGTCGACGCTGGGCAGCTTCACTGGGGAAACATTCTGCGAGAATGACAGCTTTTTCTTCAACTGTATCAGAGCGATGTCGTTCTCATAGCCATTGCTCATGGCTTTGTATTCCTTGTGAGAGATGACATGGAGTATGCCCATGTAACGAACAGCCCCATTTTCCAGGTTGTGTGAGCCGACCCAAACCATTGATCGAGAGCTTTTAGGCTCACGCCGCCTGGCAACACAAACACACACATATTTCTGCATTTATGGATGACCTTCCATCATTAACTGTAAAAATCTTACCACACACCACACATGCCTAATAATCAAAGGTCTGCTATGGAAGATGATTAGGTTCATGTGAAAAAATATACTTGCTTGAAAAAAAAAAGACAAACCACACTTACTTGTCCCAGCAGTTTGCAGCAGTCAGAATCCACTCATTGTTGAGGATTGTGCCACCGCAGCGCCACTTGGTGACACCTTCAGATGTGATGTTAATGTGGACCATCCAGGGCCAACTGTTCTTTGGAGCATCGTGTCCCCCGATGATGGAGCTCCTCACCTCAGCCCCAAGCAAGCCTAAACAAGAGATAATGAATGAAATTGCCTCGTGCACTCACAGGAGGACGCGCATACACAGTCCAACCAATGGGTTCATACTTTTCCAACAGTCTACAGGTGGTTGTAACATGCACAAGCAGCAATGCATGGATGTAAACAATGCTGAATTTAAATAATTAAAGATGGTGAAATTAAGTATAAAGTTGAAATAAAGTTGAAAACAATTTGACTGGTTTTGTCATAACAGATCCACGATATTGATACCTTATCTTATGATTATGTATCAGTCTATGAAGGTTACAAATTAGACTCTACTAGTAAGAGCTGTTAAATTAACCTCCACAAAGTGAATACAGATAATTCCCCTCAGAATAATGGTCTCATGCTGACAAAGATGATGTTTGTGTTCCTCACCTCCAGTGTTGTGGATCAGGACCAGCACAGTCAGAAGTTGACTGAAAGCCATGGCTGTGATTGAGTGAGGCAATGGCTCTACAGCTTTATATACACAGATGGAATTCTTATCAGCACCATCAGCCTTCCTTTTCCTCTCAAACCTCACGTGAAAAAGCACATTTATTCTGTGAAGTAAACTTTTAAGATACTGGTACTTTGCTTGAGTATTTCCACTTGGTAAGGCTTTATATTGTATTATTGCTCCACAACATTTCAGAGTGAAATATTACACTTTTAACTTAAAATGCATCTCAGAGTTGTAGTACTTTTATTATTTAATAAGGTTATAAATCAAGAACATAGTATAATCTCTTAAAATATGATCCAGTGTGAAAGTTTGAACAAGACTAGACTGAATATTGTGGTCTAAAGTAACAGCAGATGCTAACATTTTACAACTTCAAAGGTATTAAGTATTTTAATTTCAAGTATGAAGTTGAATTAATTAATTCCAAGAACATAACCCTGACCAAGTATGGGTAGTATAGACCATACTCTTTAAAATTTCGAGCAGAACCAGGCTCTGGGTGGGCGGCCATCTGCCTCGACCCAGTTGGGTTGAAAGGGGAGGAGAGAGGGGGAGAGGGGAGACAGAACAGGAGGAGAGACAACAAATCAGACTAATAATAATAACAACTGCAGCAGTGAGTGTGGAGCAGGAACATGGTGGCAGCAGACGGCAATGCCATCTAGAGTAACTATATCTATAGAATGCAATGCAACACAAGACGCATTGCATGTGTTTGGGGCCAAGAACAATAACTTCAATAACAATAACAAGAGCAGAAAATTGCACATCATCCAGTTTTTTGCCTGAAGTTTGGCTAACTGATTGGCTTCATCTGGCTTTATTGATAAATATAATTGGGTATCATCTGCATAACAATAAAAGTTTATGGAGTGTTTCCTAATAATATTGCCTAAAGGAAGCATATATAAGGTGAATAAAATTGGTCCAAGCACAGAACCTTGTGGAACTCAGTGACTAACTTTGGTGTGCATGGAGGATTCATCATTTACATGTACAAACTGAAATCTATCTGATAAATAGGACTTAAACCAGCTTAGTGTAGGTCCTTTAATGACAATCAAATGCTCCAGTCTCTTTAATAGGATCTAATGTTCAGTGCCGATCAGGAGTAATTTTTCAGATCAGGAGTTATTTTTGTCAACAAATACATTAATAAACACTTTAAAATGTCTTTTTTGTTCTAAACCATTTATGAAGTGTTTATATACTGCGTCTAAATGTTAAATAGGGGGGTTCAAATAAAGGCCCAAGAACATCCCTGACAAACAGCTTGTGATGCTGGACACAGGGACAGTGAACTGGATCACAATTTCTATAAATCCAGAAATAATGAATAACTAGAAAATAATTAATTAAATTATTTAAAGTATTGTCTATTTTAGTTTAAAAAAGATCCCATGATTAGCCTCAGAATAGTAAACATGAAATTTCCCAGCTAAGTTCGTGTCCTGAACCGCATCACCAAACCGGAACGTTTTATGGTTGTTTTGCGTTTCCGCAGGGATTTATTTGTATGAGACGCCTCGTTTCATCCTACGTCGTTGAAGTTTAAATTGAAGCTAACGTCCTCCAGCATACAGCGGGCCGTCGGCGGTGAGTCTGCCGCCTGTGTGTCGCTGAGCCCCGGGGGGGGGGAACATGGAGCAGCCGCCGACCGCCAGCGTCAACGCAGACCCGGTCCGGCGCTCCGACATGGACGGTGGGTCCCCGTCAGACTCCTGAGTATCAAATGACAAAACATTACACTCATGCGAGTCGCTGAAGGTCTGTGTCTCTCTGTTGTCCGCAGGTCGCTGCGCACAGTGGCGCAACTGGACCGGATTTTGGTGAGTCTTTTCTCAGTTTAAACCAACGACAGCGAGGGTCACAGCGGCAGTAACAGTGTTTCTGCACAGTCAGGTGACGGAGGGCAGAGGTAGGCCAGTGTTAGCTGGAGAGTGACAGCGGTGCCGGCTGTCAAATTAAAGTCCAAAGCAACAGAAGCCCACAGCTTCCTCCTGCCAGTCACACAGCTGGAGGGAACAGAAACCCTCTGTTTGATCTCACTTATACTCACAGCTCCTGACAACCCTGACATTACCTGTTTTATTCAGGAAAAGTTATTGTAGAGACAGCACTGAACACTGATGCATTAATAAGTCTGGAGTGAGCGATTTAGATCTGCAGTAGTTTTGGAGAAAGCGGCCGGCCCGTCGGGCCCCGCTTGCCAGTTATTGGTGATCTGAATCTGCTGACGGACACTGTCTTGTCTGATCTCCTCTTCTGATTAACTCCTCAGGCTCCTTGGGTTGTGCAACAACTTTGCATATGTGGTGATGCTGAGCGCTGCCCACGACATCCTCAAAAGACAAGAGTCAGAAAACGCCACAGCGTCTGTAAGAAGGGACATTTGTATTGCAGTATTTGGCAGGAACAGTCTCCCTTGTTACTGCCACGGGCTCAAAGTTACACAGTCTGTATGGATATGAAGCTTTGAGGCAAATTATTCACTTTTTACCTATTTCTTTTTCTATCTAGGCTTCAGCCACACTGGCCGTGGGTTTCCAGGGTAGGAACAGTAGCAACAGCAGCCGCTATGACTGCAACCCTGTGTCTACTGCGGTAAATGGAGATTCACTACACGCCACAAAATAATCTAAACCAGTCAGCATGTAACATACACACACAATATGAAGTGATTTAAAAGAGGACATCACACTCTTCAAACATGCTGCTCTTGGTCTGAGTGACAGTTCTGACGCGTCTCTCCTCAGGCTGTCCTGTTAGCCGACATCCTCCCAACGCTCGTCATCAAGCTGCTTGCTCCCTTTGCGATCCACAAACTGCCTTATGGGTAAGACAGCAGTTATTGCTTGTAAACCTGTCCATTAAAAATCGCAAAAACGTCCGATGGTTTAAATGGGAACAGCCGATTTCAGCACACAGCCAATGATAAAAAGGTTTTTGTTATTCACCCAAACAACAATAAAAGCACTCACTTTATACCTGCAGGTTAAAGCCAACAGTCCAACAAATATCCATCAGTCAGCGTTATTCAGAAACATTTTGGCACTAGATGTGTGAATGTGGTGGTTACTTTGGGGCCTCACATTACTTTTTGTCACACTGTGGCCCAGGCCTGTACATTAGAGATGGGACTTTATTCCAAATGTCCCCTGTTAATGCAGTCGTAACACAGATGTTTCTGTGTCTTCCAGCTGCCAAAGGGGCCATAATGTTTCCCTTTCCTGGGCTTTTATTTTAAATAATGTGCAGGTGTCCAGTTTCATGGATGGTTAGTGTTATGTTATTGTATTGTGTTAGTACTTTATGTGGCGTGTATACAGTGCAGTGCAAAAAGAATATTCTACGTGGTTCTGTAATGTTTTTGTGGTGTATGGATATTGTGCTCCATTGTGAATTTCCTGCCTAATTCCTGTTTTTCTAGTTTCCGAGTGTTGTTCTGTGCCATCATGGCAGCAACAAGTTTCCTCCTTGTGTCCTTCTCCGCGGCCGTGTGGATGAGCATTCTCGGTAAAGCCGCCCCTTTCTACAGAGATATTATTCATTTTAGTCACAGCTTTTATCAATATTGGTGGTGGAACTGATGATGCATTAGATCAGCTCAGCCTCGCTTTCATTTCCCGGCATCTTATCTCGATGCAGTTAGTGCACAGAAACCATGATACCATTTTTTAATCTGATCATGACCTGCTGCTAGAAATATGTGTCCAGTAAAACTTAACGGACAACATCACAGTTTTCATCGTGTCCTGCGCGATGAGATGGACCGACTCTGCAGTGTCACGTTACTCACAGGGTCACTGAGGACACAGACACTACAGGGCTGAGCCCAGACCCCTGGTCAGACAGGGACACACTAACCCTCTGGGAGGCCCCGTAGATATACGTGTTCATCTGTAAATCTGAGTGAGCTGATGACCTGAACACCCACCATAACCCCTTTGTATTATGAGTTAAGCACAGGTGGAACTAAAAACATTAATGTCCCTATTAGCTATAAAAGTGAGCCAGCGTACACAATACTAGGGTCTTTGAACTGCTACAGCTAAATGGAATGCAGCTGTTATTAATGTACTTAGATACAGACATAGGTCAAATATATAACAGTTGTTACATGGACTGTGGGAGTAATTTGATAATGCTGGCAGGTATCTCAGGCTTAATGTCTTACACTATCATGAGAAGGGCTCGTTTAACTGTACTGGGGAGATTTATATTGAAATAACATAATGGAACATGACGGTATTGTTTCCCATCCAGCAGTTCAGTTGTAGTTTAGTTCATCAGTAAGTACACTGTCATCATGCTGAGTGACCTTTTTGCCTCTGTGTTTCTAGGAGTGATCTTTGCCAGTATCAGCGCCGGACTGGGAGAACTGTCCTTCCTCTCGCTCACGGTCTTCTTCAGCAGGTAAATGCTTATTCCTCCCAAATATTCTCGAATCCATATAAACTGAGATGAGATGACGAGATCCAAACTGACCTTGGAGCTGTAAGTGTAAGGTACAGTCTGTTAACAGAAAAGCACTCGAACAGTAGGACATTATATAATAGTACATATAGTAAATAGTAAGCTGTTTCATAAGCCCAGTTGTTAAAAGGTATTTTTTCATGTTTTACCACATTTGCAGATTTACTTAAAACTGTTTCTAAGTTTGTCCTTTGACGTGAAGACATAGGCTGTGTTCGAAATCGCATACCAACGTACTGTGTACTACATCCTCAATCAGTACGTCATTACCAGCAGACTGTATACTCAAGCAGTACGTCTTCTCTGCATCACGTGACTGTATCGATCACTCGACTTTATCGATCACGTGACTGCATCAGTGGCACTATTACGGTCCAAGCTAACGTTGAATAAAAATTGTTAATCACAAAGATAAATCAACATTACCTCTTACACTCAATGTAAATTATTATTTTAAGGCAAATTAATATTATTGCATATATTTTCTACAGTACGTTTTTTCCTTATATGCAGTGCATTTTGGGGTGGTTGAGGATGTCCAGTAAGCTCACGGTGCATACTCAGAAATTGCTAATCTATCTAATTAAGTACACATAGTTAATTAAAATAATAATAATAAAAAAGTCATATGACTAAGTTTCCTCTAATTTAAATTTACCAAGAGTGTTTTGACCACTTTTCTTTCTCGCCTTGGTGGAAATTGGCTTTGCTTCTAGTTGTGAACAGAGGCTTTTTTAAAAACGTTTCAATCTGACATCTTGATTTCAGTTGAAATCAAGAGTTGTGCGAGTTGTGCGAGTGAAACCAGTGTTTTCTGTCACTTGACTCTGTGATGTTTTTAAGTTTCCATAAATGAACGTTCAAGGAAGTGAACAGTTCCTCTTTGCAGCCACAGTGCCATGTGACTATAATGGTAACTGTAATTGAACCTTATGTTAAGCACGCTTCCAGTCACTGAAATGTAATTTTAATATTGCCCTGTCGTGAACCTAAACCAGTGGATAATTGTCCATTGCGTGTATGTGTGTATCTGACATGTTCTTGTATTGTATCGGTCACTAAATACACTATGATGTATTTATCAAAATATCTAGTTTGGATAGTAAACACAGTGTTTTCTCTATCCACTTCAGGGATGTCCTGGGAGGTTGGGGCTCAGGTACTGGTGGCGCTGGTGTTGCTGGAGCCTTCCTCTACTCAGGCCTAACCCAAGCTGGCCTGTCGCCACAGCTCACACTTCTCAGCATGCTGGTGGTCCCGTTTGCTATGTTGATTAGGTACGTGTGGACGTACAAAGATGAAAAAAAGATTCTGTGTTTGTTACCAGTCGTTCCAAAATGTCTCTTTAGTCTCAACTTCTGACCGTTAGATTAAAGGTACATAGCTGTCAAAAATAATTTCTACCATCCATGATATGATTCTATCCAAAGAGAATGGCTACTCCTTATAAACTCTGTTATTGTAGAACGAGATGAGGGCATAATATAAATGTGTCTTAGCTTTTTTTCTCTGTTCATTCCTTGTTTTACTCACTATACTAATGAAATCTTTTTTCCCGCCTATTATTTGTGGCTCATCCTGACACCACCACCAGCTATTTCTTCGTGCTGGTTCCTCCACCTTCATTACCTCAGTGGAAAAGCAGGCCGACAGAATATGCAGCTGTGGAGGAGAGACGGCAGCTGATGGATGAATCAGAAGAAGATGAGCAGGAGGAATCAACCCCAGGTACGTGTCACAAACTGAATGTAACCCGCAATACAAATTATAAAAAATACCAGACCACGTTGCCATGGGATCACACCAGCCGCAACACCAAATTGGTGTGTATGGTGCAATGGAACAGATGACATGAGGAATTTATTCACTATGCTTAACTATCCTTGCATGGTCAACTTTTAACCTGTGTTAGTATTAACATATATATGTGTGTTGGCACGGTGTGCACAGACATATAAAAAACACACACAGACTCACAAGGTGAAAATAATACCAGCCACGTGCTGGTATTAATAAATTAATATACTTAAAAAGAATTTGAAATTTAAATACAGTGAACAAGTCCATCCAGTAAAAGCAAGACTCTCAGCAAAGGAACCATATATTAATTTTGTTGCTTGGTGAGTGAGTGGGCTAATCTAACAGCACAGTGTAACATAGCTGCAGTTGTGCAATACATTCATGATAATGAAGATATGTGTGTGTGTGTGTGTGTGTGTGTGTGTGTGTGTCGGGGGGGTGATCTAATTTGGCCTTTTGAGGTCCGATAACTCAATAGTTTTCTCTTCATTTCAGATATGTATATTTCTCCATGTATTGGACGAGATAAAGGAATCTGTATGTCGTCTGATACGTTATCCCCTCTGTGTAGCAGTTGAAACTGATATTCAGGTTTTGTATGGTGGACCCGATAGAGAATTATGAATCGAGCATTACATTTCTTCATAATTTTGTATTTGATATTTACACTTTGTAATCAATGTGTGCCTGCTGTTTTTTGCTGGACAGGTAGAGCTGTGTTTGTTTTTTTTTTTTTGCTGAAAACAGCTGCCCGCTGCCGTTGAAAAAAAGCTCTAAGCTTTATGAGAGCAGTGACAGTGAAACAGTTCTGGGGTGGAAAAACAAAACTTTGTGCTGAAAGATGCTAAAACACTCTGTAGAGCTGAGAGGATCTGCAGAGATGGTGATAATTTTTTGTGGATTTATCACCGTGAGTGACACTTACTTAACGTACAAGTAGTCATGTGATCATTAATATAAAAGTATTGATTACAGCTGTTTTAAATACCACTAATTCAGTTGTCAAAATCCTCCTTAAAAGACCACCACCATCGAAATTAGCCACTTGACCTGTGCACGACATTTTAATGAATTCCAAATTTTTGGAAATACACTTTATTTCCAAGAACAAGGATCAATATCAATGTCATTAATGTGTGTTAAGTATGGAGCTGGAGTCCGGACATATTTAGCCTAGCTTAGCATAATGACTGGAAGCAGGGGGAAACAGTTAGCCTGGTTCTGTCCAAAGGCAACAAATGCACCTACCAACACCTCAAGAGATCAGCAATTAACATGTTGTGTCTCATAGTTTAATCTGTCCATAAACAGAACTGTGAAAACAGATTGTGGTTTTTGGGGGAGATGCATGCAGGCAGGGCATAGTGACTGTGTGCAGCTTCCTTAAGTGTTGTCGCCACAGTGAGGTTGCCAGGTTTGGCTCAATGTGGCTGTATAGTGACTTAAACCCGTGCTCACTGACTGTATCTGGCAGCCTGCTATATAGCCAGCACAAAGGTTCAGGGCAGATAGAAAAACTGTTGTTTGTCAATAAATAGCTCCAAGACACAGCTCCCTCTGAAAAAATGTGTGTGCAGCATGTAAAAAAAGGCAGCTTTGTGAGAGGTGCTTGTAGGTGTATGTTTCACTTCAGACAGAGCCTGGCCAGCTGTTTCCTATTGCCTCCAGTCCTTATGCTAAGCTAGGCTAACCACATCTTGACTCCAGCTCTCTACTGAACTCTAAAACATGTACACCACACCAATATGATGATTGATTTGATGATTGACTGCTATTTTGTTTTTGAATAACTACACATGTTCTCCCCCCCTCCTGAAAGTAACAGAGAATAGGACCACTGGACCTCTCACCTTCACAGAGAAACTGCACATCATCAGAGTGAGAGCACTCTTCACTTTATTTCAGACTTGAGTATTTGAGTGTTTGCCTGGTTACCCTAATATCCCTCCTGATTCCTGTGAGCAGGGCTTGCTGGGGTTTGTGTTTCCCCTGGGTCTGGTCTACTTTGCCGAGTACTTCATCAACCAGGGCTTGGTAAGTTCTCTGGTGCCCTCTGGCATCACATTCATCCTACTGCATGCTGTTAAGCCAAACCCAGTTTAGCATAGGCTGTATTGATGTATGAGATGTAATGCTCATGTATTCGGAGGCCATTGAAACATTTCCAAATATATCAAGTTTTATAATAATACTGAGCCCAGAATAATGTTTCCCTTTTCCAGATGGAGCTCCTGTATTTTCCCAACTTCTTCCTGTCCCATGCAGAGCAGTATCGCTGGTCAATTAACCTCACTACAATATTCTTCTGAAGAAATTACTTCATTTAAATTGTCTACGGAGGAAGACTTCAGTTTGGTTATTAATTATGTGTGTGCTCAGGTACCAGACGCTGTACCAGGTCGGTGTGTTGGTGTCTCGATCCTCCCTGTGCTGTGTGAAGATCAGGAAACTGTGGGCACTCTCTTTGCTACAGGTGAGAAAAAAATTGCTTGTATGTTTTGGTAGTATAGTGGTAGTTGCTGTATAGTGCTATAATTGTATTACCCTTTTCCCACCATCATATTGATATCACATGACTAATTAAATGCAGAACAACGTGCCGCCTTATTTAAGGGCATCAGGGATGGCTGAGGCTCAGCAGATGGAGTGCCCAGTGCTTTTGGACTGCTGAGAGTATTAATTTACAGTGTTAAGCTCATATTTGTACTGAATTGACTTTTTCAAATACAGCGCTGCCATGTGTGTTTAAAGCTACCAGATGTCACTGTTTATTCCTATACAGTTCTTGTGGTAATCAGTCCGTATAGAAAGGAACGTTTGTATAGTTGCTGTCAGTTTGAGTGTAAATATTAATTTAAATATGCATTGTATTGATTCCACTGTGGTTATATTATCATTACCAATTGCACACCCTGAGCCGTAAAAAAGGCAGAAGAGTGAGTGAGAGAGTGTTCAGACACTCAGTGGTGAATGTCCAGTGTGCACAATATTGATCCCCTACCTAGAATAGTAAGAGGTACAGTGATAACTCACAGAGAGACACTTCAAAAAGCCAAATCAGTATTACAGAGATTAGTTACAAGCTATTAGTTATTTCAGATTGCTTGCTTAAGACACAAATTTGTTAAGGTGTCACATTCCTGTTAAAGTTCAGCAGCCCCATCCGTTTTCAATGCAGGCAGTTTGTTTTATATCAAAGTGCTGATCTGCAGGCTCTCTATTTCCCGCAGGTGGTGAATGCAGTGCTGCTCCTGGTTGCAGTACGTTACCTGTTCCTGCCCAGCGCCTGGCTGGTGTTCGTTATTGTCATCTATGAGGGTCTGCTGGGGGGAGCTGCGTATGTCAACACCTTCTACTTCATCAGCAAAGAGGTCAGGTCAACTGTTCATGCAAATTTAACCCTTCCTCAATATGAACCTGTCAATGCGATAAAATCAGTATAATGTACATTTCTGCAGCACTAATTCCACCAGTACAACAGAGGCATGCCAAACTGACCACTCTGCTGATCCAAAGAAAGAAAGGTCTGCAGGAGGTGTCAGTTCTCTCCACAGATTGTCCACATTAATAAGTTTTCTCATATCGATCTCTTTCGTCACAAGTATGTTAGCACTGTTTAAGAAAGAATCTCCGTCCAGAGCGACCCGATAACCGACTTGTTACAAAAAAAATTATAATCTTTAGAAATATTCTTTGTCCATACTAATGTGCCTGAAAACGCATATAAACTTAATAAGCGCATAATATTGAAAGATGTTTCTTATATTTTGTCCGTGGGGTCAAAATATCAACATAAAGCAGAACTATCACCTTTCTGACAGTGCCAACCAAAACTGAAAATGTATATATAATTGCCATGTGGCCCTGCTCTCTGTACAGCCAAGGTGTTTGTTCCACATCAAATGTCTGTGAAATGTGTGCTCACCCTGACTTCTGTCTTTTCTCCCACAGACTGAGGACAGACAGAGGGAGTTTGCCATGGCTGCTGCCAGTGTAGGAGACAGTCTGGGCATAGCTGTGGCCGGGCTCGCTGCTTTCCCCGTCCACACATACTTCTGTTCCCTGTGACCCAGCCCACACACTGACCAGCAGGATGAATAAGCACAATGTGGGTGCGTTTTTTTTTTTATCTGAAATGACATCTGACAAAAGCAGACTTTACTCCTCCATCGATATATTGACCCCACATATTGTATGCAATGCGGATTCCTAATCAGCACCAGTGAGCCATCAGGAGGGAGGTGGGCTCACTTACTAACTTAGCAACATGCTGGGCCATGCTGTGAGCAGCCATGATCAGAGCCTGGGCTCCCATGACACAAGTGGTTTTCAACAGGAAGTCATGGTGAAAGCTTACTTCACTTAATGTGTTTTCACAAGAAGAAAAACTGATGATGCTGTCAGAGAAGTGCAGAATATGTCCATAGCTAGTTTTGTAGACCAACATTAGTTGTGCACTAACCTCGATGACTATTTGTTGCCTGTAGCTGCTTCTCAAGAAAATGTCCCCTGTGGTTCAATAGTGAAAAGCTTTACCTTTGAAGCAGTGATAGCTGAGCTCAGGAAATGTGCAGTTTACTAGCCTGAGAACCACACGAATCTGCAAAAAAAGATTTGTTTGCTATACTTCCGACAGGACATACAACTAGTTGTAGGTCTATTGAATTGCGTCCAGAAGCATTTTTTTTATCTCAACCCAGTGGAAATCGAAAATGAACTGAGAGGATCCAGACTAATTTGCATTTTTCAGTTTACATCTACATTGGCCTTAGTTAGGCAGACATAATCAGAATAATTTTTTATGACATTTATAGTTTATTTTAACAGTGTTTGAGCAGAAGTGTTTTTGAATGAGGAGACATAAATAAGATAGAGAGGTGTATAAAGAACACCTACTGTATCTTTACTTGGTCATATAGTTTGAAGTGCTTCCTGTTGAGTCGGAACTGACCAAACACTGGACTACACGAGAGCTGAGTTTAAGATTAAAACAAGTTTATCTGACTTCACTTATTATGTTTTTTTTTTTTGTTTTTTTTTTTTAAACGATAATCAAGTCTTCATAATGAAAAGTGTTAACCTCTCCCTGCTATTCAGAGCTGGCGTTTAACAAAAGGACCCAGTGCAACTTTAAAACCAGAAATGGTTCAATGATTGATGCTTAAGCCTTAGGTGATAACGTAACAAAACGTGTGATGATAATAACACATTTTTTTTTTTTTTTATTCATATTTACCACTGATGGTATGAGATATTTAGTCTCTGTTATGCTATTCTTACATTTGGATGATATGTCCTCAGTACTGGCACACAACCCAAGAGCCCGACCATTTAGTAGTGATTGTTGCAACCCCATTACAACATTATTTAACATAACACAGTACAGCAATAGAGTTGCTTCTCTGCACAGAAGATAATCTGCTTTATTAAATGAGAAGAACAAGTGTCCCAGTAGATGAAATTGTTATCTGGTGCTTCCTGTCTTCTTACAACCAGGTTGAATCAGGTTGTTGCTGAACCAACTGACATATGTTGCTGCTTAAGTTTTGCTTCTCAGTCATTGTTACTGTTAAAACGGGTCGATTTAAAGAAACCAAAAATGCCTTTTACTATGAGTTTCTACCAAAGATAAACAAGATATTTTATGTTTTATATACTGTCATTATTTGAAATGTATATGAAGTCAGTGAAAAGGTGACGAAGTAACAAAAGACTATGAACATTTTTGGGTATGTTCAAAAACTACTGAACTATTGTAGTTTAAGTAAACTTGGTTTAAAATGTGATTTTATGAATGGTAGTAATTATTATAATATGTGTCAAATAAGACTCACCATGTCTTAATATACTTTGTACATAATAGTAATTATAATAATCTTATAAGATACACATCCTGTTTCTCTTAAACACAACTACCGATATTCACATTCCTAATGAAATTTTTATTTTGTGCTGCTGCTGCTGTCATAAGTTTGTTAAAACTGACAGATTGTGTTTTTAAGCTTGTGATTGTTAAATTAAAATGTAAACATCTCCAGAGGTTTTTAAGTGTCCAATCAAAGCTTAAAAGTTGGACAGAAAGCATAAAAATAATCATATAATAAATGTCATGTAAAATAAAAATGTAAATAAATCTTGAAGTGCAAAATACAATGAGGATTGCTGTTTTCATCGGGGCTGCAACTAATGACTATTTTCATTAATGATTCATATGCTGTCTATTTTCTCAATTAATTGACTCATCGTTTGATTCAAAAAACGTAAAATAGTGAGAAATGCCTGTTACAATTTTGTAAAGCCCAAGGTCACTTCGTCATACTTCTTTCTTGCTAGCTTTGTTTGACTCCAAATCAAGAGTTTTTTGTTATTTTTACTTGAAAAGTGACTTAGACGATTCATTGATCATCATAATTGCTGAATAATTTTGTCGACTAATTGAGTGATAGTTCAATCGTTTCAGCTTGTGTTTGTACAGCTACACATAAACTTTAGTGTTTTGTTTTGGGAATTAAAGACCCCCATCTGATATAAAATATGATATAAAAATACCCTGCTGTGAATCATCAACAAAGTTCTATTCTATTCCCTCATATAATTGAAAATCAACAGAATCTATGAATATGCAAATATTGTTCATTTCCAAATGAAATCTTTTTTTTAAATCTGTGTCTCGTATGTAAGTGTGTGGAGGCTGCGCGCCGCGGTGGGACGGGGCTCAGTGTGTGAGGAGCTGACGGGACTGAGCCATGCGCGTCCCCTACACCGGAAGTTCCAGTCAAGTCGTAGTGTTCATGAGCACGACAGGAGTGAACCGGCAAAGACGATACTGGGGGAAGAAGAGGAGCCGGTGGACGGCGAAAAGAACCCACAATCCACGGAATGAAACATATTGATGTGTGTTTCTGCTCTCGCTCGCGTTACGGTAACTTGCTCTTGCTCGTGTTTCGTCGAAGTGGCGGCGCGGTGAGACTCTGCTCGCCCGGCAGCCCCGGCTAACACACAGCCTTTAGTCAGCTAACCGACATACGCTTTTCCTCGTTTTGGTTTGGCGCAATAAGTGCGTGTAGTTGACGGCACCGGTTGGCAGACGATAGCGTCAACCTTCAGGACAGATTCCCAAACAAAATGGTTGTCTGAGTTATCAGAGGAGCCGCTGCCCGCTGACGTCGTTAGCAGTGAGGGAAGCTACCGTGCTAACGGTTAGCTGGCCGCCCGCAGGCCTCACACTCCCTGAAGAATAACGTCAGCTTTCTCTGGCGCATTTCACCCGTGTGCCGTGCGAATAAACCAGATATAATGTGAGCTTTCTACTGTTTGAACTGTTTGAGTTATTGTTTAGTCAGGAACCAGTCGAAAAAGAAACTCCGGTCCCAAGTTATGAAGCTACAAACGTAAACTAAATGTTTTCCTGTTCCGTGAATGTTGTGGCGTTTTTTCGCTTTTTTTTAAATTCAGGTTTGTTGTTGAATTGCTTCACTGTTTCTTTTCCCTCCGCAGTTCCGAACTCTGAACATCCTCACCGCAAGAAGAGCCTGACATACAAGTGTTGAAGAGCCCCGTCTGTTCCCGAGGGAGGGAGTGTGTTGGGACTGTCCGCTCCGCTGCCTGGGATAATAACGAGCCTGTTGTTTCAGTGAGCCCGGGGTGCGAGAAGAGGAGTGCGCGGCCATAGTGTGTGAGCAGCTCTCCCTATGTGTGTCACAATGGGGGACATCAGTGACCTGGACCGACAGATAGAGCAGCTCAGACGCTGTGAGCTCATTAAAGAAAATGAAGTCAAAGCACTGTGTGCTAAAGCCAGGTAATGGATGAACTTGGCCTGTTGTACAGACACATTAAAACAGATGATAGTGATGCTAAATGTATGCATGAGGGTTACAACGGGACTCGTGCTACACACATCCAAAAAGCTGAGCTGTGTTCTAATGGCACGCTACACACTAATTGTTTACAGCATTATTACATATTAACCATAATGGTATACTGTGACTGCAACTTTGGAATGTCACTGCCGATTAAATTTCACAGAGGAAAGGCAAAGTGGTTATTCGAAAAGATGTTTTCCAAGAACCTTTTCACCACCAGAAGTGTGTAGTATGGCACCGGGAAACACTTCTGTATGTTTTTGTAGGCTAGTTAGTTCGCTATAACTGTTATAGTTACTGTGGTTACAAACAGGAAGTTAACATAAGTGTCAACGTTCAGAATTATTGTTTACAATATGAGTATCTATACAAAATATTACAAGACAAAAGCTAGGATGCAAGCCACATTTTTTAACACAAAGGGATTTAACGACTGCCCTTGATTTATTTTAGTAACTTGGACTATGTACATATACTATGTATATATGTCTGGGCTATTGCGGTATTATAGAAATATCAAACTATGTATTGGATAGTCATAATCAAGATTTATTGGGGCATAAACAATAATGGACAATGATATATCCTTACAGCTTTAATGGTTTGTGTCTGTCTAAACTTGACTATAAGTGAGTATTCTTTTTGCTGTTTTGTAGGTTTCTTTTAAACACTTTGTCATCAAATGGTGCAGAATTGTTTGGCTAAATCTGCAGAAACATCTAAAATCCCTAAGTTATGTGGACATTCCTCTGGTTTAAACACTGAAATGAGGTTTATACAACAGTCTGTTGTAATGTCAGCCTTTAGCTCTGTGTTTGTCCTCTCTCTGTTGTATGCTGGATTGAAATGGAAGAGAGACGCACCAGAAATAAAAACATGCAATGTCCTCCGCCTGGTGGCATACAAATACATTCCTGCCTCTGTGTTCAACACCACTGTCCACCAAGGGAAAAAAAATATTTATCAGCTAGATTTCCTTTATGACCAACTGCTTCCAAAAATATTTAATGAAGTCATCATTTAATATACGTGTTTGTATTTTCAGAGAGATTCTGGTTGAAGAAAGCAATGTCCAGAGAGTAGACTCTCCTGTCACAGTAAGTAACATTTTCTATTGGCTCTTATTTGCTCACTATTTGACTAAAATTAATTAAAAATAGTAATTTTTTCCCTTGTTCTTTTCTCATAGGTGTGTGGTGATATACATGGTCAGTTCTATGACTTGAAAGAGCTGTTTAGAGTAAGTTTCTTTTTTTTTTTAACACACTGCTCGCTACAGACTTGTCATCACGTCTTTAATTTGGTTGGTGGTGCTGGTTAGAGTTAAACACATTGCGAACATTATTAACAATACAATTTACAATGCTGAACACAAATCTTAAAGGATAATTTTAGTGTGTTTAGTCCCTATTTTTGTAGTGTTTTCTATAATGATAATTGGTTATTGTCCATAGACGCAAACTCCTCAGCAAATTTGCTGATTTGAGTTCAAAATAGGTCACGTGAGATTTGTGTAGATCCAAGAAGGAACTGTTTGGGTGGGGGTGGGGAGGTCAGGGGCTTGTGTTCAATCCACAGAAATGGAATTATAATTCAGTGGTTCAATCGGTTTGTAAGAGCACAGACTTAGAATTCCATTTACCCCAAGAACTAGATGTGCTTCTGAAGCCCTCTCGTGCGTGGCCATGACCACAGCTGAAGTTCTGGCGAGCTAAGTAGCTAGCTAGCAGAGTGATTCTCTAAGATGGCCTGGAGGAGAAGGTGGAAATGACACCAACTTATGTGTTGTGTTTTGTGACAAGTGGCTGGCTAGCAAACTTTGCTGGAGCTGTCAGAGAGCCCGTGATTGAAAGTCGCACATATTCCGAGTCTATTCTAGATAACATGCTTCGCAGGCTGGTTGTGAACATCCCTAGCATCAAATTAACGCCAAAACTAGCCATATCGGTAAATACTCTCTCTTATAATATTTAATCAGTATCAGCAGCCTACTATTTTGCATACCTGAAGTATACCCAGCACAGTCAGTGATGGTGGTCCAGACCCTTCATGTATTTTGATGCTTTAAATTTATTTCTATGTAGCCTGAGACTTATATTTTAATAAATCCTTGATTCAAAAACCTCAATTCTGTCTTAGACAGGCTAAATGGAAACGCTACAATACTATAGGTAATGCTAGATGTTACCATTTTGTGTTGCCTCCATCATTGGAGTGAGAAGAGAAACATCTTGCACCTCTCTCACCTCCTGGCTGTTGCATGCAGTGGAAGACTGTAATAATAATTATAGATAATAAATGAACTACTATTTGGTGATTTCCCAAATACCTTTTGTGGTCTTGTACATTGGGCATCGCACATGACTCTGCTGCTCCCAAGTGAAACATAATGAGAGCCTATAAGTGATATTTTTTTATTTTTATTTTTTTAATGGAGCATAGCCCCTGGTTCTACATGGTTTTCTCTATCCACACAGTGTTCTCATATTTTTGTTACCCCTAACCTGTCTGTGTCCCTGCAGATGGTGTTATAGCTTCTGTGTACCATCATCACTACCCTAAAATACATGCATATGAGTGCAAAATGTGTAAATTTTAATGCCTGTAATGCCATGGCTGAGGGTGGACATATATTTTACAGCTGCAGTTAATTGTGCTAGTTAACCCATCAAATACTTTAGTGGCAGTGTTCACCCTGTTTGCTAGATGCTAGATTACTGCTGCATCTAACTCACTTTGAAGTGGAACGTTTGGAAGTTTTTATTATGAGTTTTGTCATGACAGTGACTGGACAATTTGAAGTAAGGTGTTGATAAATTGTGCTGCATTCTGGGGCTTGCAGGACATGCTCAAAAGCCTACTGACAATGCTCGATACAGGTTCAGTCCCATTGAGAAGAGTGGTGGCATTGTTTGTAATGTTGATGCATTTACATAAAATTCACTGTGAAACTACTACTACTATCTTTCCAGGTTGGTGGTGATGTCCCAGAAACCAATTATCTCTTCATGGGCGACTTTGTGGACAGAGGCTTCTACAGTGTGGAGACTTTCCTTCTTCTGCTAGCTCTTAAGGTACACGTGGTTTTCCAGAGATAGAAGTGTGGCACTTTTTTCAATTTAATTTTTAGAGCTGGTTTGTGCCACGTAACACGAGAAGTGTGTGTGTGTGTGTGTGTTGCCAGAAAATTTCTATTCAATTTACTCAGGCATATTTTGAATCTCTTGAGGCCTTTAGGATATGCACAGCTGAAACCCCAATGGCCTCAACTCTCTGCTTCTGCTGTGCTCCTCAGGTGCGTTATCCAGACAGGATAACCTTGATTCGGGGAAACCACGAGTCCCGGCAAATTACCCAGGTCTATGGCTTTTACGACGAGTGCCTCCGCAAGTACGGCTCCGTCACTGTCTGGAGATACTGCACTGAGATATTCGACTACCTGTCCCTCTCTGCTATCATTGATGGAAAGGTGAGAGATGACATTCACTAAAGAGACTGGAATGTTTCTGTGGAGGTGTGGCTACTTTAACAGCCGATTGAGTAACGTGTCAGTCTGTGGTACGACAGTATGTGAGGCATCATTCCTCTCTTTGTCCTTCAGATCTTCTGTGTGCATGGGGGCTTGTCTCCCTCCATCCAGACACTGGACCAGATTCGGACCATTGACAGAAAACAGGAAGTGCCCCATGATGGGCCAATGTGTGACCTCCTGTGGTCAGACCCTGAAGGTATATAGGCGTCCTGTCAAGCCCTTTAAACACTGCATTGAGCAGCAGTGGCAGAACTTTAGTTGGATATTAGCAATGATTTAGTTCTGTCACTTACCCTGATGCCGTGTTTGAAGCAGATCTTCACCTGACCGATCTTCTCTCCCTCAGACACCACAGGGTGGGGGGTGAGTCCCAGAGGAGCTGGCTACTTGTTTGGGAGTGACGTGGTGGCCCAGTTCAACGCTGCCAACGACATCCACATGATCTGTCGAGCGCACCAGCTGGTCATGGAGGGCTACAAGTGGCACTTCAACGAGACGGTGCTCACCGTGTGGTCAGCACCCAACTACTGCTACAGGTAGGTGCAGTCAAACCAACAGTCCTTGAATGGACTTAAGAGAAGTCACAATTACAAATACCGCTCCACAGATGGGTCATATCAATGTCAGTTTGCAGCAGTCATTAATGAGTTCTCAGCTCTTTGAAATGAAACCTGGTTTAAAAAACTAAATTGTCATGTGTTGCTTTACCCTCTAAATTGCTTTCTTTTCTGTGTTTCTCTGGGCAATCAGATGTGGCAACGTGGCGGCCATCTTGGAGCTGGATGAGCATCTACAGCGAGAGTTCATCATATTCGAGGCAGCGCCGCAAGAGACCAGAGGCATCCCCTCCAAGAAGCCAGTAGCAGACTACTTCCTGTGAAGTCTCAGAGCAGACAGCTCAGTGTGTGGAAAGCTCCGGTACCATTTCACACCAGCCACCCTCCACCCTGCTGCTGGACGGCTCTGTCAGTCTGAACTCAGAGCAGCAAACCTGCCAAACCCCGCAGAGCCTGACAGAGCAGTCACTGTGAAAGGTGTAGGGGGCGAGGTGGATACTGGGCCCATGACTGTTGTCTCCTCAGCCTCCTTCCATCTCCATCTGCTCTCTCTCTCTCTCTCTCTCTCTCTCTCTCTCTCTCTCTCTCTCTCTCTCTCTCTCTCTCTCTCTCTCTCTGTGTAGATACAACACTCTCCCTCTCTGACTTTAACCTCCACCACTCTGTAGTATTGTTTGATGACAACCATTGTCAGTTAGTTTTAGAAGTAATTGGAAGGACTTAGATCTTCTCATTTTATTTTATTTTATTTTATTTTTTCAAAGATATGCAGCTGTAGGAAGTTTCACAATTTTATTCATTTAAGGAATTCCTTTGTTGCATATGTTCTTTGTTTTTGATTTTTGTATAATTGTTGCTGCCAGGATTAAATGCAAAATGACCTCCCCACACCCTTTTTTGCTCTTATGTTTCTGTTTAACTGTCCTCTCATGTGTGTCACTATTTAACATACCCGGTGCTGTTGCTGCTGCTGCTCAGCACCATCAGTGATGAACACCACAGATGTAATGACTGGCCAATTTACAGGACTCAATATATTCACCATTGTTTTCTCTCTTAATTCCTTTTAATCTACAAATCTCTGTAGGTCTGTCATTTTTGATATTGTGAGAATAAAGTTTTTGTATCAATGCTGATCGATTTTCAGGTGTGGTTTAATGACACATGCATAGTAACCATAGTAACATCCACATAGTTTGACTTCACTCTGTCGAGATCTAGTTCAGTCATGTCTGAAACCTCTGTAGATTTCTGAAAAGGACTGTAACACGGCGAGAACATTGCTGTGACGTGATGGTATAATTATACACTGAAGTGTATCATCAGTAAGATGTTTTCTTTTTTCATCTCTATGCTCAAGTAAATCATCTTGACTCGTTGCCAGTTTTTTCAGGATTCCTGTTGGTGTAATAATGGTGTTCATTAGTCACAATGAACCAGGCTGAACTTGACTCATGGCTGCTGTTGAAAGAGTTATATAACATTGTGATTAATTTGAGCTCAGATTCTGAAAGACAGAGATATTTCAAGTGAATTCACTTTTCCGGTCGGTGGAGAGAGAAGACAGCTGGTCATGTCCCACTGTGGGAAAGGACCATTTGTGTCTCAATATAATACAAACATATGTAGTCATTTGTGTGGAATTATCCAAATAATAAGACTATCATACACTAACTGATGTACCCAAAGGATATAGAAACGAGCTTGTGCCCACAAGGTCGCGGGTTCGATCCCCGGGACCGCTGCCGCCTCACGTTTTCCCGCATGTGAAAACCTCTTCGCCTGCCAGGTGCACGTATCCCTGCGCCTGCAAAAACATGGAAGTTATTTGAACTTCCTGGCTGACACTGTGGACCCGCTGAACACATGAATCCGACAGGTCACACGCAAGAAAACAGACTGGAACATGAAAGCCTCTCTCGCCTGACAAGTTTTAAAGCTCGTTTTTCAAGATTAACCAAAACCACCCCTTCCACTTCCCGGAGCTCCGAAGGCAGCTGCTGGTTAGAAACAGGACAACACCCGGAAACCCACAAGTTCTCCCTGCAGTCAGCAGGTCTTCTTCGCGGGGGCTGCCGGACAGACAAAACACAAAGCAACAGGTAGGAGAGAAAAACGGAGCGATTTCCTTTTCATTTTATTCGGTTCTCTTTGCAAAATACTAAGTTAGCTCCCGCGGATGAATATCACAACTTGAAGTGTTGGTGGGGGAGTTGCTGTCCGCTCCAGAGAAGAAGAGCGTGACTGCTGAGCCGTCCATCACTGCTCAACCTTCATTACACACGCGTGTTGTTGGGCCTGTTTCTGCCCCGCATGGCTCCACACGGTGGCACTGATTGGTGTGGGACTGGACGTGGGTCAAACATTTCCACACCAGTTCAAACACTGCACCCTGCACGCTCTGATCCGCGGCATGAAACTTCTTCTTATTATTTCTTCGCCTTTCTGCAAAAGTGGACGAAACTATCCGCACGATTGAAGACGTGATAAAACTCGAAGAATGTCAGGTAAATTTCGGCGTACAGATATTATTACAAATGTTTCCTCTCCGTTGCCAAATCCGTTAACGTTAGTATCTGGTGGGTTTTAAAAGCTCAGATTGGCGTCTGTGTGGGCCCGCGGTAATATTCAAGGATTCACTTCACCAACTGAATTAACATGAATGAATGAATCCCTATTTAAAAAAAAAAAAATAAAAATAAAAATTACCCATAGGTTTCTGCCGTCCTTGTCTGTCTGCTGAGTCATTTGGACAGGTCTGTCTGCTCTAATGTCACGGTCACATCAGTTTCCTGTACAAACATGTAGCCCCCAGTGTGTCGCAATGGTTGCACACTTCAGCGGCATAGCTGAGAACTGTGATCATCACAGGCCTTCTGTTTGAAGTTCAGCTCAAACCCTGTACTTGTTACAACACTTCTCTCATAGTCCGAGTGACTGACAGAGCTCAATGGCTGAAATGACAATTCAGCAATGATCATTGTGATAATCAGCTGTGTGTGTGTGTGTGTGTGTGTTCCAGGTGACAGGATGGAGACACAGAGCCAGGTCGTGGACAGGTTGCGTTCAGCGTTTCGTTCAGGCGTCATGATACCGGAGGAGTTTCGTCGGACTCAACTGACCAAGCTTATGTCCATGATCAAAGATAATGAGGAGCTGATTATAAAGGCACTGCACAAAGACCTCGCAAAGGTACAGGACTGTGCTCACAGTATACACACACACACACACACACACACACACGCGCAACTTCCTCAAGACATACAACATATAATTACGTAACCAAAGGGCTGGCATCCTGTTTGCAACTGTTGGGCAGCAGTTTTGTTCCCCTGATGATCCCTTTAAGTACAGTAAAGTGATATTTTCACTCCTTTTCTTACCATTCTACTTATTTTATTAAACCCACTCATTCACAGTAAATCATTTGCTTTTCTGCTACAATTCAACAAGCACCAGCCTCCACTTCTTATTGCTCTCCTCCCATATCAGCCAAAATTTGAGGTCATCCTGTCTGAGGTTGATATCGTCATCAATGAGCTGCACTACGCCATCGATAACTTAACAAGTTGGATGAAGCCGGAGTATGTCAGCAAAAACTTGGTAGGTTTTACTATTGATTATCATAAACTCAGTTATTCAGTATGTATTGATTAATCAGTTAGTGTAGGAATTTTTAAGTCCATTACAAGATACCAGAGCTCAACGTGATGTTTAAGTATTTTGTCTGACCAACAGAACAAAAACTATCTAGAATTAAAAAGTTGTCATGATGAGTAAACTGTACTTCATGTTTAAAATCGGTGGAGTGCCCCTTTAAGTTGCTCTTTAAAGCAAAGCTTTGCATTTAAAAACACAAAGCAATCTTATGTTTGGTATTTTTAACTTGGGTAGGTGCTCATTGTCTGCTAAGAAATGATAGTGTGCATCCATTGAATTGCATATTATGTATTGTATAATTTATTTTTGGTATTTTTTCATCTGCAGGCCACAAAGCTAGATGACTGTTTTGTACGGAGGGAACCATTAGGAGTTGTGTTAATCATTGGGGCGTGGAACTACCCCTGGCAACTTCTTTTCTTACCCATGGTTGGAGCCATAGCTGCAGGTATCGTCCAGAATATACAGTATACCGACTTAAAGCTGCACTACTTAATATTTTTCATATTATAAAAATCAAATGAGGATGTGTAATGTTAAAGGGGTCACTTTGGTGAGGAACCCAACAAGAATAACACCCCACTCTGTGGTACCCTTCAGCTCTGTGGAGCTTTTAGGCTCATTCAGCTCTTTGTTTTGGTTTTCCAACTTGTAAACTCGGCTCGCATCAACCTTTTGGTTTTTAGCAGCAGCTCTGATAAACCCACTGTGCATTGCGTGCCACTAAACAGCAGACGGATACGTGTAGAGACTAGATGGTGAGGAAAAAGGAGGATAACGATCTTTAAAAATAACACTGACATATTATCACAATTTATGTTGATATGGTGAATTTGTCCAGTGGGGTAAATGTTAAGGGTTTCCTGGTAAACAGCATTGCACTCACACGCTGTCTGCTCACATGAATGATAAGCAGAGCTTAAGGTCATGGAATGTGTACCTGGTAGTTTCTTATATGACAAAGGCTGCCATCAGTCAGCAGACTTGTTTTACAACAAACCAATGAACATAACTTTACCTGAAGCCAGTAGGGGCTGATAACATTTTCAGATTCTTCTCTAAATCTTTTTCTCACAAATCACTTTTTGAATCAGCAGCTACGTTTAATGCAAGAGGGAGTCCCTTAAACTCTGCTCCAGTTCAACGTAATCCGGCCGTCTACACAAAACTCTGAGCATTCCTAGTTAATGTGGCCTTATCACAAAGTGAGGTGAGGGGGGTAAGAGGCTGTATATGGGCTTAAAACAGCAACAACTGACCTTTAGAAATGTGCAAACAGAACTTCTGTCAAGTCAATCACTGCTCTCTTTACTGATGGATGATGTTGGTGTGTTCGAGCAGGAAACTGTGTGGTCATCAAGCCTTCAGAGGTCAGCTCCGCCACAGACACTCTAGTAGCAGAGCTCGTCCCCAAATATTTGTCTCAGGTAAAGCAACTTGTGACAAGATATGTGCCCAGTGCAACATTTTACAGTTGGGGGTTTCTGGTGGACAAATTTTTAATGGTGAAATTGTTTCGGCTGTACTTTAATGTGGAGCCTGGACATTCTGATATATATGTGATAAGGCAAAGTGAATCTGACACTTCACCTAAGATGGACTCTCACTGTGGCAGGACTGCTGTGCTGTTGTTCGTGGCGGAGCAGAGGAGACCACGGCACTTCTGCAGAATCGCTTCGACCACATCTTCTACACAGGTAAATGCCTCCAGGATGGATATGTGTATGTTGCCCTTAACGCTGATCTCAACTCAGCTGGCTCCGTAATATATGATTCAATAGCAACCTGATCATAAAGTAATAAGCATCTTCGAGCCAAAGAGAAACAGAAGTGTTTTTAACGGTCAGTCTTTCATCTGTCCAGCACTTGGGTCCATAGTGAGATATCTATACTACCAGCCAGTTTGTCCTAAAATGTAGAAACTGAGTTCATGTTCACCACTGGATGAATCCTTCGCACAACTTTTCAGCTGTGTCGTTTTAGGTTCTCAGACTGTGGCGCGCAGCGTCTTGCAGGCGGCCTCCGTCCACCTGACCCCAGTGACCTTGGAGCTGGGCGGCAAGTGTCCGTGCATCATATACGGACGGGTGAACGTCGCGGCCGCTGCCCGTCGCCTGACGTGGGCCAAGTTCTTTAACGCCGGCCAGAGTTGCGTGGCTCCGGACTACGTGCTGTGCTCGCCGGCCACCCGGGACGTCCTGCTGCCTGCGGTGCTCGCGGCCCTGGTAGATTTCTACGGCAAGGAGCCTCGGACCAGCCCTGACCTGTCCCGCATCATAACCCCCCGACACTGGACTCGACTGATGGAACTGCTCGGGAGGTCCGGTGGCAGGGTTGTTGTAGGAGGAGAGAGCAACCAGGAGGAAAAGTACATTGGTGGGTTGAGATCATACATGGTGAAAGATTTGAACTGATTCCTAAAATGACTTAAAAAAATAACTTCCTCTATATTTTTGGGATTGTACAGCATGATAACGCGTCGTAGTTTTGTGAAGAAACCTTTCTGCATCTACAGCATAGTGTCTGTAGTGTCGTGATACACACGTGTTCTGATGTGTTGTCACTGTTCTGTCCTCAGCTCCCACAGTGTTGGTGGATGTGGCTGAAGACGACGTTCTAATGGTTGAGGAGATTTTCGGGCCCATCCTGCCCATCCTCACTATCGAGTCTCTGGAGGAGGGCATCGACATAATCAACCGCCAAGAGAAGCCGCTGGCCCTCTACGTGTTCTCTGACGAGTCCTCTGTAAGAACACTGAACTCCCACCCCCCAGCTGCAGACATATTTTTTTCTCTCTATCGATCTATTTATCTATCTGTCTATTATATCTGAGTCTTATGACCTCACACTGTCCTTTCTGTTTGAAGGTTGTAAAAACAGTGATGGAAAAGACCAGCAGTGGAGGGTTCTGCTCTAATGACGGGATCATCCACATGACCCTGCCCAGCCTGCCCTTCGGAGGTGTAGGTAGGTTTGATCCTGGTCTAAATCTTCTCCTACTCTTGTGATTCTACAAGCCCCAGGTTGTATTTGGCTGAATATAATCTGAATATATAGGCTATCCCTCCAACTTGAAAAGACAGAAGCTATACTTTTATTAGATCTAAAAGGAAACGGTTAAAGTTTACGGTTAAAGTTGGGGAATTTTGAATTAGCAACAGAAATAGTATTGAATTCATGAGCAGGGAATTGTATCAATTGGTTGTTGTAAGAAAGAACTAAAGCCTTTCATCAGCAGGATAAAGTTTTTAGTTAGGTTTCTAAGTCCTCTGTAGCCTGATTTTTATATTCTGAAGAGACACTCAAACACATTTTGCCACTCCGCCGTCGCATGCATGTTTGACTGGAGTTCTGGTTTTCACCGCTCCTTCCAGGGGCCAGTGGTTGGGGCAGTTACCATGGCCGCTGGGGCTTCGAGGCGTTCAGCCACCGGCGGGCCTGCATGCTGCGTGGCTATGCTATGGAGAGATTCAACGGCCTGAGGTACCCCCCTTACACAGAGGATAAACTGAGTTGGCTGCGCTGGACCGCCTCGCCCAAAAGCAGATGCTCACTAATGTGATTGTGTGTGTGTGTGTGTGTGTGTGTGTGTGTGTGGAGATTTTTTTTTATACAGTATGCATGAATGTGAATGTTGGGGGAAATGCTTCTGGACAAAGGGTCAATCATTCTTTTTCTAATGTGTTGGGTAGTTTGTGTATAATAACATACTGGGTGATGCACTGTGTTGGGCCCCTTTTCACACTTTCATGCAAAGTAGACCTCTGACACTGTAATATATGTATAATTTTGTATCACCAGTGTTTTTAGAAGATACCTTACTTTGTATTTTCTCCTAATTGGAAAATAATCCCACTTGTTCTTGCAGAGTTCTTTGTAAGAACATATATTTAACTTCCAGAAATCATGTGTTCTGGTTAGAGACAAAACAGGTTTGTTATTTTATTGATAAAACCATTTAAACCAGCTAAGATATCTTACATTTTACCCTCTTGCACTGAAATCTTTACATGGTGAGAATGGTGTCAGTGTTATTGTTTTTAATAACCTCCTTTGATTGTCATTGTAAATCTTTTGTATTGTTTAGGTCAATTTGGTTTATTTTCTCTTGGTGTCTGAGGAGATCCGGATGTGTTGTCTCTGTTGTAATACTGTTTCCCATCAAATGCTGTAAATAAATGTGATTTTTAATTAATAAACATATTTTAACATCTTTATAATCAAGTGAAGAAAAATAGTTGACACATGCAGATCATCATGCCATGAATGTTAGCAACAAAACCAACAGTGATGTAACAAGGATATTTGGTACTGTTGTGTGCCAGTTAGTTTGTGGTAAATGAATGGAATATGTACCGTCTACACATTAATCAAGTGAGATTATAAAGGTGACACATGGGGCCACCGGGGGGGATTGCACTCTCCAGAGGAGAACACTTGAAGTGAACAAGGAAAACGTGTCTTGGAATACGGTAATAAAATACTGATCACATAAAAACACACATTAAGTGTTTGAGATGAAACATATCTAATTCAATCTCTTCAATGCGTGTGATTTATACTTCTGTACGTGGCCTTTTTAAGCCAACAGAACTGTGTGGAGGTTAAGTTTTATGTAAATACTTTTTCCAGACAACGTTGTCACTAGACATGTGGAACAACATGTTCTAATGATTATGACTCTGATGGTCTTTAATCCACTGCTCCTTATTTATATATTTCCAACATCAGTTCTGTTAAAGCTGGGACCTGACATACCACAAAATGTCACAAGTTGAATCTAATAAATATAGAACTGACAGTATCGTCAGAAAATGTGGATGGACTGTGGTTGCGTAAGTCGCAGCAGGTCCGCACAGTTCACGTCTACAAATTCAGTGTAAAAGATATCTTACTAGGAAAATACAACAAAAAAAAAAAGCGAAGGTCACCTCTCACCTGGACCAACTTGTGGTCAAATCATACTACATAAATATAGGTCAACAACAAATTAACATTTTGGAGCTCCACCAACAGCTCTTCAGGCCACACAGGAGGTGCTCAGGGTGCCAACACCTGTAAAGGAGGCAGGAGGTCAATATGAAAAGCCACTAGAACGAAAGGCGTGTAGTTTGGAGGTGGAACTGTTGTCACCGTATCACAGAAAATGTCAACACATTCAAAAACACGACCTATGATCTGCATTTCTTTATTTTTGGATAGTGACCCTTCGGACACCAGGGCAATCGTGCAGCAGTTCTGTGGGTGACGTTTATGAATCAAGAACAAAGCAGTCTGTTTTGTGAATTGTGGTCAAAATGATATTTATTACAAATATGAGTAATTAAATACAGGTCATACATGTCTCTGCAGCAACGTGGTCCAGAACAAGATGGCTCCGGTCTTAACAGGTTTCCCCTCCCCTAAATAAACAGAGTATCTGACGTAGCTGTGCTTTCACCCTGCAAACACCAAAATCCACTCAGCTACTGTCGGACAATACTGTAGTTTCCTTCAGAGATGAGTAATGAACAACTAGTGTGGAGTCAAAAAGATGACTTCTCTTCCATCTCTTCTTTGACTCTTATTTCACTGACTACAGGAATCGACATCTCAGAAAAAATGGATAAAACCTGTGGCAAACATTGGATCCACGTGAAGCCTTTCTGCTCGCTGTGTGTGACGCCTGCAGAATGTTGGTCATGGGGAGAAAGAAGCCACGTAAGACAAGAGGGACACCCCACGGAGGCTCGGCTTTGTTCTCAGGAACCGTCTGAAGGTATCCAGACAGGGTCCCGTGGTGGGTTCATGGCTCAGGCTTGTATGAGGAGGGGGGATTCGTCCCAGAGGGCGGCTGCTCAGGGGCTGAAGACTCGGGCTGTGGCGTGGGACTGGCTGCTGCCGCAGGCTCTTTCTGCACCAGCTCGGGCTCATCCTGGCCGGCCTGGGGCGGGTGGACCAGGACCCGGTCGATGATACCGAAGTCCTGTGCCTGCATGGGGCTCATGTAGCGATCCCTTTCCATCACGCCCTCTGAAAGGCAGGAAAAGAGGAGAGAAATGAGCTTCCATTTACGACAGGTCCATTCCAACTCACCACTCCTCTCTAATCGTAGACGTTCAAATCAACTAAATCAGCTGCTGTCGTGACTGGCCCCCTCCATCAAGAACGCTAACATCACACCCACATGACATCTAGACATCACTGCCTATTTTTGCATTTATCAGGAGTTCAAGTGTATTTACAAGTGTAAAAATGTACAAATGTAAATTTGGCATTTAGTTTGCTAATATGATCAATGCCTTTCTTTGTCTGTACTTCATTTCTCTGATGTTCCTCATCTACCAGCTGCAGAGTTTGTATCCTGCTCTAGTTCAGTCTTTTTTTTGTTTTTTATTATTTCACCCCTATTTAGATCTAACAAATATATTAGATTGCTGTTAATTTTACATGTTTATTTCTACTGGAATATTAAAGATTTCACACAAGTGACTTGAAAAATTTAGAATTAGAATTACAAGAATTACAATTCACAGAGTAAATTGTAAATTTAAAAAAAAACATTTTTTTTAAAGAATGAACAATATGGCAGATATATAGTCTGATTGGCTGTTCCTGCTCAGATTATACATGTGAGCAGCTTTTAAATGTTACTCTCACACTGTAAGTAGCAGTAAGTTGCTTGATAGGTGTCTTTCCAGTGAGAAACCTTTTTCCTCCTGTTGGCTCTCTGCAGTTTAATAATTAAACTCATCTTGTGGTTTTCCGCTGAGGAGTATTATTAGAACTGCACTGCTGAAGACAAGCAGGAATTCGTGTGTAGTGTGAGTAGTATCCCATTGTGCACATGGCACTGGACCCATTATTTGTGACCGTCTTATCTGTGAAGTTTCCTGTACAGGAAAATGCGTGTGGTGAAAAAAAAAAAATGGCTTCCCTGGTGCTTCTGTTTCTACAAAACCTTTTCACGTCAAAGCCCACGATTGGATTGTAGATAAAGAGCAAACCTACCGATGGTCTCCAGCAGCTGCCCCGTGTGTTTGGCGTAGATGCTGTTGATCTGTCTCTTCAGCTTCAGGATCTCCTCGGCCTGGATGGCGATGTCTGTGGCCTGACCCTGGACACACAGCGGTCACACGCATTATTCCAGTTCAGTGAAATGATCACCTTTGTAGGCTGGAGCACTTTGCTTTCCTAACTTTCAGACATTGTAATCACCCCCCCTGCTTGATTTCAGACCAGCATTAAAGAGCCCGGGGAGACCACCTTACCCTGGCGCCTCCTGAAGGCTGGTGAACCATGATGCGGGCATTGGGCAGTGAATGCCTCATGCCTGACGTTCCTGCTGCCAGGAGCAGGCTGCCCATGCTGGCTGCCTGGCCAACGCACCAGGTGGAGATGGGATTAAGGATGTACTGCATGGTGTCGTAAATGGCCAGGCCTGCTGTCACCACACCGCCTGGAAGCGGGGTGGGGGGGGGGAATAAAAAATGAATTTACTCATTTTAAGCGCTCCTGCAGGATTTTTTTTAACCAGAATGAAAATCCAACAGGAAATGTATAAACTAGACACTGGTAAACAGACGACTGTACTACTCTGGACTTTCACTCATTGTTGGTATGTTTTTACGCATTTGTTCATCGCCCCAAACCTCCAGCACCTTACTGATGGTCTTACCGGGACTGTTGATGTACATGTGGATGGGTTTATTGTTGCTTTCTGACTGTAGGAAGAGCAGCTGGGCAATAACCAGACTGGCTACAGTGTCATCAATCTGAGCGGAGGAGAGGGAAAAAAGGGCAGAGAATATAAACCCCTTTGAAGACAAAGAGTTCAGCTTGGATTGGCATCAACAGATAGGCAGACACTTACAGGACCCATCACACAGATGATTCTCTCCCTCAGGAGGCGAGAATAGATGTCATACGCTCGTTCTCCTCTCCCCTGGGGTAAAAACAAAAAGGCAGAAGTATTTTTAACTTAAAGAACACCAACAAAACTAACAACTATAATAACTGTATACAGTATGTCCATAATACTGATACAATAATACAGTACACTGTAGTGTTCATTTACGCTCCTTACAATTACTTTAACAGGAAATGATACGATTATTTTCCTAATCTTTCCCTCTCCTCTTGGTAAAGTAGCTATCACTACTCATTCTTCTATTCCAACAAAATATAAATCTCATCCCTTCCTGATTCCTTCCAAAGTGTGTTTCCCAGTACAAATCTACCTCAGACCAGCGTAACGTTTAAGAAAACCAGCGTTCTTTGTGTTTTCTTTTTGTTGTGAACGGGCTCCTCTTGTGTGTCCAGTACATTTCCCATTTCTGAAATGTACTGTAGGCTAACCTGAACCAGGCCTGCTTAGTGTGGATGCTCTTTGGTCTGTACGGAGAAGTCATGCACGTGCAGCACTGACACACACGGCAGCTTTGAATGCCCTCTCGCTCACCGTCTGCTCCACGACGATGGGTATAAGAGGACTCCTCCATACGGGACTGTGGTGGACGGACCTGCTGTGTTTCAGTGTCAAGCCCCCAATGTGAAACACCCTCTGCAAGACACAGATGCAGAAAATTCACTATATTTTATTCATGTTTTATTCAAAATCAACAATTATGGCATATTTTCCATGTAAGAAAAATAAATGTCACTGTAACAACCTCATAATAGTTTTAAAATGTGGGCTATGGGAGCCATATATACATACAAAAAGTAAAACAAATAAGACAAAAGGTGGGTTCTATTAACATAACCAGTTTTTGTGTGAATGCTTGTTATTCATACATGCTTTACATGCATTATAAAATGTATAATAACAAATCATTCCTTGAAGTCAGTGATAAAACACTAAATAGTAACTGTTCCTTATTAGTGTGTGTGTGTGTGTGTGTGTGTGTGTGTGTATAACAACTTCTAATAAAGGAGAATTTGTTAATGAACTACTGACAGTGTGATGGGAGCTTATCGATACTGAAATCACAAACTAACAAGTAGCCAGTTTACATCTGGAGTTTCATTTCAGCAGTGAACTCGTTACACTCGGTTTCTGCAAAGTCAGGTCACATACACCTCTGCATGTGGCCATCACGTAACACACACATCACGTAACACACACATCACGTAACACACACACAAACAGCTGGACTCAGCATGCTTCACTGCTATGTTGTAAAAAAAAAAGCAACAATGGCTATAAAAGACACGGATGTATGTCGGACCGGTTAAGTTTGTTGTCTTAGGGGGAAACTGACGGGCTCAGAGGCGACGTCAGCCAGGCTACCGGAGTCAGTGAGCTAACAGGCTCCGCACGACGAGCCGCGACAACCACAGTCACCGCAGACTGGAGATAAAACGCGTCCACGGCCTGCGCCGCCGACTGGAAGCTTTCCTAAAAGCGCTGCTCGTACTCACTCGTAACAGCATTTTGAAGTCTTTCAGGTTTCACTCCCCCTCTGTGTGACCCCCAGACACACCGGAAACAATCCCCGCTCCACCTCTGAACCGCTTCTTCTTCTTCCTCTTCTCCGTGGGTTACTCGCACTTCGTTGCGTTAGCGCCCTCTGCCGGAGCAAACATGGAGCGGGCCTGTGGTGGTGGTGTTAGAAGATGTCTGACTGTTGGTGCTTCATATCAAAGTCAGTGTATAATGACTTGTTGTGTGTTCTGTATTAATCTTGTTGGCTTCTCTCTGGTCTCAACTAGTTTTTGTGGATCATCAATTATCCAATAAGTGATTGGAGGATAAAGGAAAATGATAAAGTTTTGCATTTATTTTACACTCAGTTTGTATCATTTGCTCGTTTTCAGTTATATCTTTAGTTTGATATTTGAGCTTCATTTTGTCTGTTTTAGGGCTCCATTAGTTCGCTCCTGTTGTACCTGCAGCTTTACTATTTACACAAGCTATTAAACTTATGTATGGTGTGGTTAAAATAATAATTTAAGAATAAGAAAAAATCGGGATCTCAGTATAGATGTGGAATCTTTATAACAATAACAACTTTAACAATACAACACAGTTGAATACATTCCAAAGAATGTACAGAAATATGTAATAATATTCAGTTTTCCCCTGAACCCCTACTGCTAATGGTTTAAACCTGGCAGTGGATGATATTTAAAAGAAGACAGAATAACTGTTACATCGAAAAATAGTATTTTATTTTATACATTTATGACACTGTAGACTTGACATCTTTTCTTATTTGTTTGGAGTGATCAGTGTTTGTTGGACTTGCAGTATCATGTGGTCAACTTAATATTTGGCTCGGGACTTTACACAAACAATCTGACTTTGCACAGAATAGAACATATTTATTTTGATGGTTTTGTAGTTTTGTTTTGGCTAATTTATTTACACTCTCAGAAGTAAAGGTACAGTGAAAGTACATTTTTGTTATTTAAAAAAGGTACACATTTCACAAATGTACCCTCAAAGATACAATCATGTTCCCGTGGGATACTAACAAGTACCTTTTACAGAAAAAAAAGGTCCTCATGAATTATGTATTGCTGAAAGGTACATGTATGTACCTTCACAAAAGGTACCGTGAATGGTTAGCTGGTGGCTCATTAAGGCCTACAGTACACCAAAGCACACACAAAAATGACCAAGTTACCAATTTAAATAAATATAGATATAATTATATTGTCATTGGTATTAATAATATGATGATGGTGGTTATAATAATAATAATAATAATAATAATTATTATTATTATTATTATAAACAGTTAACAGAGCACTGCTGAAATGAGCTATTTGGTCTTTCCTGTCTCAAGAAAAGAATAAGTAATAATATTACATTTCTTTTGTATCTTTTTTTTTTTTTATAACTTTAGCGTACCACCCCAGTGACAAGTGTTTGTATCTTCATAGTGCCTTTTTTTTAACCTTTTTTCTGAGTGTGTAGTTACAAATTACAATTCTGCAGACTCAAGGAAGCAAATCCAAAACTCAACATAATGTCTTTACAATAACTATACAATAACAATGAAACATTAGTGAATTAGTCATAACCATTATTAGTCATACGATAACATTAATAATCGAAATATATTTTGTACATTAAAACAAATCCATTGAAAAATTAATTTTAATTTCATTTTTGGATGGCTGTCTTTTATTGTTTATATGGCTCTAAAATTACTGGTAATGTTTATTAAAAATTAGGTTGGGTTGAATAAATTATAATTATAAACCACTAATATACTATATAATAAACACTCACACGGGGCCATTTTTCTGCACTGGGTACTTTTACTGAGTGCCTTGAGTATTTTAAATAAGTACTTGAAGTGACATTTCCTGTAGGCTGCGTACATTTTACTTGCAATGGAGTGCTTTTATTTTAGAGTGTTGCCGCCTTTACATAAGTAAAATATGGGAGTACTTCCTCCTCCATTAGAAGTGGGATGTCACAATTTTATTCAATTTAAGTAACAAACAACAACACCATAAAGGAATAAATGGCCTCTATTGTGTGTGTGTGTGTGTGTGTGTGTGTGTGTGTGTGTGTGTGTGTGGAAGTGGGGAGTGAAACGGGCTTCTTATTTTGAAGGTTTCGCCCGGAAGCCGCGCGGCGCTGCGCGGCGGCGCTGCTGAGGACTCGGTCACTCTGTGTGTGACTCTCAGTCATGTCAAACAGCGGCGCGCCCAGCAGCAGTTTAGCCATCGCCCAGAAGGCAGTGAAACAGCTTCGTCTGGAGGCCAGTGTCCGTCGGATAAAGGTATGGACGCGCACCCCCGACACCTCCATTAAACTCCACATCAGACCTGACCTGTGCGCCTGACCCCCGCTCTGAGCTTTAATGTGCGGCGTGCTGCAGCTGATCACTGTCGCTCGCTGCTGTCAGTAGTGTTACACCTCTGTTCACTGTGCAACAAGTAGCGTGCTATGTACAGAATATTTCTTGTCAAAAAGTTCTCAAATAAATCTTCACGTCTCCTACTTTTGAATTCAGTTTCAAACATATATCTATAATGTCAGTAGGCCTCAAACTTACAGACTGTGCTTTTATAGAAGCTCTGTAAACCAGCTGTAAAGTTTAAGAAACATTCCCCTCTGAGTTCTTGTTAAAGTAGTGTTTTTGGTGTGGTTACTACAAACTTGCTTGAAGGAAAGTCTCTTCATTAAACTCCATCATGCCCATACTTCTTGAGGGATACATTTTTCCATGTAGGCTCATGTTCAGGAGTGCCTGGACAGCCACAGTGTGCTGCGTAGTGCAGTGAAATGGTAGCAAACAGACCTTTCTCCGCAGCACACTGATATCTTTGTTGATTGTGCTGCCGGGTGACTGGTGTGATTGTTGGGAGGCTTCTTATTTTAGAACATTAGTGTGTGTCTGTGTTAACCCCAGCAGTAGGCTGCGCTGTCGGGAGGGGGGGACACCCAGAATAAATAAATCACAGAAGAATTTCACTCCGTCGACAAATTCTTTAGTTAGTTTAGTTACAGTCCAAACAGAAGTGTTTTTAAACATCCACCAAACTTAAAACTTGAATTTGTTATATTGTAAAAATGGTACAATCATGTACAGCTATGGTTCGATGGACTGCTGTGGTGTATTTAAAGCAACAACAACCTGTAACATGAACTTAACTTATGTCTCTCACATAACCTATGGTACTCTCTCTCACTGATTGCTATGATAATATTGGCACAGCCTTAAAGTGAGACTCTGTCATTTTTAAGGACAAGATAGCGCAAATGACTCCATAATTCATGGACAATAAAACACAGCCTTGCTCAAGTCAATCCACTCAGAGGTTTTGCTGCTGTAGCTTTACTTGGTCTGGTATGACCAGTAAGACTATGGTGGCTAATGTTAGCCAGTGTTAGCAGACTTTAGGTAGATATAACTTTGTAACTGACATGAATAAGTTAGTTCACTCACTTCAGTTCACCACATTTTAGCATATAAGCAAAAATAACTTTTACATTTACTATTATAACATTGCATTAAAAAAAATTGTAAAACAAAATTTTTTTTTAAAAAACTGGGTAGTTTTTGATGCAGTAGTAGTATTATCTATTATTATATAGTATTATCTATGCATACTGTTTAACAGATTGTGGAAAGTACAGCTCATACATGCTTTGACCACAGATGTTGATGCAGTGCAGTAGTTTTGGGGCCCGGGAAATTTCACACTTTTCTTCTATCAAGAGTGACATTGTGAGATTGGATTCACTTATTATTTAAAGCAGTACTCCAGTGATTTAGTAAAGCACTTAAAGACAGATTTGAGAAAAAAAAAACATAATGTTGTTGTTGTTGTTGTCAGTCAAGCCCCAAAAAGGTTAGATAACCCTGATCACATCACTATGACATCAGCAGAGTAATATTCAAAACTCCTCCAGAGCCCCAGAAAACATTATAGTACTGTTTTCACAGGCTGAGTAGTCCTTATAAGTAGCCAACTGAACTTGATGTGTAAAATCAAGTAAATGGGGACTCCATAAGGTGCCTGAGAGTAACGTGAAACTGATTGTTCAAAGTGTTCAAGTGTTCAAACTCTTTTCTGACTTTTAGTCTATTGTATGGAAAAACACTGGATCCTACATTTCCCATAATGTAACTTGATATTGTCTATTTATAGACTGTCCTTGACCACTAAGCACCAACATCTTCTATGTTTTTTAGTGCTGGTTTTTCTGTTAAAGATTAAGTCTCCAAGCCCAACGTGAGATAACCCCGATGAATCATCAAGATTACTTTGCAAATAGTGCCCCAGACTTTCTCTGTTTTTAATGCTTAGATAGTAATTTGAAATATGGGGATGTGTGGCCACTGTTACAAAATCAGGGAGTGTACCTTTAAAATTGTATTGTTTTGCCTGCAAAATTTCATATAAATATAACAAAATATTCATATAGCCTAAATAACTGTGTGTGTGAAAAAAATCAATACAGAATCTAGTATGTTTTCCTTTCTTCTAATTAGTTGATAAAGGTAGGGGGTAAAACCATAAGTCAAATTGTGCCATCACTTTGAAGAACGTGATTTTAAAAAATGGAAATTTAGATTTTCTCTGCACTGTGAACAGTGTAACAGTGGCTGGCTTTAGTGCTCATTTTTAAATCCAAATATGTGTCGACCTAGTTGGAAGAAAACAAAAACATCACAAAACACCCATCCTTCCTTAACCAAATTATGTGATGTATGGAATATTATACAGGTTTCTCAGGCTGCTGCAGAACTGAAGACCTTCTGTTTGCAAAATGCCCACAAAGACCCTCTCCTGACCGGGGTGCCCTCCAGTGATAACCCATTCAGACCTCCAAAGTCATGCGTCCTCCTCTGAGGTGTGAGTGTAGCTCTTTTTTCTTTGCTTGAATTGATCTTTATCATTTATAGATTCTTAAATTATTTTATTTTCTGCCCCTCTAATACTTTGCTGAACAATGACCCTGCTATCTTTTAGAGCACAAGACGCATCCCTTCAAGCTACATTTATTTCTTGTCTTTTTAGGGCTGTGAAGGAGTACAAAACACTCAACCGACGCCTGATCATGTGCCCCACTGACTCTGAAGATAAAGAAGCCGAGACCACACACACACACACACGCACGCACACACACACACACACACACACACACAAAGATCCAGTCACTGGAGCAGCTAAGAAATGATGCTGACAATTTCAGCTGAAAAATTTAACTATTTTGACACGATGTGAGGATGTGGGTTTTGTGTTTTGTGTTTTTCAGGGTTCAGAGGTCTATACTATAGTACCTTTAAACAACAGGCCTTAAAGGTGCAGTCAGCGATTCTTAACCAGTACACTTTTTGTCACATTCAGCATATCTCCTCACGGTCCGTTAACTGTCCATTAAGGGACAGGTGTATTTGTCAACCCGTTTTCCTCCCCAGGTCATTAAATACCCACGCTTTGTCGTATTTGTTTGGCTGTTGAGTTCTAGTATCAGTCTTTCTACAGAATCGCTGACTGCACCTTTGATGTCAATTCTGACCATATTACATTTTTTGACCACTTGTTAACACCACCTTTTACAGTAGAACTATACTTTTTACAGTGTTTGTTATTGGATAACAAAAATCCTGGAGTTGATGACGACAGGAAAATCCCATGAAAGTCACACTGGCAGATTCCCATCTGATTTAATTTTACTTACAAATGTTGCCCAAAGCAGACAAAAAACAAAAACAAAACAAGGATCCAATCCGTGCCACACCAGAAAAAGTAAATTGGGTCAGAATTGGCATTTCCTTTCATAACAGCAAGCACTAAGAGACCAAATTCCATTTGACTGTATTTACCAGCAGAACTATTGAGTCCTGTCATTTATTTTGAAGAAACAGAAGCCTTAAATTGTCTGTAATCATTAATTTTTTTTCCTCGCTAGGCAAATGTAATTTATAAAAAAAAGAAACCTTTGGTCAGGAAAAGAGGAAGTATGTTACCTGATAAGCTGTTGTAAGTTGATGGGTATTTGCTCTTGGTTCTCACAGTGTTAACACACAGACCATTATCCACCATTAAAATGTACTATATGTTGGTTTTTGTCATCTGTCTGTGAAGCCATATCTGGCATAAGTTTTGAACAAACACCAACAATATTAACTATACCAAACTTCACCGGAAAAAAAAGTATTTCACTGAAAACTGCAGAGAAATAATTAAGTAATGTGTTTCTGACTTTCTGGTAAAATAAGATCACATAAACCATGTTTTAAGAGAAGACCTTTCAGTGCTCTTTTTTCCAAGATGTTATTATCTGATGTCACATAAACACAGCAGCATTACTTAAAGCTTTGCATGACCTGTGTTTGAAACATAAAGCTGCACTTACAACTGGCAAGCTGACCATGCCAGGATGTCCATGTTCTTTGAGCAGAATAGAGCATAAATAAATATGCAATTACCATAGGCATGCTACTGTGTCCTCTTACAATAAAAAGGGGACTGTTAGGAGTAGAGATTACTGAAAGAGAGTATGTAAGATATTTGGGTTAATTCTTACTTTAAGATATTAAAGTAAGAAGTAACAGAAATCCTAGATTCCTGTTTTTTTTAATGTACATAATACAATATAAAGTATCCAGAAAATGGTGTACAATCTACAATGTCATGTTATCAAACCTGCCAACTGTTGAACCATATATATCACAATTACACGTAGCTTTTACTTGTATCTGTAGCACATTGTTATTTAAGATGCTACTATATTTATACCACATTAAATTATTACCACAGTCATTTTATCCTGTTTTGGTTATCTCCGGATTTCTTGATGTTTTTCTTCTTTCAATACTGGGGATTGATGGTACAGTATATATTTGTATATGTGTAAATACACACAGTATATCATGTGATGGCTTCTATATATGTGTATGTGTGTATGTATATATATGTATGTGTGTGTGTGTGTGTGTGTGTATATATATATATATATATATATATATATATATATATATATATATGGATTGTATGAGGTCATGACGTATGCCGCCTGTGTTTACGTCGTTCCCGCGCTGACCCGCCAGGTGGCGCCGCTGCAGCGGCTCGTGGTGTTGATGCCCAGACTGCCTCCAGCAGAGAGCAGTGCGTGGTTGGATGTGAGCGCCACCGACCTGTCTCTACTTCCAGATCGAAGATGGCGGTCTCGGTGTTCCCCGGCGTGCGGCTCCTCTCCATCGGAGACGCGAATGGAGACATACAGAGGCACTCAGAGCAGCAGCCCCTGCGGTTAGAAGTGAAGAGCACACAAGATGCCGCCCTCATCAATCTCTCCAATGGTGAGTTGACCTTTCGTGCAGCTGCTCCTCGGAGGCTCGGCCTGCCTCAACTGCCAGTGCTAATGCTATGCAGTGCTAATGCTGGCACAGCTAATCCGGCCGCCGTAGCGTTAGCCACCAAGAAGCTAACCCATCTTAGAGACCACGTCGCCCCCCCCCCTCCTCCTCCTCCTCCTCCTCACCCCCCTCACTTATCACGAGGGATCCCCTCAAACTCCACATTTTTCATCGTCCGACGCGGTCTTAAGTCTTGTTAACCTCGCACTCTCCGCTTCCGCACGAGTTCACCGCTTCGGAGACGTCGACGGAGGACCGGCGCCACACTTGTAACGTGCCGTTGGCGGAGTGAGTCCCGTCGGTCGGCGGCGCGGAGAAGTGCCGTGTAGTTTACTGCTGGGGAAACAATGCCGCCGCGAGCCCGGCTCCAGCGGCGCTGCCTGACGCGCTTCAGTCCCGCGCCAGCGTCCATCGCCCTGGATGGTTCACTAACGTTTATTCTGTCCCATTAATATGCCCAGTGCTTTGTAAACGAACCTTTTTCCGGGTTGTCCCCAGGAGACCCGGGTAATGTTATTTAGCTGTTTAGCTTGTGAATTAGCTCGTGCGGATGGTTTCGGAGCGGGGGGGGGGGGGCGTCACACCTGACCCGCCGCCGCGCGCCGCGGTCCCGCCGGCTGCCGCTGCCTCAGCGCCCCGGCGAGCCCGCGGCTCGTTCCGCCGTAAGTCGGTGGACACACAAACTTTTTGAAGCTTTTTACTTTTTGGGAGACGCGGTCTTGTCGTTTTGGGTGGCAATGCGGGACCGGGCCCTCATTACTTATGCATTCATCTTTGTTCTCATTGGAACAATAGCCGGGTCCCCGCCGCCCGCTTCCCTCCTGGGGGGCGGGGGGCAGCAGGAGAGCCGCTCCGCAGCTTTTCTTATTCAACGGGATGTCCCGCTGAAAAGAAACGGGCCTCCTCCGCTGTGATGCTGCGCTCAAAGAAAAGCACACAGAGACTTGCTGTAGACCTTTGCGACACTCTGCATCAACACATTAAAAGATTAAGTTTAATTTGTCCCTGTGGTAATTTAGGCCCAGAAAAACATAAACGTAATATGGTTCAAAAAGGGAACCAAAAAAATGCAGAAGATGGACATGAAAATATGACGTGAAGTAGCCACAATATTACATGTACTTATCAAAGGGTGTCTGTTAAGGATTAGTATTTCTCTGAAAATATCTTCTGTTGCCCCTTAAAATGATGTGAAGATGAAGATAAAGAAACTGTGTAAATTGACAACATTCAATATCAATAATATTAATAATAATAATATATGACTTCAATCCATCCAGCCATTCAGTTTTGTATTATGTTGCCTCAGGTGTAACACAGACTCTTGTTTTCTAAAACATCTAGTTTAGGAAGTCCCTAAGCATAACACACTATTATGATTTGCATTAAAGGGGAACTGATTTTACACATCAGTGTATGTTTCCGGGTGTTGGGGAATACTACAGCATATGTTTTAAAAGTAATATAAAGCCTTTAGTGTCTCCAGGGGGAGCTGTGTAAAGTCTGACAAATGTCCTTAAGTGATGTCACATGAGGCAGTGTCGGTTGGGCGACCAACCCCAACGCTACAAGTTTGAATTAAATTTTAAATTTTAAATTATTAAAAACATCAGGAGGAGGTGTGGAATTAGATAGAATTGATCTTACCAGGGCTCTGCAAGCCGCTCCTCATCTCTGCTGCACGCCACATTAGCTGCTACTAGCAAAACGCATCCAAATCACCTACCGAACTCTGTCGGTGGTCAAGTTGCATTGTGGGTAAGGTTGGCAGGCTCGGATTCAACAAAGAAGATGAGTGCGTCGAATAAAAGAGACAATATTTCTTGTTCTGCCGCACCTACTTTCCTTACTGTCCATTGTGAATTTGAAATTATTTGAGTGTGATGGCACATCACTGGGGTACTCTTTTAACAGTAGAGGACACTTGTCTTCATGCAATGTCTCGTACTTTTGTGCTGTCTCCCTTGATCGTCTGTCGTAAAAGGAACAGACACAGAAATCTGATGGTCAGTGACCTATTTAGGGCTGCAATGCATGCATCCCAGTGGGCTCTAATCCAATGTGTCTCTCAGTGGATGCCTTCAGGACAGGCCGAGGGTGCAGCGAGATTTATTAATTTCCATTTTTTTTATTGTACATTTTTAGTAATGTTCTACCACAAAAAAAAAAAAAACCCGAAAGAGAAACAAACATTGACATCACCACCCTAAAAATCCTTTTAAACATGGACTAAGCTCAGAGACAGGACAGCTCATGGTTGCCAGTCGTTATAGTAACATAAAATGGTGTACAACAGAAAGATGCTAATCTCATCCTTCAACACTGTTCAAGATGACTGACATGAGCTCATTTTTTTTGTTGTTTTTTATTTATAGTTTATTTGAATCCTTTTATTTATCACCTATCAACACAGCGTCATAGCCTAAAACTGATGATGATGTTAGTTCATATGACTCATATTTTACGTCAGTCTTATTTGTTTTGTCAGGTTGTTAAAAATAAATTCCTACAACATATATCCATATTGTTATATTTAGCAGAAAAATGTTCATGTGTTGGCATGTTGTATGAGTGGGCATGCAGAGATGCCAAGACAAAAAAATCACTGTCCGTCACAAGTCTGCAGCTGTTTATTCGGATGAATATTAAACTGTCAGCAGCAGGCTTGCACGTAGTCACTGTTGTCGGGTCCTGCCCAATCATACATGTGTATGTCAATGATGTACAGCAGCACAACCAATCATAGCATCTGTCTGTTTGCGTGACAGTCACAGTGTGTTTGAAACAGCAAGAAAAGCAATAATGAGGAAACGGATCAGGGAAAAAGTTGATCCTGTTCAAACACGAGGGCTGAAATAATTTATCTAATCAAAGGTCAAAATATAGGATATGTGGTTCTTTTTTCTCTCTGAATTACAGAAGTAAGAGGAGGAAGAGAGACGTGTGTGGTGTTTTTAAAGATGTTTTTCTTCATAACTGGTTCTACTTGAAGATAAAATATCTTACAGAGTCATCAAAGGGGGAGTCCACTGATTTTCCACATAGTTCTACTCAGCATGTGAATAATGTAATAATGTCTTCTGGGGCTCTGGAAGAGATTTGTCCAGTCTGAGAAAATCATCAAGGTTATTTTGGGTTGGGACTACAGATCTGTAACAGAAAGCCTGTGTTACAAACCGTAAGAATTTGAAAAGATGTGGGCCTTTTACAGGCAGGGGGGCTCCAATGCAAATATATTAATGGTTTAAATTATGGGAAATGTAGGATCCAGCGTTTTTGCTGCTTGAACCACATCGGGAATAAAAGTCAGGATATCTTGGCCTCTGCTTCTTTAATTTTATAATCCGTTCTTTTCTGAATTCCCCAACTTTATTGGAATGCAATACTAAATGACTGGAGTAACCCTTTATTGTGCTGTCATTACCATTAACATCTAGCCAAAATAAATCACCTGCCAGTAGTCCTGGATCGTTTGTGTTGAGATCGATGCTTTCCCACATTGTGTCTTGTCACTTGGTCAGCAGTGTTAAGTGGTTGATGGGAGAGCTGAGCATGCCAGGCTTTTTCCAGAAGATGCATCTCTCCCTAAATGTGAAGAGCTGCTCTTAATCCCTTAATAAATGCTGGATTATCTCAGGCTGCTTTACGAGTGTGTACTGGGCCTGCGGCACAACAGAAGGTTCTTCCAGCCTGGAGTAATTGTATTATTTATATTTATAAGTATTAGTAGCCTGGGAACCAGACGAATGTGCGAGCTCATGTTTCATTTGCTTTGGCAGAAACGTCTGGCCCCTCTCCCATTCAAACTGATTACTCTGCCAATTTCTCTGGATAACTAATCACAAGCGTTAATCTAGTACGAGGCGGGTTTAATACAATGACTGACAGAGACGAGCGCCATTCAGGTATCTTTGTAAATATCCAAGATGGCGCTACTGTGTCTCCCGGCCGCCTACAGTGGCAGTAGTAAACGGACTGGATGGTAAATTTTCTCTCAAAGAAGAACAAACAACTGCACTTAAACTTTATGTTGATAAGAAATATGTGTTTGCTGAACCTCGACAGGACGTACTGTCCGACAGGACGTACTGTCCGACAGGACAGTGTTGTCTCCGCCCGTCGATAACGCCCCTTGGAAATCAAAAATGAACTGAGAGGTTCCAGACTAATACACATTTGCAAATTAGTCTGGCGATGCCAGGCTCAAGTATTAGGCTATTTCAAATTATTTGCATTGGGCGGTATATTACAGAAGGAATTCTTACTTTTTTGCTACATAGGAGTCTCTCAGACTCCCACACTCATTTATCATAAAACATGTTTTATCCAGTTTTATTTCTCTGCCTTTGTTGTTAAAATAACATTTTTGTGTCAAGAATCTCAAAGCATATGATTACAGGAATAGATTACTGCAATAATAACACAGTCATCATTCATTCTTGCACAGTGTGGAAACCAACTTCTCAAAGAGTGAAATATCCCATCACTGTAATCCCTCAAACGTTCAGTCTTCTTCAGGAAATAGTCAAAATATGTCACCGTTCTAACTTCTTTGTCATGATAAGGTCTCGTTATTTAGGCCATCTTTATTAGGCAGTTGATCGGTTTGACAAAATACGTTTTACATAAAAAAAACTCAAGTAAATTAATTTTTAATGCTAACTGGGTAGAGCGCGTGCCATTTAAGGCTAAGTCCTTATTGCAGCGGCCCGGATCCAAGTGTGACCTGCAAGCCTTTTGCTCCATGTCATCTCTCTTCTCGCTCCCTATTTTACACCCTCTATCACTATCCAATAAAAAAGCTGGAAAAGCCCAAAAAATAATCTTCAGAAATAAATAAATCTTGCTTTAGTTTTTATTTGAAAACAAACTGGCACCCTTTGCCCTCTTACACCATGCCAGAGTTGTGCCTATTAAAATAACCATCAAATAACCAACACAACATTTAGCCAGCGCTTCATTGATGGGACAGACAGACAATGACGCAATGGCACAAACGAACAAGGCAAATATTGGCCAATACCGATGTTTGGTGCATCCCTAATTCAAACAGCGGTGCGAGAAGCCTACAAAGTGATCGTTGACAGGATCAATCAGGAATACACAGAATAAGCAAGAGTAACGTGAACATGGCGTCATGGTGATGAGCAGGAGTGAGAAGGACAGCAGCTGTTTGAGTTACAGTTTTCTATCTGAAAGTGGACGACTAGAGGATTCAGAATCGGAATGTTTGACGCTAATGCTCTCCCTGTAGCTTCATCGTAAGCAAACACTCAGACGGCACAGACCGTGTGCAAGATATCGACTGGTAAATAAATAGACAGATTGAGGGAAATCTGCACATTTGAAGGATAGGTTTGGCTGTATTATTTTCATTCTTAAACAAAGAATGGATCCTACTAACACGTATTGTGTGTGTATCAAAGCCTGATACATCTTACTCCTCTGCCATAGAGCTCCATTGTTGTCCAAAAACTATTAAAGATATCTGAATGAGTCACAGTGTTTCACTGGGTGACAGAGTACTTCATTACCATGGACACACACACTGCAGTTTATTTTGACTCAATCCCACATACACATGCACTGATAAACGTGCACTGTACATGTGGAATTATCTTACTGAGACTTTTCCTGGACAATTAAAAAAAAAAAAAAAAAGGCAATATCTAAGAGTTTAGTAGGTATATATTGAATCCTGTTAATTTGCCATTTTTTTCAAACTGTTTTTGTTAAAAATATCACTGGCTGTATGTGAGCGTATCTCACTTTGTCCTAACTCTTTCCATCCTCTCCCTTTCTTTCCAGGAGAGGAGGCGAGTGTGTTCAAGTGTTCGGTTTCCAGGGAGACAGAGTGCAGCCGCGTGGGGAAGCAGTCATTCATCATCACACTGGGCTGCAACAGTGTCCTGCTGCAGTTCTCCTCACCTGCAGGTACACACAAACACCACAGTACAATAACCCCCCCCCCCAATGTAGGAGCCAAAATTAATTCTGCAGGAAACACGTTAGGTTGAAAATACTGCTAAATGTGTGTAACTAATCATTGGCGAAAGGGAAAGAAATCATTTCTCTTTATTGTGGTGATTTTAGATTTCAGCTATATAAAGGCCCTTGTTCCTCAGTGGCCGCTTTTAAATACACCGCTCCAGCATTACATTGGCTTGTTTTCTCTGTTCATAACCTCAGATAGAGTTTGTTATGTAAGCAGTGAGCCTGTACTTCCCACACACTTACACTTACCACGGAGTTTCTTCCCCACAGTAATCAGTCATAACACAGCAACTGTAGCTAGACTTGGCAGGCCAGTCCTGCTTTAGATTTGTCCAAGCGGTGTACACAGGGTTGTGCTAACAGAGATGCTCCGTATATAAAGAGTTTGGATTTGACCTTCTCCCAACCACGCAGAGTTCAAAGAGCAAAAGTGTGTAAGGATTGGATTAGACTCTTTATCTGCTTTAACATAAGCTGCAAATGTTAGCATGTCCAGCTAAGTATATTACTACCGTAGCAAGTCTTCCAAGGCCAAACAGCGTAACTGTTTAAGTAGCCTTCTCACGAACAAGTTAACATACGACCTTGTTTATATTCTGCTTCAGACTTTCAGTCCTTTTATAACGTCCTGAAGAACAGTCGTGGGCATCTCGGTGAGCGCTCAGTCTTCAGTGACAGAACAGAGGAATCCTCTGCTGTACAGTACTTCCAGGTGAGAGAAACACACGCGTGTGTGCACAAACACACATAAACACACCACCCTAGCTCTCTCTTTCTTTGAGAGGAAACTTCAGGCTGGGGGTGTGCCATGTCGTAAGCAGTAATCACAATACTATGGTATGATTTTTAATATGAATAAAACTAATTATATCCTGATAATGGCAATATTTTGACCATTTGAAAAGCGGCTGTAATTCAGTTCCATGAATCACTCAAAATTTCCAACTGAAAGTAAGTTCTGGCACAGCACACAGATCTGCTCTGTAAATCACATGTCCTGTTTTCTCCCATGAAAGGGAAAAAACTAATACCCTGAAGTAAGAAGTCTGATTGTTGGTCTCATGAAGACATTCCTGTGGTGTTCCACTTTTTAAACAGAGAATTGCTTTGCATTTGGCCAATCTTGATTATTAAGTGAAGTATTTGTTCTAACTATTTGAGTAAAGCTAACATCTGAGATGCTGCTGTCAGACAACGTTAGACAGAGCCTCAGACTCTGGACACACATTAGCTGTAGCTAGTGTCTCTCTTTTTTTTTTTTTTTCTCCCCCACAAACTTGGAAATGCATCTTTTCCTGCACCTTGACTTGCTAAAAAGGCTACCAAACATGCAGTCCCCTAGAAACTAGGACTAACAGGCTAGCACAAGTGTGCTAACTTTACTTTACTAGGATTATGTGTTTATCTTCTTTTACTAATAAAAAAATATTAACAGAGCATTTGAAAATGGTCTCTCTGCAGTTTTATGGCTACCTCTCCCAGCAACAGAACATGATGCAGGACTACGTACGGACAGGGACTTACCAACGGGCTATTCTCCAGAACCACACCGACTTCAAGGATAAGGTGACCTTTCATTACTGCATACGTTCTGGATTTATCATCTATCTTACATTTAGATTTAGAAGTGGACTCCAATCGTAATCTGTAGCTAGACGTTTGAAAATGCTCCAGAACAAAGTAGTTTCTAATAGTTGGACACATTGCAGAGATAAAACCCCATTTTAAAGAGCTTACAGCCGATCACACTGTATGTTTTGTTGTTGTTTGTTTTAATCTTCAGATGGATCAAAATACGACCAACATCAATTGATGCTAAATTCATACCACATTACTTCGTAGCATTTCTCCACTGTGTGTAAGCCAGTCCTGGATGCTACAGTTTAAACTAACGTTAGCAGCTCCGTCCTGGGAGTTTACACTCCAGCAACGTTACCTGAGATCATATCATGTTTGCACTCAGTTAGTCCTCATCCTAAAAGTATTTTAAAAAATAAAAATGAGAATGTGAACTTAGGCAAACAGGGTTATATTAGAATGAAATAAACAGTCTGATCTTACATTTGTATTTATCACATTAGCTCTAGACTACAACTCAAGAATGATGCTTGGCAATTGTGAGCGATCAGTTACCAAAACACTGCTCAAAATTTGGGTGGAAACACACCTGTAATTGTTGCCGAGGGTCACTGCATGTCCCCGTTCTCTTTTCTCCAGGTGGTGCTGGATGTCGGTTGTGGCTCGGGGATCCTCTCTTTCTTTGCAGCCCAAGCTGGAGCCAGGAAAGTCTACGCTGTGGAGGCCAGCACAATGGCACAGCACGCTGAGGTCCACACACACACACACACACACACACACACACACAAACACACATTAATGCTAATATCTATTCCACTCTGATCTGTTTTGAATGACCCAGTTGATGGGTTGCTCTGTTTTGACCAATCAAGCCCTAGTAAAGGTGTGCTCTGCCTTACAGGTTCTGGTGAATAGTAACCGTCTAGGGGAGCGTGTGGTCGTCATCCCGGGGAAGGTGGAGGAGGTGACGCTGCCTGAGCAGGTTGACATCATCATCTCGGAGCCCATGGGCTACATGCTGTTCAACGAGCGCATGCTGGAGAGCTACCTGCATGCCAAGAAGTTCCTCAAACCCAATGGTGAGGAGGTGTAGGTCACAGAAGGATGGGTAATATGAATGGTAGAATGTCCTAAGGAAAATCGAAATCTCACTGTGTGTTGCAAACTGCTGCCAGTACATGAGTCTTGTATTTTTTTTAACTGGCCTCTTCTGGGTTTGTGTGATTTAGGTAAAATGTTCCCAACTATCGGCGACGTCCACCTGGCCCCCTTCACAGATGAGCAGCTCTACATGGAGCAGTTCACCAAGGCCAACTTCTGGTGAGGATGTGTTTCATAGTTTCCACCAATATCGTCCTAGCTGGAGCTAATATGAAGCTTCCGCAGTCAAATCAAGTTGGCATCTTCCACAATGACAGACTTTGTGTTACTATCCCTCCACTGTAGCTCAGAACAGAAACACGGTCCAGGTAAACGCAAAGAGGGAATCTTGCACTAAAAAGCCTGTAACTTTGGATGATACCCACTTAACATGTCTTTCAAGAACGTTGTGACAAGGTTCTTCCTCCTATTAACAAACTGCGATGGTTTGTTTGTTATGATGTGACGACACATTTGCTTGACCCAGTCACATGGAAGCTATGTTAGATTGTCTTTTGGTACTAAATTGGGCTACATAGATGCTCATGTTAGTGGCCAGTAGGTGGAAACATAAAGGATAAGCGAAAAGAAAGTCTTTAAAATCTGTCATTATGGTGCTTTGAGTTTCATCAGTTTTCTATTCTCTTTTTAAAGTCTACTGTGTCACTTGTTCTTAACACCATCCTCAGACACTGAAAGCTAATTGTTACAGACAGAGCTCAGCAGGGACCCAGTGTGATTGTGAAAATGTCGCGCAGTGTCGCGCAGTGTTTTTATTAAAGGCAAAACCTGATAAATGTAAGCCAGTCGGCAGGATTTGTCAAAACCCATCAGTGGAGCTCACAATGCTTGTATTTGAAGTGCAATTAAAGGGACAGTCCTCAGTGTAGCAAAGAACATCCGTGATAGTACATTTAAGTCCAGGGGATTTTATATGAAATATTCTAACCTAAACCACTCCTAAAGACATACAATGAATGAATACCAAAATATTGTTTCAGTTTGAAATGTTATTTAGTGTTTGATGTCATAATTCAATGTAATAAGCAAGGTGAACTAGTATAATTGCAGTAGAGGTAAATGAGTGTTGAGCACTTACACATGTTGCACATGTTGTACTGAGCTCTTGTCATCTTATAGCCACTTCACGTTGACACCGCAAACACAGAGGGAAGGTCCCATTTTGTTACTTATCAAACTGGTTTACTTGTGTGTGTGTGTGTGTTTGTGTGTGTGTGTGCTTGTCCTTGGTTGACTGGTTCTGTATAAACAGTTGGCATCTTTTCCAAGAGTAGTCTGTTAAAGGTGTGCTGCTGTACCGGTTTGACTAGATATTACTGGTTTGAACATCTATTACAAGGGCACTGTGACACAGCACAGTATTCAGTTTGATTAACAGTTAGATTTTAATCAGCCACAAAGGAGCCCTTTTCTGCTGGTCAAATAGAGGCAGGCCCAGTGAATGTCTTCCAACTCTAGCTGTGCTTTAACATTTGCTAGATGACTTAATGAAGCAGAAGACTGAGCTCCCATTTTTACTGACTTCGGACCAAGCACGCTTGTTGTTCTGTACGAGTCAGCTGTACCTCGCTCCATGGCGAGGGTTTCATTTCAGCTTTTGGGAGACACTGTTTGCATTCCCCAACAAGCACAGGAGATCGAGACCAGTCTTCCATTCATATTAGATTAATCATTTAAACTTATTCATTTATAGTTTTGAACCCAGTCGTCAGCTGAAGCTTCAGCGCTCCCCTCTGGTGTAAATTATTAGTTTCCTCTGTAGTTTACCTTCATCGGTCAAATACTTTTTAATGTCTTCGTCAAGAAACATTGTGCGGAGATTGTTGTAGTTTTTTTTATTGCGTCCAAAGCGGGACCAATTAAAAATGTAAATATGACCTTGTTCTTCGGCCCTCAGGTACCAGCCCTCCTTCCACGGTGTAGACCTCTCTGCCCTGCGGGGGGCAGCAGTAGACGAGTATTTCCGCCAGCCAATTGTGGTACGTTATCCACCACACACACACACACAGATCTTTACACTTGTTAATTAAATGTCTGTACATGGCCAAATTGGTGTTGTGTTCTAAGAGGTGTAACCTCTGAGTGCGGTGCAGGAAAGCACTCTCAGGTTCACCTCAGAACAGTGCTCCAGTTCATAAACAGTGGTAACAACTTGGTTTAAAAAAAGACTGTTGCAGTACAAGCACATTTGTAAACACGAATCAGAATGAAAGTTCCTCTTGTTCCATTTTATCCTGTTGTGTTTTTTTGGTTTGACATGTAAATACAAGGGAGTGGGCCATCTCTTACAAATGCATGCTGGGTAATGATAGCAGCCTGCTTGGTCAATCTACGAGCCGGTCAGGGTTCAGTATGATAATCGGGTCTCCCCTGGTGGGGGGGCCAGGCAGTGTTGGATTTTTTGTTGTGCATTTAAAACATATGATGAACTCTGACCTCCCTCCACAGGACACATTTGATATCCGTATTCTGATGGCCAAGTCAGTCAAACACACAGTCAACTTCCTGGAAACCAAAGAAGAGGATCTCTACAGGTGTGTGTGTATGCTGTAAATAAGTATGTTGAATGTATGTGTCATACCCAGTGTAATTAATATGCCTCTTTCCCTTTTGCCTTTTCTTTTGGGTCCCAGGATAGAGATTCCCTTTAAGTTTCACATGATGCACTCAGGCCTGGTGCACGGCCTGGCTTTCTGGTTTGACGTGGCGTTTATGGGATCAGTGTAAGTCAGCTAATCACTGATAGACACATGCGAAATCCATATGGATTGTGTTGAATCTTTAGAAGTGCCTTTTAATTAGCCCTACACAGTTGTCTTGGCCTTACACCACCACTCTTTCTGCGCCCTCTCTGCAGGATGACAGTATGGCTGTCCACAGCACCCACAGAGCCTCTCACCCACTGGTATCAGGTGCGCTGTCTGCTGCAGTCTCCCCTCTTCACCAAGGCTGGTGATACGCTGTCCGGCACTGCAGTGCTGGTGGCCAACAAGAGGTATGATTAAAATTTCTCATGAAATAGTTAACTTGTAACTAGTATGAACCTAAGAAGTATTAACTGCTGACTTTAGAGACTAAAGAAATAGAAAAGAGGAAATAAAATACCCCACAGGCTCAAAAGTATAGAGGATTCAAAGGAATCAAATTGATTAAAAAGAGCAAAGAAAACAGTTGTTGCAAACAGCAGCAGCAAAGATCATGACACTTCCACATTTAAGCAAGCTGCTGAGAGGTTTCTAGCTCACTACCTCTGTTCATTTGTATCCATAGTAACCACACAGGAGAAAGTCATGCAAACTGATTTTACTATTTCAGTGCACTTTGAAATCAGTCATAGTACAATTCAGTAAAAGCTGGTCCTAAATATTTGCAGATCTCCTTGTAGACGGCAAAAATGCGTAGTTCCCAAAATGTGGAACTATTCCTTTAAGGCCACAGGGCCTTGATTTGTCAGTTAATACAAAGCTGATCTTCTTTCTCATCAGGCAAAGCTACGACATCAGTATTGTTGCCCAGGTGGACCAGACAGGATCAAAGTCCAGCAATCTCCTGGACTTGAAGAACCCCTTTTTCAGGTGAGTTGGTCTCTTGAGCCCAGTAACACACCTGGATATGGACCGCATCATTAAAGGGTTTAGGTAGGGAACTCTGTCCGTCTCTCTAATGTCTAATGTGTGTATGTATTTGCAGGTACACAGGCTCCACCCCAAACCCCCCTCCTGGCTCACACTACACCTCCCCGTCTGAGAACATGTGGAACACGGGGGCGGCCTACAGCATGAGTCAGGGGATGCCTGTATCAGGTGAACACACACATAAACACTGGTAGATGAAACATATCCTCCATGTGTTTACAAGGGGATCCCAGCTTGACATTTTTCCATCCGTAGTAGCATGGAAATGTTGAGTATTTGACACATTTTGAAGATGGAAATATCAATTTATTTTCTAATTGATTCACTTCACAGGGGTACAGAGTAATACATGTTATACTTTTTCAACTGTAAACATCAACATTAACAAGGCTGAAAGCAAGGGCTTTATCAGGTAAGGACTTCTGGTTCTGTTTTTCACCTTTCGACAGACTTGGTCCATTGGAGGGGACCAGAGATTCCTAGTGTAACTGAAGATGATGGTGACCTTGAGTGTGAAGGTGTGGAAAGAGCCTGTAGCCCACAGTGTTTAGCCAGGTTTCCGTCCAAATGTGTTGCAAATTTTACGTGGATTTCGAGAAAATCGCCAAAAGAAAATACAAATGAATGCTTGTTCTGCGATTAATAGGAGTTTCATAGAGATGAGCAGTAGGTGGGGCCAATTCTCCAGTCAGAAAACCATAATACCATTGCAGAAGAAGAGTGCGCAGCAAGATGACATATTTACAAGAGCAACAGTCGAACATCAAGCGGTGAAAAACTACGTAGAAGACTTTCATTTCTATTTGTTTCATGTATTAAGTTGAGGAAGGTTACATCGGATCTGTGTGGAGTGATGAGGAGACTGTAGCCATGTTTTCGCGCATAATTGGAATAGCTGGGAAGACGGCGACAGCGGAAACAGCTGATCGATCAGTCATGTGAGTTAAATGTTCGCTATGTCAGTACTTATTGGACAAAGGTGTTTCCATCTCCCATTTTGCACATTAACTCTTTTTCAAAAAAGTTAAGAACCACAATTATTAAAATTTGGGGTATTTTTGCCATTTCCATCAACCTTTTCTAATGGGATAGCTCAAAATGCGCAAAAAATTATATTATATTATATGAAACACAGGGAGATCTGTGTCTTTTAAAATCATACAGACCAATATCTGATTCCTGTCAGATCACATGTCCACATATGAGTGGCCCACAACTACAAAAACTGATATGAAAAGTGATCTTAATCAGTTGATTGATTGATTGATTGATTGATTGATTGATTAATTAAGAGTAACGTTACTGGAAATGTAATGAAACTACTAACTTACTCCACACACTACAAACACGGTCTTCAGTTTACAGAGACAAATGCAGAACAGGACAGCAAAACAACTTGTCACCTGGATATTGAAACCGTGCTTATGCAGTATGTTCTGTTTTATTCATTACCGTATTTGCCGTGTTGAAAACCAGCTGTTTCACTCCATCTCCTCAGTACTACCTGGAACTTGGATTTAGTTTCACATCATGAGCAGTGCCCAAATTTATAGGAAAATGTGCAAACCTGTACGGACATTTAGGAGAACTTTTGGCAAGACCTGCATGCCTTTACACAATATTCACCCTGAATATTTGGCACCACATTAACTAACAGCAGTAGAAATCAAAGTATGCTTCAAATGACTTTATCCATTTTGAAGAACATTTTACACTCTGAAATTAGCGTTTCTTGTTCTTGGGGAGTCAGACAAACCATTAAATATTAATTTAATCCCCCAGTCAAACGTTTTGATTAAAAAGTGACACACCTACTACTACTTCTTTGTTTTCTGATTATGAATCAACTGTGATCCATTGTAAAGGGTTGGTCAGTGGTTTTTGTTTCTTTGATGGATGATGCTCCCAGATTTCTCCTAGTGTGGAAAGCCGACCCCCCCCTCCCCCCTGTGAGTGCTAACGCTGCGGTTGACCCAAGTTACATGATGGCACCACACGGGGCAGAGGAGATAATGAGAGAGCTGAATATAAGGAGATGCAGCATGTTTTCCTCAGAGTAAAAGTCGATTGCTTTGTTTTCTGTCTCCCCTCTAGGGATGCCTGCAGCTTATGACCTCAGTACAGTCATCGGCAGTGGCCCGTCAGTGTCTCACAACAACCTCATCCCCTTGGGTACGAATCACAGTCCTCCTGACTTGTCCTCATCTCATGGAACTAGATGTGACGAATAGGAGAGCGGCAGAGAAAGTCTGCAGTGCAGCATGAAAACATGATGTCTGAACAGAAGTGTGCATATCCTGGTCTCTAGTGAACACTGCAGCGCTGGGACATGGAGACTAGATTTCTTAAATATTAAATATTTCTCCATCACAAGGCTGAAACAAAATATTCTGTAGGATCGATCGTTTCTGCAGCGTTACTGAATGACACAGCTGTTACATGATGTGTGACCTGATCAGAAGTCATGTAGATGTAGAGATGTCAGATTACTGAATGTAAATGACATACTAATGATACTAATCAGCATTTTCATAATACCTTTGTGTAACTTTAGTATTTATTATCAAATTATGTACACGGTCAGCAACAGTGTTACAGTATATAGTACCCCTTTTCCTTTCAGCTGCATTTACCTTTTACTCAACTGACATTTCGTCTCCTTTCAATGCTTACACTGCAAGTTGCACTTCACACACTTTCAGAGTTTTCATCTCTTGAACAACAAAAACGTATACTGATACTTCCCTCAGCACTTACACTTTAAAGTTTAAAGTTCAGTTTACCAGCTATTTCAACTTCTTCAAGTTACAAGTTGCACTACTGCTGTGAGTAACTGTAGATTGTGGCTACAGAACACAAGGCACAAGAGTCCCTCACACCACACACACACACACACACACACACACACACACACACACACACACACAAAAACACAAACAGGAAGCAACAGGAGCTGAAGTCTGTCGCAGTGCTGCACACATCATTAACTGTGCTTTCCTCTCTGATTGGTCACAGTGAACACAGGAATTGTAAACCACACCCACTCCAGGATGGGCTCCATCATGAGCACAGGAATTGTCCAGGGTATGTCCACCTGCCACTTTGTAAAAACACAACAGTTACAGAAGTGCATACCATGAAATCAGTCTGTGTTGCTTAACAGAAATGTACCATGCACGCATCTTTCGGGGTAATATTGAATGTAAATCTCTGTCCTTCCTTCCAGGAGCCACTACGGGCCAGTCAGGCCCCAGCAGCAGCGGTACTTACTATCCTGTCACCAACCAGTTCACCATGGGGGGCGCTGCCATCTCCATGGCCTCGCCGATGGTCATCCCCAGCAACACCATGCATTACGGCAGTTAAGACGAAGACCTCGCAAAGACGTCTTCGTCCTCCCCGCCCCCGCATGATGAGTTCCCCAACCCCTCCCAGTGGAGCCCCCCCCCGCCCTCAGTCCGCCCCCACCCTCCAACCCTGACTGACCCACTGACCGCAGCCAAAACCAATATACCAAAACCAGTGCTGTGCTGGCACTCCCTCCTCTTGTTGGTCATCCTCATTCTGCTCTGTTCAGTCTGTCACTGAACGGGGGGGACGCTCTCGTATCCGTCCAGACTCTTGTATCGCTAACAGGCGAAACCTCCTTTTTCCCCCCTCGTGGATTCATTGGGATTGTAACACGTGCACAGCCGAGATGCACGGCAGTTATCATCTCACTCCATCGACATTTATATCAATCCCTCCTCTCCCCTTCCTTTCTCTGTTTTTTGTCACGTCACGATGACCCCCAAAGTGTTTCTCCGAACCCTTCCTTCAAGAATCAACTTGTTGCCAGATACCAGCATCAGTCCGTTCCTATAGTTTTAGACTTACGCTGAAGTTTTTCATTAGTACAGTAGGACACTATCATCATCATCATCATCATCATCATCATCATCATCAACACTCATCTCTGGGCCGCCATCTTGGCTCCTCATATCTAAACCAATCTTCAAGGTCCCTCAGATATTCTCAAGAGAATGACTCATGATAGAAAACTGTTCCTTCAAATCACAAAACACATTTTCCCTGCTTACCACTAGTCAGTCTACTCATGCAGATAGTTTTGGATTTAGGCAAAGGCAGATATATCAGAAAACTGAAGCCATCTACATGTCTGGAAAATATGCTTTTATTGTGACTTGGACAAACTGACCCTACAAGTTCTGCTCATTACTCAGTGTGTGGTTCTACTTAAACGCAGTGTTGTTCCACTAAGTTTTGTGAGAATGGCACGCTGGTCACTTTCCATGCTGAGTGTTCAGATAAATAGGCGCCGTTATCATCTGTGTGTCTTCTGTAGATTGTAGGTTCCAGTCCTCTTTGGTAATACTTCTGCGTACACTACATTGACTGGAAGTGGGCTCCATGTTAGCGTACATCAAATCAAATGATGATTAGCCTCATGGTAGCACATGGCGATAGGCTCTTGCATAAAAGAACAGCTCTGATATCTATATTGTATTTTTAAAGCTGCATGAATTGATTTTTGACCATTTGGGGGCAGGAGAGCCAGCCGATAACACAGCACTGATCTATCACCTTATACAGTTGTTATAGTCAGCGTGCCAGCTGGCAGTTATTTACTCATCTAGCACACATGGAACAATATTCTGATCACCATGTAAATCCAATATTCCCTTTCTTTTTAAGCTCTGTTTTGGGCTCCACCTCCTGAGAAAAATATCTGGCTCTTCAGCTGGTAAATGCTCCGCTCATGTCCACCAGCTAATCGTTAAATTTAATCCGTCTGCTGTTTGGTCCTGAGCAGGTAGTTTAACAGTGGGTTTTATCTGAAAACATCTGCCAGCTGATGAGAGCTGTGATACTGAACAAAACTGTAAAGTTTTCGGCCATAAAACCAGAATAATGAGCTGAAAGATGATAAAAAGCTCAACAGAGCTGAAGGGAACTGCAGTGTTGAGTCATTCTTCTCTGTGGGTTCATCACTCTGAATGACCCCTTTTTAACATTTGATCTATTGTTAATATTAAAATATTGATATGTGCAGCTTTAAATATGTTTGTACAACTTACTTGTACCTGTGATGAAGTTAGCCTGGCTTAGCTCAAAGAAAAATCTGCTACCATCTTTATCTAAAATATACATCTCCCAAAAACTCCAAAGCTGTCTTAATTCAGCTTTATTTTTACATATTAGATAAACAACATGAAGCATAAAGTAAATAGGAGAGACATTTTCAGATCAGCACAACTAACAACAGCTGGGTGTCTGCACACAGCAGCTCAACAGTCTTGTCCTCACAGTGGGGTTGGCAGCTTTGAGTGCCGTCCAAAGTGAATATAAGCCAGGCGACACTTTATCTTCTCTTACAACCAATAAAAAGGAGTTGTTGGGAGGTGTATTTTGTCTGGTTTTTGACAGAGCTAGGCTAACCTTACCACTGAGATACATCTCTGTACATGCTCGGTGAACTTGAATCAGTGGGTCTTCTCATTTGACTGGATTTCATGGCAAACAAGCATATTTCCTGAAACAAACAGTTTAGAGCTGCTACAGGTTATAATTCTGTCCCTTTTGAGTGGGTGGTCAGATTTTTGGGATTCACTTTGTTTGACACATACAGAGACCTTTAGTGTTAGGCTGTCCCATGAGACACCAGTCTGCCGGAGACCGGTGGATGAATTCAGCGTGTTCTTGATACCTGACACGAAAGGTGACCAATGGGGACAGTCTGTCTTTGTGAAAGCTAGTCCTGTACACCTGAAACACACCACCTGCTGCTGCCGTTCTCCTCACTCAGTGTTTTCAGGCCAAGAGGACGCCGCAGCAGCTCCTCCAGCAGCCACTGAGTAGTTTGGAGGAGGACGATTCAGAGAATGCACCAGGAAGGACCAGTAACCCAGGGGAATGAGAAAAGCTGTGCCGGATTGGCAACGTCCTCGTTTACATCCCCCCCCCCCCCCCGCTTCTCCTCCCAACCTCCTTTTTGAGACTGAGAGACTTGGATGTCGAGGCGCGGGAGACGGGGCCAGCCCGCCAGCCTCCCTCCTCGTCCGTTCACTATGTACGACCTCCGACATATCATGCCCCCTCCCCTCGACACCCGGCACCCCCCTTTTATCAGTCAAGGAGAGAGAGACTGACACATGTATGCATTGCTTCCAGTGTCACAACTATTGGACTCGGTTAATTTGGAATTTATGAGTTAGCAAGTTTTAAGAGAGCTGAGAAAAGATGTCTCTTTGTAGGATTAACCTTTTTGTTGTCTTTATTTTGTTTTTTTTCTTTCACAAAAAACAACAAAGAATGAAAAAAAGAGAGCAAATTAAATGTGGTGGACATGTTCCAAAACCATCCTGGAATCATGTGTTGTAGTACTTTAATTTGTTCCCTCTAGTTGTTAAATAGACTGTGGACACACCAGATGTTAACCATGTGGTAGCTAGTCTTAGCGATCATGTCCTTTTTGTCATGGAATCATTGCTGTGTGTAGTCAATAGTGGCCTCCACTTTTATCATGGAAAAGTGTACGAGGAAGACTGTGTGTCATGTTCTGTCATTTGTGTGTGTGTTGACCAACCAGTAATAACACTTTTCTCACTTGTCTGACGTCGACTCTTCTGCTCCAGACGTGATGCACAGTAAACGCTGCAAGTGAGTCCTTCAACTGCCGAGGGCTCGACAGCTCAGAGCCAGCGGCTCCTGTCAAATTATAAGCCGTTCATTCTGCAGTAACAGGTGGAAACTGGTACTATCCAAGTAAAATAGATGGAAGCAGTAATAGAACAGCTGGTGATACAGGATGAAGCGGGTTATTGGAGAGTCGACAGCTAGCAGCCGTGCGAGGCCGTACTCAGGCACAGAGGGCAAATGTCAACACAAATCACTGCGAGACCAGCACCACGTCGTCTTCTGTTTGCTGTAGTTAACTGCAGCAGACATGTTCAGCACATCTGCTGCAGTTATTGATGAAAGCACCTTTAAGTGGTGTATAATGGTCATTACTGTTTCCCGTCATGAACACATTCTGTTTGCTGGTAGAAACTTCGGGTTTGATATCAAAAATTAAACTTTTTTCGATACTTTGAGGAACCGTTTTTTCTACAATACCCTTTTTTTCTTTTAACAAAAGAAGCCAAAGTTCTCAAATGTTAATCTTTAATATCACAAAAGTGTTAAAACGATGTGGGATTTGGGCCGGACTACGTCTTGGCCAGATGCAGTAGTTTCGTAGTCTTGTCGCTGCTATGAGGTTGGCAATAAAGCGACAAATATATTTCCCAAAATGTTGAAACTTATTATAAATGTCTAAACACAAGCAGCCATATAAGAACTTTGTCTAAATAAAACACTATCTAAAGGTGGCAGAAGCCTGATTTAAATCAAGTATCTGATCAAAGAATCAGAACAAGTCAACAAATGTGAGCAGACAGTTTTCAGTATTTCTCACCTTTTGATACACATTTCAGTTGGTACCTAAAACCTTAATCTTAAATTCCAAGGTTTGTTTACTGATGGTTGTTTGTTGCTGGTAACACGGTCAGGGTGTCTGGTGATGACTCCTGGTAGATGGAGCTGAAGAAGGTGCTGCTTTCACTTCATCCAAAATCATGGAAATAGCCACCAGATGACCCAAAACAGAGCTCCTATTGTGTGTGTGTCTTTTTCCCATTTTAAACTGATATTTTACACCTTTTTGTCCAAATGTAAATCAGAGATTAAAATTAAAATGTGATTAATAAACATGTTAAAATAAAAAAGAACACAAACGAACCAGTAGGTAATGTCCTACTGCTGGAACCAACCTCGAAAAAAACTGGTTCACATGAGGCTCTAGCCTCCGTCATTGTGTCGGGCAGAGCAACAAACATTTCAACCATCCCACTGACATCAGAGCTCACCTGAGGGGCCCTCCTGCCCATGTGTCTCTGTGCCGCTGCTGACGAGATTCTCCTCATAAAATGACGAACGATGCAGACAAAGCGATCAGTTGGCTTGGCAGCAGCTCGTTTTCCTTTATAGATGATGAGACATGCAGTAATTACCGACCCCGTGAACAAGAGGACAGTTGGGACATTTGTTATTGCTCCACATGTTAAATATGATCATCTAAGATTTACAGAACATTCAGCATCTTATGCCTGAAATTTAAATATAAATGACATTCTTTTCTATTATCCTTAACAGAAGTTTTGCTGGTGATTTTGACCAGTGACGAGCAGGTAAGGCAAAGTTGTATGAGTTTGTGAATACACACTCCAATATAAAAGTCTTCCCTGGTCATCTGAATGAACACAGACCGGTTCACTCCACCGATATCTGACGCCTATTCCCACATATGAATGTGACCCAAAAACAGATCTGAGAACAGCGGATTCAGTGCTTCAGTGTTGTCTCCCCCTTACGTGTTCAGAAGATAAAGAAGCACAATTGGGTCTGAATTGGGTCACTGGTGCCAGGAGCTGTGGATGTAGGCCAGCGGTCTCCAGGAGGGTACCCCGAGTCTGCTGTGTAAGCGTCCCTGCCTCAGCTCTCTCAGACAGGAAGCCCCCTGGAGAGCTAACTTTCACATCAAGGACCAGGTGAACTCACAGGAGCTTAAGACACGACTCCATGACCCACATAACTTCCTCAGTCCACTGCCGACTAAACTTTAGTCGCCAGTTTTACATCGTCTAAACTCGAGACTTGAACATCGTTGTTTCCAAATCTTAAGGGAGTCTCAAGACTTGGCCTCCTTTTGGTGACTCGCGTACACAAAGCACCAAATACGTCTTCCTCCAAAGTCCCATTATTGGTGAATCAGCCTGTCTAATTAGAGAGTGTCGCTGCTGCCCTCAGTCCGAGCCGCGTCCCAATTGCCTCAAGTTTTTTTTTTTTTTTTCAGGTTTGTCAGGAATCGGGGTTAATGTTCACAGGGCAGGTTGAGTCAACCAGAGCCTCCTCCGATGTAGCTGCTGTTGTGGATGATAACGAGCATCTCCATCGCTGCCACTGAGGGCTGTTTGACCTTTGCTCTCACGTCTGTTGAGACAGGTCCATCTCAAGTCTCAAGTCCTTGCGACCAAGTCTTAACAGGCAAGGCAGCCCTTTCAGGTCTCTGAATGATGATGCAGCTTATGTTTATTGGCTGTCGGTAATCTAATTAAAGTGCTTTACATCATACTAGAAGTACCATGGAGCCCTGGCATGCACTGATGTTATTCAATGAGGAGGACAAACAATAAGGAGTAAGACTCTTCAGTTTATTAACAAAAAAACAGCATCACAATAGGGAATAAATAGATCTGCAGACACAAACCCATTCCTCGATTTTCAATAAATCAGAATACAGAATACAGTCAGAAGGGTCCCTTTTCCAGTTTTAGTTGATAGAAACATTCATAACCCGGCTCTCGAGTCGGGAGTGGCCTCCTGTCCCATGTGTGTGACTGTAGCAGGCTGACTGACAGGATACGTTCACAGGACACAGTGCTGGGAGGGAGCAACGCTCCGCTTCACAGCATTACGACGTGAGTCCGGGGTGCAGTTATGAGAAGGTCTCACTGCTGCTGTGATTAGTCGAGTAATTGATTAACAGAATTATTAATGCACACGTCATTTACCACAGCAAGACAGGGTCGAGAGCCATGCTAGGAATAACAAAAAAAAAACAACACTTAAATAGGCTGAATGAGCTGCTTTTTTTGTGTTAACTATTCAGAGCCATTCATTAAATAGTGAAACCAGATGCAAACAAACTACGTATAGCTCCTTTTACATTGGGGAACCTGTTGTTTTTTTGCACTTCATTCAGACGCAACTTTCTTATTTATAATTATAATTATAGATTCAATATCTGTTGGTTTTTGAGTCTTTTGGAGACTCCGTCACCTTTGGGAAATTGTGATGGGCATTTTTTTTCTTCTCTATTTTCCGATCTTTCATAAACTAAACAATCAAATCAAAAACAATCATCAGAGTCATCAAATCAAATAAAAGTCCAAACATCACATGATAATTCTTTTTTTCAACAGATTTAGAGGAGCACACGATTTCACAAAGTAGGTGCTTCGTCGTCACTTTCTTCCAAACTGACAATTCATTTATCCAACTGACAATTCCTGATGTGATGAGGTAACTTACTTCTCTAAACTCAACAACCTGACGTCCATCAGATATCTCATCAAAAGGAATGATTGGTAGCAGCATGCTTTTACGATTGTATTTGGTTTAGAACAGTTTTTTCTCTTCCACTGACGAGTGATTCCTAATGTCTCCTTTTCGACTTGTGTCTGAATCTCGCTGATGAAACAGGGGCAATCACAGTGTTGAAGGAAGCCATGCAAGATGAATAAGATGCACCCCCATCCTGAAACATCCCAGTAAGAATGTACAATTATTGCAGTGAACGAGTGCTACTTCAGTCACAGTAGAACCGCCTCAGGATAAATTAGACTAACAACCATACACACACACACACACACACACAAACACACACACCTCCCAGAACTTAATCAGACGAGCACAGAACAAATCACACAACAGCATTATCCAACATGACCTCAACCAGCCCGTCTATACAAGGTTTTATATTTGCATGTGATTCCAGATACAACAGAGACATCCTTCATTTCCTCCCTCTCCTTCCGTCTGGTCAGTGGGGTTGGCTGGCCAGTGTTATGTGAATCGAGGGGGTGGTAGCCTGGGGGGGTGGTACATGGACCGCCATCTGGAAGAAGTACATCTGAAAGAAAAGAGAGGAATGATTGACTTTCCGCTGGTGGTTAAACGTGCGCGGCTGATGGTGAGGCTGCACTGACCTTACAGCCGACGGCCAGCAGTGTGTGCAAGACCACTATGGTCACCACCGTGGCCACCGCCATCGCCTTGGTGTCATCGCGGACGACGGGCCAGAAGGTGAGCACCAGGACCGAGCCGGAGATCGCCATGGCGACCAGAACCAGCGTCCAGCGCAGCCACTCGAATGGAATGATCCACAGAACCTGGAGAGACGGGGAGGGGGTCACTAACACGTTCGGTTAACGTCAGTCAACCGTGACCTTGGAAACAGCGGCTGAGGAAGCGATCTCGCCCCGGCATTCAATAGTAACGCTCAGGAGAGAGTGGAGGACTCACCGATGTGGGGATGTAGATGAAGAGGGAGTAGCCGTAGACACACACAGTCTCCAGGAAGGAATAGCCTCCAATCTGCCTCTCAGCCCCTTGCCGCCAGGTCAGGAAACCCCATAAACCAATCGGCACCAGCCAGGCGTACATGAAGATCACCACCGCGGCTATTGTCACTGCAAGCGGAAACAAGGCTCAGAAAAACTAAAGCAAAAAGTGACGCGAGTTGATCGGAGACCCTGTGGGGGACTGACCTCTGTGGAACTGAGGTCTGTAGTGGTAGGCAGGGTTTCCCATCTCACTGAGGAAGGTGGACAGGTTCCCGTTGATGGCTACTGAGAACACCAGTGTCACACAGATCCAGAATGGACCTACACACACACACACACACACACACACACACACACACAGGTTACTATATTATATATACATACATACATTAGGACTTTCATTTTCTAATTTAACCTAGAACAGCTGGAACAGTTTCCCGATCTAAATCTAATCATTACCATCTTAGTCTAGCTTCAATCAGACTCCTCAGCTAACCATTTAAAGACATAAGAAACTACATTACTAATTATATATTTTATTATCTTAAGCATATTTTTGTAAAGGATAGACATTTATATCCTGTTATTGTGGGAATTCTCAAAAAAATCTGGCCCCTTCTCCCAGGAAAAAAGGCATGTGTTTAAATCCAGAGAAAATGAAGAATAAAAACAGGTGAATGTCTCCATTGGCTTACCATATAAGTCTGGGTTACTTCTAAGGTAGTGTTTGATAAAGTTTCTTCCAGGTAATGGCATCACGGAGCCCTTAACTCTGTCCAGTACCTGCATCACATGATGGGGTGTCAAACAAAAGAACAGCGCAAACTAAAAGTCCTTGTCATGGTAACATATGTACATGTATTTCTCTGAGCTTGGTTTGACATTACAAACCCACTGTTGAATTAGCAGCTGTGTAAATAGTGTATTTGCAGAGAAAGAGAGGCTCACACCTGCACTGTGTCCACGTTGAAGAAAGACTGATAGTACTCAAAGGTCCAGAATCCACCGGTCGCTTTCTGTCCTCCCAACAGCTGAAAGCACAGACATTGTTCATCTGCCGTCCACTCAAAGCGTCCCGACTTAACCTGTCTCAACGCGGTATACTTTACCTCCGAGCTCTCCTCCTGACCTTCCTCATCCTCTGAAAGGTCTAGTTTCACGTCCTCCCCTCCTCCTCCTGCTGCTGCTGCTGTAGTGGGGGTGTTTGAGGCCGACATACTGAGTGTGGAGGCTCCTGGGTCTGCAGACAGCAGCTCTGCCGCTTCCTCAAACTCTACAGACACACATGAACAAACACGGGGAGTTAGAAATAGTGGTGGTGCTACAACGGGCCCAGGTCATTGTACGCTTTATCATATTATTTGGACAGTACATCACACCTACTGTGCAAATACTGTACAAGCTCCGAGGCATATAAAGACACTGACACCGCTTCAGATGGCATTTTATCTCTTTCATAAACACGTCTCCTCGTTTCCTCTCTCGTCACGTTTTCCTTGCATGTTTTCCTGCCAAAGAGAGGCAGCCCTGGTCCAACTGAGAGGTTTGATGCCACACAGTTCAGCACCAGGCCAGGTGTCCCCAGCCCAAATAACTGAATTCACTTCTGACTGTTGAAATCCATCACCACGGAGAGCTACCACGCACGTCAAACTAATGTGACTGTGTAAATACATTTCAAATGAGTCCGCCCGGATCCATTTAAAGGGGATTGCCGACAAACTTCAGAGGTCAGTTCAAGAAAAGAAAAACCTTGCCTGGTGCAGCAGGTATGACAGACCAAGACATGGGACACGTGAGGAGGGAACAAAGCCAGACAGATGGGGGGGGGACAAAGTGGGCAGAGAGAACAAACCAACACTGCGGCGGACACATGGACAGGGATGACAAAGTCTTTACCTTGGAAGTGTAGGTCGTTTGGACTGGCCATGGCTTCAGTGAACGAACAGCAACCTCATGCAAGACCTGGGAGAAGATGAACACTGAGCTCAGATCTGTTCACACACCGCAGCTCCCTGCCGGGCTGACCACAGTTCAGGACTCAACTGATCTCTGTACGGGTCAAACAGCTGCTACACACACAGCAATCCACGTGAAGTGACGGTTCTGCCGTCACTTCTCAGTCTGCCTGCGTGTCGTGGCCAGAGGAGCTCAGGTTAAAGCCCCTGACGTGGAGGACGACGGCGGCCGCGGAGCTCTCACAGCTAGTGCCAGCTAGGCTGAATGCACACGAGCGGCCCTCGTCCCTGGCGTGAAGGCAGATAAGGTGACGGTACGACAGCACGGCCCGCGTAGCTCTCACGAACGGACAGAAGGAACCGACACGCCGCTAACGCCGCTGCTGTCAGGCTCAGCTGGCGTCTCTTCCGGTACACGTCACCACGTAAACAAAGCTGTCACGTGAACCTTCTTCGTCTTCTTTTTTTTAAAAAGCGGTTTGGGGATTAAACTAAATTAGTACCGTGTAATGACAAAAGTTACAAAAGAAATACACCTTTTCATGATTCTGTCACTAACACACTCTCTGTTCACGCGACAGCGAGCGGAACCCTCGCGAGGCAGATTTCTCTGTCGGAGGGTTAACACCGATACACCTTCTGAGCGCCATTTTGGCTCCATGTGAGCCGTCTTCCTGACAGGCGGGATGCTGGTTCCGCGTGAAGGTGACCGTACTCGTGAATAAAGTCCGTTCAGATGGCTTCGTTGCGAGCAGCGGGGAGGACGTTCTGCGCGGCGGCGGCGGAAGCAGCGGCGGCTCCGGCGGCTCCGGCGGCTCCGGCCACCGGCAGCCGGTGGGAGAGACTGAAGAACAGCAAGGCGGGTGAGGAAGTTAGTGGAAGGTTACAGGGACACAACCGGCTCCTCTGGCTCTGACATACATGGCAGCCCAGTCCACTGGTGATGTGATGTTTGAAGGTGGTGTTTTCGACGGTGTCAGTGTAATGTGCTCATAGTAGCGTAGTTAGGTTTCCTTCATAATGCTGCTGCAGCTGCGTATCGGTGGCTTGAGTGTAGTTGTTATGGATCGTGGCAGGACTGTTACTGTCATGCCACTTAGCGACCACGGCGGCTCATACTGACCTACATGATCTGATGTGATCATCCAGTCTTCCAGAAAGCCTCAGCATCTGGTGTCCTCCATCAGAGAGGAGGAAAAGACTCCGGGCTGTCACCACCATAACTTACTGTGTCACCCCTCACCGGAAAGCACATGTTGAAGTTGCAGACTATGTGTAGAAGTGGAACTTTGATACATATTTTAAATATGTTTCATGAAGTAAAAGCTAGGACCTTTTAAGCATATAAAAGATGATACTCTTTTCGACGTCACTGTTGAAAGGTTTATGATAAAGACTAACAAGTTGAGGAAAGTCATTATTGTTCTGTTGGGTCTCGGTGCAACGGTGCAGCAGGTTGCTCTGATGAGCTCTTCAACATTGAAAATCAGCTGCTCAAGTGTTTGGGTTTGATGAAAGATGCAGACTGCGGCCCCACGTGGTCGGCCCCCGGGAGCTGGGCGCACCAGTTGTTCGTAAGTTTAAACCTGTTATAATGCACGACGCAAACTCAGTGTCCTTCCTGCTGTCTGCAGGTGCGTGGTGCCGCGGCCTGGTCTCTGACTACAAAGAGGCATGTCGGGAGGTGGTGGTTGGTGCGTGGGAGCGACCGGTCAAAGCCTCGGTCTACGGGACTCTGCTGGGGGGTGGGTTGGCCTGTTTCTACACACAGCCCGACCAGTCGTCCTTTGAGGCCGCCCTGTTGGAGCGCACCAACCGGCTGGGCCTGCTGTCACCGTGGATCCGCAACGCGACCGCCGACGGCCACCTGCAGAGTCTGGTGAAGCTCCGCAACGAGGGCCGGCTCCGCCACGCCAGCCTGGGTCTCCTCTCTCTGGTCTACTGCGCGGACTACGACCCGGACGCAGTGCTGTACGAAGCCCAGTGCTCCAATCTGTCGGTGCCCTGGAGGGAGCTCCCTCAGCGGATGCTGGACGTGGGTTTCGCCGGCCGCTGGTGGATCCTGGACTCGAAGATGAAGGACTACGATGTGAACGACGACGAGTTCAAGCACCTGCCAGCGCACATGCAGGTAACGCAGCCACCCAGTGTTCAGGAGGTTGAGAGGAGCGAGAGGTTGCACAAAGAGTCCTGGTTAGCACTGACAGTGGAGGATGAGAAGAAAGAAACTAATGTTGTGGACGGGAAGGAGGAGAGTGTCCAAATAAATGCCCTGAAAGAAGAACAGACTCAGGTCTAAGTGCTGTGTGGATCAGACACTTAGCCCTGCTGGATACGAAGCTGTAGCAGGGCAGTTTTTCATGCAGACAAGATTTCAGCTCAACCACGAACTGTCCAAACTGTTTACCGACACCACAAAACGCCAAGGAAGAGGAAGCACTTTGTCTCGTCAAAGTGAAAGCAGCCATTCAAAATCTTTAACAATGTTTTATTTATTCCAACATGTTTTTGTTTCACAGAAAGTATTGCAAATCATTCATACCATGAACCATGTGTCAATAAATCTTTTCAGTTATCTCCAGATATCACCGTTGTTTTATTTCACCTGTATCACAACTCCCGACACATTTATACAGACCTTTGGCCTAATAATCAGGTTTATTGGATCCTGGTTATGTGTTTGGCCATGTAAACATAATATCCTTGTTTCATAAACCTGGATAAGCCCTGATCCTGGTTTGGAGAGATTCAAATGTTTCCCGCAGTAGTCTGATAGAAACCACAATACTGTGGCATTTATAGACCTGATTCAGGTCTGTGTCATGTGGGCAGGAGCTTCCTTAGCTCAGCATTAATGACTTTATAGTTTCTCATCTTGTTTTTAGAGGATTTCTTGCATTGCCGTTGAAAGGCAATCAAGCAAAGTGGTAAATGAAGTGCTCGGCTACCTCAGCTGGTACAGAGATGAGAGTGGCTGAGAAATCAAGCACGCACCTGGGTGTACACAATGTACTGACTACTAGTTTAATTCATTATATCGCAGACTCTTCCCACTGGTGTCATGAGAGACAAAGACAACGACAAAACATGCGCCTGTAAAACAAACAAAAAAAGAACCCACCATCAGAAAACTGAATTATTTTGGATTCATGTATAAAGGGATAACAGGGTTTTTCTGTAAAAACAACATATTCAGAATAGGATCAAAATGTGGAAGAAGTACTCCGATCCCTTACTTAAGTAATAGTCCTCAATTCAAAATACTACTGAAGTCTCGTCTACTGTAATCTATAAATTAGCAAATTGTAGTTCTGCAGTAAAATCTTGAATCTGAAAATGAACTTACTGTAATTGTCAAATAAATGTAGTGCAGTAGAAGAGAAGTATAAAGTGAGATAAAATGGAAATACTGAAGTAAAGTACTAGAGAAAATGTACTTAATGGCTTTATATGCAGTAGTGAGACTCTGGGCTTGCCTCAGTATGTTTGGTTAATGTTAAATGTTAAAGTGTGTCTGTTTAGACAGCACGCAGGAGAGATGAGCACTGCTGCTGCCTTCACTGTCAGAGGGTTTCCTCATGGTTACAGGAACAATCCGTCCCTTAGCGCCTCACCGTAGATACACGAACCGCTCGGTTCTCCCTCTGAGGGAGTTTCGCAGTGACTCCGACCCCTTGGACATTAACCACAATGGGGTCAAAGGGGACTCATGATGTCACTAATCCAGCTCTCTGGCGGGGGGCTATCAGATGTCACCTGGAGGAAGTCACAGGTCAGAGGCCAGCCTGCACTGGCTGCCACTGGATCTCTGTTCACTCCGTCCGAGGATTAGTGGTGTTTTAGGGGGCAGCCACCAGAGGGCGCTGTAGTGCAAAATAATTTCACAACCCATAAGACACTCAGTGGAGCAGTGAGGACATATGATCAAACAGCAATAAGCCAATATGTCAGTTGTTGGCATGAGTTTCACAATGTGACGGTGGAGCTGCAGAATCCCTCAAACATCTTCTCTCTGAGGTGAGACTGTTTTGTCACGTGATCTGTTGTATTCACACCAATTTTCAGCTTCTTTTGTGTGTTTTTTACAAACTTCCAGTCCATTCAGAAGCTGTTCTGGAGCCTTCAGTTGGATTACACAGTATTCTTCAGCAGATCTAGTTTGTTTGTTTTAGTATTTTAGATATTTAAATTTCCATTTTTATGAGTGCTTTAAAGGAATGGTTTGACATTTTGTGAAATACGCTTATTTGCTTTCTTGCCAAGAGTTAGATGAGAGGACCAATACCACTGATGTCTGCACACTAACTATGAAGCTAAAGTGAACATGCAATTACCTTAGCATAGCTTAACACACTGACTGGAAACGGGGAAACAGCGAACCTGGCTGTGTCCAAAGGTCTGTCAAATAACCCCACTGTATAACCGTAACATGTTTTTACACTTTTCTTTTTGCATGGAGTAAACGAACAAGATGCTGGTAGGCAGACCGTGTTACGTCAGGACAGAGCCAGGCCAGCCGACCTGGCATGTAGCCTCACTTTCCCTGTACGGACATGGGAGCGGTATCCATCTTCTCATCCAACTCGTCTTCTCGATATTCTCATCCAAATGTAAATGGTGTAAAGTTCTAAAGTGAGAACGCCTCTGTAATCTAAACTAAATGATGGAAATTATAATATTTGTCCTATTAGCTCATAGAGAGCCGGTGAAGTGTATTGAAAAGTTGAACCTCTCACATCAGTTGAATGAGAGGTCGGTTCATTAGTGTAATGATAGTGCAACCATTCTATTCTGCTGCAGGCCGATTCCTCGAGCCATCCACATTAGCTCCACAGCTCTCACTTTCTAACAGCTGCTGCAGAACCAGCCTCCCTCACTGACACTGATCATTAGGATCACCACCTTCAGCTCGTATATTTGGGCCGAGAGCAACTTGATGAGCAAATGAGTGAAAATGCACGAGAAGCCGGACCACGCTGCTTTGTCTCCGTCGTCTCGCTCCTGTGTTGCACCCTTTGAGCTTCCTCCATCTTTGCTTCCCGACCTCTATTGACCCCCGCGCCCTCATCCATCCTGCCCCCACCTCCCCCTCCCCCTTCCACGCAAGACAAGCGGGTCTGTCGGCCGGAGGGGTCAGTGAGGGCGGTCATTGTCAGGTGGTGTTTGAAAAACAAGCAGCTTTTTTTTTTTCTTTTTTTTCAGTGCAAAGAGGTGAGGGACGGCACCCGATTGCCTTGAAAGAACAATGTGCAACACTTTCACATGTATAAACGCCTTTTTTTGACGATTATATTGATCTTTGAAGGTATTGTAATTTCCTTCCCCCTAATGGTTCGAAGCTCAGCTCTGAGCTGTGCTGACTTTCCTGTGAGGACATTTGGGTGGTTGAACTGGGCAACACGACGAAACCAGGGAACGTTATTGTTCACCTCTGTGCTAAAACTGACTTCTTGCCTCATAAACACATCGCGCCCATGATGTGTTGCTGCGGTACACAGTGCAAGCCAGTGCACTCATTTTCTGTCAGCTGCTATCAACTGAGCTGTTAAGTGAGTTCTGGGAGGAAGCTGACGTTGGCGTTTGACGCTTACTTTACCTAGACTACCCTCGCTAACCCCTGAGGAGGAGGAGGAGGAGGTGATGGAGGAGGCAGGGAGGAGGGAAAAAAAACAACAAAAAAAGAAGGGGGTGGGGACGTCTGTCTGGCCACCATGTTGACCTCATTGACCATAGCAGGAGCAGGCTTGTATGCAGACACACATGTACACACAGTGACACACACACACTGAGCGACCTAATCAATATGTGACTGAGGAAGGAGGGAGGATGATGGAGAGAGTTGGGGGGGGGGGGGTAAGTTGCAGAAGATGGAGGAGGGTAAAGGACTGGTGTAAATGAAAATATATGTAAAGAGGGTGGCGCTGATGGATGCAAACCACACAAACTGAGACGCACCTGGAGGAACATTCAAAGCATGCTCTTATAACTATTATTAATACTTTCACAGTGGCCATTTTGACATGGCATAGGTAAACATGCAAACAAAGCATGTACAATCCCACGGCCCAAGCCCACCTAAATGGAACAGGGCCATAATTAATGTTTTTGAGTACACCTGTGTTTACTTTGCAATGACGTGTCCAAATGGGACGCTGTGAAAAGGATTGGATGGTGTACAGAGAACAGTTACTGTAGCTTCAAACAGCATCATGTGTCTGGATTGAATCTTCAAACATGTGAATTTAGCACATGTGAAGAGTCACATGGTATGAGCAGAAGTCTAATGAAAACATACAATTTCACATGTTATCATTTATATATTTTCCATGTGATAAGCTTACATGATGTGTACGTTTTCACCTGTTTCACATGCAATGTGTAAGACATCCCTTTTCACATGTGATAAATTCACATGATATAGGCACACTTCATTTTCAGATATTTCACATGTGATTTGTACATGACCTGAACATATTTCACATGTAAGAAGGGAACCACATTTCAGGCACATATGATTTTGAAATATATTGCACATGTAAGACATGGCATGTGAAAACAGCAGTTTTGCATACAACCTCACATGTGAAACAGAATTTTACATGCAAGAAAGTCACATATTGGTATGTGTGGGTTTCGGACATTTCACCCGTGAAATATCCTTATTCACAGACGAAAAAGTGAATTTACATTTACTTGTGATCAAATGTGACAAAATGACCCTAAAGATTATGAACTTCAGTAGTTTGTACACTTCAGGACACCATACAAATGTATAAAACACCCTGGCTGCTGCTGGGCAAACAGCGTCTACTAAGAAGATGATAATAGATACAAACAGACAGGATGTGCAGCTGCATCAAAAGGGTTAACTGTGTTGGGGGTGTCAGTTAAGTGCAGCTCTATAATGTCAGTCAGTCTTGGAGTGTGAACATGTTTGAAGGCAGCAGCGAGGGAGGAGGAGGAGGAGATAGCCGAGAGAGGAGTGGAGGAGGGGTGTCTGGTAGACAGAGAGGGAGGGAGGGAGAGGGACAGAGAGGGGGAGGAGAGACAAGCCGAGTGTGCACAATATTCATTCAAACTGACAGAGGCTGTGTGTGTGTCCCGGTTTGCACTTCCCGTTGCTCCTCTGTCTCTCTCGACCTCGCTCCCTCCCTCTCTCTCTCTCTCTCTCTCTCTCTTCCTCTCTCTCTCTCTCTCTCTCCTCCCCCCCTTCTCTCTCTCCAGACAGTCTGCAGTTTACAGCAGGAGGAAGAAGACACCGGAGAGACACCGGAGAGGAAGAAAGAACAGGAAAGAGTGTGATAAAGCACAGACAAGGAGGAGAAAGAGAAAACAAGGAGAAGGAAGGAAGTGAGGAAGAGTAGGGATTTGGAAAAGAGGATATGAGTGAAAGGTGAGAACAGAGGATGAGAGAGAGAGAGTGGTGGCTTGGCTTTTCAATGGGAGGGGTAATGAAGGAGGTATAGAGATAGAGGAATGCAGAAAAAGAGGGATGGAGACACTACTGCTCCTGCAGAAGAGGCTGTTGGGTAAGTCCGTTTGCACCTTTTATTTCCTACATTTGTCCGGGGTGGTTGCTGTGCATGCGGCAGGGCTCTGATCCCAGAGCAGCCCTGACATCTACTTTCCATTGTCACTCTGTGGGAGAGGCTGCTGGCTGGCAGACATGAATGCGATGTGACAGTGTGTCAGCGGATGTTTGCCGACACTGATGTGCATGCATGATGCAACGCCGAGGAGGAACGCCCAGAGAGGCAGGGACAGAGTGCCGAGTTGAGCATGGAAGTGGATGTAGTAAAGGACACCAAGGCTGCATGCTAACACATCAGTGAGCGCATTCACACAATGGGGATTTTCATTCATGATTTCTCATGTGATTGGCGGTCTGTGTGTGTGTGAAGGGTGTGTATGTTTTTTTTTTTTGTTAATTTTTTACAAGTATGCATTTGTTTTTTTAGGAGTATGTGTGTATGCATGTGGTCGCCTGTATAGATATGCATGTTGCATGTGCTGTGTGTGTGTGTGTGTGTGTGTGTGTGTGTTTGGCTGTCCCAGTGGAAGTGAATGACAATTAGATTAAAGTATTGATCCAGTCTGGGCCAGGTAGCGAGAAGCAGACTTGGTCACACACCCAGCAGCGGGGGGGTGGGGGGGTGGGGGGGGCATCACCATTCTCATTACCTCTGCCATCACACACACACACACACACACACACACATACACAAGCACAAAATATCCATACGCATCAATCAATAATGTTATTGATAAGTAAAACACCTCTAATTATGAACAAAAATGTACTTTTTTAAAAAGCACAGGAATTATGTCTGTAAACACACACACACAGACCGGCGAACTCAATGCAGTTCACTTAAACACACATGCTCATCGCACATGCACACACTAATATCTATATTTATCTATAATATTAGCTTTTTCTTGTAGCAAACCTCTAATTCAGAACTCCCTTTGTAAAAATCAACTTTAAAGAAACACAGGAATTCTAGCCGTAAACACACATCAACACACTCACACAGAAAGACACACCGACGAACTCAACTCAGGTCACTTCGATACACACTCTCACTCACACACAGACACACACACACACACACAGACACACACACACACACACACACACACACACACACATACACAACAGCAGTTTCCCCAGTAATGGCGGTGCCTCCCTTGAACCCATTCACCAGGGGGTCATGGGTTCAAGTCCCAGGTGGGGGAGGGGAGCAAGTGAGTGGGAGAGTGAGCGAAGGAGGACGGGAGGGAGGGAAGGAGGAGGACCGCCACTCACTCACTTACTCACCCCCCACCCCATGTCTCTGTGTCTCTCTTTACCCCTCCCCCCTTTTTATTTACCTCACAGTCCAGCCGCCACAATCTGTCTTTTCATGCGACACACACATGCGCTCACACGCAACCAGGCATACACACACACACACACACACACAAAAAGAGACACAGACGAAGTAGTGCAATTTCAATAGTTGTATCCTTGACACTGTACAACTTTGTATGTGTGTGTGAGAGACTGTATGCGTGCATGCATATGTGGCATGTCTTACTCTGTGTACTTGGTGTGTGTTGTGTGTGTGAAGAGGTCAGCAGTGTTAAATGTTTATTTTGGCTGCTGAGGCCTGGCTGTTAAGATAGCACCGTATGTGTGGCCCTGTAAGCATTTCTACCTGTCTAGATCTGTGTGTGTGTGTGTGTGTGTGTGTGTGTGTGTGTGTGTGTGTGTGTGTGTGTGTGTGTGTGTGATGACAAATATCCAAGTATTATTCCATAACTAACAGTACTGCCACACAGGTAAAAGGATCCATCGCTTGTTTGTGTGTGTGTGTGTGTGTGTGTGTGTTTGTGTTGTCATCACCATGTCATGTGAGCCGCTAACAGTCTGGGTGGAGCTGAATACAAACAGACAGCCAAACAGTCACGCAAATGCACGGTAATGTAGAGCAAATGTTGCAGCAGCAGCTGGGACTATTTTTAGCTTTCCCCATGTGCCCTTGAGCAAGACACCGAACCGCCTGCCTGCACAATCAGTTAGCAGAGTTCAATGTGTTCAGCAGTTCAGATCTTCACTGAAAAAAAAAAAGAAAAGTAGCTGACAGATTTTTACCCATGTTCCCTCTTCTATTGGATATTGCAGATGCTGTTGAAAGTTTATAGTGAACAGCAGCCATAACCAGTGTCCACTGGAGGGGAGGACAGCACTAATAGAAAAAGAAAAGAAAAATGGAGAGAAAATGCCAAGGAGTTCAGATTATGTTGCTCCAAGGTGTTTAATCACAAGTAAATGCAGAAATTACAGAAGATTTGACCTGCAAATGGTATATTTAAAACCCAATTATCACTCAGATTTCTGAAGTATTGGTTTCCATTTAATATCTTCAATTTGTTTTAATAAGGACAATTCTTCTCTTGAAAAATAGTCAAATAAACATGTTGAGCTACTGTGAATAGAAGTGTGAGAGAATGGGTAAAACATAAATACCGCAAATAACGTACAAAATACCAAATTAAGTCACAATAAAACTATAGACCTACGCAGACACACACACACACGTGCATACATGCACACACACGTCCACACTCACACTTGGATCCTTTCACTTGCATGGCTTTGCATGACTAGAGATTTGAAAAAAAAAAACACACAGTTTTAACACGATGTCGAGTAAACACACATGCATATTTGCCACTGCACATGAGCATGGACACACACACGCACACACACGCACACACACACACACACACACACAGTCTCTCTTTCATAGGAAACAAGAGCAGCTAACCTTTGACCTTTACCATTCAGCCTGTCTGGAAAATACCAAGCCTGGAATCGATCAACACTCCTCTCACCCAGACAGCCCCCACCCCCACCACCACCCACCCTTCCTATTCTCTGCATTCACCCTTGACTCCTCCACTGATGTGCTTTTTATGATAAAAACATTAGTTTGAAAGGCACCACAGGTAACGCTAATTATTTTCATACTGTTCTAGATGAATGAGACACAAAATGTAAAACAAAAAATGTTTTTTATATTCTCTGATTAGCTAATATATATGTGTGTATATATATATATACGCTTTTTTATTTCCTTCTAAGTGCTTTTACCATGTGTTGAGCGGTAACTGACTGATGTTTAAACTGTATGTTTGATGGGTTTCTGCTCGTAGCGACCAGATACCTGTCACTCGTTTGGCATTGTGTTTCAGATGCAGCTCTGTGTGGAGCCCTGTGCTGTCATGATGTCCACTGTTTAGGGCAGGTAAGTCATCCTAACCATCCATATCCATTTGATGTAGTGGTAAACAAATGAAAAAATAAAACTTACAATTTGACTCCCGGTTCAGTGAGACAAACAGACACCATCACATTTAAAATCTGATGCTGAGTCCTCAATCCAGGCTGAGATGTGAGGCTGAGATGAATCCAGAGCAGTGTTGGTAGTACAGTCTGCATTCTCTATTATTTAGTCTAGTGTTCAAATCACAAAACCACAGAAAAATTCTGATTTTAACGGTTTTGGGTTTTTACAATGGTTTTAAATCTTAATTTTCATTATTTTCATTAATACATTAATTGTATTTCAACCTGATTCAATTCAAAGCAGATACCTGTAGTATTGTGTCATGATGCACTAAGTGTTTATTAAATGATGCGCAGGGCTTTGGTGTTGGGCATTTTTAATCACACATTCAAATTCAACCATTACTATTATTTCTGAGAGCTTCCATTGTTGATATATCCCTACAAAATATCTGCAAAAAAAAAAAAAAAAAGATCATATTGGCAAATTTTATCACCATCCTTTTCCAATTTGATTAAATCCAGAAACACTGTCACAAAATTCATAGGCTGGAGTTTCAGAACTTCGCTGATGAATTTAGGAACATTTTGCTCCAAATGTCACTCTTGTCCACAGTAACATCAACCAACAACAGCTCAATATCACACATTTCCACATTCTACTCACGTAGTTTTAACGTAAGTATCCCCTACATAAAGAAAGTAACTAGTAGGTTTGCTGTCCACTGCGGCACTGGTTCTAATGTGTGCGTGCACCTGCGGAGCTCCTGTCTCTTCTTGTTTAGCGTCCTCCTGGCTCCGTGTCATGGCTGTCCACTCCTTGTAGCGCTGGAGGACAGGCTGTTTGCTAGCTCGCTGTCAGCCCGAGTTTTTCAAGTGTTGGGGAACATTCAACGCTGTCGGTGAGTTTGTGACTCAGAGAAACCATCGAGTGTTGAGTGTACCCTCACACTTGAGCTCACATCAGTCAGACAAAACACACACGCATACATTTACAATACATTCCACATGACCGTCCACATCTCTGCAGCATTTAGACATTACATAGGAGGACATTTTGACTTGCCAAACACAGTAACTAGTAACATTAACAATGGCTCCATTCCATTTAGATGCACCAGTTCAAGGCCTGGAGTTGTGCAAACTGGCTCACCCCCCCAAGGCTCACTTACTCGTGTTAATGTAATGACGTCCACCTGTTCTTCTCCTGCTGTGACAAATGTCAAATGTCTGCTGGGAAAAAGCTTGTCAAATCCCTTTGATATTAAAATGATATTAAATAATTCCAAGTTGAAAAATGAAACATGAGATCTGTCATCAATCTACAGTACCTGCACATCTTCTACCTTTTACCATCTTCAACCTGATTCTCAAGCAGTAACAATATTATCATATATAAGAATTTTAATGTACCTTATTATAGGGACACTGTGTTATAGTAAGGGCAACATTTTAATAGTTAACAGTTCCACAGGGTAACATGAGCTTTCTCTTTATAACAAGAAAACCGATAAAATAAATTATAAATAATAAACCGATCGGGTTTATTGCCATGTAGGTTTTCACATACAAGGAATTTGCTGTGGTATATTAGTGCATAACAAGAACAGACAAGTAGTGCAAAAGTCAACATAAGCATAAATATAAGTAGTATTAAAGTACTAGAGTACTAGTGCTAAGTAGTAGTAAATATAATTTACAATACTGAATATGAAAAAATATTACTAAATATGTGCAATATATCTTTTTAAGATGAATATGAAATAAAACTAAAACTGTGCAGGAATGTTGCAAAATATTGTCCAGGGAATGTGTAATGGTTTAAGTACACATTCATTCATTGTGACAAGAGGATATTTCTCCATGTTTACTCAGTTTTTTTTCTGACTGTGGCAGCTCTATCTTTTCATACAACATGTATTATTATTGTGACTGTGCTTGTTAGCGTCCAACTCAAGTGTTTTCAGTGAAGCTGTATTTGTTGAATGCTAACCATCGGTTAATGACAGCTCATTGTATCATGATAGCTTGCTTGCGTTGCCTATGTTTACTCATGCAGTAATGATAAGGACTGTACTGTGGTGTTATGGAACCTTAAAGCTGCAACCCAAGAGTGGTTGTGTTTACCAGCATTTGCTTATCTTGAAATCAAGTTTTTATTTCATTATCTTGACACAACAAATGATATTGTACGGCAGCCAACATCTATTAGGTATATCGTCCTCTATCGGCGCAGGTTTCCGGTTCACATTCATCGCTGTCGGTGGGTTGGTGATGCTGTCAACTCGCCGGTCGATGAATGACAACCGTGTCCCTGCATGGCAACGCTTCCCTATCGTCTGTATCAGCTGTTTGCCCAGATGACGGGTTGTCTGTGAAACAATGAAATGAATTGTCAGAGAGATCAAGACATAAATAAAGAATTTAGAACAACATTGTCGTGTCCTTTCTGTTATATACAACTGTACCTGTAATGGTGAACCCATTTAAATTGGTGATTTCTATATTGAAGCTACTGAAGAGAGTAAAAAAATATAATATTGCTGCTTTAAAAAAATTATAGAAAAGTGGGAAAATTCGATGCTGGAGGAAAAAAGAAAACAAGAGTAAAAGCTGACAGAAAGTAAGTGATACAAGGAGACAGCGGAGGAGGGAGAGATGTTCGGTGAATTAAAAGAACACAAAGAGAGAACACCCCCCCCCCCCCACACACACACACACACACACACACACACACACACACACACACACACACACACAGAACATGGATATTGGAGATGACATATGGCAACATGACTCCAAGTTGTGTATGTGTGTGAGTGTGTTGCCTCCAGGCTCTGTAACAAGGTCACTGAGTTAGCTGCCTTTACACACTGCGTGTGAAGCTACAACTCAACAACAAACCTCCACCATGGAGTCACAGGAGCAGGACAGAGTTCAGTCAGTCATCATCATTAAGACAACAACTGATCCAAACAAAAAATCTGTTATATTTTCCTTCATTACGTCCTATTTCTCTCAAATGTTTGCTTGTTGTGACTCTGTCAGATGACATGACCTGCAGCTGATTGCACCAGCTGTTTGTAAGATCAATCTTGTGAGACTAGTTATCGTTTAAATGTTAACTAAGTGGAGATTCTTATGAAGGGATTAGTTGTTAACAGATATTTACATCAATTCAATATATGACCCTTTAAGAGTAAACAATGGTTGACATATCTGACCTGACACTTAATCACAATGCATTGTTACAAATGACGTAACCTTTTGTGAAATACATCTGAAATGACAAAACATTATGCCCATGGTTGGGTTAGATTGTAGGATATTTCCCCCTCACTCTAACCGCCATACAGACTAATTACCACACGTCTCCATGTATGTGTATATAAGCAAAACAGGAACTCATTTAGTAAACCATTAGTTTGTAACTAGTTAGCCATTACTAAAATCTTCAGAAGGACTTCATGCACCAGCTTAGTAATGGATTTACGATTAGCTGGTGCAACCCAATCCACCCCGTACAGCTAACACTGAGGACAGTCAGATCATGTCCACTGTATTTCTTAAGGACGTGGTATATAATTCCAGTATTTTTAGACCTCAATTTAACGGCCAAAAGTAACACGTAATCAACACCAAAATTTTGTTCCTGTAAAAAAAGCCTTGAAACAGCACATAGACCTTCATGTAGGGGAATAAAATGTACGGTAAATATGATTACAGACAATAGCCAAACTATTAAGAATCTGTTTAAATCCTGTCTATAGCACTGGTGACAGTTTATAACTCCATGTGATACTACGAGGAACAGGACTAAAAGCCTAAAGCCTGCTCCTGACCCCCACAGAATATAGTGATCAACACACATCATGATATAAAAGCGTTGGACGGAAGGAAGGGATAAAAAATGCCGTGCTCGTACTGGAGGTGACACTGGACACTAAAGGGCACTGAAATCAGAACCGTTCATCATCTTGGCCAACTGCCATGTGATGGGCATGTGATGTATCAGTCCTTACCTGGGAAAAATACGCATCTGTCACATAGCCCTGCAGGTGTGTGAGTAAGTATATCAGGAGTATCATGATGCACATAGTGTAGCTATAATACTAAATGATCTTTGCCTGGGCCTTCAGTGTACAGTATGCCCAAAGGCTCAGGTCTCTGTTCAGACCTGCTCTCTGTGTACACTGGCCTGCATGTTCCCTCTGGGCTATAAAATTCATTGCTTTGATATCGTATTTAATTGATGTGCTGAATACATGCAGCTAAGGTTACTTACGTTTACTTGCTTAATGTTTAGCATAGAAAGTATTTAGCTAAGCATGGATCTGATAATCTCTTTAATCAAAAAATGTCTTATGGATATTTCAGTATATATCATGAATACACATGTCTCAAAATGAAAATACTTCTTTTTCAAGGCATCGAGGCATATTCACAGTCATGAATCAATGGCGTCTTGCTTCAATCCACAGAAGATAGAAGCTGGTTGACTCCTGGCAGGCCGAATGTAGACTGAAGTGGTTAAAATGGGGAAGAAGTCCCTTATCGAAGGAATGAATCATCCTGTATTCATCTGTCCGTTTAATTGATTCTTTAAAGCTGCATCAGTTACTTTATTTGTGTATTTTTGGAGGCTTGGGTGCAGCGGAACAAGCTGTGAACCCAACAGTGACATATTATCACTTTATTAAGTTGTTGTGGCTAACATGTCAGCAAACCATTGCCTATCTAACACATCCAGCAGACACAGGGCAACACTGGCCGTCATTTGGAGTCGTCTTCCTGGTCCCCTGATTGAATGGTAAGTCTGAGTTTCACTCTCTTTTAGCTCTGTTTTGTGAACCATAACAGTAAAAAAATGACGTGAACGATGCTCTGAGGATCTGAGGAGGACTGCAGGTGATAATTCTCTGTGGGTTCGTCTCAACAAACGACCCCGTTGACGTCACGCATTTGATCCACTGTTAATATGAATCAATTGATTGTGCAGCTTCAATCATGAATACCTTTTCATCCTCCAGTCCAAAGTGGATATCAAATTGTACCAGTGTCACCACATCCAGCCATGAATCCTCTACTTGTATTTGCCATCTATACTTTCCCCATTCAGCTGCCCACATGTGGGTCCTTCCTCACAGTGTAAGGAGAGAGACAGAGAGATACGCTATAGCACATAATGGATTTGCGGTCAGGTTTAAACTTGACTCACTTCCTGTAGTAGGCAGATGGCAGTTTAGATTTTGACCTTTGCCCCCCAGGACCTCACTAGCTTGCAAAGCCTGCCGGTTATCTGCCGGACATCTCTAGTCACTGAGATCACTTGGACATGAGAGATATATTTCTCAAAGTGTTGAACTATTCCTTTAAAGCAATTGCTTATAGAATTGGAAACTTTCTGCTCTGACGCGGCTCAGTGGTAGAATCAGAAAAGACACAATGCCAACAGATGAGGTCAGATAATATAGAATATTAATACTTACTGTAGTTAGTGTTTGTGCATTATTTGCTCATTCTATTGTTGTTTTATTGTTTGCATATTTGCTTAAGAGCAGCCGATGGGCTTATATTTCTTTACAATCGGTGTGGCACTTTCTTTAAGAGTAACATTTCATTCATTACATTCGATACAGAACAGTCTTAACAGTTTAATAAACATTTAGTAGATTAAAAGCATCATTTAAAAGATGTGAGTGCTATTCTGAGAGTTCGGAATATGAATATCCAGTTTATTACAGTTTTATAAAATAAGAAGGAACAGAGCTGTAATATGGAGGAAATATCTAAATATCTCCAAATATGTTCAGAAATTGTAAAATATTCTATCTGTGTCCATCCGAGTTCTGACAGTGGTAATAATGCATGTACAAGTCAAAATATGGTGAACACAGACAGACCTCTAGTGTTGCATTTATATTACTACACCCACATGAAACAGGAATATGAGTCCCAGTCGCATATAGACATGGACATGGTGTCAAACTGATCAACTCTTAACTCTTAATGAATGGAACAATTTAACACAATGTTTAATAAACAGAGAATGAAGAATGAGAAGAAGATATAATGCATGGATTAAGAAGGAGAAGATGAAAAAGAAAAGAAAAGAAAAAGAGGGAGACGAAGAAGAAGAGACAGGAAGGATGAGAGGATGATGGAAATGATGGAAAAAAGTTAAAGAAGATGTAGGAAAGAAAAAATAGTTAATTAATTTATTCACTTTTGCCTCATTCCTAAAAAGAATAAAAAGAATTTCCAATTTGGGCGGTCCTCCAACCTCCACCCACACACTCCCACTGAACACCCTACACCCTGGTGTGTCGGCGGTGAACGGCCTTGTTCATCTCCCTCAGCAGAGTTTCCTTGTTGTTCTTCATGTTGGCTTTCGCCGTCTCCAACACAAAGTGAGACTTCTTCTGGCTGAAGGGACGCTGCAGGGTGGAGAACTCCACCATCTTTGCTTTGAGCTCCTTTGCATCTGGACCAGAACGAAAACGTTGATGATCGTGAACGTATCTGATGTGAGTGTTTTGTGTTGTGAGCTTGAGTGTAACAGACCTTTGCAGTTGCGCCTGTTGAAGAGTGGCATGTAAATGATCGTGGGCTCCAAGTCTTTTCCCTCGAACACGTAGCAGTCCTTCGGCCAGTCCTTCTCCTCCAGGATTTTGACGTCTATCTCTGGGAAAGGCTTCCTCACTGTGGCTGCATAGTCTCTGGCAAAAGTCAGAGTCTGTGCAGAGAACAGGAACAGAAATGTGTTGCTCCTGGGGCTCCACTGATAGATTTAAAACACAATGTTCACTTTATAAACATCTCACCTTGAAGGTGTCATCAGCCCCATAGTTGAGTGCAATAAGGAGGTCCGTGTCTCTCTTTTCCCCCAGAAAGGGAGGGTAGGGCATGTTGAGCATCACACCCGTGTCTACCAGCTGTAGGTGCTCCTTGTGTCTGATGCAAGTCGGCACCTCAGTACCTTAGAGATAGTTAGTTTTTCACCATCTGTCTTGCAAATCATTGGACTGTAATGCAATGTACTGTGATACATGTACAGGTATTACTTGTAGTGATTGTAGTTCACCTGGGTGTTGGTAGAGAAAGTTTTTCATTGATCCCCATTCCCATTTTCCAATCAGTGTGAAGGCTTTTTGGATCAACCAGCTGACTGGGATAACACAGCACAACCCAAACAAAGCAAAATATTGTACATGAACTTAAAGCTGCAGTTTACTTTTTCTTTGGCCACTTGTGGCAGCAAAACAAGATTCAGAGTAAGGAGTTGGTGGAGACCAAAACAGAGCTTAAAGCAGAGTGAATATCAGATTTACAGTCATCACATGGACACAAACACCACTCTAGATGAATGCTAATGATGCTGTGTAACTGCTGGGTGTATTATTAAGCAGTTTGTCACAATGATATGTCAATGTTGTGTTCACAGCTTGTCCTGCTGCCCCCAAGCGTCCAACAATGATAAAAAAATAAATATAGGATGATTCATTCACTGATACTGTGGTTCAATGTGGTTGGCCATAACAACTTTTTAAGGTGATACATGTTAGTGTTGTGATTTGTCTTGTTGCGCTGCCCTCTAGTGACCAAAGAAATCTAATAATGCAGCTTAAAATTTTAATTATTTACATGTATCAATTATTTTACAAGTATTTAATTGCGCAGCTACTAATTCTTTGAAGTGGCACAGTCCCTGATTTAGTGAAGGTATTTTCTACAGTGGGACAGACATTAAAAAAGCAGTTGCATTGGTTAACAGGTTGCAGAGGGTCGCCGCACAGACAATAGTTAAACAGTGTTAGAACTCTGGCACTGACCATTGTTTTTGATTGATCCTTCATTCAGACTCTGGCTCCAGGTCTGTAAGGGTGCCAGCAGGTTTTGACGCCAATGCTCAAGGATCAGCTTCTTTCCAAATGATACATTAGGGATTGCGTTCAGACTGTCTGGAAAATAGAAATAGGATTCATTGCTGAGTGAACACTGTGATCAGACAGAAAACCTTTTCTAGATACGTAAAGTTTCAGATGAATGATCATCATTACCATTAATGCTGTCATCAGTACCTTTCACTCTTTTCTGCTGCTTGTCCAGCCAGGATAAAACAGGGGGATCCCCTGTGTCATTGCTGATCAGCTGTGTTGGCTTCTTTCTTATGTAACTGTGAAAGGCGTCCCAGAAAGTGTTGGTCTGCTGTGGTTCTGATACATAGAGATATAAATAAACATGGCTATACACATCACATTCACTAGCAGAATGTATTTAACCAGCTATTATTCTTCAAACCTGTAACCTTCAGTCCAGAGAAACAACAGTCACTTGTTTTTATCAGAAGCTGCTGTACCCACCAGACTTGAGCACACACACACACACACAGTCAGTCATTTCTACTGCTGCACATTTAAAAATGTGACAAATTAAGATTAGCAGACTCCATTCATCTATGCATGTAAAAATGTGCACTGTAAAAATGCAATGATGCAACTAGACAGCGTTTTTCGTTAGACCATCCATGTGTGGGAAAACGACCTTGGTTTGTAATGCAGACTTTCAGTTAGAAATGTAAAGTCTCAAGCCCAAGCCAAGATAACCATCATCACATCATCAGGGTTATTTTTGGAAAGCCACAGAAGACATTATGCATTATGTTTTCACAGCACTGTGGGTAGTATCTTAATGTATAAAATCAGTGGAGTCAACCTTTAATCAAGCACAGGAGGACATGGCATTGTATCCTCCTGTGCTCAGAAAATAGTAATATAGGTCCTAGGGTTAAAAAATGTTGACTATGACTATGACTTTAAAAACAAAACATTATGTTAAGAAATATGTAAATCATGAACAGGAGAAAACTATGTTAGTATTTCACATATAACAACTGAAATAAAGTAAATCAATCATTAAATTAATAACTCATTATTAATTATATGAATTAAATCCAGTTGTTGTACAGTTGGCAGTGGACGGATTGTGTTTCCAACAGAGCAAAGAGCTGTCCATCTCTGGCTCTTTACCTTCAGGATCTGTTTGATGGATTCTGTCGCCCAGATGAGAGGTGTTAATGAAGAGACCCAGATCTGTGAAGCCAGCCTCATGAGGACTTATCTCAAACCATTTACCTAGGCCAAAGACAGGTAGACTCAGACCGTCAATCTTAGTAACACTACACACTTACAAACCGTAATATAGTCAAATCTGACATCTTTTCTTTTCTTTTTTTTTTTTACAGTTTGAGATGTTTTGAGTTGTGTGCGTTTGTCTGCATAGTTGTGTGTGTTCAGTACCTTTTTCTGGGCCATGTTGCAGGCAGTCTCTGTTCACTGCGTTGTAGATGGGATAGGGGTTGAAAGTGTTCATGCCCTCCTCAGATAAATGTTGAAGGTCCAACTGCCAAAAAAGCATCAGGCCAGTAAACTGTGATGTTCTCTCTGTGGGGTTTGTTAAAACTGAGTAAAAAACAAATACATATGGAATGAAGATAGGTCATGTTGATTTAGAAACATCGTTTTCAAAATCAACACCCGCATTTTAATTTTGAAGCGGCAACAGGCAGCTGTTTTTCTGTGAAAAAGCTCTGATGACCCCACTGAACACGACCTGCTCAGCAGCAAACAGCACACAGACACATCTGGAGACCAGCTAGTGAATGTAGTGCAGCAATTAGCAGCTAAAGAGATGGATATTTTTCTCAAAACAGAGCCAATAAGGAGACACAACTTCAATGGAATGACAATGTTGCTCTGTGTCTCCTGGATGTGTAAATAGGAGATTGTTTGCCAACACATTTGACAACTTTGCCATGACTGGTTCTGCTCCCCCCAGGTGGCCAAAATAATGGATGCAGCTTTAAAGAATCGATGACTCTTGCTTTAACCAACAAATATATACAGAATGACTAAAACCACTGTTGTTTAATAAGGGACTTTCCCCATTTAACTACTTGTTTAAATTCAGCTCGTCATAAATCAACCAATGCAGCTTTAATTTTATAGAAAATACTGACGACACTTTTGAAAAAGCCACGCAGAAATGCATCTAGATTAGAAATGTAATGAATTTGAAGTTAGATGGCACATGTTGGAATTGATGTGTAAGAAAGAATGGTGGGGGAAAGGATTTTGTCTTCTAACATTCTCATGTGGTATTGAAACTTAAATGTTGCAGTAAAGGTCGTCAGTGAAATTATAGTGAAGCCCCAGACAAGTGAGAGATATTAGTTAAATACAAAGAACTGAGTTTCCCAGATTGGATGTGATCCTTTCCCCCTCAAACCTGCCCTTTGTCTTGTTGTTTGTCTCATTTTCGGTGGCTCTCACCGGATAGAACGCCTCCCTGGGGATAAAAGCCCTTGCAAGCCAAACGTAATAGGAATATTGAATCAAGAGCCTTCTCAAGTGTATTTATATCTCACAGTCTGTTCTTCATGTCTCTGTCTCTGCCAACTGTATACAATAAAGATCCAAACTAAGCTATCAGCTAACTATACAATAATAGGATATGACCGATTGATGTTAGCAGCTGATGAGGTCATTCTCCAGTTAAGTAGAATGTAAAATTGTTATGCTTCGGTAAACTTTAGGGCATTTAAACGAGGAAGTGGGTCAGCCCTGCTGCTTTGTGTCAGCCTCGCCCTGTATGTTTGTAACGTACCTGTTTCATGATCCCAGCAGAGGTAATGACCCCCCACATGTCAGTGGCGGAGAAGTGCTCCTCCTTTGCTTTCTTGCGCAACCAGGCCACAGCCTCCTCCGCCCCGACCCCAGGACCGGACAGCCTGGTTACTGCTCTGTCCATGTTGGCGCTCCACTGTGGGTCTCTGTACAGGCAGGCCATGGACCTGAGAGACACAACTATAGTCAATATACTACTCTGGGAAACAACTGACAAACAGCCTGCATGTAAAAAGCAGCAGAACAACACATGACACCACTGAGTTTCCACAAAATTTAAGTCAATTGTTTGTTTTTATCTTATCTTATATATTCTTTAATATCTTTTATATTTTCAGGGATTTATTTATTTATTTGTGTAGCTAGGAACTTCACATTTTCACACTTTTTCTTACAATCAAAGGTCCACAAAAGTAGCTTAACCTGAATAAAAGCTTGTACCAAAAAGACTATATTGACAGTAGAAGTAAAGTAGAAAGTTAACTGAACGAGTGGGTGGATGACAGCACTTTAACAGGAGGAGGAGCTGGAGGAGAACTGTAGTGAGTTTAAACTCAAAGCAGCAACTTTCTCATCAATAACTTTTATGTGAAATAATCCTCACTGGACCAGCAAGTACAGAGGCAGGATCACATTAGGGTGAGCTGGTATCTACACGTGAATGGATCATTTGTTGCTGTATATGTGAGTGTTCACCAGGCAGAGCCAGAACTTCCTCCCAGGTAGAGCATGGTGTCCAACAGACCTTCTTTTTCCATCTGATAGAGGGAACCCACCAGGCCCACAGCTGCCATCTGGCCCCCAGCTGACCCCAGCAGTGCCACGTGAGGAACTGAATCCTGGAGGGAAAGAGAGAGAGAAATGCCACTGCAGGGACTGAAGCCCCTTGCAGATTTTTGCCCAAAGCATAACTTAAACCCAACCGACCTAAAGTTAAAGTTAACAGCTGCTTTACAATACACACATAACCATTTTTAGTGATTGGCAAGTCCACCACCTTGGTTCAGACTGAAATACCTCTGAAACTACTGGATGCACTGCTCTGAAAACTGTACAGGCATTCATTGTCCTCAGAGGATATAGCCTACTGACTTTAGTCACTATGCCTCAATGGCGCCCCTCTCTGTCTGTTATTGTATTAAACCCGTCCAATTAAGATAAATGGTTGTGATTGGCTCAGCCAGATACCAGGTCTGCTGGAAATCTGCCTGAATGTGAGAGGAGCCTGACGTATCTGCCAGAGCAGCTTGGTTCCCAGGCTAGGATGAATTTGTAATGACTTTGGTGATCCATTAACTTTGCATATCCACATATAATAGAAGTAGGTTGTCCTCTTTTTCTTTTTCACATGCGTAATTTGCACTCTATTTTTCCGTCTCTCTTCATCGGACTACATGAATGAGCGTGACCAGGTAAATGGTTTATATAGTCACTGGAATGCCTTGGTTTATGACCAAATTCATTGTTTTTTTTGTGCTAATAAGCAAATGTTAGCGTCCTAACATGCCAAATTAAAGGGTGATGAAGTAAGCTTTACAGCTGTGACATGACAGAATGTCAGCTTTGTTATTGTCACGTAGCATGCTGTCATTGGCTCATCACAGCCTCACAGAGCTGATAGCATGGCTGCACGTCTTAGAAGTCTCCTGTTTGGCTTTGGCCTGTAAACCTGGCCGGATTCATAACTGTGTGTTGCTACTGCTGCTGCTCATTTGTTAGACAGCGGAGGGATAAGCTGATGTGTGTTTCACCCACCATCTGCTATTGTAGGAATCATTTAATCATGTTTGGACCTGAAAGGGAAGCTGAATTCTGAGACATGTACTTTGGAGTTTCCTCGGTCATACCAGTTCACACGGGATTCCCAGCTTATTGAGAGACTTCAGGGCCACTTGTTTCCTCTTCAGGACAAACTCCTGCTCCGCAGCAGGCATCCACCGGGACTGACTCACATAATGCTGCAACACACACAGAGTAGAATTATAATGTGTACATACAGTATGTAAGAGGCACAATTACAATGGTTGAAAACCATAGTTTACCATATATCTACAATAAGGTAACACATTAACGTTTTTGTAAAGTAAGCTGTTGTTCTGCTGAAAAATAATACTTGAATGTCAAATTCTCTTTAGTAATGTTTTAATAATCTTTTTTTTCCTGATAAATTGAATGACTACAGGGCCCGGTTGAAGCTAAATTGACTTGGCTCCCAACCACAGAATAATGATAACACACAAGAATCAGCCTTTGATCATGAAGGCAACCCTGTGGTCTCCTCAAAACAAACGTACACTCTGAATGGTTTCCCAACAGCATCAGGATCCATAAGAGTTAGAAGAACACTGCATTTACTTCATTTATATTCTGGACTAAAACATTTCCTTCAGTTCCCTTTACCTTGGTAGCGAATGTTGACCCCATCTGTGCATCCTCCACAGGATGTCCCATAGGTCCTAACATCACAATACAAGCGCAGAGCAGCCCAGCAACCCAGCTGGCATTTCCACACAGCATGGTTGGAGGTGGACAGTATGGATTACTCTGGAGGTCTGTAAGGAGGAAGGAGGAAACAGGGGTGGAAAGTCTCACAAAGTTCGTGATTGGAGCTCCCGTCCTTTTATTCCCCGCTATCACACATCTTCATGACCAGGCAGAATCACTTTGAGGTCATATGGATGCATCAGAAGATTATGCAGTACAGAACAATCAGCAAACATTTGACACACATCTTCCCAGAGAACAGCATGCACATCAACAAAAATGTTCTTCATATCACTCTGACAGTGCTGCTATCTGCACAGCGAAGCACAACAGTGGTGAGCGACAGAGTGGTGTACGTATATATGATATACTTTTTTTAGTATATTTCTTGAGAAAAGTACTTACTTTTACTCATTTACATTTGAATATATTCATTGCACTACTTTATTTACTATTTTATGCATTCCCTTTTCATAAAAAGGCTCATGGTCTGCTGATCCCAGGTTTTCCTTCCTCAGCCAGGCCCACTCATGACTCTGTTCATAGACTTGGTTGAACATCAATTTCTCAATACAAGTAAATAAATTCTACATATTTTCTACCCAAATATCCAGATCAAATATGTATTTTACATGGGGTAGCACTGAATCCTTGCAAGGTTAAACTTCTATCCACAGCACGTGCTGTCACTTGGCTGTTCAATGTAGTTTCCTGCCGTAAACACTCTCACAGGTGATTTGTACTGCCAGTTCACAGGTGTAAGGAATTGTTTGGAGGAGACAGGTTATTTTGGGAAGTGAGGAGGAATAAGGAAAAGAGAGGAGCTGGGTTTCTTCTTTTGAGAAAAGAATGGACATTTGCTTCATTTTGATGGTGATACCTTACCCAGGAATTGGAGTGTGTGAGTGAAGGACCATAACAACTGAGCAGAAGGCTTCTTTTCAACTCCTGGTTGGACTACTATTCCCCTGTTCCCCGGCCAGTGAGTTTTTTGGCTTTTTGTTTTTGCAGTGCATTGTGGTTCCTGAGTTACATTTTTGCATTTTGAAGAGAGGACCTTTACTGATCATTCCTTTCTTTTTGTGGTCATTTTACATGGACTTAGAGAGCTGCCTAAGTAGTTTTTTTTTCTTCTTGGATTTACATCATGGACATTTACATGGACATCCATTTTTCCCTGTGACCTTAAGTTTGGGGGGCGGAGTTCTCAATAAACTGATGTGTTGGCATCCATTTGAGTTTCTGTTTAATACATTATAGTTAGCTGGGTTTAAAGTTCCCTGACACCAGCATTTTCTCACTTAACCAGGCCTTGATAAATAGTATCACAATAGCTCCTGAATTGTTAGAGTAACTAGACTTGAAAATTAAGCTGATTGTTACACTTCCATCATTTAGTATTTAATATTTACAAATAACCCTGTCAAAGTCCATATATGTTTTGAACTTAATTTATGCTCTTCTATTCTTTTTAGTACTCTTGATGTTTTTCCTACATATTCCTTTCTGCAAGGACATGTTAATAAGTAAATGACACCCTTTGTGTTACATGATATAACTCCACTGATGTGTATTCTTTTACCTATATGTTACCATGTTCATTAAGTTGTTGTTACACTGTGCCCTGCAAGTTTAATTTCCATCAGGGATCGGTGTGATTAGCCTTAACTGTCCCTTTCATTATTCCCTCTTTTGAATACTACACTTGTTTTTTTCTGAGTAAAGAGATATATATTTTTTTTATCAATTCCTCAGTTTGTAATATGTGGCACTGTTTTTGGAGTGTTTTTTTATGCCTTCTGAAAATTTGGTATATTTAGTAATTAACAAAATTGGTTCAGCATTCCCACTAGGTTTCCTTTGGAACAGTTCCTCCCTTTGTTTTGTACAGATTTTCCTTGTTGCTTCCTCAATACATTTGTCCCTTTACCCTCTGCTCAAAAACTTGTTTTGAGCCGCCAAGAGGTGGCGCTCAAAATCTGAGTTTGTAGATCCTTTTGAGTCTACAGAATTGACTGTATGGAAATGAGTACTTTTAGGTGTAGGGGGTGGCAACTATCTGCTCTGAGTGAGTTTCTGTCTGTGGGTTTGACAAAGAGGTTAATGTACGAGTTGTCCCTTTCTTTGATTATCTAAAGGTCCATAGTTTCCAGTTTCAACAGTCTCTTCACAGGTCTTTCACTGTCAGTGTTCACCTTTCTGTATGTCTACTGTTTAAGCATATGTGACAGTAATGTAAAACTGAACATGTGAAAAATAAAGCTCAATAAAACAAATGCATGAAAGGAACTATTTGGAAATAAAAAGCAAAATGTAATTCTCCTCCAACACCTCTTGGATTTGAAACATTCCTATCTGGTTACCGCATTTCATTAGATATTTAACCTTACTATGCACATGAAGATATTTTGGCTTGGTGTAACCCTCTCCCTACAGTTCTCTGCTATGACGTCCTCACGCCAGCATGTTGTCTTTGTCCTACTTCTGTCTTTTCCTCTGTGTCCACCTCATCCTCTCACCACACACATCACAAACAGCATCTGTTGTTCTTCTCTGATGTCTGCCTGCCCTATTTTCACTGACTGTCACAGCTCCATAAAACTCAGTTTGTATTCTGTGTAAATGTGTTTGAGGGATGATAGTTGAGGAGTTGCCCTCGTAAGCTACATTTGACAACATGTGAAACTCAACTTAAACAACTTTGAGGATGATTTAACCTCTTGCATTAAAATGTTCATCTGTTATCTAATCTTTTTATGGCACTTCTAGAATACTGAAATTTAAGAAACATTTATGTTTAAAAGGTTTCTGATGATGGCTGTAATATCTTGCATGTGAGGATGTACACAATGAGCTTGACTGACATCTGAGAGTAACACAGTTTGACACAACAACCAAGACTAACTCAGAGCATCACTGGATCAACTGAAGAAATTTGTACTTTTTACATTTGCAACAAGAAATGTATGAAGTGTTGTGAGACATAGATATAGATGGATATAGATTTGAGAATTGCACACAGCATATTGAGAATAACAATTTTTATTGGACAATTGTGCCAAAGCAACTGAGAAAATCTGCAAAAACCACATAAACATAAAAATATGACCTGAAAAACATCACCATAGGCTTCAGGTGATTGTACCTCGTAATTATTTTGTACTTATTAGCAGACACTTTCCCTGCTAAACAGGATGTTAGCGTTGTAATTGTATGTTAACATGAGCGCTGTATCAGTCTTTTCATCAAACTCATGGCAAGAAAGTAAATAAGCATATTTCCCCAAAAGGCCAAACTATTACTTTAATTTCTTTAAAGCCTAAATTAAACTAATAATTTTGTTTCATTTAGTTTTCAGTACCATATTTAGTGTCTTGATAGGCTTTCCAGACCCACAACAGCTACAGTTCCTGACCCAGCCCAAGCTCTCCATGAAGACAAGGAAAAACTCCTCAATAACCTCAGTGCAGACGGTTATTGGAAGTGTGTGTATCCAGACACAGCTGTAAGAAATCACAGCAGTCTGGAATAAAGAAGACACAGGAGATTTAAGATGGCTGCTGAAGTGATCCATCGGAAAACTCTAAAACTCAATTAAAGACTGACTCAACACATTTGTGTCGTGTGTGTGGACATAAAATAAAATTGAGAGCATTATTATCCATCAGTCCTGTCAACAGAAATAGACCAATGAACAGACACGATACCTTGGAGAAACCGTGTGTCTTACGTTGTGATAGCTTACTGCTGAGGTGAATTTTGCCGGTGATGAAGTTCAGTGTCAAATCAGTGCAGCAGCGCTCCCAGCTACCACCATGGATGTATAAAGAGAACTGGATACAGCGTTGGAGGCGGGGCCTCGTTCATTCCTATGGAAGTTGCTCAGTGGTGCATGAAGCAAACATCCGGGTATTCAGAATGCGGAAGTTTCAGATTTTCCCGCTCTGTTGGGCCCAGAGGGTGGAGGTGGACTCCTTTAGTCTCCTCACACAGAACCCTTCCACTTGGACAGTTCCTCCTCAATTTGCTTTTTTTGTCTCTGAAATATAAATAACACTGGATGTAAGTACTTGAAAGCACCTGCTATACACACTGTCATGCAATACTAAAAGTTTTCTGAGCCATTGTGTCTTCAGTGGGAAAGGTGAGTGTATCAAAGTGAATCGGTCAGCGGTGTGAGCTTATTAACTCGCTAAATGGCTCTCTAGTTAGCACGTTAACCCAAACTCGCATCCAAGTTAAATTCGCTTTAGCTTAACATCTCAAAGTTTGCCATTTCATTACATTAGGTTATTAAAAAACTGTTTGAGCTATCAAGACTCACCATTCAGGAACAATATTTGGCCCATAAATAACCCAGTTATTCTTACTAATTTCCAAACACTTGCTGTCAAAATCCTTATTATAGGACGTCTGTCGTCTATGTATCGGACAAAGCCAAACATTTTTACAATAGGACTAAGGTAGTTAGTTAATTTAGCCAGCTGGAGGACGCAGGAATAAAATTAACTGTCAAGGTTTATGTTAGTTTAGTTGTAAAAAATTAGTTCCCGACTAGGAAAATTCACGTTAACGTCCCCTCAAGTCAGAACAACAAATCTGAAAGTCGGAAATAAATGTTTGGTTTATGGTAACTTTTTATTAATTCACGTAATTTGTATAAATTTTTTGCTCACGTGTAATTTGTATAATGGTATTTGGTTGTAATTTGCTGTCCACATTTGATCCGTTTCCTTTGCTCTTAATTGTCACGCAGATCCTGGAAACTGTTGTCAACGTGTTGTTTAAACGCTCTGAGCCATAAAATACAACACATCTTCTATGTAGTGTCCATGTTGTTTCCACATTACAACTTAAAGCTCATGAACACACAGAAGTCAGAAGAACAACTTCCTATGCTCGGGATATGGGAATCTGAGGAGCACGTGAATGCAGCATCAGATCCCACGTCAAAATGACAGAGCACAGATTTTGTCCGTATACAATTGTATTTAAATGTAAGCCAAACTTGAACTGCAGCAGTAAAGAAGCATGTAAGGAGTTATACTCCTACACACAGTTGCCAGTTTATTAGGTGCACCAAACTAAAATGAATGCAGCTTAATACAACAGTCCTGCAATAAATCCTCCTTTATGAAGGCCATAATATCAGCTATTGTTGAAACTGCTTTAGAGAGGGAGCTATGTACTAAGGAGAAGAGTTCCTGACAACAAACAACGTCAGGGCCACACCTGTAGATAAACATATTAAAGGAAAAGGGCATGCACTTAATAAAGTGTAATAGGATAATAAAATGCAACTGCCTATCTAGTCAGTCTCTGCCATACAGTGTGTGTATTGGGTAACTTTTGTTACAAGCAAGTCAAATCAAGTCAATTTTATTTGAAGAGCGCCAAATCATAACAAAAGTTATCTCAAGACACTTTTCACATAGAGTAGGTCTAGACCAATCTGCTTTCTTTCTAATGGCCAGCAGGAGGGCGACTCCACTGGCTCCACAGAACCTGGCGCCTGGGGTGAGGGGTGGCAAGGAGCTCATTGTCTGAGGAGCACAGTGTGCCAGAGGAGTTGTATGTGTGGAGATTAGAAAGATTATGAAGACACTTGTAGATGAGGAGGAGAATTTGAAATGTCACACAGAACTTAACAGAGAGCCAGTGGAAATGCTGTAGAGTGGGGTTGTTGTGCTGCGAGGGTTTTGTGCATATAAGTTCTGTGGCAGCACAGCTGTAGACATACGGGAGTCTGCAAATGTAACATGGTACTTAAGCATTGATGCATAATGATAATATATCACAATGGCCATTTTTTATTTTTGATCCTTTCAGTACATTTTGCTGATAATACGTCTGTACTTTTACTTAAGTAGAATTTTGATCAAAGGGCTTTTACTTGTAATGGAGTATTTTTTGTTACATGTTTGGAATAGTACTTTTACTTAAGTACCACTGACCAATTCTTTGTTTTTCGTGTAAGGTCAGTTCCTCAATCTGTCAAATAAATCCAGAGAGCCTTGTGATTAACTAAATGTCTCTTTCTTGTCATTGATACAGTCAATCACGGACTTTGTGAGCCTGTTGATTCCATTGACTCTTCAAATGATCGTGTGATTGGTTAGACTTCAGGACTAAAGTAGGCCACAAAGCTTACTGCCAGGATAACAGAGCCTCTAGAGACAGTTCTTCTAGAGGTAACAGCATTTGGAGAAGAAAAAGGAATGTATGTGTGTGTGATTGTTAAGGGGCTTAGTAATGTTGACTTCACACTTATTAACTGGTGGATTTGTCCACTTGGATTGCGACACTTCATCTACTTCCAATTTTATTGTTTTTCAGCCTGGTTTGAAATTGACATCTGGTACATGTTAAGGAATTCTTCCTTCAGAAGCCAACATGGTAGAAATTAACAATTTTGTGTGTGTGTGTGTGTGTGTGCGCATGCTAGAATTTGATTTCCATGCGTCGGTAGATATCACTGCTTGAGTGATTTGTCTCTGATACATGTCCAGGTCAGATTGTGTGTGCACGCTGTGTCAGCGTGACTGGTAATCTGTAACCTGAGCAGCTCCTCAAAGGAAGAAGCCATTTAAAAACCGGGGTTTCTGTTGCAGAGAAGTCAGAAGAGTGCAGCACTTTCACTGCTGTGTGGATTTACTTGTAGACACTCATTTGACACTTCAACATTCCAACATGCAGACTGGAAATACAAGTTCTTCAGTCTTGGTGATTTTCCTTTGCCTTGTGATTTCAGTAGCACTGCCAGTCGACAACATGGAGGCAACTGAAACCCCTTCTGAGGTGAGAGATGCATGGCACGTATATTAGTATCATGATGTGTATAACCCACTGTCTATCTCATGTCCTTTTCCAGAAAATTATGCCCTATCTAAGTACACACAGACACACGCAGTATGAGGATAGCAGGACCTACTTGTTTTTAAGCTACTACAGGAACATAGTGTACTAAGGCATTTGGCTAAGGCATTTGGTGATACACTTTTATTGACTGGCATGGCAACAAGCAGGAAAAGTAGTGTTAGTCTTTTCTCCTATTGTGGAAAATGTAATGGTGCAATTGCATGTAAATTCACAATGTGAAAAACTGCTCAGTTTAAACTGAAGATGTGTTGTAAGGCATTATAGGATAAGCATTGTTTTGTGAACGCAGTATATAGGCTACAATATGTATAATAGTGTAAGACACACATTTTAAGTCAGATTCAACTCTGAGAAGAAACTAACGTTATGTTTTTTCTTTCCAGAAACCCATCCGTCAGTCCCAGTGTCTGTGTGCTGGTGAACAGGCATATATTCAAAAGAGGAAAGAAGTAGTTCTGAAGTCACTCAACAGCCTTGGAATCAACTGTAATGCAGTAAGAAAGAACCCTCTTACGCTTCAGGAAAGATTATTCCTTTCTGTCTCTGTCTCTTTCTTGTTTTTTTCTTCTAAGAAAAATCTTTTATATTCCTTTGGGAATGTGTCATGTATATTATGGGATGGCCTCTCAAATAGACAAATGTCTATTTCCTACATGACTTCTATGAGTGCCATTTTAAGTCTATAATATTATATTATAATAAGTTGTTACAGGGAACAGACACCCTCAGGAACAGAACTTGTCATGTAGTCATGTAGTCATGTAATTCAGCTTTTTGACAGTAAATACTCTCTGTACTGCTTAAGCTGTATGGTTGTTAGGTAAGAAACACTGAGGTAAATCGTCTAAAAGGCTGATAGTATATGTGACGAGATATGCTATAAAATATGTGATATTATATAATCACATCTATCACAGTTCTATTACTTTGCTGAAATGCTAGTTTTGCTGAAGAGAAATGGCTGGTGTATAAATCTACAAATTCTAATGTTAAAATAATGAAGCGTTGCTTAAGTTGCTTACTCAAAACAGGCAGGCAGTTTTCAGTGATAAAACATTGATAAACCCACAGTACACCACCTGCCTCTAGCTGTGAACACAGTGGTGAACAAAGAGATGGATAGTTTTCTCAGGAGTTGACAAAAAAAAAAAAAACATAGCTAAAAGGAGAGTGAAGTGGACTTACATTTGTCAGATTATCGCAAATGCTAAAGAAATGATAATTCTGCTAGGCAATTGTTTGTTGTTGCTAACCCATTAACTGTATGAAATCATTTTATTTGGCCATTATGGTCAGCATTTTAAACCCTAAGCCATGGGGGCACCCTGGCCATATTGATTTAATAAGGTTATAGTTGTGAAGTTAATCTTAGAGCTGGTTCACTCTAACAAGAAGTTTCAGGAGACCTGGATGTTCTTACACAGGAATATTTATTGAAGCTCGATCGAGGAGAAAAGGGAAACACCATGTGTGAATCACAGCGTACTGCTACCCAAATCTGAAGATGGTGTCCTGAAGCTCAGTATTTAACCTCCCCAGAAGTGATAAGTTCTGCTATATCCAAATAGGGTTATTCCTAACTCAGTCTGTCATGTGTGACAACTCTATTGGATATCAGATCCAAACAAGGAAAGACGTCAACCATTGCTGTCCTAGCAACAGCATAGCCTCTCTACAGTCTCTCTTATCCAGTGTCAACAACCAGGCTCCAGCCTGTTGTGTCTAACACTGAAAACAGAAGATATCTGCAGACCTTGGTCTACCAGAGGCCAGAGCCAACTCGGCCTTGTCTGGCACACAGATTGAGACAGGCAAACAGAGACAGACAGTTGACCTGACCTGTAAAGCCCTGTCTTAAGTTACCTTTAACCTACAAGAGGGAAGTTTAACATACAAGAAGGAAAATTCCTTCATAGTTCCCCCCTTTTTGATCGTAAGATCAACACTACCTACCAATATTCTTACTATTACCTTAAGAACAAATCAGGAAGACCTTCAGAGTTGAATCGCACTTGCTTACAAGAAGGAAAATTCGTGCACAATAGTATGTTAAAAACAGATGTATTGTCAATTAATGTCTCAGAAAGGAGGGCATCAATACATTCTATCATTCCAATGCATGTCTAAAGGTATGACGAGTTCAAACAACCACTAATAAGCTCACAGAAAGAAATTATAATAATAAAGACATCTCTTGTAGCTGTGAATTTATTCAGCTTATCATCTTTCCAACCAGGATTCACTCCCCCACATCTCTCTGCTGGCATCAGGTGGGGGTCAAAGGGCAGCTGTGGGCCTGGTGGGTTTCCTCTATCAGATGGAAAAAGAACGTCTTTTGGACACTCTGCTCTACCTGGGAGGAGTTTCTGGGTCAACATGGTAACAATAATCACACTTACACACACAAACACAAGTCTGTGTATGAGTGAGAGCCGAACAGATGGACAGGCCAGAACACAGAGCAGAACTGAGCTGGCAGTGACCGGGTTGAATGACTTTGCCCCCATTAGCTACCAGCCAGGTACCCTTGAGCAAGGCCCTTGAACAAGAGCATTTGGAAAAAAAGACTCTTATTTTGAAAAAAGACAGAAGTGACCTGAGTAGATACAGTAAGAGTACGACATGCAATAATCAGGACTTCAGATGTTAATGGTACATGGAATGCCCTAAATTTATTGATATTAAGTTTGTATGGCGTTAACACTATGCATTAACCCACTGTAATTAATTTACTACTATACTACTACTATACTATTAATTAATTATTCATTAATTTTCCCACCACTGGGAATGGGTGATTGTTGGCATGTGTTGTAAAGCGTTTTTAGTGGTCGGTAGACTGGAAAAGAAATATAAATGCAGTCCATTTACCATTAACACTGATGTACTTTGGAAGCTGACACTCTGGGAGTGGCCATAGCTGCACAAAGGTAAAACAAAAGTGCATTTTTCTGCGTGATAAGAAGATGATCATCCATTTATATGAATTTTTTTACTTGAGATAATGAGATTGAAATTAGACAATGGGAAGAGTCCACAGCCATGCGAGCAGCTCTGTGAGGCTGTACTCAGGCACAGCTGCGCTTTGAGCCAAATGCTAACGTCACCATGCTGGGCATCAAAGCCATAATTTAATCCCTTAAATACAACTCATTTTCTAAAAGAATTAATGCCTTTCTTAATAAACAGTGGAACAATTTCAGAGAAATGAAAACCTTTTTATCAAATCAAGTGGGGCGGACTTGCCAGGAGAGAGGCAGGCTAGGGATGGGTATCGGTATTGTTAGGATTTTATCAATACTATTACTCTTATCAATACTCTTTGTCATGTTTTATCGATACGCTTATCGGTTCTTTTTCATTACTATACAATTGCTTAAAAAAAATATTAGAATTGAATATTTTAAATAACTAATGTTGTTTGTAGAGCAGCAACAGTAATGTTTACAACAGCAAAGTCAGGATATAAATTCAATATTACCTCACTGAAAGCAAATCTAAAAAGTCAGTAAAATAAATAATATTCCTGACATCACAAGTGAAGTTTATAAAGAATGAAGAATCAGCCTTCAACCTGTCCTCTGTCCTCCTCCCTCTGCCTGCAGGGAGCGCTGCTGGTGGTGGAGGTGGGGGCCCCTGATTTGTCTAAGCAGAGCTAACCAGCAGCCTTTTAAGACACGTGGCAAATACTGCGGTCTTTAATCATTTAGACCCGAGGCCCATTTAATAGAATAGGGGGAAAAAAAGAGGCAGAGTATGGGGCACCAAGGCCACAGTGGCCGATGGGCATATCATTTTCAGAAGGGCATCAAGGCCAGACAGAGGGGCAAATTCCTGCCCTGCTCTGGACCAAGGCGGTGGACCAAATTAATTACGAGCTCCTGAAATATATCATAATATCTCGGTTTCCATAGTTCAGAGATGATGGCCAATTGTAATTTAGCAGCAGGTTGAGCCAGATGTTGGTGAATCTGACTTATGGTTGATGGATTGATTGATGGTTGATTTCCAGCCATTAGTTAGTGAAAGTGGTTTCTTCTCCCTGTTTAAGCCCCAGGTTTTAAATGAGTCTAATAAGTGGTGTGGTGTGTGTATTGTTACGTTAATATTTAGCTAGAACAGCTTTAAACACAATTTTATTACTGTACTTACAGAAAACAATGCTCAGTTCTCCTCCATGACAGTTTTTCTTGCCCTATGTGTATTTGTCTGCTCTGGTAGGTCCATGTCCTCCCTGTACAGCGACCCACACTGGAGCACCAACATGGACTCAGCAGTGTCCAGGCTGTCAGGTCCTGGGGTGGAGCTGGAGAGGGCTATGGCCTGGTTGGGCGAGAGGGCAAAGGAGGAGCACTTCTCTCTTACTGATATCTGGGGGGTGTTGACCGCTGCTGGGATCATGAATCAGGTTCTTTGACTGATATTATTTATTTAGTTATGATGATTGTATATTCAGCCCCTCAGAGAAATATCTTGTGTTTCATCAGATGGACCTACGCCATCTTTCAGATGAGGCCATTAGAAATGCCACCAACCCTTACCCCATCTACTGCGCCATAGAGAAGCACTGCTTTTCAAATGGGCCTTTAGAAGGTGCACACATGCATATGAACATGTCACATTAGGGCCTACAGTGTGTACTGTATTATAAGTGTGTTATTGACTTGTATTTAGTGTAAAGTAGACTCTCTGTCTCTTAGGGAGATGGTTTGAGGTGACCCCTCATGAGGCTGGTTTCACAGAGTTGGGTTTCTTCCTCAAAACCTCTCTCCTGGGCAGCAAATTCCAGAGTGGAGCGCTGCTGGAGGAGAAGCCCGAAATGGACATGGTCAAACTACAAGGTGTGTATTCACAGACTAAGCAGGTTGTGTCTGTTGTATCTTCTGTAGCGATGATGTGATGATGATGAAGAAATCTCCGCTGACACCGACTTATTTGTATAAAAAGGTTTATTACAAAAAGTACAGCGTCAAAACAAGCACCATGGATTGCCTGTGAGAAGATCCGAAGCCAATGTGAATCTCTCCCGTTTTCCACTCAAACTACACCTTTTAAAGCCTCATGGTATAGCTAATGTGTGGTGACAAGATAGGCTCAGAGCCAACCTCATAACCATATATGGCTATTTTACAGAAAGGGAAGGTGTGAACATATGGTTCATGTTAAAACTGATCTCATCTCTTTGGAACTTTAGGAAAACGACCCCCAAGGGACATCCATCCAGGATGGCGCCAGACCTTTGACATAGGCCTACCTAAACATTAGACACACATGTACCTAAACATTGGATCCACACAAGTATCTAAACATTGGACACACATGGGAGAGACATCTCTCAGCTCAGACACCTCATGTGAAAGCAACAGTGGAGTGGTAAGAGTATGCACATACAGTAACGGAACACATGGAAGCCAAGGCCGCAATTTGTAGCTTAGCAATGGTGTTTTTATTTTGAAGCAATTTAAGTATTTGTGAAGTCTTGTTAAAAAGACTTAACAAATCATATCATCAAATACCTACTAATGCTGTGGTTATTCAGTTACATGCATTAACATTTAGTGACTTGATTGATTCTAACATTGTGAAAATTAACTAAAAATGGTTCCCAATAAATCCTCAAAAACATGCTTTCAAAGAAAGAGAGCAGGTACAATCTTGAAGCTGCTGCTATTTATATAGTTCACTGTAGTAACAAACCCACAGAGAACTATTACCCAACTCTGTGGTTCCCCTCAGTTCTAAGGGGAATGCCCATTGTTTTGTTTTTTCTGCAGCAAACTCAGCCACAAAAGGCAGTTGTTTTCAGCAAACAAGCTCTGATAACACTGTGCCCAGCACCAAACAGCAGACAGACACACTCAGTGATTAACTGGTGAACACTGTGGAGCATTTAGCAGCTAAAGGGATAGTTATTTTCTCAGGAGTTGGTGGAGACCCAAAAAGGAGCTAAAAGAAGAGTAAAGATTGGACTTACATTCGTCAGGTTTCCAGAGACATGACTCAGGAACACTGATGTTGCTCCGTGTCCACAGGATGTGTAAATAGGTCATATGCTAGCCATAACAACCCTGTAAGGTGATTATATGTCATTATTGTGTTTTCAACATGTTCTGCTGTGCCCAAGTGGATGAAAAAACAATTCATGCAGCTTTAATTTTTTTGGGCTTTTAAAGTTGCAACAAGTACATTTTTTGCCTTTGCATCACAGAATATATCTGCAGGTATTGATACGGTAGGATTGTTGATCATGCATGCATAGTAATCTTCATTAACAAACTGTGTGCACATGTGTTAATCGAAATCGTGCAGGTGTTCTAGGTTGTGCGTTGGCTCATGAGGAGATTATCAAAGACTACATCCCTTCCTGGCTGAATGGTAATCCCAATTTGACATTTTCATATATACTAAATGTATTTTAGAAGCCGCAGGGATACATTTCTTGTTTAGGTGGAAAAGTAGTCACAATTTCATGGTTTCACACTTGCTGTGTGTGTTGGTGTGTGTGTGTGTGTTCCAGTGCCTGGGCATATAGACGATGCTGCTGATGGGTACCTGCGTGTACACAGTGCCATTGGTGAACTAGTAGCCCTGGTCAAGCGCACCATTAAGGATCCTGCTGCTCTGTCTGACCTGGACAAGCTGCAGAAAATACTGGAAGGTAGTGGTGATGATGATGATGATCTCACAATAGAGATGATTTACTATAAAACTGACCACTTACCAGCTTTATTCATTAAAACCAAGTGTTTTGGTAGCTGCAGGCTAATACGCAAGATTGCAGCTGTTGATAACCAGAAAGAAATACCATAAATTTTTCATTTTAACTCCTAACTCGACATTTTGTGTCAGTGATGAAATAATGACACAGCAAATGTCTGCTTCAAAATGCCACAGTGTCCATTCGATTCTTATCCCTTTCAGACCAGGGAAATCATAATGAGTCTGTGTGGCTGGAGTCAAAGACTTCGGAGGAAAGAAAAAGACTTTCTCACCAGTGGAGTCTGGAGCTGCTGGCGGCAGTAAATAGCTGGAGTGAAAGGCTGCAGGAAGGAACTTTCAAAACACATGGTAAGTGTATCGCAGATAAACAGCCAGACTGGTCAAAGTTGCAGACAAACAGACCCATTTTATTAAAATGAGATGTTAACATGTCTGTGTATTTCTTTTCCCTGTGTTTTACCCCCAGTCACTCTGCTTACTAAACAAGTCCTTCCCCTGATTATGAATTGGGAGTGGGGAACTACTAATAACTTCCTCTACCAATACCAAGGTGAGAAGACAGACATCGTCAGCAATAATCACAATTAACTTGAGTAAAACTGTCTGTTTTGTCTGTCTTTAAAATAAGGAATAGTTTGATATTTTGGATAATATGCTTATTTGCTTTCCTTCGGAGACTCGAAATTACTACTTAAAACTTGTTATTCTTACTCTTTGGTTTTGATATGTATTCTATAAGTGTTGGTTAGTGAGATTTGGAGTTGCTGGTAGGTGGATTTTTTTTCTTTCAACAGAGCCACACTGGCTGTTTTGCTAAGCTGCTGGCAGCTAGGTTATTATTGTTCCAAAAAACTAAAGAAATAACAACAACATGAGCCTGGTATTTTGGGTGGATATGAAATTTATTTTCCAATTTTTAGCGGTGGCAGTTTTATGTCATTGCATCACACAAGCAAGCAGCACCTCATGGTCCGTGACGTGTTGCCAATCTGTCGCAGGTCTGGCATCATGGTGGCGGCCAAAGTCAGGGAGAAAGCGCCCGTTTGGGCAAATGTGACAGATAGGAACAAGTGCTTTGTAGTGGAAGGTGATCAAATATGTGGAACACTTCTCAAGGGAAAGTCCAAGCTTACTTTAACAAGGTGTAGGAGAGCCCCCCCCCCAAAAAGAGAAGCTAAATCCAGGCCAGGCAGCATGAAGGAGCATGTTGTTTTGTGGATGGTTGTTCATCTGTCCATTGGTATGATGTTTTCCTAAATAAGCTAAAACAAGTTTGTTTGAAGTTCGGTTTAATTGTAAAATTGTGTTGCCGGGCAGATTCCACCATTCCACCTTGCCTCAGCTCTAAAGACAGATTCCACCTGGTAGACGCCGGGCTGCTGATTAACGTAGCCTACCCTCCATTTCTGGGAGTCAAGAGAGACATTGACCTCATCATCGCACCAGAGTACAGTGCTGGAAACATATTTGAGGTACTGTAAAGTGTGAGTGTGTGTGTTGGTGAAAGCGGGGAACCATTATCATTGGCAAAGTTCAAATTTCAGCAACAAATGTGTCATGTTCATATTAAGATTCATATCAGCTTTGTATTCATGTCATTTAACTGATTGATCAGTTTCACCTCGTCCTGTTTCTGCATATATTTTTCTCATAAATCTGGAGGATATTCACTTTTTAATTGATCTAACCATTAGTAAGACCCTCAATTACAGCTTATAAACTAATGCATTGCTTATTATAAAGTAGTACCTGCCTACAGTATGTCTATGAAGTGAAGGATGACAGCAACTACAGTCCCTCAAGTGTGATTTATGGCTCAGACTTTGTTCCAGTGCATGAAAGCTACAAGTCTGAAACAACGTTCACCCTCTGCTCCCCTCACAGACTCTGACTTTTGCCAGAGACTATGCAGCCACAGTGAGGAAGCCTTTCCCAGAGATAGACGTCAAAATCCTGGAGGAGAAGGACTGGCCGAAGGACTGCTACGTGTTCGAGGGAAAAGACATGGAGCCCACGATCATTTACATGCCGCTCTTCAACAGGCGCAACTGCAAAGGTCTGTTACACGCATGCAGATTATTTTGGTGACTTCCTTTCTCAGAAGTAAAACTGCTCCGTATGCAGAAGATTTTTCTTTTTTTTTGGCATCCAAGGTAGGCAACTAGCAAACTAAAACTTTGATTGAAATACAAATACAACACATGTAATAGGATACTGATAATGTTTCTATTCATCCTTGACTACGACATTTACCTTGAAAGATCAGCAGGCACATTTATTTGCATTGACCTATGCATTCCACGTGTCTTCTTCTGCTCCCTATTGTTGGCTATAGTAAACACAAGTCACCAGTCTCAGTCCTCCATTGTAAGGGCACCCTGGAGGGCACTTTATCATGTTTTAATGCAGATCGGGCCACCATAGAGGACAGTTTATCCCGGTTTATCTGCCATAGGGGCTTCCAAGAGGGGACTTTTGGTACCGAGTGATTAGAGCCTAAACAGGTCTTCACTGTTTTCTATAGATGCAGAGGAGATCAAAGCAAAGATGGTGGAGTTCTCCACTTTCCAGCGTCCCTTCAGCCAGGAGAAGACTGAGTTTGTGTTGGAGACGGCGAAAGCCAACATGAAAAACAACAAGGAAACTCTGCTGAGGGAGATGAACAAGGCCGTTCTCCGCCGACAACACAAAAGGTAGGGATGGGTCTGAGTGGGAGGGGGTGTAAACTGAGACACAGAGAGAAGCATAAAAGAATCAGAGATTAACTTAAAAGCTGTGTCAATGTAGGTCAGACCTGAATCTCACATCTCTGTGCAGCATGTAATCTGTGAGCTCACTGTGTGTCTCTGTTTGTCTGAGGAAGCAATGTGTGTGAAAGGGGATGAAAAAAGGATGCAGTCGCAGGAGTTTATGTAATATCTGTGTGTCAGTGTGTGCGCGTGTGCTAACGTGTGCTTGGGTGAGAGAGATGTGGATTGATGATGAATTTCTGACTTATCAGAAATCTAACATGTCCTCTTCTCTTTCCTTCTCCCTTCCAGGTCTTTACAGGCCCGCAGCACTAATCCATGTCTTGGTTTGGTGTGAACTGAAATCATACACAAACATACAACCAAGTAATGCAATCATATCTGCCCAAACACACTATAAATAACTATCAATTAAATGTCTGACACTGTGTGCATTCTTTTAGATGTATGCTATGTGGCCTAAAGTATGTGGACACCCCTTTCTAATATTTTGGGTTACTGAGTTACTTTCACTGTGCAGGATGAAGTTATGTACAATCTGTTTCCACATTCATCTGCTGGAGGAGGAAAGTTCCTCTGAGCTCACCTCAAACGTGTTTAGCACCTTGTTGTAGCAGCAGGATTGGTGTTCTTAACTAGTTCGAAAGACAATCGTGCTCTAGTATTGAACTGGAGTGTAACCTCCAGGTCACACAAACTGTGTAGAGTATGCAGTACACACTGTGCATACACACAGTGTGTACTGCATACTCTACACAGTATGTCATTATGTCACGTCTCACTCTCCACGCAGTATCACGCTCAGTCTGACTGTTTTAACTTCACGCTGGTTTTGGATGAAGTTCCCCGAAGCCAACGCCAGAGGTCGCACAGCACCCACAGGAGAGAGTCTCCAGCGTCTCCATGTGGGTCAACACAACCGACCTGCTGACACGCGGATTCCTTTGATATGTCAAGTTCGGACAGTAAGATCATCACTGATGAGTTTTTGTATGTGGAATAAAATGATTGAATCTGACAGTTTTTGCTCGAGTTGTCGTATAAACTCTCACTGTTACAGTTTCTGTTTAAGTTTTCTCATTCCTCTGAAGTTCTTTGCGCTCCCAATCATTTTTGAACTGAAGTTCTTTCATTGCTGATATTTTAGAGAAAAAGAAAAGCACAACAGGCGTTTCTTATGTTCGCATTTGATAGATCAGAGTCCGTCATCACACAGCATCATGAATCTGTTGTGCCGGTGTCGGTCTGTGCGCCCTCGGTGCGCTCTGCGTCGACAGCGAAGTTGCCAGATCCGCTGCAGACGAAGGAGCGGTGCGCCACAACACGTCCAGCCGCTCCAGAGGAGGAGAGCAGGAGAGGGGACATGCTTCACGGGCGGACTGCACGGCTGAAATGTCTTGGGTAGACAAGAGAGACAGACACACGACGGACGCGGACGAAAACACCGGGAATGTCGCCTGAACACCAAACCGGGAAGCCGCGTAGGGACGACGCTGTGAGGACGGATCTGCTGTGAGGCTTTTGAGAGACGGGGACCCCACGAACCAGAGGAGAGGGGCCAGAAAAATGTTCAAAGTTGGGCCGCGTCGTCTACAAGTGCGACCCCGCAAAGCGCCGTCCCGCAACAGCTGCAGAAAATGAGCGTGAATTGAACGAAGAATGCATGTCGCCTGGGATATATCTGTGATTCTGCAAACATATATCATCTGCACGTCATCAGGTAAGGCGCAAAGAAGGCAGAATGGTCCTTCAAAAGATTAGAGCAACATACAAATATGGGAGAAAACCAGAAAATTCTATTAGGATGTGAAATAAAATGAATGAAAATGTTGTTACAGTTACAGTAAGTCACCATCACATATTGTGTAATTATTATAGTGATATTTCGATTCTGGTATTGAAGAGAATATGCTGAATTGAGTCCTCATTTCCTGTAAAATCATGACATTGACTTTGAGTGTGTGTGTCTTACAGTATTTATGTGTCAACAGGCTCTTTGCACTGAGAGACATACAGTATCAGTCACTGCACACTGGTGAGATTCAGAACCACTGCTGGTTTAATTCATGCTTCAAAACTCACACATCATGACCCCACTACTTAGATCAGCAACCTGGCACACATACAGATCACAGCAGCAGTAGCCCACAGTACTTACATATATAAATAGTTTATAGATATCACTGTCAGTATGTCAAATAGCTCATACAGTATGGCTGTGGCAGTGAGGCAACCATCCATTTAGTCACACACACACAGTGGTTCCCACAATGGGATGAGTCAAGGCTTCCTACTCATCCCTGCTGAAGCTGAAACACGAGTTTGGACAACTGACAGTGATATTTTCTCACTGATGTAGTTATCAAGGGCCACACATTATCAGCTCCTGATAACCAACCGCACTTCAACAGTAAGCCATAGGAAACGGACTCAATGTCAACCCATTAATTAAAATCTCACCAGGGCAATGTGTTTTATTTTAAAAAAATTAAATTGCTGTTTCTTTTAGTAGCTCTATTCAGGGAGAAAACTTATCATATATAGATTTTTATTAGTGTATCCTTCATTCAGACAGAAAACATTGGGAAAGAAAGAAGAGTACGTCAAGTCCCCAACCAAAATTGGGCAGGGACGCTGTGGTTACAAAATATGATATGATATAAAATGTTGATATATATTGAAATTTTGATATCCATTTTGTGGACGTTAGCTCAGTGTTAAAGGGGCACTCCACCCATTTAGTTTGGCACCTCCATTAAGTTAATGCACTTGTTAGAGAGATGACAAAAAATAAATCAAAGCAGCAGAGGCTGAGATATCCTGACTTTTAGTCACAAGGATGGAATAAGCTACAAAAACACTGAATCCTACATTTCCCATAATGCAACTACATAACAATAATGTATATGCCCACATCTTTTAATCTCTAAATACTCTTTTTGTTACACCCTGCCTAGATGCCAAGTGTGATGTCATCAGTGAAAACATTTTTCATACATGGAGTTTATTTATTTATTTTCTCAGAAATGTTTTGTTTATTTTTGCAATGTCATCCCAATGCAAAGTCTATGTGCGGAGCAGAAACGCAAGGGTTTAAGTTGACAATATATGGGAATTTGAGTTAGCCTTGTGACAGACTAGCAGCCTCTCCACATTGGTGGAATGTAACTAAGTACATTAACTCAAGTAGTGTGCTTCAGTACAAATTTGAAATACAGGTACTTTCCTCGAGTCTTTTCATTTAATTCATTCCACTTTACTAAGTCTACTTTGGACTTCACTGCAATTATTCCAGACCATATTCATTAAAATATTATTTACAGAGACCCAACAGTTCCCACCATGAGCAAGCACTTGGTGACAGTGGCGAGGAAAAACTCCCTTTTAACAGGTAGAAACCTCGAGCAGAACCAGGCTCTAGGTGGGTGGTCATCTGCATCGACCCAGTTGGGTTGAAAGGGGGAAACGGGAGCGAAAGCAGGAGGACAGACAACATAATAATCAAACTAATAATAACTCTACAGCTCCAGAGGCAGAAATATGTAGCATGCATGTTGCTGTCATGTTATTTTTTCAACTTTATGGCTTATGTCTTACCTATGGCAGAAGTAGACTGATAAGCACTGGAAAATGAAGCGTGGGGTTTGGATTTGAGAGAATCACTGCCCGCGGCATTTTCCAACCAACCGGCCGGACCCAACGTCGCCGGGGGCGGTTCAACCACGCCAGGAGGGGAGGGAAGAGAGCGGGATAAAAGCTAAGCTAACCCAGCTTGGACCTAAGGCTGCTTCTGGCTAATGTCTGATCATAGGAAGGTGGGATGGACGAAATGGGAGAGACCTGGCTCCACACCTTGGATCACAAAAATACAAACTTGTCCTTGATAACTGTAGTCTGTTTGTAGTCCAAGTAGTATTGACCAATCCTGTTTGAGTGGGATTTGGTTGCTTAAAAGGTAAACAGTCTCTGTGGAGAGCAAAAGAGGCCGAAATGCAATCTTGGAACCCATTGGCTATCGCGGAAACACGGAAGAGAAAATCTTGGCAACAAACTATTGGCCTAGTATTACTAAGATTAAATTGAAATTTGAAAATCTATATACAGAATGGAATAGTAATGGTTTTGAATTGTTATGTAAAACTTGAAATTAAATATGGTCTGTGCTAAGACAAAGAAATGAGAGTATGAAATATATGAAGCTGATGGGAGCAAAAATGAAATGTGACAAATGCACAAATAATTACATTATGTAATAGTGGATGTTGAATGCAATACACAATCTAATGTCCAGTTTGATGAAATATATGAAAGTGACAAGCGCAGGGATTAAATGAGGGATGTGAAATGTAAAGGCCTGTTTGAAAACCCTGTCTTTATCCCATTTATATGGCCACACACATCAAAATGCTTTTTAATGCAGAAACTACCTCAAAATAAGAATAAAAGGAATGCCCGCCATTTTGTTTGTCTCTGTGACACGCCGTCTCTGCACGTCTTTTTTAGGAGTATGCACGAAAAATTGTGCATAACTTTTCGTAAGATCTCATACGGACCATGAATGAGAACATCTGTGAATTATTTGGCAGCTCAGTTACAAGTTCCTTCACAAATTAAGATTCTTGCATAAAAAACATTTGAAAAGATGATGTTTGTTATAAATCAAACTACTCAAAAGTACAAGTACAGTTCAACAACATTGTACAACAATCAGTCAATTAATCAATTGATTAAATTATTTGTTATTATTAAGTCATTTTTATTTTATTTTAATGTGTATGAGTATTTTTACAGTGTGCTATTAGTACTTCAACTTACGTAAAGAATCTGAAAACTTCCTCCACTACTGCCTGTCCACTGAACACCGTAGTCAGCTGCAGTCTTGTTGCTGTTTGGATCATGCAAGCTGGTTCTGCATCTATGAAACACAAACTGTCAGATCTACCTGTCAGGTCCCGGCGGCTCTGTTTTAATTGCGCTGCTCCTGCCAGGCAGGCTAGTTGCAACCCGCAGGGTTGGATGGCAATGGAGCCACAGCACATTCCTAGCAGCCAGAGGCCAGACACACACAGGACACAAAGTGTGAGGCGCAGACCCACCATAGGGACTCACTCCACACATCCCACGTGAACAAATCTCCATTTTGACCTACTTTGAAAGCTTCATTACCTGTATACTCAACTCAACTCAACTCAACTTTATTTATATAGCACCTTTCATACAAGAAATGCAGCCCAATGTGCTTCACAGAGGGGAAAAAAATACAATTATTTAAAAAATAAAAATAAAAATGTTATTTTAATTAAAAACAAGGAAAAAGAGATAACAATAAAACATTAGTAAATACATATTTCAAGACTAGAAATTAAAAAAATGAAAACAATCAAACAGTCACTTATTAAGATCATTAAATAAAAGTCAATAATAAATAAATTAATACCAGAGTAATGTAAAAAACAATGAGCACTATTACAAATTAAAAACCAGATTAAAAAGATAGGTCTTTAATTCCCTTTTTAAAAATACAGAGAGAGCTTGCCAGTCTAATGTGCAAAAAGTTTAGGGGGCATAAAAACAGAAGGCGCTCTCACCGGTACTTTTATGGGACACATGTGGAACATTTAAAAGAAAAGCAGTGGAGGCTCTTAGTGATCTGGGTGGAACATAAAATGAAAGAAAGTCTCAACTGTAGGAAGGAGAAGAGTCATTTAAAGCTTTATAAACTATTAAAATAACCTTAAAATCAATTCTAAAAGAAACAGGGAGCCAATACTGTGACTTAAGAAGTAGGGCAATGAGATCCATTTTCTTTGCTTTAGTTCAAACTCCGGATGCAGCATTCTGAACTAACTGTAGTTTTCTTATAGTCTTTTTGGGTAATCCAGTAAAAATGGAATTGCAGTAGTCTAAATGGCTAGTAATAAAAGCGTGAGTATTTCAGCATCTTTCTTATTTAAAAAAGGTCTGACTTTGGCGATATTCCTTGGATGAAAAATCATACCTCAAGTTTATTCACAGACAATCAACAAACCAATTTTTTAAAAAGGCAAGTCATGATTAAACAGCACTTTAACCTACATTATAAATTATATTGACATAAGTTAAGTTTTTAGTTGAATTTGGACTGTTTGGATCTTGGTTACATCTGCTGGAGGCTGTAAATGTAAAGATGGAATCAAAAATCTAAGTATTTCTGCTCTGCTTTTTATTCATATTGGAAACACAAAAATGTGTCCAGTCATTTGTGGCAAACTGGTCCATTTCTGTATGCGGATGATGCTGTCAGTGTGACACCTGCTCTGTCTCTTCCCCTTTCAGTTTCACAACCTCTCTGTTCTTCCGCCCCTGCGTTTTCTCAGAGTTTCCCGCCTTTCCCCAGTCAGCTGACCCTGTCCCACCCTGCACACCTGCCCCTTGTTCCTTGATTTCAGTGTATCACATATACCAGCCATTTCCCCCCTGACTCACCTTCCCAGCCTCTCTGCTTCCCTAGCCCTTCCCTGTCAGAATTGTTTGCCTCTTTGGACTGCCTTCATGTTGCCTAATTGTAAGCCTGCATTGATTTAGCATACTTTTTAATATCAATTATAAATGAGAGAAATGTTGTACGTGATATTAACCTTAAAAGATGGGTTCAGATGTTTTCAAGTATTAATTCAGAACTCAAATGCCATATGTACATTTAAAAAGTTGTCACTGTCATTTGTGTTGGGTAGTAACACTAGTAGGTAAAGTTGTCTTATTTACATATTGTGTCCCTACATGTGATTACCAGGATGATGATGAGGATGATTCCCACTAAATAATGATTAGGAAATAATGTGTACTATATTTACTTTGAGGTAGCTTCAACATTAATTTGATGAACTTCACATTGTGGCTCCTTCATCCTCTCCTTCTTTACAATGCTGTACGTTTTTATGAATTAAAAATCCCCATTAATGAACTTGAGTTTAGTCATTGTATGTTTCTATCCATCCTCCTTTGTCTCCTTTTATTATTCTCTTCTTATTCATTTCCTTCGGTGTCACATAGAATTCTTTACATCACCAAATTGAATGTACTCAAGAAGAATTGTCTCCTCTCTCTTTCTCTTTCCCTGCAGCTCAGCCTATTGCATCCAAGCTTGATGAGAATTGGTGGGCGTATAAGGACGTTGTCCAGGGGAGCTTTGTTCCAGGTAATAGACTGTCACCCACCTTACACACAACATGGTGTCATAACCAACACATGGTTAAATATTTGAAAATTGGTAATGAAGGTGTGTCAGTGTAGCATATCAAAACTTTTTTTTGAGCTGATATTGAGAATAAATCTACAGTATCCTGCCTGTGAATCCTATTAATCCTCAAAATCTGGGTCTGGGAGACTGGTTATTTGAAGCTAAATCTGCCCAGAATTAGTGCTAATACAAAAACTTACAATAGATTCTTGAAGGATTTCTGCAAGTATCTTAATGCAAACTGTGTGGGAGGATTGTTTTAACTAGAAGGGATGACGATCCCTGTGATTATTGATGAGAATTCATTCTGTTTGAAGCCGTTCACAGCTGTCCATCAGCTTGTGATTGTCGGGCTTGCTAGTAAATTACTCAGCTCTTAACTCAATGTTGTTGTCAAAACTGAAGCTGTGTGTGGAAAAGCGCTAGTCATCTTTTTATCTTGTTAGATAATACAGACAGAACAGTGAACATCCAATCTCTTATCTTCACAGCTTTTCAAGTCCACTTGATCTATCAAGGCCCCTGTAAAACCTCAGACTTGTGTACGATAATGTGACTAGACTGCTGAGCACCTGTGATCCCATGATGGTTTCCATCTTGTTGTGTAGACCCACTGTTGCCATGTTAGCAGCTTAAGGTATTGAACTCAGATGCTGAACATGGTTAACATTATGTGATGACATTACAGGTAATGCATTACTTCCTGTTAGTATGAAGTAGTTAAGTATGTTGATTTTTTTTTAATAACTGCTAAAACAATATACTGTGACGATTACTGTGTAGTACATACTGTATATAATTACTATGTAGTATAGACTTGGGACACAGCTTTCATAGCACTGCTAAGAAGCACCACTGACCTCAGTGACAAACAAATGGCACTTCCTGTGGCTGCTTCACAATAAAAAGCCACCCCTTGGTTTGCATGCTCAACACTTTTAATGTGAAGCACTGCAAGGGGAAAGCTTTTTTTAAACCATAAACTCTGCCTTTCCCTTACCTTACCATGCTACATATGCTGTGCACTGACGTTATGGAAAGAAATGATTCCTCAAAATGTTGCCACAGAACGAGTTTTGCGGAATCGTTCAGTGCAAACAGTCTTTCTGGTGATGGGGTCGGCATAAGGGGCATTGATGAGACCGTATATTAGTAAATGAGTTTGGAGATGATAGAGAGATAATGGACACCTCTAATTGATGGTATATTCATCATATCAGTGAGCTTAGCCTGACTTTGACTGCAGTTTTTTCACCCCTAGTCTGCTCTCACACACCTTTCTCTTTGCTTTGTGTTAGTGCTGTGCCAGCACAGGAGAAATGTCTGCTTCAAGCTGTTTTGGGGAATGAAGTGGGAATACAGTCAGCAAAAACGAAAACTAGGATGGTATTCAAAACTCAGGTCACTGATGGGGTGTCACCTTGTTCTTACATTTCCTGTGATCACATTTTCAGCCACATCAGGCAATCGAGATAAGATAGACAAAGTTGAAGGTATTTTCAGAAAAGGAAATAGAGATAGATGGGTGTGTGCCAGCCCCAGAGCAGAAACAGAAATGGCTATTCCCTCTTGAGCAAGAGCACTGCGAGATGACCCAACAGAGTTTGAGGGGAAGGAGACTGAGCACAAATGATGCAACTTCCATGCTACTTTGCTGTAAACACTGAGGTGCTCCGAAGGATAGATAAAAGGAGGCAGAGAGGAAGGAGTCTGGCAATGTGGTTCGCTTGTGAGCTATTACTTTGGCACTGTGTCATATAAAACTAAATAAAACCCAACATACAGTATGCAGCACAGATGCCATGGAACAATGGAGAGTCTTTGGCAGGCGTAGATAGCAACAAGCATATCTGGTCGTCTACTTAATTTCACGGGTTCATCCAGCAGCACCCACTGAGACAGGAACACCTTCAGGATTAGATTTAGAGTTCAGGTCCACCTGGTTGCTACTGTAACCCCCCCCCACCGCGTGTCAACATCACTGGACTGAAAATGTACCAACAACACATTTGATATTCAGTACTTTAAAGCTGGAAATAATGAGTTCCTTTGCAGAAGGGTTACGCATTCCTTTTTAAATCCCTTTTTAAAAGCTAGCAGGATATTTTTCTTAAAGGACAGGTTCACGACTTTTCAAGTCCGTCTTAAAACAGTAGTCAGGTGCCTGTATGAACATTGAAACAGGTTTTGCTTGCTGTACTCACACCTCCTCTTCATAGCGACCATTTGCATGCAAAATTGGATTCAAACATTTTTTGGAAGCAGACTTATTCAAATCAAGTGGATATCTTTCAAAGTACAAGTCATTTCGTACAACACTCTATCTTTGTGTTTCCATGGATAGTATATCCCTGAGCTGTGGTGAAGGGACAGTAATACAAATTTAATTCTAAAAAGACTTCAGAGGAGGTTTTTAATGCATTTTTACCTAGAGTGGGGACTGTGGATGTTTCCCCCATCACTTACTTTGGAAGCACATTGATGTGAGCAAGAAAAAGCTGTCTCAATTTCAATGTCATTTCATACCAGCACCAGACTATTGTTTTAAGACAAACTTGAAAAATTGTGAACCCGTCCTTCAAGAAAATGGTCACGCTGGGATCCAGATGTGCTGATCCCATCGTCACAATGCGTTCCACTTGCATTTACACCTGAATTTACATTTACATGCATTTCCCTTTACTTACATAGCTAATTAACATCAATACCGAAAAGGCCAAATGATAAGTTAATGTGCTCTCTGCAAGTCTTGTACCTGTACTGTACCTTCTGCCATTTGTAAAGGAATCTTTAACACTGATTGCTTGTGGATAGTGTGTTTTTGTTTGTGTAATGTGTCCGATAGACATGCAGCTGCTCATCTCATTTCCATGTCGTCAAAAAGTACAGCTCTCAACAGAGTAGAAGTTGGAATGGGCAATTTCCACTTCAGACATTTGAAGGATTGAATAATTGGTAAAAAAAAAAAAAGAAAAGAAAATCTAGACAAATAACCATTTGACAGCAACCTACTAAGGGGTAAAACTGCTGTCACACTTGAGTCAGCACTGATGACACGTAAGACGTTCGACTTGGAGCGATGATGGAGATCTGCAGCAGCTGAAATCATCAAGTGTCAGTGGCCACTGGTCCACAGTGTTGCTTCTTTTGGCTTCTTTCTCAGTTCCACCCAACCCATTCACTGTTTGTCTATCCTGTGTACTGTAGGTACCCTCTCTTCTTCCTCTCCGTCTGTCATTTCTGCGTCTTTCTGCGCGTCAGGCTGTACGAGGCATCAGGTTCATTCTGTAGTTGTACAGTTCTTATGTATATTTGATCGCATGTGTGTCTGGCTGCCTCCCTGTCTCTTTTATCTTCTCCCCCCCCCTCGCCTTTATTCTCTCTCATCTCCTCTGCCCTTTCAGCTCTTCTCCTCCTCCGTTCCTCCATTTCCCCTGATGTTCGTGGCTCGTCCATTTTTCCTTTGCCTCTTCTCTCTTTTTCTTCCGTCTCTTTTCCTCCAGCATCTCCTCATCATCTCGTCCCCAGCCGCCCATCCCTCTCCCTCCCTCTCTTTCTCTTTGTTATCCCTCTCATTTCTCTTCTCTGGCTCTGTTACCTCAAGCTCACTGTTCTTTCCAGTCTGAGTGGCCTGGAGATGTTTCTGTCATTCATTTGAATTTGCTCACGACTTGAGGCCCGTTCAAGACCTTAGAGGAAATATCGAGTGCACACTGCGCTCAGAGATGGCTCTGATGAGACGGCTTCCTCTGTGAGCATTTACCTGAACGTGTGAGGAACAGGCAGTCAAAGGTTAGATTCTGTTGGTCACGCCGGCCTAAAATGTCTCAGTAACAGAAATCCTCATGACCTTGCTTCTCGCTTGTCATGAGCACATTTCAAAGGGAGAGCAACACAAAGATCAAACAAATATGAAAGTCTCAATAGACAGCTTGCTGCTTGAGCAAAAACTGAAATCTTTAGGTTAGAATTGCAGAAGGATTGTACAAGGACAATTTTAAGGACAGCATTTTGTTGTTTTGAGCTGAGAGCAAAGAGCTTGATCTAAAAAATGCATGCCTACATACTGGCAAAGGAGAACCTCACAAATTTTACATAGTTGGATAATGTCCCCTGTAGCTCTTGATGAGCTTTTTGAAGTCTCAGAAAATAACCCTGTCTGTGTCATCTTGGGCTTGGAGAGTACATATTTACATATTATAGACATTGTTGTTTACCTGCCAGGGACCCTTCCTGCCTGGGAAATGAATGAAAAAGCAACTTGACTCAAATTACAGACTAGAAGTGAGGATATTTCCATGCGCTGCTTCAATTTTGACCATATCTTTTTTTAGCCATGGCTCTATGTCTGTCGGTTTGTCGGCCCACCTGTCGGATCACCGTGACATTCATGGTCCTCAGAGGATGAATCCTACTGAAGTTGGTGAGATATTGACAATCCCACCATTTAGCTGGCATTTTTGCCATGATATTTGGAACACACATTCATGTTCCCCTTGGATGAATTGTAATGACTTTGGTAATTTAAAGTGATTCAAATTAAATGTTTCCTCTGGCCCCATCATCAGTTTACAATTTTAATTTGTCCAGTACTTTGGTTCATGACCAAACACCTGCAAAACTGTTATGCTAGCATTCTAAACTATGGCGGTGAACGTGTTGAACATTAAAAAGCGTTTCTAGCTGCTAGCTCCTCGCAAGAATTTATGGGAGTGCAAAATCGACATTTTTTGAATGTGGAGGAGTAAATGAGGTGTATTTCGATCTGACGTCTGTCTCACATAAAATAATTGAATTAAAAAATCCTGTTGAAAATCCTTGAAATAAACTTCATTACATGTATTTTTCCTCTCACTGGAACTCATATTATGAACAGTAAGGTTACCTGTGGGTTCTTTATACAACCACAATTTTATTCTGCGGCCTTGAAGCTTTCAAACCTTGCAAACTGCATTTCGAAGATGCTACAAATTTAGACATTTTTTTGGCTGCACACTGTCAAGACTTGGTTTCTGAATTCCCTTCAAAGTTTGAGTGTCTTGGCTTTCTCAGTGCAGCAGACTGAATAAACTGTCAAACTGCCACTCTCTCATCCTGAGTTTTCTCCAACACACAAGTTGTCTGCCCGGCGTGGTTAGAGATGGCAAAGTGTGTGTTGCTTTTGTGAAGGTACCAACCTCTTAGAAGGATGTCGAGGTAGAACCAAAATAAATGTATTTTTGTGACAGAACAGCCATGTACGGAGCAAAGGGAGGACCTTTTAAATACTAATAGATCTTATCTTAAACTAATGTCAGATAAATGAATTGAGTGCAGAGTCTGCCCTGCCAACTCTGCAGCCCACCTCTAAGTAGATCTGACTTGTGAGAGTCTTTTCCAACTAGAATCTTTTCCAGAACCATCTTTTTATTGGCTTCTTGTCATCACACAGTACACTCTCATGGTCATCCTCATTTTTTGAATCGGTCAGAATCAAGATGGAAGCTAATGCAAATGAAGTGTAGTGAGATCTTGAGGACATTTGGATTATGTTATAGCAGAACGACAGTGAACAAGCGAGACAGAGTGTTCGTGTGGTTTCTCTCACATCGCCACTGTATGTGTTTCTGTGCCTGCCTGGCCCTGAGAGCGAGGGGCTGAAAAGAGAGAGGGGGTAGGAGAAAGCAGGAAAAAAAAGTGAGAGGAGTGGGTTTGGTGATGAAGAGGAGAAGAGAGAAGAAACGCGAGGGCTCCTGGGAGCTGCCCTTTCCTCCTGATAGATCTCTACACTAGCTGTGTGTTATTCTTTTGTGTGTGTGTGTGTGTGTGAGAGAGACTGAGAGAAAGCTGCTGGCCCTAAACTGAGAAAGAAGGTTGGATGAAAGAAGGGATGAGGAGAAGGAGAGCTTGGGGGATTGGGCCAGTGTACCTTTCAGCTCTCTCCAGCAGCTCCAGCCAGAAGACGATTAGAGAAAAACTCAACAAAGGGAGAGAAAGACTGGAAAAACAGAAATGAAATGTGTTTTTCCTCATTTGCAGATCACCTTAACTTATAAAGGGTTTTTTCTGTTTTTTTGGTTATGTATAAAGACTCTAAATACAGGAATTTTATGTCTCTCTATCACAGACTGTATAAAGAAGTGGACGAAGCCTCTGTGATGTCACCCGTTGGTTTGTGAACGGCCGTTTTTGAAGTGATGTTAGTCACGTTAGAGGGTACAGCTGCCTCGATCCTGATTGGTGGTCGCCATTGTAATGACTTGTCAATCATGTGGTAGCCCCGCCCTCAGACATACGCTGCTTTATTGTCTATTTTACACCAAACGGGATCATAATTTACAAAATGAACATCATGCTGTACTGAAGGAGAGTTGAAGTTAACGACTGAGACTGAAACTCATTAAGAAAATGTTTACTGAGGTAATAAATCAAATGAGAAGTAGGTTAATTTTCTTATTGACTTCTATACAGTTGGACTTCTTCTTGCAGCCAGTGGAGTTGCCCCCTGCTGGCTGCTTGAGGAAATAGAGACAAGCTTAAAGCACTTCCTTATTGGCTTCACTTTTTAGACTCTGAGGTTGCAGCTTGGTCTCTATGAGTCATCTTTATTTCACTAATCATGTCCAGACTGCCTGTTGGAATTGCTGGACTGGCTAGGAACTGGCCTTGTCTCTGCTCACAGCACGCTTGAGCAAAGCATCTAATCCAGTTACAGTTTGAATCAAGTCCGAAGTAGCCATAATAATATAGATTCAATTTAACAATGATATCCCAGGAAGAACTGTCAAACAGTATTTTCAATTATTCAAGCCACTGTATTGAATAAGAAAATTCCTGACTTCAAAAACACACTTTTTTTCTCAGTTTGCAGTGGTCACGTGGCTGATTTACTGTCAAAATTCGATTTTTCTTAAATATGTCGTAAATATGCATTTTTTTGTGGCCACATACATTATATCATCCTACTGTGGGGCTAACACTCACAGGTGCCAGGCCCCTTGCCATGGGAAATACTGAAGAAAATTAAACTAGTTAGTTGGGCATGCTGATATTTGCATCTTATGTGATAGCAGATAAACACACAATTCTCTTTTTCTCTTGTGTTTTTGGTTTTGTAAAGGTGATAATAAAAAAAAAGACACAGCCCTCCAAACTTTTTTGTTCTTTTTAGCACCATGCACACCGCTTCAGCATGTGCAGAAATCCAAAGCTCGACAGGCCTGCGGGGCCTACTCGTGGCTGCTGAGTTATGATTGGACAATTGCTGATCAAGGGCAAAGTTTATCATATGGTCAGTTATGATAACATACACTGTGTGTCCAGAAAAATGCAGCCCGGAGACAACATTTACAAACTGAACTGCAGTGGACCCTACATATAAAGTCAACTTTCACAGACAACTGTCGTCCCTTTTGGTTGGATATGAACAAGGCAAGTACTAAAAACCCCAAAGTCCTACCCACTTCCCTGAGACCTGAATGTCTCCAAACAAGACCAGTAGACGTCAGCCCCAAACTGTTTCCAGAAGCTGTTTTGATACAGAACTGTACAATTGTTTCCTGTTGTGAAAAGTTGAACCGGATTTGGGTCGAGACTGACGTTTTGTTCAGCTGTTGTTTCAGGGAGCTTTGCTATGTATTCTAACCTGGAAGAAAGAACAGCTGAATTTGAATGCGTCTGCCCTGCCTCCCCTCTGTCCCTGTTGGAGGAGATGCTGGGAGATGGCAGATAACCCACTTGAGAGAAAGAAAAGACGCAAAACAGACTGTATCACCACCGGTGTGTTTGTGGAATAGAAAGCAACTTATATTAATGTCACACCTCTCTGTGTTATTGCTGTGTGTGTTATTTGTGTATTGTGAAGATGGGGGCGTGTGTCTGTACAGGATGTAATATCATTGCAGTTATGGTTCTGTGTGTGTGTGTGTGTGTGTGTGTGTGAGAGAGAGAGAGTATGTAAGTGGTTATTTCTGTGTCTGTGTGTTTTGGGTATATAATATCACAGCTCAGGGTTGTTATTTGGGAGTGCTGCAGAGTGAGTAAGTAGGACACCAAGTTAGATATCAGAGGAGCCTCTGCCTTGCTCTCTCGCTCCTTTTCACACACAGGCGCGTGCGCACACACACACACACACACACTGCTCTTATCCATATATTTTTATCTCTTTGTCTTTGTCATTCAATTTCTCTATTTCTGTCTATTTCTTTCTCATACTTCCTTCTTAATATCTCTGTCTCTCTCTCTCTCTCTCTCTCTCTCTCTCTTTCTCTTTCTCTTTCTCTCTCTCGCACACACACAACACACACACACACTTACAAACACACACCCTTGCAGAGACTCACAGGGCCACAGGAGAGAGGGGAAAAAGAGGAAAAAAGAGATAAAGAAATGGAGAGAAGTAGCTAGATCGGGAGGAGGAAACGACATTCCTCCCACACAGTAGAGAAGATATGAGCAATTTTAAACAAGACTAAAAGAAGGATAGAGGGACAATGAGACAGGCTAGAGAGAGAGAGAGAGAGAGAGAGAGAGGAAGGGATAGGAGAGAGGCAGCAGCAGAGAGGCAAAGTTATGATACTCAATCTCAATAATCTCCTGATATCATTACACATCCACATTCTCCACGCCTGATGGCCCCCCGCTACATTTCTTGCAATTACTCACCGCGGTAACGACATTAAAGCTAATGCTGGTGGTGATTATGGCGTCGCTGCTATTTGTTCTTATTTGGCCGGGCCGCCGCAGGCTGCTATAATGGATGGGCACGTGCTCGCCGAGACGACATGGTCGCCGTAGTTAAAAATTCCAATGAATTCATTAGCGTCTGAGATGAGAGGAGAAGCTCGCAAGGTACAAAGTGCTGAGAACTAGATGTGGAAAGAGAGGACAGCAGTGTTATTAGGATGCATTTTCACCAACATTTAAGGCATTCAGCTACAGCTTTTCACTGTAGGCTCAATGAGCAGGTTGGAATGAGGATCGAACCTGTGACCTTTATTCATTTGTTCAAGGCTCAAGTAGGCCTATGTTATTTATTTATTTGACCTCAATCAAAGCAGACAGTTGATGAATATGTTTAAGAGTTAGATCTAGTGATATTGTATATTTTCTTTACTATCAACAAGTGCATTTCCATCCACCTGTTTTTATATCTAAAACTGAAAAAAAAGAAAAAAAACCTGAGTGGAAGCAAAATGCGACACAGTGTAATGGAAACAGACTTATTGAATAAATCATGATGTACATGAAGCATCTGATTTAAACGTCACTTAAGTTTCTTCTCCTGTGGAGAGCGATGAGGAGACAGTAGCCTTCATCAAATAATACATGCATTTCTTTGCATATAAAGAAGCAATATACCACCGACACAGATCTCATCATTAAGAAGACTAATCAAAGAAAATAAAACGTGTTTCCTACATCCCGCTTCAAAAACAGCTTCTTCTCCACTGCACTCCTACACCTGCCTTCAACAACTTAATTGTAATTCATTATTATCAGTGTGTCACATTCATGTGCACTATCTATATTTATGTACTGTGGATTGAGTTTTCATTTGTCTTTTGGTCCACTGTGCTGCTGTATGCTTGTTATGTCATGTGCAACTAAGCTGGTGTCATGCTGTACTGAAAAAAATTCCAACAGCCTCGGCTGTGTGGTCATTAAAATATCTGAACCTGAATCTGATAACAATAGTGGACAAACACGCATTCATTCTTTTGCCATTTTCAATTTGACCTGCATTTGGAGAAAAACCTGGCTAATAAATCCCAGTCTGGATCAAATGAAAAAAAGATACAATGTTGCCTTTTAGTCCTGGTCCGGTTATTGTTCACACTGACTTATTACAAAGTAGTGGAAAGCGTTTGCTTTCGCTTACAGGAATACTTTGCCCATTTTCAACCGTTTTTTTATCATTGCAGTGTGGGTAACATATATGCAAATGTTGCCTGCATCCAGAGCTCCCCGCACATTTTACTGGCTCTATATGCAGACAGAATGCACATCCTAAATATACAAAATGCAGATGCACAATCTGTACCACAAACACCAGCCCTAGAGCCAGATGACACGCAAAGTCATCCCCAGAGTTGAAATACCTCAAAATTGTACTTAAGTACAGTGCAAAGAGTAAATATACTTAGTTACTTTCCACCACAAAACAAGAAGTGTAAGCAAGTTAGCACAAAACACTGCAGTTTTTACTTCTTTTTACTTCTTGATTGATCAGGGAAATCTCTGCTCTTAATTGCTAATGCGTAAAAGTATCTTGGTAACCAAGTGCAGGGGTGGAAAGTAACTACGTACATTTACTCAAGTTGTACTTAAGTACCAACGTGATGCACAATGTTCACAAGAAAAGAGAATAAACAGTTAAAAAAAACAGAAAACATATTTGTGTAGCAGAACTTCCCACCCTATTATTCATCGCATGACCCCTCCTTTTGGAGGGGCCTGAACCATAGGTTAGCACTCTTGGAAACGCACCCTTGTTTGGTCCTCATCAGAGTTTGATTGACAGCTTTCACACCAGCCTGAAGAAACTGAACTAAATGGGTTAAACACACCAGAGTTCATTTGAAGCGAAGATAAATCTTCTTTGAATTATCAACCAAAAATTCTTCACCATATGTTAGCAAATTTGTGCATGACAGCATATGTTACTTTCTTTTTTATATACACTACAGCCGTTCTCATCTCTGTTTTTGTCAGCTGAACAGGTACATATATCATGCTGTTTTTTCTCTTGCTTACAGGTATTTGTTCTCTATTTGTTCTCTAGGGAAAACAGAAGCACAGACCAGGGTTTTTATTGTGTCAGCTACATGTGTGCCTGAGGATGTCTGAGTCCTTGCAGGCAGAAAAAGAGTTAAAATTGTCCAGTATCAGACTCATGTGGACTCATTTCAGTCACAGAGCTCAGGAAGCTGAGGAAGGAGTGATGGTCCAGTGTCTCATCACTCCTCTTTGAGAAGGCCCTTCAGGTGCAGTCTCAAAGAAAGTGTTCCCACTGCTAATTTCACATGCTGAGGGAACGTCGAGCCAGTTGGCCACCCGGGGGCACCCATAGGAGAGCAGAATTTGAATCGCGCTCTGACACTCAAGTGAAACTCCAAGAGCCTCAGAGTCCAAGTGGAGAGGCTGCTGCAGATGTCTGACGGCTGCCGCTGCTATGGTTGATGATCTGGCTGCCACTGTTGCCAGAATTTTCAAAATGTTCTGTCCTCGTCCTTGTTCATTTGACCATGCATGCATGCAGGACCATATTTTCAGTTTGGAGGGGCTGTCCTATTCATGCATGCATGTGACATTGCATGTTTTTATTTAATGTCAGGAAATATGCTATTCTTTTCTGTGCCATTACTCTGCTATGGCCAGTTGTGTTTGCTTCTGTTTAGTAGCTCCCCGACATTTGTCATGTCAGATACATCTCAGATACTGTACATGCGGCAAAATGAAGCCAATGTGGAACTGCAAAATACTGCAGTTCCTCAAATGGCCACTCGACGCCAGTTCCAAAAGCGAGTCGATCACCATAGACCCCTATGTTAAAATGCCCAACTTTATAGCAGAAATAAACATGTTTACAGCCTTGTACAAAAAACAGTTTTGGTCTCTATAGCTAATTTGCATGTTCATGACAACTGTACGGGGGGTGAATTTTTATACAGCTCACCCGTTTACATTATATCAAGGCTTAAAGTTCTGCATAATTATGGGTGTGGCCGCTTTGAGTGACAGGTGGGTGACACAGGTATGATCACAGGTATGATCAGGATAGAGGCGTAGCAATATGTATCCATGGCACTGTGTACGTTTAAAAAGCTGTGAATTTTTATTTTATGTATGCTACATTCTTAAGCTGTTATCCTTTTTATCTTAAATTGACTTTAAGCTGGACGATACGTGAGAGGTGCTGATAAAATGGCTCTATTTCTGTTAGGACCCATAGTGTAGAGAAATGGGACATAGTGCCTGTAGTGAATTTGAAGGGAAGTTGCTGCTTTGTTTTGATGCATGGTGTTGTAGCTCTGCCTCTTTTAGTTCCTCTGCAGCCCGCCGACCTCTGTTACATCACACATCTGCTTATTGAAGCTGCTTCACGCTGTAGTTTAACAGTGAGAGACATCCTGTTCAATTTAAAGATATGCTCATTATTAACACCTGCAGTACTCATAAAGACACAAATTATATGATAGAAGTCACACTTATTATTGCTGCACTAATGTTATCATTCTGCTCCCATATGTAGGGGTGCAAAATAGACACCTAGAGCCTGTTTCAGATCAAATCTGTGCATATGAACTTTTCATGAACTTCTCCCTGCCTTATTGCTTTACTCCTTCCTTATTTCTTTCATTGCTTCCTTCCTTCCATCCCCTCCTCTCCATTTCCTTATCCTTCCTTTTTCACATTCATTGTTATGTATTTCTTGTTCAAGCCCACAGGTATTTTCATGTATATTAGATTAGTCTCATTCTATACTCTATATTCTATCTGTCAGTTCTGTGTTTGAGCATGGCTCTATAATGTTTTATTATTTTGTGTCGTGTAGCATTACATCATTATTGCCTTCCATTTGCGTTTTTACATTACATTTATTGGCTTCTAAATCCTGTACTGTAAGGCGCTATAAAGCAGTTATTTTAAACACTGAGCGATCATGCTGGACGGTTTTACAGTCACCCTGTCTCACTGTCTTTTAAATATGACCTTTCTCTTAATGTTGAGAGTAATCACAACTTGAGCCAAAGTCAGGGAGACAGACATAAAGAGAGGAAAATATGCTGTAGGAAAGATGGAAGAGTGACAAGAATACAAAGAGAAGGGACAACAAGGGGGTTAGAGAGAAGTGACCCCGTCTACACGCACACTCGCACGCACACATAAAGATGCGGGTTAAGACAGAAGCTCGGCAGCAGATGGCTGTAAATCCCCGATGATAACCGAAGGAAGGTCAAGACCCTGGAATATCATTGCTTGTTCCGGTAGTGGTGCTGAGCTCAGATCAGTTCATCTCAGACAGGCTATATGATCATAAGCCCTCTACTGTATAGGACATGTTTTAATGTAAGCTAAGAAATGCACTATCCAGTAGTGCTGGGGACAGCAGGCAGGTTAGGTGGTCTGGAAGCCATAAACTACCTGTGTCTATATGTGTGTACATGTTAGACTGGTGGCCTGTGCAGGGGTTTCTCTGACTCTTGCCCACTACATGCTGGGATGGGCTCCAGCCTCTATGAGACTATGACAAGTGGTTGGGAAAATGGATGGGTGGATTTGCTTTTGGTGGTGACCAGTCTTATATCCACTTAAGCCACTAAAATATATCATCCATAACAATGCTGAAAAGAAGATTTTTCCATGACAAAAGAAAAATACTTTTTACAAAACCTTCTGTAAAAAAACTGTATGGTTAGTTAACTAGACAAATTTTTTAGCAGACTTTTCAGCACATGGCTAACGGTGGCGCTGTAGAGTTGGTACTGTAATACTGGTCACTTTGTTGGTTGGTCGGTCAGTTCACCACTTGTGTCCAGAGTGGAATATTCAATGATCATTGGGTCGATTTCCATGAACCATGAATCCTACTGACTTTGGTGATCCTCTTGACTTTTTCTCTCGCGCCACCAGCAGGTCAATGTTTTTCACTTATCCAGTAAAATATCTCAACATGTATTGTGTGGATTGGCACAAAGTTTGGTGCAGACATGGTTCTAGCACAGTGAATCCTAATGACTTTTGTGTTCTCCTGACTCAACAACCATTGGATGATTTGCTGAGATATTTGGTGCAGGCATTAATATTTCCCACAGGACAAATTTTATAAAATTTGGACATCAAGTCAATAAAATGTTTGTCCAGTCCGTCCAATACTACCAAATACCTGCAAAATGAATGACGCTCCCATCAGCCTCTGCTGTAGGCCTACTTGCTTGTACTGTGTTTAGTGCTAATGAGCCAATGTTAGAATTCCATCACGCTTATTAAGACGCTGAACATCAGTGTGTTTGAGTGCCCTGCGTGGTGGTTCGCTAATGTCGGGTGTATGTAAGTGGGTGAATGAGCGGCAAAAACCTTGTAAAGGGCTTGGGATAGAAGCGCTATATAAATGCAGCCATTTAGAGTTGTCATTGTCAGCCTGCTGATATTATCGTTTAGCTCCAGCCCCCCGTGCCTAACTACAGCCTGGCAGAGCTGCAGCACGGCTCAGACTCTGTGCCAAGCCTGCTGCAGATCACCCTCAAGGGTGCATTTGCCTCACTGCAATTTTTCAAGCTAGTGTGATATTTACTATAACTACACATGTGAATGAGCCCCGCATGAAGTGCTGCTAATTAAAGGTACTCAGAAGGCTGCTTTCTTAAACAAATACATTTTATCGAAGAATAATAAACATTATTATACATTGGCAACCAACTGTAGAAATGAACACTGAGAAAATAAAGAATAAATTAAAAAAGAAGGAAAGAAGGAAACAGAGAGGTGAAGTTGTGTGGAAAATAAGGTAGATGTTTTGGGTTGTGTCAGAGCTTCAGTAAATTAACTATGTGATGTGCCTCTTTAGTTTGCTGCAATATTCTCAACTCCTGTCACTGAAGCCTTTTCACTGTCTCGCTCTCTAGCTGTCCTTCTTTTATACCTGCTCGGCAGTGATGATGAATCAGGTGCAGCGGCTATTTGTATACAAAGTAGAGCTGAAACAATTAGTCAATTAATCTATTAGTTAATTCACAGAAGCAGCATCAGGATAGGATCCATGCCACTGTGTAGATTTATATAGCCTTGAACTTGTTTTTGGGTGTTGTTTGCATTTTCATCTCAGAACTTTGACCATCGACTGTATAAAAGAAGTGGCCGTAGCCTCTGAGTCTGAGAAGTGAAGCCAATGCTGAAGTGACTTAAACCTGCATTCTTTCTAATGGCAATCAGGGGCGCTCCACAAAACCAAGATGGCGACGCCCAAAATGCCCAAAGCAAGGCTTCAAAAAGGTAGCCCACAAACCAATGGCTACATCCACTTTTTATACAGTCTATGGTAACAGTTCATTATCTACATAGACAAAACTTTGCGGCCCAAGCTGAATCACGAATAAAAAAGACACGTTAGTCGGGGCGCTAAGAAAACGACTTGGATCAGAGAAGTCTGTAAAGCCAGGTCCATAGACGCATCATCCATTCAGACTCCTCAGTCGGTGTAATAACCTTTTACTAATCAACAGAAAGCAGACTGTACCATGTGTTTCCAGCAACTCCCTGGTTTCACATTCGTTCATTTCCCATGATCCAGTAAGGCTGTTTGCCAGTGGAGCACTCAAAGTTCCCCCGTATATGCTGAGGGAAGGAGCTCATACACCTTCACTTCACTCCACCCACACTGTCCAAGTAGTTGCAGCAACCAATCATCCAGTCACAAACCTGTAACCTCCAAGATTTTTGGAATACTCAAAGGCTCCCTCACACTGTGTTACTGCTGCAAGCTGAAAGGCAGCATGTAGCAGACCCTCACATAGTACGGGTGATTGCTAGATAGATAGAACAGCTGGTATGCCAAGTAATTTCCCTCAACCACCTCAACCTACTTTACTCCAGCTGAGAGCTCACTGCCATTTCATTAGTCGTGCTGAGTTTGAAAGGCTCTTGATCTATTCATTTCTAAGAGGAAAAATCCACCCTCCCTGAGGCCACAAGCACTACAGACATACACTGCTACAGCTTCCACCTTTACAACGGACCTCTCTCAGTATCATTTTTAAAGAGAAAATAAGGCTTATTACAACTTTTGAGTACAATGATATCACCCAACAATACGAAAATAAAACCAAAGTAATTGCTGATGCAATTGCTAATCGCGGAAGGTGGCAACATTGGTAAAATTGGTCCGATAATAAATAAATAAAACATGGGCAGCAGGGGCGGCAACAAAAAGCAGCCCATGAATAAATAAAAATTGAATTCATGATGAATAGCCTTGACATAGGCAAATACATCAGTGTTGATTATGCAACATACTTGCCATTCATTCTATTTCTTGTAATGCAACAATAACCTGAATGAAATAGTCCAACCTGATCATATAAATGCTGTATTGTGCTCTAATTTACTTCACAGTCACACAATATCATTAAACAGTGCCTCTCTAATGCCTCTCTTTTCAATTGCACGACACGGATTGCCTCGACTCGGCTGTACTCACTTTTGGTACCAGGTACCTCGTTTTCCACTGTGGATAGTACCGTGTCTTTCACTGCCGGGACATCATCTGCAACACGATTGACTTTTCCAGCAGTTGGGAAACAACACACAGGAGCTTAACTGTGGTCTTGATAAGCAGCTGTAGCTTGGCTATTTAAAAATGGCTGATCTGTGCAGGATGTCACGCGAGTGACGATTCTACTGACAATTCCCTCTGACCAATCAGCAGCCCACAGTGACCGTCACCTTTTAGTGTCGGCTCAGCTCGCTTAAAACCTCGCAGAGGTGATACCAATAAAGTACCAGGTACTATCCACAACTTTTTCCAATGGAAAACCAAAATAAGCAAGTAGTCGAGCCGAGCCAAGCCGAGCCGGTACCATGTAGTGGAAAAGGGTCTGGTTCTTGCTCCCTCCTCCTGCATCCTTCCCCTTTGTTGTTCAGAGCCATGTTCACCTAGCCTGGCATCGCAGACTAATTCGCAAATGCGTATTAGTCTGGAGCTAATTAGTCTGATTGGTAAGCCCGATAAAACTGCAGGGAAATCAGTTTGAATTGGAGAGGGGCCAGATGTATCTGCCAGAGCAAATGAAACATGAGCTCACAGATTCGTCTGGTTCCCAGGCTAATGTTCACCTGTAGAGTAAGTATTTAACAGAATTTTATTGCCGGGCTGGCTCTCAAATATGATATGCCTATAATGCGAAAGAACACAAGAAAACACTTTAGACACTTTTAGAGTTGGACTAGTTAACCTTGGAAATGGTGAAACCTGCAGCGGGACTCTAGCATTGAAACCCCAAGATTAACAAAAACATTTTGTTCTTTAGTTAGTTCATTTAGCGAGTTCACGGCACATAGCGTGTAAGAATGACAAAGCACCTGCTCCCTGCTCACTCCACTTTGATGTCGCTGCCTCTTCACCACTGTCTTAATCATCACCTGCACACTGCTTAAATAAACCCGTTAGATAAGCACACTGTGCTGCGTCAGCCAGCAAAGCCTTTTAGTTTTCTTGGTGCACCTTCTCTGCATCGCTGGCCTCTTTCTATCCATGTTTCGGCAACAAGTGCTAGATCATTTTAACGAGTGCTAGATAAATGCCCAAATACCAGATACTTTCAGTTGCAGTTGTGATGGCATCTGCTACCTCCTGTTAGACTGCACAGGTCGTGTTCCTGCAGCTAAGATGACCTATTGAATATCAGTATATAGGCCATATCATACTGGGGGTTGTGGAAAAAAACAGACCTTGACCAAGGGCCAGTCAGTCCAGACAATCATACAGGTTGTAGCCAAGCCGACAGCATAAGGACTAGTTTGACATTTTGGGGGGAAAACAATTATTTGCTCTCTTGCCAAGAGAGGATTGATACCACTCTCATGTCTGTACGCTAAATATAATGCATCAGCCACCAGCCGGTGAGCTCAAATTGCATCTAAGCTCAAATCTAGGAAACAAGAGGAAACAGCTAGCCTGACTTAAATAGATGAGATATAACATGTTAATCAGTGAGCTGTAGAGGTGCTGGTAGGTGGACTTTGTTACATTAGTTAGTTTTCGTCGACACTAAGTTTCTATACATTTAAGAACAATGTGAAGGCACATTTGAGCTCACCCTGTGGCAGAGTCTATATGGAGATCTGGTTAAAAATGCACTAATGAGCCAAGATCTGCCATATGTCTGTGAGCCTTTAGTATTTAGACTACAGAAAAGGTCTTTGGTAAGTGCCACATTTCCATGAAGAAACTTCTTCCTATTAGTCAGGCTGATGCAAGCGGGTGATTGACAGAGAGGAAAGCTTCTCTGTCTTTTGGGGTCATTGCATCAGTCTGAGCGTTTCCCCAGCGCTCTGATCTTTGATTTGGCCTGGGACAGCCACTTTGGATGCTTAATTAGTTCAAGAAATATTATTTAAATTGAGCTCACCCACGCTGGCGTCTTGCTTCTAGCTGGCAAGTCACTGTTATCACAGGATAATCCTTCCTCTGTGTCTTTGTTTCGAGTGTTTGGAGGGGGTGTTTCTGTTTAATTGGATAGTACAAATTCAAAAATCAAAGTAAAGATATCTGACCTAGTTGGACTTGAACCTGTGACCCTGCGACCAAACTGCACATTAGAGGGGGAATTAATAGGTTCATTTTGACAAACCTTTTGGTTTTACAGACATGAGAGACAGTGTAAGTCAATGGCTTGTTTGATAGTTTAGCACTGTGTGTAATTCAACCTGGCAGGACAGTCTCACAGAGCGGCTAGCATGGCGGTAGACTCTTATTATTGTTCATGCTCATTTTTACAGCAAGGTAAAGCTGTTTGTTGTGGTTAATTAAACCTGTTTTTTTATTGAAGAATAGCAACGCTAATGAAGCTGACAAATGCACTGCTTTTCTGATAACTTCTTCACAATAAAAGACTCCCGCCCGTGTGTCCAATGAAAAGCTTTTAATGTGAAGCAGCAACAGCAGGAAAGGCTCGGTTTGCATCAGAATCTACAGAAGTGCTGAGAGCTGAACACAGAAATTCCTTCTTGTTAAAGGGTCTATGAAAAACTTTAAGCCTACTACAACAAATCAAATCAGTAGCTACAGTAGGTACATGCAGTACCATTAGGCAAATCTACAGGGGGCCCCTCAAAGCTCACTCTAAATTGGTCCCATTACGTTCTTCCAGACTGCTCAGCCCAAGATGGAAATGACATGTATTAATAAATCAGTTAGTCTTTATATTTACATGCAGGGGCTGAGGTTTATAGGATTGTATCCGTCTGAGGTGTCTGGATCAAAGATCAAAAACTTTAATATTTAAAATATCAATATTTTAGCACCTCCCCCCAGCTGTACAGTATCCAGTATAGGTGCTGAGTGGTGCTGGCCAAAAAAAGAATGAAAGGATTATTTTGTGCTGTTTGTGAGTTTGATTTGTACCGGCTCTGCACTGGCATGCACTGCCTCCAGGAATTAGCCATATGCTCGCACTCTGAAGTCTGACATGACAAAAGCTCTCGCTGTGTCCTGCTTACTCTCGTATATGTTACCAAACTAACTGCCAACAACCTTAAACAGTGTTGCAAACTCACTGAGTGAAACAGATTTAAAAGAATGTGTTGTGTATTTTGTGTGACCATCTGATATTCAGCATCTCCTGTTCATATTTACCAGTCATGGTATGGATCAGTAAAGCAGAGATACAGGACACAGAATCCGTAACGTAGCCCTGACCCCCTCATTCTTTTTAAATCATCTATGTATAACCCTCCTCCATATTCTTTGCCTCTTTTTACATTTTATTTTATCCAGGATTGTAGGATTAGCTTGTGACCTGCATCACCCTTTATAGTGCCATCCACTGCTGACAGCCGTCTCATGTAAAGACCCTCTTTCAATAGTACAGTTTAGCTATTCCTCAACAATCCTCACAAGAACCCACACCACCCACACTATTCTTCCAGCCCCATTTTATATCTTCTTAGGAACATGAGATTACTGCATGACGCGCACCACCCTTAACAGATTGATTCTCCCAAGACAATGTTATTTTTAAACGTCTATCTCTGTAAGTCATGTCAGATGTGAAATAGGCTTTGAGATGAGATGGAGAGGGAGAAGATTGGCGGTGGTGAGGATCGAGCATCAAAGAAGTGATGAGAAAAATGAGTTGCGACTTTAAAAAACAAAAAAAGGTTTCAGGTTGGGGAGTTTCAAAAGACTTTTTTTTTCCATTAGGGTATAACATAAGAATTCATCTTATCTCTTTGTAGTTTACTGATAACCACTTTTCTTGTTGTCTTTATAAGCAGTGGGTATTCAGGGATCATTTTGTCCCGTGTAATGTTGGAAGGCTGAGACTTCCTTTTCTTATAAATCCATGAACTTCTTAAAGAGGTGCTATCTGTATTTTTGTCATTGTCAAAAAAACCCTACAATGAATGAATCCTCCTAACAAGTATTGTAGATTTGTCTGTGTAGCTAAGGCCTGATATAGCTGCTACAATAAATACTAGAGCACAAAATCTGTAGTAATCCGTGGCTGAAAATAGATGAATAAATGCACCATTTACTCCTGCTTTTTAAAGCAAACTTATAAGATGTATAAAAAAGGGATTTGAGGAATAAATTACTGTTATTCTTGTTTTGATTGTGGTCCTTGTTGAAGACAGGAGACATGCCCTTGAAGACGAAAATAATGTTGTGAAGACAGAAGCATGTGAACTTCCAAGTTAACGTTAAACTTTTAAAGGGTTGACACAGTGATGCTGCACAGTGTGCTGTATAGCCTTTTCAGCTGGACACACTCACAAAAAAGAGAAAATGAATGAAGGTAAGAAATAACATAAGCTACATGATAAGAACAGTAAAATATATTTTTTAATTTATTTCGTCAAGTGATAGAAGGCAAAGGAAAAGAAATGTAAAGCTTTTTTGCTTTTTTACCAACTGATAATAGGTAAATGAAAATTATAAAGCCTTATATTTTACACACCATCTTAACCATTTAACTACAGTATTAATTGTGAATTTGTTATATTAAAAAAATATATTATTGAGTTGTCTAACAGCATTTTACGGCATTTTGCCAGTGTGGGAACTCCATAGACAGCAGGGTAAAACTACAGCTAACTCAAGTGATATGGAAACCCAGTGTTCAATATTAAATAAATAATAAGTGGTTAAATACAATTGTATACTGTCCAGTTATTAAGATAAAATAAAAATAACTTGCAAGAATATATAATAATCAGCTTAGTCTATGTTATATATTTCATTTGTAGTTATTCATATTATGATGAACACTGCTTCGCTACTTCGACTTTGATCATTCTTCTTTTAATCTGTTTGTTGTGAGTCCCCCAGCTTTTCCTAAATCAGTGGTGCACCCCTTTAATGCATTGTAGAAAAGTCAAAAGCAGTGGACTCTTACTCATTAGTTAACCTTTCTAAAGGTTCACACTGTTTGTCTTTGTATTAATACTCTACTTATATAGAAAAGCAGCATTACTCATAGTGATTACTTTACATTCTGTCAGTACAGGTTTTCATGAATATAAATATCTGAACTATGAAAAACAGAAATGTGTTGCAGGTCTGTTTTGTGGTGCATTCCCATATGCCATCAGGCCCAGTATGTGTTTTTTGGAGGCTGGCTCCCAGAACGACTTGTCACTTTGCTAAAATTTGGGTCCTGAGCTGAAAATATGTAAGTGGTTTATCCGACCTATATTTTCACATAAACTTTGGGACCAAAAAATCCCTGTCCCCGGTGCCTGTCTGCAGTGTTGACAGTCAGACTCATAGGTTCAAAGGGAAGCAGGTTGCCCCAGTTTTGATTGCTATTTTTCAGACTGCTGTCTGGAAAATTGGAAAAACTTAATCCTTCCCGCTGAGTCCTAGTAGATTTCTATGGCAATTTGGGAACAAATCAGACTAAAACAAAGGTTCATTACCTAACAAAGCTTAGAGCAACAACATAGGGCACAGACTTAGAGATTTTGAAGTCCTGTTTTTTTTTTTTTTATCATTTTAGTCTGTCACTGCTTTGTCATCTTCACAATGACCTCAAAGTAAAAATGGACATAATGCAACAGTAATTTTAATTTTTATGCTCTCTATGAATATTGAATTAAATTATAGCCAGCTCCTGATATATTGTACAGAATATACATATTTTCTTAAATTTCACCAAGTTGTAACCAAGTTAACTACAATAAAAACATGAATTGCTCTGACTTTTGCATCAGTGCTGTTTGTAAAGTTACATAATATATTCCAGAGAAGCTGATTTATTGTTTTATCCCTTGTGTGTGTGTGTGTGTGTGTGTGTGTGTTTGTGTGTGTGTGTGTGTGTGAGATCATAATGCATGTCACAGACAAATCATCAGAGCTTCTTTCTGGGTCATGTTCACACTGAACATGCACACCTGGGTCAGCAACGAACCACACCTGCTTTTCACGCAGGCTTTTTTCTCTCTCTCTATCTCTCTCTCACACACACACACTCTGTCTCCTGGTCCAAGAATAAATACAAACTGAGAACAGTGTGTGGGGGAAAAAGGGGAAGGGCAGAATGTTCCTGGTAAAGGGCTAATGATCATATCGCTCTTTCTGCTTCTTGTTATATTTTAAGTCTGAATTTAGTGTAAAATCACAGAAGAATGTACTACGTGAGCCTGACATGATCCCTTGATAACCTCTGGGGATGCAGTCTGATAGCGTCTAATCAAATCTGAATCTAGTCCCAAATTCCCTTATCGAATAAGAATCTTTTTAGGAAGGTGGGAAATGAAGACATCTCTTCTATTAAAAAAAACGTATCTACTGTTCTGATTTTTCTCAGTATCACTTAAACCACGAGTGCTGCATGTGGTCTGATTATTAAAACATGCATTTGTTCGCCCTAATGTCTCTACAGTGTAAAGTATAAAGTTAGAGCCAGCAGTATAAAGACTCTAAACAGGTGGAAACAGCTAGACTGCCTACTTCCTACTTGAAATCATGCTTTGTCTTTTTATACTGGATGATAGATAATGTTGTATTTGCAGCTTTACTCAAAAGTCCACTTTCCTTTTATTGCATTATCTTTGATTGGTCAATTCCAGCATAATATGAAATGTTGAATGTAACTTTTCACCTGAAGGCAAGGTGGCATTACCTTATTCCTAAAGTCACTCCCAAAATCGTCCCATTACCAGAAGAAATTATGTCATAGATATGTTAAACAATATCTCTCTCATCTGATGAACATGTGAAAACCTTGTGTCCACTTCTTGCTGTAGCCCCTTTAGTCTGTCTTAATAGAGTAATCTTACCATCCACTCTGAGCTGTGACCATGAGATCAGAATCTCATCAGAAGCAATAGCCTGTAATATAGTCCATGCCAGACGTCCTGCCTACAGCATGATACAGCTGTGTCAGTAATGCACTGCTCTTGAAGAAATTCCAAATACAACATAATCTATGCTCTCCATTTAAACACATAGTATTCCCATGCATTGCAGGATATGTATTATGTACTATACATACATGTGTCTCTATGCACATATTTGTGTGTGAAACACCCAAGCAATATGGGTCAGAATGGGTGATCGCCTCTTAAGCCTTGAGCTGGCTAATGCGTGGTTAGTAGGATGCTGATGGAGGGCTGATTCACTGTGTTTACAGCACACGCTGTACTCACAGTGACAGATATCATGCAGGGCTCATGTTTCATTTTACTACCTTTTTTCACAGCAGCTCTTTTTTCTTTTTTACTAGTTACAGCAGTGAACGCAGTCTGCTCAACAGTAGGACTGGAGCTAGAAATACTGAGGTCACAGTTTTCTGCTATTTTTGTGTTATATGAAAATGCACAACAGTGAGCACTAAGGCTGGATTACCAACCAGGCAAAGCAGGCTACTGCCCAGGGGCCCAGCCCCTCCGGGGGCCTGAAGGCTGCAGGTTTACAGTGAGGCCAATTAGTTTTTGATAATTTTTTTTTGAGGCCCTTAAAACTTATTTTTTCCTTTAGCTTGTTAACTAGAGTCCTACATGGACGCACTTTTTCTTCTGCCGAATACTTCCATGTTTCAGTTTTTTTTTTTCGTAAAAAGGTGATATAATTCTGTGCACCATTTAGCACTGTCAATTAAAATTTGACAAAACTTCACTCACATATCCCTGATAAAGTTTTTGATTTAAACCCTTAATAATAACTATGAATGTTTTCTTCTGAACTTTAACTTTAGTTGTTATTTAGTATTTAATGTTTCAGAAAACAGTATGCAGCATTAAAACACATTATAATCTTAAAAAACTGGGACTTTAAAGAAGTAGTTTGACATTTTGGGGGATATGTTGATTTGCTTTATTGCTAAGAGTCGGATGAGAATATTGATCAGATATATGTACATATATACCTGGAACCAGCAGCTGGTTAGCTTAGCTTAGCACTGAAAGCAGGGGGAAACGGCTGCGTGAAGGTAACAAAATCCATTTACCAGCACATCTAAAGCTCACTAAATAACACGTTATATCTCATTTCTTTAATCTCTACAAAATGACATGTGGCCCCCTGTCGCTGCTTTATCAAGTTACAACATACCAATTAGTAATAAGAAATGATTACTAATTCATACACAATGTACTGAGAGTGGGCAATGCAGGGGGAGGGTAGTCAATAGGGGCCCATAGCTCATTTTTTCCTGCCTCCCCCTTGTGTGTTATTCCGGCCCTGTTTAAGAGGCTGACTCTGAACTTGAACTTGAAATTGGACTTTGGTTCTCCTTTGGATTGAATGAGCTCGTTATTACATCATAAGCCCCCACCATTTAAGAAATCCATGAATTGTTTAAGGTCCCCCAAGCAAAAAGGACTTTTTTCTGTCTAAATCAAGTGGAAGACATTTATTTATGAAGCTCTTTCAGGAAACAAGTCTGTTGTGATGTTGTTTGCAGAGCAACAAAGGACATAAATATAGATAAAAGTAAGACGAGGCAGAACGAGTACGTCCCAAATTTGTAAAAGACGAGGCCGGTGCTTTGGCTGTGTTTGTGCACGCGCAGCATCTCAGACAGACAGAAACCGTGAGCTGCAGTGGATGCTGTGGTACTAACACAGAATGGATGTCTGATAAGGGACTTCTATTATGGCTTCCAGTGAAGCTGGAGCTGATAATGAAATCATTTCACAGGATAAATTGCTTCTATAAAGAACAAGAAAGGTTAATGTGAGTATTTGCAGGCTTTGTGACTGTGGCGCTGGCTCCCTGCTGCGACACATCAATTCTGAAAGTGGCAAAACTCATATTTTTACAAGTAACTAATCTACTTAATGGCTATTGTTCTCCCAGAGAGGTGGGTCACTCCAAATTGATTTGACTCGACGAGTTGAAACACACAATGATTTAAAGTGAGTGCCTTATCCCAAAAACAAACGGCCACAGTCCAGCCTCACGCCTCAGCCCGGCCTGCGAGATCCACCACCAACTGCTTGGCTCCGCTCCGCTCAGTCCACCCACCAGCCTCCGTTCTTTGTTCCCTGACAGTGGCTCAACCTTCCAAAGTCCAGTAAAACAGCAGTTACTCCCCAGCTCATCCTTCTCCCTGTCCTCCTCTCTCATTCACATCTTCTCTCCAATGTCTATTATGTATATCAATTCTCTGTAGCTCTCATTGGGGTAATTTCTACTGCTTTGTGGCAGTGGTGTTGTGGCAGTTGGATGTTCTGGGTTCTGGTAAATAATGGCCGTTTTTCTCGCACTAGGACACAGAGAATGGACTGTAAGAATGCAGGGCTACATGCCAGTCAACCAGCACAGACTCCAGGAAGTTACTGTTTCCAGATGACTGTATGGACTACACAATTTGGATATAATGAGTGAGCTTTAGATGGAGTGTAACTAAGTACATTTACTCAGTTGCGTGAGTACATTTTATTATATAAATACTGGTAAACACACTCTTTCACCACAGGACGGTGTATGTGCGACTGAGTTCAAATAAGCTAGTGTGTGTTCATGGTGATAAAGGAACATGTCACCCAGTGCGACAGGGTGGCAGAGGAAGAACATTTATCAGGCTTTGATTCACAGCCAATACTTGAAAGTAGATACATTCAGTGTTCATTCTTTTCACAGGATTTATTGACAAGAGACAAATGTAGAATATCACTGGTCATTACTTTTCATTCAGCTTCTATCACTCTCCATACAGCAGTGTGTGCTACAGTGCCGAATTATGTATGTTTTTATCACTTAACACACAAGTCTCCTGAAAGCTCAGGCTGTCCTCCCTCTTCTCCCTGTGTCATTGTCTCTCTCCCCCTCTGTCTCTCTTTCCCCCACTATTTGAACCCAGTCAGATTTATTATTATTAAAAAGGACAGTCAATCCCCAGGACTCCCCCCACTATCTCCATCCCTCTGCCTCCTTCCTCTCTCCGCCGCTGTCTTTGCGTCTGTGTCTCTCACTCTTCTCTCCGCTTCTTGATCCTGCTAAGGTTAAATATTACTGTTTGGAAGCACTTGGGGCCCTTTCTGTCCCGCTGCCGTCTTTGGCAGCTCTCTCAGATGAGTTTTGATGTGTGTAAACCATCGGCTTTGGGACCGATCATGAGTCAGGACACCGAACAAACATACACACTAAAGGCTCCTACAGACTGTGTGCAGTTTTGAGCTGTCCTAGATGAAAGTTGACAATTAAGAGAGAGAGAGAGAAAACATCAATCTGAAACTGTGGTCCTGGATCGCACCTTGAGACACATCCACTGGTGTCCGAAATTCAGGACCAAAATCTTCCAGTGTGACTGCTGCTATGACCCAGTTGAATCAACCAATGACAATATTCAGTCCAGGAATTACCCTAGGAATTACAGTGAAAAGGGCCTTATCCAATCACAGGGGACACATGGATCAACTTGGAACACTTCTTAATTTGTTAATTGAAGATTTGGAATGGTTCATGAACACAGTTTGCTCAAATCATTTGTTCACACAACAGTTTACTTAGTTGTTCAAGTAGCAGGCTGATAACCTTACAGAAAAAAAAAAAAAATCCAATATACCATATTGTTCTCCCTAACAGCCCTTCTTCCTTGAAGGGAAATCAAAATAAAACTCCATTACTGTCATTTTCACTCTTACTTATATGATCCTGTAACATTACAGCGTGTATCAAACTAAACAATCAACTAAACTGACCATTTTAACACAAAACCTTGGTTAACGTACTAGTAGCATCCCTGCATTTACCTGCAGCGATAATGCAATCCCAGTTTGTGTTTCTCCTTCTGGCGCCGTCATGTGTATCTGACCGGGACTCCCATTTTTCTGATGATAGGGTTGACATATAACATGAATCGATGCACTCGCAAACATAACATTATAGGCAAAGGTTTTGAATACAGTTAAAGACGGTGTCATTTGCAAAGCTTGTCTTTTGTTCTGTTGCATCTTCGAAACTTGAAAGCAATGCAGATGGATGGCGCACGTGGATCATGTGTCTCTTCTTTGCACATTGGCTACAGGGAAAGCAAGGATGGTCGGTCGCTCAGTTCAGATGGAAATATCTCAGCTACTATATGATGGATTGCCAGGAAATTTGGTATGAATGTACTGCTTAACATTAGCAGGCCTCACGTTTACTGTGCAATAGCATTTAGCTTGCTGACATTACCGTGTTTCGCCCCAAATTGTTTATTTCTACACACCTACATTCACTTCCTGACACAGTGTCTCTTACACTCAGACCTACTTACACACACACACACATGGCTGATATCACAGTGTGTTGACATGCGGCTGTGTGCCGAGCAGGGGTCAGGATTGCACTCTGCAGGTCAGGGCTGCCACATCTGTCACTTCACTCCTCCAGTGAATACTGCCGAAGAGGGATGGATGGAGAGGGAGATAGGGAGAGAGAGAGAGAGAGATTAAGAAGGAGGATCTCAAAGAGAGAGAGAGAGAGAGAGAGAGAGAGAGAGAGAGAGAGAGAGAGAGAATAAGAGAATAAGAAAGGGGAATGGGAGGACTGAGTGAAAAAATAGAGGTAGAGGGCTGTGGCTGTTGGTGAATCAGTGTGTATGAATATGAAAACAGCATGCAGCTGTGAAAGAGCCTCTGCATTAGCAAAAAATCATATTAAGTTCACATCCATCAAGCATTGAAACATTTTTCCCATTTAGCTGAGCCTTAGCTGAGCATGCTGACTACTGTTGATGAGTTTTTTGATCATAATGACAGCTGTTTTACACTCCGAGTTGTCATTAAGCCTGTCTCTGACAAGAATAATGACAGCTAGTGATAAGCCTTCTCATCTGTGTGTGTGTGTGTGTGTGTGTGTGTGTTTGTGTGTGTGTGTTGGAGAGACAGAGAGAGAAAATGTCTCTGTGTGCATGTGTCAAAATTACAGTGGCTTTAGTAGGGTCATCTAAGGCTCTGTGTGTGCACATTGTGTCTGTGTGCATGCTTTCATCCTCTTCCTCGTCATAGAGCCCGCATCTGGCTGGCTTTAGGTCAGCTATCAGATCCACCGCCGCATAATAATCATGTTATGGTAAAGGATCAGCTGGTGGTAGAGAGCGAGCCTGTGGCCACTGATCCTACACAGATCCGGTGTAGACTTGCGTATCATAACATATATAGCATCATATCATAGAATTAGAGCATATGTTTTTGTTAAAGCCAACAATTAGAATTAAATTATTACTTTTTTTCTAAAGTAAGCTGCAATCATTAGCATGTAAGCAGACATCACAGTCCTAAACAAAAATCAGGCTTTCCCTTACATGTGACATATTTGAAAAATAATAACAAAACACAAAAATCAATCATAAAAATTGAATTAATAAATATATTTTACAAAGATGTTTCCCATACTGTCCTGTTCACATCTTATTTTCATTGTTCGCACATTGATGATACAAACAAAGATAAAATTCACAGCAACAAGAACGACCAATCGAACAACAAAACAAGTTCAGACAATTCCGACAATTGCAAAGGACCATAAACTGTATATTATACCTCACCCACCATGTTCATTTTATTACTTAAAGGGGAAGTACCCTGATTTTAAAGTCTGTTTACAGGTGTTTTGGGTATACCACTGCATATGTAAAGGGTTGATTACAGCCTTTAGTGTCTCCAGAGGGAGCTGTGTGAAATGTGATATATTGCGTCAGTTGGTGCTGAAGATTATATGTTTGAAAAAGCAGACCTGTGTAGCCCGCTCCTCATCTCTGCTTGAGGCTGGTGGCTCCATGCTACATTAGTTGCTACTAGCGTAACACACCCGAATCTCCGATCAAACTGTCAGCGGTCAGCCTGCTTGGTAATGTGAAGTCAAAACATCAACCACTGAAGCCCATTTTAACTGTATGACTCCCATCTCAGTGCAGTGTTACTCAGTGGTTCTCAGTCTGGGGGTTGGAACCCCTTAGGGGATCCTAAGGACAATCAGAAGGGTCATACAAGATTGAAGGGATGAGGGAAAAGATCTGTTGCAGAAAATGGTTTATTTTTTCATATTTTTCCTTAGTTTTTGGCTTTATTCCTGTTAAATACTAGATTCTTTCACCTCATCAGGCCTCTAGAAATCCTCCAGATGAGACAAATCCACAACCTGTGTTGAGACTCACAAGTAGACATTAGACATTAGTCAAAGACAAGACAGAGGTTGGAAACCACTCCTGTAGATTATTAGCAATGAAAACTAGTGGGAAAACTTTCAGACATTCTTTAATAGAGTCTGTTCCTCTTCCTAAGTTATACTGCCTGGATAACCTGGACACTTTAATGAAAGCTCTTTTTTTAGTCCGATTTTAATGAAGTCATATGTAAATTCAAATCTCCCTAAACTCCCCAATTCTCCAGTTCCATCATAATGAAGCTCGTTTTCTCACTTTTGTTCTGTTTTTATGGTTTGATCTTGTGGAGCAATAGAGCACACACACACACACACACACACACACACACACACACACACTAATTACTTATTAGCTAATCTCTTTCTTTCTCTCCCCCCCCCCCCCCCCCCCTTCTCCTCACCCTCATCCCACACACCACTAGTCCCATCCTTCTGGGGTCTGGTGCACTCAGCTTGGAACCTGTGCGCCATAGGGAAGAGGCAGTCGCCCATCGACATTGAGACCAGTCACATGATCTTTGACCCCTACCTGACCCCTCTGAGGCTCAACACAGGAGGACGCAAGGTAAGGACCGCCACCATTCGGATGACCTGACGTCCGTCCTTGGGCGAACATTGTTTCTGAACGCATCCTCGCGGATGAACTTGAGGCTGACGTTTGTAGACAGAACTCATCAAACGTTTCAGTACAAGCAGGACTCTGACAGCACTGGGCTTTAATTCATCACGGTGGCTGAGAACAGAACAGGACACATTCTCTAAATCAAGACGCAGAGAAACTTCTGTCTGACAGAGACTATGAGCTTTTCATCCATATCTGAAAGCTTTAAAATTCCCAGCTGCATTTGACTGCACTAGGCTCAGGAGGCATTACAATTTTAGGCTTTTACACAGCAATCACAGTTAATCTTTAGAGGAAAAATCCTCTTTAAAGCTCCCTGAATCACAGTTAAAACACAGCTTTTGGTGATGTTGTACATTGCATTCAGGATTAATTTTGGTATTTAGTAGTGTATTCTAGTTATTGGCCATATTTACAGTTGAAGTCGGAAGTTTGAATACACCTTAGACAAATACATTTAAACTCAGTTTTTCATAACTCCTAACATTTAATCCTAGAAAACATTCCCTGTTTTAGGTCAGTTAGGATCACTTCTTTATTTTAAGAATGTGAAATGTCAGAATAATAATAGAGATAATTAGTCATTTCAGCTTTTATTCCTTTCATCACATTCCCAGTGGGTCAAAAGTTTACATACACCTAGTTAGTATTTTTTTTAGCATTGCCTTTAAATTGTTTAACTTGGGTCAAATGATTAGGGTAGCTTTCCACAAGCTATCCACAATAAGTTGCTGGAATTTTGGTCCATTGCTCCTGATAGAACTGGTGTAACTGAGTCAGGTTTGCAGGCCGGACTCAGTTACACCAGTTTCTGTCTGCTACGGCAGAACACAAAGTAATGGTTTTGTTGAAAAAGAAGCCAGTTTTATACACAAAATCAAACAGTTAATTACTGAAGTTAGTTACAATATTTGGGCACAAACAACTACAGAGCCCCCAAAAAAGTTGCGGTCTGATTTTTGTTTTTTCAGAACTACTTCGATGTTCCTTTGCAAAACATTATGCATTCACTCTCTGCACTCCCTTTTTCCTTGAAGCAGTTCACTGTGAAAATATTCTTTAAAATAATACTTTTTAATGTTACTTACAAAATTGCCACAGCTGTGGAGTTCTTTTTTTCTGATGATCCTTCCTAAAAATGAGCTAGACTTCAAACTGTAGGCACATTTTACCATAATAACATCTATTCCTTTGATTTAGAAGAAAATATGAGTCGTAAATCATTATTGCACAACATCATGTCTTTATCAAAATTTGATCACGGCAGGTTGCTTTGATCTTGGTGGGGAACAATATGGTGCTTTGCTATTACATTTTAATATTCCCTGAAGAGATTTCCAAAGGCCAGATGCTCTGTTTTCTCAAAATAGGTTTATGGTTGGCTTAAGTATGAGATGATAATGATTGTAGGTGTTTCATAACTGTCCAGAAACAGTTGAATGTTTGTGTGCTGACGGCCATCTTGAAGCTTTTCTACTTCATTACTCACCGCACGGGAAAATATTCTGTCCTACAAAATGTGGACACCTGAAGGTTTAAGATGCGCAGCCCTTTGCCTTTCTCTATGGAGCCCCGAAACTGAAAAAGTTTAGTAAAAGGTTATCAGACAAGCCAGAATAGAAATGAACACTAATAAAAAATATTGTTAGCTAAATAATTAAATTGAAGATTAGAAAGAAATACCAAGCTTTTTACTATTCCTTTAATAAGAGCCTGGAAGGTATCATGGATAATTTTGATTTAATATGGTTTTATTTTGATCTGGGACTTGGGGTTTTGGCTGTTAAACACAACGTTGTCTTATTTTTGAGATCCCTTTAAAGTATTTTAATGGGTAATTGGTTTGATATTGCAGATGTCATTCAGTTCATAAAAACTTTATTTTATTTTTGGAGTGTGCATCAAAAATGTCTTCTTTGTCAAATTCACCACACATTCATTCAGCGGGACATTTGAAGCACACACTGCTAAGAAGGGAGAAGGCAAAGTATATAATGTTATATTAAATCAAGAGCAGAAGTCAGTAATTCATGCATACAAATTATTAAATCAGGAACACAAACTAAGTATTTCATTGCTACCAATAAAACCGTATTAAATCAAAGTTATCCATAGCAAGATCATAGAGTGTGAGGGGTACGAACATGATGAGACAATAGTAGCAAGGTGGTAAGTTAAGAGCACAAAGTAGTTTATTTTCTCCATGACTCCTTCCAGGCTCTTATTAAAGGAAATGTAAAAGGCTTTGTATATTTCTTTTTACTCTTCACTTTGATTATTTAAATAACAATATATTTTATTAATGTCCATTTCTATTTTGGCTTGTCTGATAACCTTTTACTACATTTTGTCAGTTTCAGGGGTCCACAGAGAAAGACAAACGGCCATGCATCTTAAACCTTCAGGTGTCCACATTTTGTAGAAGAGAATCTTTTCCCGTGCGGTAGAGTAATGAAGTCAAAAAGCTTCAAGATGGCCGTCAGCATTCAAAGGTTTCAGCTGTTTCTGGACAGTTATGAAACACCTATTATCATTATCATTATCATCTCATACTTAAGCCAGCCATAAACCTAAAAATTAATTTATTCCCTATTTTCCCCACCACAATTCCCATTTCCCACAACACATTTCCTTTTTAGTCAACCAAAAAATACCTATAGTGTCACACAATGGGGGCTACCTTCTATGTATAGGTAATGGTTAGCCATTACTTGCCATATGAGCAAATGTTATCTTTTACTTTAGCTAATATCAGTGTCACCATTCTTTTCCTAAAGGGGTACTCCAGCGTTTCAATATTATACTTCCACAAAGCTAGGGAGACAAATTTAAGAAAGAAAATCAAAGCCCCAAAGACAGAGAGATCTTGATTTATATTCGCTAACATGGACCAGGCTCCAAAAGGGCTGGATCCTACACTTCCCACAATGCAACATTTCATTAAACCTTCCCTGTTTGCTAAATACCCACATCTTTCAAACTACACTTCCCTAGTTTGTCTCCAAGACCAGGCTAAGATTACCCTGATGACATCACTATGACATCACCAGGATTATTTTTCTCAGCCTCCTCTAGAGCCACAGAATATATATACAACCGTTTCCACAAGTGATATTCATGACGATTTTTTTCATGTTGATGTGGAGTTAATAGTGCCTTTTAAATTCACACAAATGACCCAGCTTTTCAGTATATTTCATTTGCATTGAACACATTTGTTTGCATAATGTGTCACCCTCCTCCTAAGTATTTAAAAGATTGTAGGCGAGGGCAGATTGAGGTAGCGATGATTACAGTCTTAATAGAACAACCGTAATGGAAAGCATCCACTTCATCTCCTAAACGACAAAACCAGGCCTATCATCCACTTAGCGCTCACATTTTAGCAAGCCTCTTATCTGAGATTCTGGTATAAAGACCAGTTACATTTGATCCTACAAGTTCTACAATCAGGCTTTCAAGCCCCTGTCAGCTCAAAGGTGTTGCACGTATTATTCCCTTATGACAAAATGTGCCAAACACAGTTTGTGTGTTAGTTTAAGTGCTAAGTGTATCTTAGCCATTATCAATTATTTCCTGTAAACTCAGCACATAATAGGGCCCCAGAAATGTAACTCTTACTCATAGCACAAGCATTAAGTTACATCAGGTCTTTCCTTCTGTTACATGCTAGTACCACACTTATTACTATTATTTTCATTGTTAGTGGCTTACCCTGCCCCACAGACCCCACAGAATCTTAGAGGGAACATTACCCCTTTCACTGACATCTTCAGGAGGTCCTGTCCTTGTAATTCCCCCTGAGACTCGCTCATGGTGATGAGGGTTAAGAAGTGCCATGCGGTGAGCTCCATGTTATTACCTGAGAGAATGGTGTCAACCACTAATCATGGCCGCTGTGGCACATTGCGTTTCAGACGAGGATGGTATGAGATCAGATGATTGGCAGGAGAAGCTCAGGCTCTTCTAATCCAAACCACTGGGGAATGTAGGTCGCCTAGGCTAATGAAATATCTGGATTACTGAAACACTGTTCCAGAGCTCATCTGAAATACATTTACATGGAGTTTTTGTTAATATGTGTGAAAATGCACACTGCACTTCCCTTCGTGGTATAATTTGTTGCGAAAATAGAAAATTTTAATGCGTTTGCCATAGTTTCTTTCACACATACACACACACAAATGACGTTAAAAGCACATGTTTACACTTTAAATTACAATTTTAATTAACCTAATAATGATGTGTAAAAAATACTGCAGAAAATGTAGGTCATAGATATATGAATAAATACATGTAAAAACTGTTGATTGGGAAAGCGCCATTCACAAAGCCAACTCATATTGTGCAGGGTTAGCCAAACACATAGACACCATGCAATACAAATGGCTTGTGTATGAAATAAAAAAAAGTTAACCAATTAGCTTGAAAAGGAAAACTATGGTTTATTACAATTTGGGTTTCATTTTTGAAGCTCCAGCTGTTGTACCTACCAGTTATGATAACTTTGTACTCACCAAAGCAGATGCTGACATCTCGGAACGACGTCCAACAGGGCAAGAAACTACAGGTATGCAATACCTGGGAATGTGGTTCCCATCTGATACCGAGAGATACCAGAGCCAGAATCACAGATACCAACACTTTTTGTTCTTAAAAGTGGTAATGTACTATCATGACTGGGCCATATGTCATGATTATTTGGCGAATACATTAATAATAGGCTACCTCTAAATACATTTTCATTACTAACGACTTGACAACATTTTTATGCTGTTCTATGATCAATATTTTTATAATAACAAATAACAAACACAGAAAATCAAACAGAATTGTCAGAGTGAATATTGTACTTGCATTCATCAGGCTCACAAAAACACAACTACAAATAAATGCTAATGTTGCTCTGTATCTGTAAATGTGTAACTTAAAAAATGAAAGAACTCATTATGTAGGCCCGCATGAGTATTAAGATATCATAGGCCTATTATTGGATCATTATTATTGATTTATTATTGTTATTATTATGTAAGTGGTACTTTAATGTTGTAGTTGGTAAAGGTGGAGCTAATTTTACTTCATATACTGTTGGGTATTTTAATCTATTAGAATGTATGTATGTATTTTATAAGATAATCACATAATTTGTATTTAAACTTTTAATCTTAAAGGTAACAAGTAGCTATGTTGTTAAATAGGGCTAAAAATGACAATATTTCCCTGGAGTATATTTTCATTTCATGCTGCTCTATACTTCAAGTACAATTTTGAGGTACTTGTACTTAAGTAGGCTACAGTCATTGACTAAATGTACTTGGTTGCTTTCCACCACTGGCTTGTGAACAGCAGTTAGCATTAGCAACTGCTTCCAGTCTCTCTTGAGTTGAGCCTTGCTCATGGTCCTTTAATAGCAGTGGGTGTTATAATGACGTGATGTGTTCAGCTCTTTGCTCGGATCAGGCAATGGGACATTAACAGCCTGTGACTTAACGCTGTTAAAAACTCTTAGCACCTTTCCCTCCCCGGGGGTTCCTGTCCAAAATGGTTTCAGACAGAGTGGTGCGTTCACAGTCGGCTTCCGGGGGGCCTTAATCCATCCATGCATCAAATCCACAATCCATGTTGTTTACCTCACCAGGCTTAACTGGACCTGTCCTGCGGGATGGTTTTAGCACACAGATGCTTTATTGCAGGCTTCCTTATTTAACAGTGGGTCAGAGTTTCAATTCTTTTGTGGAAGCCAGCCCTGCTGTATTATGGGTAAATCATGTAGGATTTTCTCAGAACTGCTTCGATGAACTGTTAAACTGTGGGCTCTGGTTTTTCTAGTAGTTGTACATTTCTGGCGTCGGATGGTTTTAGCACAGTTGGTTGTGTTCTGTTTCATTTATTGATTGCAAATAATTTTGCCTTCAACATTCAACTCGTTTTGCTGTGATCAGCTGAATCGAAGGAAGCTAACACTGGATTTAGTTTGATGAATTTAGCTGTACAGCTGTTCTTTAACCCAGACTCTCGCTTTAAAGGTTGTTATCCCTACACAGCAGTCTCCGTAATGCCCAAAACTGCAGTCGATTCTGAGTGTTAACACAACGGGAGACTCCACCAGTTTCACACATCCAGATTACTTTACTCATCACGAGGAGTACCACTCAGCAGGGGCGGAACCAGATGTTTTAAACTTAGCCCAAACAAAGGGGAGTCCGGGGGGCATGCTCCACTGGGGAGATTTTTCATCCCATTTTCAACAGCTAGGCCTATATGCACTATTTGTCAAGCCATTTGAGACAATAGAATTCCTATAAATCTGTACATCCTTTGGGAAAATCATCAAATTGAATGACTTCGAATGTTTTCATCATTCTGAAACCATAACATAACAAATGTCGAGGATGACTCATTTTCACTGCTGTCACCAAAAAAACAGGCAACAATGGTATGATGTTCCTATTTTTAAGTTATATAACATAGGTAGGATAGGAATTTAGTGTAAACAGCTAGGCTGGCATCACCAGACTAATTCGCAAATGCGTATTAGTCTGGAACCTTCATTTTCGATTTCCAAGGGGCGTTATCGATGGGCAGAGACAACCAATCAGACCAATGAAATGCCGTCCTGTTGGACGGTATGTCCTGTCTAATACTAATACTCTAATACTCCCGCTGTAGCTGGCCGATGAACGTGAGCCGCCATATTGGATATTTGGATATTTAAGATACATGAACGGCGCTCATCTCTGTCACTCATCTTATTAATTTCGCCTTATACTAAATAAACGGTTTTGATTGGTTAGCCCGAGAAATCGGCAGAGAAATCAGTTTGAATGGGAGAGGGGCCAGACGTAGTTCACAGAATGAATGTTTAGCTGACAGATCTGCTACATTTGAATCCATGCCATAATAAAGCTAACTGCAGCTAACAAAATTGAAGTTATTTTAAAAACTTGGAGCTTGGCCCATACAAGGGACTAAAGTACAATTACACATCTGCCCTTTTGCGTTATTTAATCCTGTAGCACACAAAGATGGCCTCATACAGACGCCAGCAGTGATGTGCCAATCCTGGGAGCCATGTGATAAAATTGCTGCTTTTCTGAAACAGTGGCACACATCAACATTGGGAAATTAAGAATTGATGTGCAACAACCCCTGAAGCTGCATGTCACTGACATGTGAATTCTTTCTTGTACCATAAGAAACTTTAAAGGACCTAAAGACTTATCCTCTCAGTCAGGGGTCCTACATGAACACAGTTGTCTGCCTGCGTTAGAAAAGTCTGGGTTATTTCACACGAGAGATTTCTGCAGGATAAAAGCAGGTGGGACTGAGTTAAAGAAAGAAGGTTATGTCACATACATCCATGCACTGATCAGCATTTCAATCAGATTTGATTGATTGTTTGGCTACTGTCTGATCAAAACACACTCACACAGTCCTGATGAAGCAGATTTTTGATTGATAAACTCTATAAATAATAGCAAAGGTTAAGTTTTTTTTTCGTCTGACCTTTATTGTTTATCATTTAGAATATTTAATGTTATAATGAAAAATGTCAGGGGCTTTAAGGTAAAAATATTGATGATAATAATAATCAGCTAATAGGACTGTAGATAAGTACATGTAGAATACAGATAGACAGGTAGATTCAGAAATAGACAACACTCACTGTGGAAAACTGACTGAATATTATAGGCTGGATAACAGAAACACACATTAGCAAGTACTTTTTCAAGGCTGGAGCACCTGAGGAGCTACACCTGCAGATCCCAGGTGGTCACTCCCTGTCTCGATGCCTGCCTCCACTTTCACTATCATTTTCACTATTTTGTCTGCGATGTTGAAAAGACTCATGTAACTTGCTTATTCCAGTGCGTAGGAGGTTGCTATGGCAATTGGGGATGGCTGTTGGACTGGATGAACTGGAGAATGGGAAAAGCAGTTGTCAAATAAAGAAAATCAGACAGGACTCAACCTTGTCAACCTTGGTGGGGCTATGAAGACGTCTACCTATGGAGAAAACAATGAGTGTGTGTTCCCCTTAAAAGTTGAGAAATCTCTCCTCTTGGTAGTATCAGTTTCGACCATTCTTTTTTATAATTTTATGGAAGTACAATATGAATTCACTGGGGTATACTTTTAAGAAAAAAAGGCCATATGCAGTTGAGTCAAGATGAATGAATCATTAAAGAAACTTCCCTTTGAAGAAGTGCAGTGCATTCGAAGTTGCACACCCTCAAAGAAAACACAACCAATGACAGCCACTGTTACTGTGGACGAAAGCTTCAACCAAACCATTTATTTTTTCATTCATCTGAATGCGATGTCAAGTGTTTTGATGGTATAGGTACATTTATTATTGGCTCAGGGTATGCCACAACCTACTGACTGTCCATGCATGCTAAAACAAGATTCCAGCCATGCTAGCAGCTTTGTAAGGCTGATTGGCATGGCTAAAAGCTATTGCACATTGACTATGCTTTACAATGTACACCGATCTGAGTTTAATGTGCTACCGTGTTAACATGTGCTGATTAGCACACAAAACAGGTCTTGTGTCATACACAGAACCATTAGAAAAATTGAAATGATGACCTTATAGTGGCGCTATAGAGGAAAAGTCAGAGGATCACAAAAGTCAGTAGAATTCATGCTCTGTGTATACCGGTACCACACGTTACGGCGATGCATCCATTAGTTGTTGTGATATATCAACCTTGACCAAAGGCGTTGCCATCACTACAGACAAATCAGAAAACCCATGTCCATTGATGTAGTTTTCTTTAGGATCTGATCTTTGTGTGTACCCTTCTTCTTGTAAACCCTCCCCTGCAGAGGATTTCTAAGCTGCGGCACTTCATCGGCCCTAAGACCTATCACAATGAACTGACTGAGCACAGGAGTGCCAACTGATTAGGCTACTGGCCAGAGTTGAACTAATCACATGCCATTTTTACCAAAAGAGTCTCACATTACCATGTGTGCATAGATATGACTGTGAATGCACCCGGTGGGAGAAATGCTGCTGACTCTGCCAGCGTTAACCCTCTGAGCTGCACAGGACCAAAGGGTTTGTGAATGTGAACTGTCATTAAAACTGCCATGTGCCCCCCCCCCCCCCAGTATAAATACATTATATATATGCTATAATATTTTATGACAGTATATTCAATAAATCAGCATTATATTTTCAAGCTTTTCCCCTTGCCAACTCCTGATATCTGAGGGATTTGCATTTTTTTTTGTCTCATACATCACACGATTTCTTGGTTTTAAAACCTTCAAATAGCCAATTCCTTTCCATCTAATGTGGCACGTCTGCACCTGTACCTTTTTTAAGACAGGTTGGCTGTCGATGTGCTTCAAAGTAGAAATAAATCCGGGCTCTTTAGAGGAAGCAGCACAACTGTAGTAAGAGTTAAATTCTCTGAGTCTTTTTTTCATGATTAATGCTCTTGTGCATCTGCTAAGCGAGAGCACATAGCATGGCCATCTGTCCTGGCGTGTGTATGCGTGTGTGTGTGTTTGGGTATGCTGAGAAGAGAGAGAGAGGGGGAGGGGGGGGATGGAAAGCATGTGTATGGTGATTGTGTTTGTGTGAGAAAACGATATCAAAGATCGGGGGCAAATGCTAGCACATTTGTTTGTGTGCCAGTGGATTGCTTGTGGGTGTATGTGTAGGTTATAGAGTCAAAAACTAAATTGAACACCTTTGACTTTGTGTGTGTGTGTGTAGTGTATTGTAGTGTAGTATGCACCTGGCGAGCATCTCTCATGGTTCTTGTAAGTGAATTTCCTCAGAAGCTGTTGCACAACAGATTGGCTGTTTTGGCTCCCGCTGTCAGCAACAGATTTCTTTGTTGCTTAGAAATTCACAGGCCGCATATACATACAGTTTTACAGTAATCCTCACTGTATTCACACATTTACATAGACGCCGAGGCACACAGAAATGACTATTTGTCAGAAACTATATTTGGCATCTCAGTAATTATAAATTTGAGGCCGAATAAGTGATTCGAGGGTGGGGGGGGGGGCGAAAAACAGGGGCCGAATAAGTGATTCGGGGGGCTGAGGGCAAATTCAGGTGCATGCTGAATGATATTTGAATGTGAAAGCTCGATTTTTGTTTTTTTGCAGATCTACCTATCTAAAAAGAGAATGACACTCACTGGTCGCTTTTGTCCTCATCTTCGTCAGCGTTTGTGTGGTGTATCAAAGCTGAGCCCAGAATTGGTCGTTTTGAGTGCAGAAAATGAGTTTTTGCAAGAACATAAATTATATCTTGTAGGGAAATTATTACCACTCAAAGGATAATTTAATCTGAGCAAACAAAAATCCCCATTGTCCTCGATAAATGTATTTGCACGTTTTATGTCATGGTTTTGGGTGATCCGTGCACCTTTTTCTTAAGTCAAGTCAATTTTATTTGTATAGCACCAAATCATAACAAAAGTTATCTCAAAACACTTTTCACATAGAGTAGGTCTAGACCATACTTTTTAAAATATTATTTACAGAGACCCAACAGTTCCCACATTGAGCAGCACTTGGTGACAGTGGCGAGGAAAAACTCCCTTTTAACAGGTAGAAACCTCGAGCAGAACCAGGCTCTGGGTGGGCGGCCATCTGCATCGACCGAGTTAGGTTGAAAGGGGAGGAGAGAGGGGGAGAGGGGAGACAGAACAGGAGGAGAGACAACAAATCAGACTAATAATAATAACAACTGCAGCAGTGAGTGTGGAGCAGGAACATGGGGGCAGTAGACGGCCTGCAGTGGCAGTCTGCCTCCCGAACCCAAACTGGGAGCTAGTTCCACAGAATAGTAGCCTGATAGCTGAAAGCTCTGGCTCCTGTTCTACTTTTGGAGACTTTAGGTAAGGTAAGTAACCCTGCCTTCTGTGAACGTAGTGCTGTAGTGGGGTAATACGGTACTATGAGCTCTTTAACACATGATGGTGCCTTGTAGGTGAGGAGGATTTTAAATTCTATTCTGGATTTTACAGGGAGCCAATGCAGAGAACCTAATATTGGAGAAATATGTTCTCTTTTGCTAGTTCCTGTCAGTACATGTTCAGCCGCATTCTGGATCAGCTGGAGAGTTTGCAGAGACTTATCGGAGCAGCCCGATAATAAGGAATTACAATAATCCAACCTAGAAGTAACAAATGCATGGACTAGTTTTTCTGTGTCTTTTTGAGACAGGATATGCCTGATTTTTATAATGTTACGTAGATGGAAGAAGGCAATCCTTGAAGTCTGTTTTATGTGGGCGTTTAAGGACATGTCCTGATCAGATGTTATTTCTAGATTCCTACAGTGGTGCTGGAGGCTAGGGCAATGCCATATAAAGTAACTATATCTATAGATAGTGCGTCTCGCAGGTGTTTAGGGCCAAGAACAATAACTTCAGTTTTGTCTGAGTTTAACAGCAGAAAATTGAAGGTCATCCAGTTTTTTATGTCGTTAATGCATGCCTGAAATTTGGCTAACTTAACGGTTTCATCTGGCTTTATTGATAAGTATAACTGAGTATCATCTGCATAGCAGTGAAAGTTTATGGAGTATTTCCTAATAATGTTGCCTAAAGGAAGCATATATTAGGTGAATAAAATTGGTCCAAGCACAGAACCTTGTGGAACTCCGTGACTAACTTCGGTGTGCACAGAGGATTCATCATTTACATGTACAAACTGAAATTTATCTGATAAATAGGACTTTAACCAGCTTAGTGCGGGTCCTCAATATTCCAGTCCCTGTAATAGGATCCGATGGTCAATGGTATCGAAAGCGGCACTAAGATCTAACAAGTACAGAAACAAATCCTTTGTCTGATGCAATCAGAAGATCTCTGTGCTATGATGCACTCTAAATCCTGATTGAAAATCCTCAAATAAACTTAAAGGACTGTGGTCGATCATTGAAGTTAGTTGGTTAAGGTCAACTGGAGAAGAACAGTCTAAATATATATCTGGTTCTACAGCTGTTTCTGAGGTTCCTGTACTTGAAGATATATCTGAACTGGCTGAGGGCACAAGATGATGAATTTTGTCTTTAATAGTTAGAATTTTATCATCGATGAAGCTCATCAAGTTATTACTACTGAAAGCTTTGGGAATACATGGCTCAACAGAGCTCTGACTCTGTGTCAGCCTGGCTACAGTGCTGAAAAGAAACCTGGGGTTGTTCTTATGTTCCTCTATTAGTGGGGAGTAATAAGCTCCTCTGGCATTACAGTGGGGCCTTCCTGTATGTTCTAAAACTATCTTTGCAAACTTATTGAGATTTCTCCAGTTTGGTGGAACGCCATTTCCTTTAATAACCTCTTTTGTTTTATTATCTTCTTTGTCATAGGGGCAATAGAATCGTTCATAGGGAGCCTGCAGCACTATCAACCAGATGATCAATGTGGGAGGGACTAAAGTTAGCATAAATTAGCATGTGGTTAATCCACATTAACATACTGTCCAGCCTATCATAGGGCTGTACGTTAACTTTTATTGCACATAGCACTGGTGCTACAGAGGTTTAAAGTTTTGTAGCACATTGTAGCAGGAATATTAAATGTTTGTTGTCAACTTTTTAAACAACCACAACTAGCGCATTTCAGCACTTGAAGGACATTAATGTTGCATACAGGACACACAAAATCCAAACCTTAACAAGAAATGTTTTCACACACTTTATTGTCCATAATGGTAAACTGCAGGGACATAACACCTCCTGCTATACAAAGCATCCTACGTTTCAAATCAGCAGTACAAATACATGTATATCATCATACATACAGTATTAGTCACATTAAATTCATATTGGTCATAGTGTAAAAATCTGTAAAAGTGCTTCTGCTCTTTTATTAGTGATTTACCCAAACAAACATATGAAGTGGTGTAACAATTAAAGACTGGAATCCAATAGATTTCTTTGTTATTTAACAGAATGCAACTGATTCAAGTCATTGGCCACAACCACACATACAATGCACATATAATTTATAATTCATCCACCTGATATACATCATGTCTGTGCTGCTGTTCCTCGTCAAAAGTTGGCCAAGGGAAACCCCTTTTATATTGATACATCTTTCCTTTCGTTTCGCCTGTATTTTCATTTGGCAGTTTTTCTCTTGCCTCTTCATTCTTTAATTTCTCAGGGGCTAGTTTGGGGTTTTGGTTGATAACTTGAAAATACTGCTAAATTTTGTCATGTCATCTACTTCGACCTCGCTAAGGAAATGACGCAGAGGCAACTGCAATGGAAAGGAATTATGGGAATTGGTGTCTGATATGTGAGATATGAATTTTGACACACGTGTCACACTGTACTGCACTGCGTCATGCTTTTAATATGTACTGGTTTGTTGGCTGCTATCAGTCATTTTGTACGAGCAGATAGATTGGTTTCAATGGTGGCTTTTCATTAACAGCCAATCAGCAATAATATCACTCTGCAGTCTATTTTATGTCAACTTGTGACCATGCTACTCTGAAAAGGCCACCAACTTCATTTACATCTGGCACAGAGACAGAGTGACCTTCACAATCGCAAAGATGCTACAGGAAGGAGTGATAAGACCTCCAAATATGACAAACGACTGTCTTCACTTGGTCTCTGAATGCTCCGCAGCATGCTGACATTTTACTAATAGATTGAACAGTACTCACGCATGTGTCTGTGTGTGTGTGTGTGTTTGTGTGTGTGTGTGTGTGTGTGGGTGTGTGTGCGCGTGTGTGTTGTAGAAGTGACAGTTCATTAGTCATTTCCTATCTCATGAACTGAATCCAGTACACAAAGAGAGAGACACAAACACCCACACATCTGATCCGTGATGACAATCTCTCATTAAGTAATACAGAGACAATTTGGACTTCTTTATTACATTTTGTTTAATTTTGATGTGGCATTATATCATAATATCCAGAGAGTTGTGTTAAAGGCGAGGCTGAGTTTGATCTTAAAGGCCAAGAGACAAATTACGCTCGCCTGTGTTTTTGTAATTAGTGGTTGTATTTCATTTACATCATCCATTTGATCTGATTTGAACTTTGCCTTGAAGAGCTTGGGAATGCTAAAAGTATGTGTTCCCTGCACTAACAAACAAGATTTTAGTCTTGTAAAACAACACTATTTTGCATGTTAATTAGCTTTCCTATTGGTGGTTATTTTCACTGCTGTTGGACCACACATGCCTTAAAATATTAATGTTGCCCACCTAGAAGAGTATTATACGTTGTGTGGCCAATGACACATAATGTCTCTTTACCTGAATCTGCCAGCTTGTACCTTGGACACTAAAATTATCATACAAATAAACATTTTTAAAAACTTCTCTAAGTTATGAGAAAATTTTACACACTATTTGTATAAAAAAAAGAGGAATAGTTGGCCTTTTTGGTGTTTAAGGTGTCTTCAACAGTTTTACACATAATTGCAGAAGTCGTCATTAAGTTCTTCTCCCTCATTTATGGTCGGTTGGGATGCCTCCGGCTCTGTTTTTTGCAATTTTACTGTCCTCCTCCATGTTTTCTTGTCACTCTCTTCCTCTGCCGCGGTTGGCAAACCAGCTTAGAGGCGCATTACCGCCACCAACTGTCACTCTTCACGTCACGTGAGACCGTGGTGAGCCGTCCTGCTGCAAATCACGTTAACTTGTGAGGCATCTTGATTTGGGAGATCACGGGATAATCTAGCCCTGATCTGCTACATAGCCCGCCCCAAATATTTAGCAGAGACACTACGGGTAGCCCTGCGGTGGAAACGGTATTGCCAAATCTCTACCATCGCACGGCTTATGCCGTCATATCGCCCAACCCTACTTGGGCATTTTAGTTAACTTCTCCCCTGAAGTTATGTCCATAGACTTATATCTTTGACTTTTTATCCAGGACCAGTTATTTCATACCATGCTTATTATTGGGCAGAGGAGAACTGGATTATGCCGTATGAACTACAGCTGCTGTTCTTTATGGACAAAATCACAGCATTTAACAACCACCTTTCAAGCCTAAAGGAGGCAGGCTTCATAGACTTTGGAAGACTGAAGTCTGGTTATAAATGACAGGAGGCAGCTAAAGATCAGTTTGACCTGAATGACAAGAGAAATGTCAGGAGGGGACCAAGTGATATAAAATGAGGCAAAGAAAGAATAGAACGCAGACCAAAAAAGAAGGGAGTGATGGGGGGGAGTGGAGAACAAGACTAGAGAGAACAAGTCAGGAGGTTGGAAGAGACGAGGCAAGAGAATGAGAGGAGATGAAGGAGGAGAGTAGATGGAAGTAGACAGAGGTGAGCGTGGGGTCATTCAAACAGGGAATTAATCATTTTGACAGCCTATCTGTCTTTCTCTCTGCCATGCACGCATGCACACACACGCACACACACACACACACACACACACACACACACACACGCACACATACCATGCTCTCCTTTAGCCACTTAAGCTCTTATCAGCATAAGGAGTCACGGTTGAAAATAAGCCACAGACGTGGATGGATCAGTATGAGTTTGATGGTCACACAGTATGTTCATGTATCTGCTATTTCTGATTCTAGACAATTAGAATTCTTCCAGATTAAAGCTGAAAGGAACTTTAGCTATTTATGGTCTCTTTCACACCTGTAGTTTGGTTCATTTAGTCCAGACCAATGGGGGGAAGGAAATGACATATTGGTTTTCTTTTTAGGTCTGGTGCAGTTCATGTTCACGCTGGATTGTTACAGACAAACCAATGGCTGTTATACAGTAGAAGTTATACAGTATTTTCTCTGTTGTCACAAAGAGTGGAGAAAAAGTAACTTACAAACATCATTATTCACGACTCCAACTAGACCTTGCGTTTTGAATAATACACAGGTTGAAACAGTACAAAGAAGATAATATAATGTAACAATATGCAGAGAAATGTATAAGGCCAGAAAATGGATTTAATTGTAATTTAGTCTTTGAATTTAAACCTTTCTTTTCAGATGGTCTCTGGTTGTTTAGTTTTCATCACAGTTCAGTTGACAGCTTTCACACCAGAGTGTTTGAAGCAAACCAAATAGGGTGCTTTTAATCTATAGCCTGACTGATACTGGATTTTTTAAGCCTATACTGATATTGATCAACTCTTACGTGGTGTCCAACCACACAATGTAGCTGTGACAGTAAATATGGGATTTTGCATGAATTCTTAGGATAAACTACTGTTAATGTGATAGATTGATTTTATTGAGAAGCTGATTATTGATAAAAGAAGCTGATTATTGATAAAAGGTCAATAGCAAATTAAAAATAGTCATAGGGACATAAAGAAAAGGGAAATTCATGTATAAATAGGTCATAACTTCAAGTATAAAAAGTCCTATAAAATGTCAAAGTCCTGTGAAGGAGGTTAAACTGTTGAAATCCTGTGTAAGAGGTTAAAAGGTGTTAAAAAAGGGTAACAAGGTTTGAAACTTTTAAAAAGTATAAAGATACCTTCCTGCCAGAGGAATTAATCTATAATCTACTTGTTGAGCCTTTTTTGAAAGATGACGCTTGTGATTGATCATGATAGTCATGCCTGCAGAGACCGAAAGGGGGCGCTCTCAGCTACGGTGCCTTATTCTCAGTGAAGCTGCCAGAGAGAAAGCATCGTGTCTGAGAATCTTTATTGACATCTCCCCTTTTCAGGGCGTAACATTAAATCCACCTGCTGATCATGACCTGTCAAGGAAATGATCTGCACATACTGTGCATATTTAATTAATATTATCAAGTAACCATGATAAAACTGGACAATTTTTTCTTTTTTTAAGCCTGTATGACTTTGACTTTTCAAACTGAGTGCTGTAATCGGTGTGAACACAAACCGGACCAGAACTAAAAGGCAAACAGTATCATCTCATCAGTTTATTCAAATTTGCCTTTCAGCCAATCAAGGCCTCCAGCAAACCTGTGAGGCCAGCAGCAGCACTTTCCCATTCACCCAGCCACTATAATATATGGCGTGATGAACACTATACTGGGTCTCTTTGCTCAAATTACATTCTGGCATTACTGGCAGGAAATCAGTTCTGCCCACAGGACGTGACAAATTACAAGTTTGCAGCATAGTGCAGGAGACACTGTAGCTACCAACTGCAGTGCAACTTTAAAGAAAATGATTAGCAGAACCACCTCTTGAAGCAGACCCAGGGTGTACCTGCCGGTATCTTGACTATTTTCCAAACTATGACTTTGTTGCGAGCACACAGAAAATTTAATTTAAGATGCAATCAACCGGCATGACATCCACGCCCGGCATATATTCGAATGAGGGTTATAAAAAAAGATTAGCTTGAACACCGAATTTGTGCGCTAATCAAGGTCAAATTTGCCAGCGGATGATTACGTGGCTTCAACACAAACGAGTTGGAGAGCATTAATGTGTGAACATCCACTTAATTGGACTTTCCTATAATTTATCAGTGCTAGTTGGCTGCTTTTAGCAACTAAATCTGCGATCTCAAACATCATCTTAGAGTCAAAACATCTGCTCTCATTAAAAATGAATAGATACATTTTCAATAAGTGGGTTGAAAAAAGACCAAAATACCTGAAATGAGATTATGTGACCCAAAGACCAAGGGATTCTACTGACCTATAAAATATGAAATGAAAACCCTTGATTCAGTGGTTATGGTTGCAGTGGTACAGTCATCCAATAAATATATAAACAATAAGGAGACGTAAAAAAATTGAAGTGCTTGCTGTCTAATGAGGGCTCTGGATGAAGGAGAGAAATTTGTTTTAGATATGAATAAGCACTGGAACTGTTATAACCTTCAAAGCTAATAAGCTGATGTTAATAGCCTCACACTGGCTGAAGGTCACTTGGGCCAACTGCTCTTCTTCTGCAGTAAATCAGATTGATGATTCCCACACGGAGAATTTCCATGAGCAGTACATGAAATCATCATTAAGGTGTCCTGGGCTCCAAAATTAGTAAAGAGACGGAAGGTTATGACGTGCAGCAACGAACGCCTCAAAAGCAAAACAAATATCTCTGTTTACAGCTCCCATTTTCTTTTATCCCTGCACTTTTATACTGAAGCAACAGTTGAACAGAATCCGATTTTGGAACTTTGCTTCACATGCAACATATCACGCTGCTGTAAAAGAAGCAGTAAACATCTTTTTGAAGTGGGGATTAGCCTTGTAAGAGATGCTCAGCCCTGCAGCATTGTGTCTCTTTATCATGAGAGCCTAGGAGGGATCCCCGAGGGGAAGAGTGGTGGAAATCACCGGGCCTTCAGCATCATAATGCTGCGAAAGAGCAAGCAAAGCAGAGCTTTCTACTCACCATCCTCCAGCGTGATAATTAAGCCCACAGTGTCAACAGAGGGATGGCCAGAGAGCTTGTCTTTAATAGATACCGACAGAGCAGAGGACTTAAATTAAAACCTCAGCCCTCAGTGTGTGCTCATTGGGTTACATGCATAATGCAGTGGCCTATTAAAGCCTTGGCCCAGGTGGGACCGATCACTTTTCCTCTTTTAAATATTAGCATTTCATTTCCCTTACTGTTTCTCTGAGGAGCTGAAGCTCTCCCTAACCATTCTTCCTCTGTGTCTCTCATTCTCCCTCCAATCTATGTTTCTCTGCCAATCATTGAAGTTTGTCTAATTTGTGCCCAATTCTGTCTGTTTCTCTTTCCACCAGTTTTTTTCCCCTCTTTTCCTCAATATTATTGTCTTTCTTAATGTCAGTTCTGCTTATTCTGCTTTCTTACTGGATGTGTAATTGTTTGACTGACTGATTCCTGATTCTCTGTCTCTGTCAGGATCTGTTTCTCTTTCAATTAATTCCTAGTGTGAGATGTTACGGTGTGTTGGGCTAATGGCATACAGTATGCTCCAAAGATTATTAAAATAATAATCCTTTAAACATTCATACAAGTATAAACAACAGTTCTACTCTCTCCCATCTGAGTTATCGGTACTGTAGCTTCAAGTATTATGATAAATGATATGATAAATATATAGCCAACTGTATATCACGACGACACCCATCTCTGGTATCTGGCTCATTTCACACTGACTGCCCAAGTCATAGATCTTCACTAATTGGAAATTCAACCCCTGAAAGAAGTAAAAAGGTATGAACCGAGCAAATTGAGTTATTCTTTTGACTAATGACTTTTCTGGGAAGCACGAGTCAACCTTGTTTCTCTCTCATTATGTATTTTAGTGTCTTTCTCTCTGCATCTCTATGGTTTCTCAACTGCCAGTTTCTCCCGTTAACCGAAACAACAGCAGCTACATGCTGTTCGGTCATTTTCACTAAAGCCCTTTTAACACTCGACAAAAAACCCACTAACACTCACTAAAATCTGGCTTTTGTCTTCAGTGGAAAAGGATACAATCAGCATTCATTCCCAGGTCAAATGATTCTGCAGCAGTGTCTGGTATTTATCGGCTCAAGCTCCGATTGGCAGTGATGGAACCCGGACGGACACACTGATTTTCCCTTTTCCGTTGCGATGCTATGGTGCTCGTTGAAGTTCCGGACGTTTAACTTCTGTGACTCTTTGTCATCTCAGCCACAAATTTCATCCGTGTCCATCGTTCCAGATTATTTAGCGTTAAGTTTAAAAGTTGAGTTAGTAAAAAATATTAAAAAGTAACCACCACTGTCACTGGCCTGCATGCTGCTTTCTACTGTAACCCAGTTGTCCGGCATGTTCATGACGCCAAACGTGATCGTCAGGAACAAAAAATAATCAAAGAATCTGCATATACCTGCTAATAATTAATTTTGGTGTAAAACATACTGTACATATGCTGAAAAAATAAATATTCTATAAAATAAATGATCCACGTGCTGTGTCTTTCGTATGTATAACATCCCCCCTAAATGAGTGTATGCTTCTGTGTGTAATTGACCATTTGCTTGACATTTCTGAAACATTTTTGGGGTTCTTGGTGACAGAGGTAGATAAAAATAGGCTTCTTATTTCTGATGTTACACACACCAGTTTTTCTGTGCAAGTAATCTTACTGTACAAATCAGTGTTTGCAGGTTGATGAATTTTACACATTATACAAAACATTTCTATATGGTCTTCTGCAGTTCTTAAGGAGCTTTGTCAAATCTGAAAATTGAACCCTAGTGATGTCATCAGGGTCTTCTTGGTTTGGTCTTGAGCTACAAACAGGGTGTGGAGTTTTAAAGATGTGGTTGTTTACCACACAAGAAGTTTGAGGAATTGAATTTCATCCAGTGGAATCAACAATGGCTAAGCAATTCAAGAAAAAATGGCAGATGATGCTGAATATGAATTCATATGAATAGCACTTAATTCTGAGCATTTACGGATAAAAAAAGACAAACATTTTAATGTTGCTCTATTTCACCTCTTTTGTCAGCAGGTTTTGAGCCAGCTCAGAAGTCCTCATTAGATTTCATGTCCAGTGCCTTAACCACTCAACCATCACAGCTCTCCTTTTCTTCAGTTTCGTCTTTGCCAATATTAATGCATCTCCACTCTCTTTGCCTTTCTCTATTGGTCCCTTTTCCATCCACCCTTCGTCTTCTTTTCCCAAATTTCCAGTTGCATGCACTTCCTTCTTACGCTATCCCTGCATCTAATTTTGTTCATTAATGTCACATTTCCCCCCACCTTCCCTCTTCCAGTTTTGGCTTTCCTACTTCTAATTCTCTTCTTCGTTCCCTCTTCTCTCTATCGACCCTCCTGTCCCTCAGTCTTTCCTTTCTCTTCATACATTTGATTTCTACACATGCTTGGCAGATAACAGACAAAGGCTTTGAAGATTCAGCTCACGCTGGTTTGGTTTTTTCTAAGACCACACATCAAACAGCTTTAACCTGTTTGTACTCAATTAGCCTACTTGGAGTGTGTTTGATTTGTTTTCCTCAACCCAGTGCAGCACCCACATGTAATTGCCAAGCCCCGCCTGCTGTGCAACAACCCCACCATCTAATGCAGTTTAGTTAAAAAATGTGGAAATCCTTGGAGATCTTAGATTCTCTGCTGCTCGTCTCTAGGAACAGCTGCTCCTCCACTGTAACTTTCAAACTATTATATATTTTAGAAAATAATGTAAAAAAACAACCCAGGCGCACCTTTATTTCGCTATCACAATGATGTTTCACCAACGCCTTTCCTTTATAGCTGAAGCTGCTTGCTATTAATGCTATGTAATTATTCATATATTGTCCTGATTTATCAGGTTTTAGACGTTTTTAGGGCTTTTTGCTCATATTAGGCCTAATGCAAGAACCCCTCATACAAACAAATTCGTTCTCACATACATACATAGAGACATACTAATAGACATTTAGTACGACAAGAACTTGTCCCATTGACCAGTTTTCTTTATAATGTTTATAATCTTCTCTGAGGCACAAAAACACAAGTGGTCCAGGCCTGTCGTGCGAGTTATGAACAGATAAACAGGGGAAAAACATGTAGAACTTGAGAATTAAGACCTGGTCACACAATGTGTCAATGCAGTCCAATGGTTTGTGGACTGCCGTTTTGAAGCCTCGATTTCGGCATTTTGGCCATCACCATCTTGGTTTTTTGGAGCCAGAATGGACGTATTTGGATGAGTGGGTGGAGCTGCCTCTATCCTGATTGGCGCCATGGTAGCGACTCGTCAATCACAAGGTAGCCCTGTCCTAAAACATATGCTGCATCTATTTTACTCTAAATATGACCATAATTTACAAAATGAACATCCTGCTGTACTGAAGAAGACTTGAAACAAGTGACTGAGACCATAATCACATTAGGTAAATGTTTACTGAGGTATTATATCAAGTGAGAAGTAGGGTCATTTTCTCATTGACTTAGACAAAGACTATACAATCAGACTTCTTTTTGCAGTGGAGTAGGCCCCGGTGGCCATTAGAAATAATGCAGGTTCAAGGCACTTCCTCCTTGGCTTCACTTTTACATCACTACACATGAACTCAGGTGACATTCATCAAGTTGAAACAACACATTTTCAACTAGTTTGTACAGTTAAGAAAGTTTGTTGAATCCAACATGGAACAATCTTACGAGTCTCATGTAAAAAAGTAAGAAAGTTGAGTGTGTGTTGTTGTTGAGTGACATAAGTGAAAATGAATGGATCATTTTTAGATTCTAAATCCATTTAAAATAATGGTTTGCTTTAAGGATTATGCTTTGAATAGATTCCAGGCTGGTGAGTAATGGTTTAATTTCATACAACCCCAGCGGTGGCATGCCACAATTAAACTGAGGCAGAGTGTTTTCTCCTCATTCGTTATATACAAACAGCAGTAATGAATATGTGAATGCAGCAAATCTCATATAATATGTATGATGAATATGGTTGGCATGCTGGTAAAGAGCATTAAAGGTTTATGTGTTGCCAAGGGCGTTGTGAGAAGCTGACAACATACAGCACTGGGGCCATATGAGCAACAGGAAAATCTGTTTAAATCCACACAAACAGAATTACTTTATTTGTCATATACTGTAAATTTAGAGGAATTTAATCCTGTATTACAGGAAAAAACAAGACACAAGGACAACAACCCTGCATTAAATAAAGGGCAATTGATTGAAGAAGACTCAGTAAACAAGACATCATTCAACGGATACATTCAATCCAGCATAGAAAAATATAGGCCTTGCATCTGTAGTGTCATCCCTAGTTTTCCGGAAGAGTGTTTTGAGGCCTGGATTTGGTTTTACAGCTGAAGCATTATAATTAATATGTAATGTTGTTTATCTAGGTCCATAAATCTGTTTCTTCCAAGCACCAGATAACATTACTGACAGAGACAGAACGTCACTGAATGTAAGAAGCTTCTTATTAACGGTAGTGCTACAAGGTAATAGGTCAAACAACGAAATCAACTTCTAAACTAGAAATATTTTGGGCAATGCAGGAAACTGTTGTACTAATCAGGAGCTACAGAGTGTGATTCTACAGATACACGCAGGTCGTTGAATAATAGTAATTAGTAAATTTGTCTTTCACGTCATCATTTCGCTTTTATTCATTGACGAAAAATGTAATACATTTTGTCACAGTTCTTGCTTTCAAAGGCTACTTTTTATTTGTTTTGAAAAACGGTCGTCAACAAATATTTTTGTCATAGTTTTGTTACAAAATTAACACTGAGACGGAGGAATGTCCGGGAGAAAGTCTGAGAAACCTGACAATCAACTTTGCCTTTCTATTGTAAAGTTTGACTTTTGGATTCATCACTTCCTGTTACCTACACCTGAGAACTTGTCCCGTTCACCAGCTGTGTTGGGTTTATAATCTTCTCTGAGGCCTTGAGACACAAGTGGTCCAGGCCTGTCGTACGAGTCATGTACAGATAAACGGGGAAAACATGTCGAATTTGAAATTTATGACCTGGTGATAGCAGAAAGTAGCAGGGCAAAATGAATCCATGCATCCTGCCAAAATATTTGGTCCTAAACGCTTTTTGACGCAGAGCCAGCTGGTGAACTGCTGTAGCAGGCGAGCTAACTGCTAACAATAGTCACACTTATTTCTATTTTGTCTTTAGAGGGACGTTTACGCCGCCTGGCATTTTGTTCTAGAGGTTGTACTATCATTTCATTCAATAATAATGAGTTTTACTGAAAAAAAAAAAAACCTTAACAAACTAACAAGCTTGTGAAAATGAATGGTGACACACAGCTAATAAGCTACAATAGCTTCTACCATTTTGGATTCTCAGACTCTCCGTGCCCCTCAAAGGTCAGCACTGTCCAGACGGCTTGCTATTGGTAAATACTGTGAATTTGCAGGTCAAAATTATCCAAAAGTTGAACTTGACGCAAACAATTTGCATGGATTTAACTCACCCCTACAAGCAAATCCACTAATCCCAGAAATTCCATTGAAAAAGAAATGATTTCCTGGGCAAATGTTGCAGGTTTAGAAGCTGGTGTGACCAGGCCTTTATAATGGCCTAATCTGAGTAAAACTTGACTTTATAAACAGTATGCAACTGAAATCAGCTGAAATAACGTTTAAGATGCATTAAAATGTAATGTCAAATATTCCCCATATTAACAGTTGCAGGAAAATTAAAAGTCTTTAAGAAAGATCAGAGAAGAACATCCACTATTGTAACACCCAACAGTGTAACATCCTTAGACTGTATAGAAGAACTCTTTGGCGAACCTCAAAATAAATCTTCAAGCATCACGATTCCCTGTAGCTTCACATTGAGATTCTGAATATATAAATTCAATGGTCATTCATTCTTCTTCTTTTTGTTTGTTTGATTTATTGGTTGGTTGACTGGCTGTGTATAAAGTAGGATAGGGCCAAAAATCTAAACTCGTTGAATAAATTAAATAGGTTATGGACCTGTTAAATTCCTCCTTCATTTACCACCAAACAAGACAGCGTTCGTTCTTCTGTCCTGCCTACAACATGCATGACTTTATATAACTAAACATAACATAACATTAATATCCAGAGTGAACGAGTGAAGCAGAACTGTCCTCTTTTTCTATAATTAGACTTTATAACAGACAGCTCACGTAAGCCCCCAGAAGATATATTTAAAAAAAGGAGGTCGCCCCTGTCACACATCATAGCACACCCTACTGTTCCATTCTGCATTCTGACAGAGGACAAAGGTGGGCTTTGGTGGTGCAAGGGCTGGAGGCAATGGGATTACCCATGTTAAAAAAATAAAAAGGAGCTCATTAGAGCACCTTGGGTAAAAGTGTCATGCAGCATATGTTACACTTAGAAATGATAAAAGCCACACCCACATGGTAATAGACCAGAAGCCTGTTATAGTCTATCTCCAGTGCGGTTGTATTAAAAGGAAACTATACTGCATTTTCTCAAGTCATGAAAAGTAGAAGAAATGTAAAGTGTATTTTCAGTGCATGGTTGCTGCATTCTCAATTTTTTTTTTTTCTCGAAATGATTATTGTGACTCCACTTTAAACAAGAATTAGACACAAGACAAAGTCAACCGCCTGCTAGCGGCTCTGTGAGGCTATACGCAGGCATTTACATTAAAAAAGTGACATTAGCACGTGAGAAATTCCTGCTGTTTGCCTGCACAAGTTAATAGCACAGAAGGTTTACCATGAAAATATACCAGATACTAAATATAAGGCAGATGTTGTGTGTTATCTGTGGCACTGTTATTAGAGCAGCAGTGAAATATCATTGACACCCATCCCTCCCTCCCTGTTTCTCCGTAGATGGGAGGCACCATGTACAACACGGGGAAGCACGTGTCCCTGCGGCCGGACAAAGCCCACCTGGTGAACATCTCGGGGGGCCCGCTGGGCTACAGCTACAGGCTGGAGGAGGTCCGCCTCCATTTTGGGAGCGAGGACTCCCAGGGTTCAGAGCACCTCCTCAACGGACAGGGCTTTCCTGGAGAGGTAAGAGACGATGTAGGACACACATGTGCGTGCACACACTCACACACACACACACACACACACACACACACACACACACATCTACATAGGCAACAGAGCAGTGAATACTAACAGGCTGGTAAGATAATTGCTGATAGCAGATAGAGACATTGGCAAGCTTATGATTAATGGTTATCTCAGATGAACACACACATGCAAGTGGAAACACACACATGAAACAGAAGAATGTACACGCAAACACCCACACACAGATTCTGAAACAGTCATGTCTCATTAAGAGAAAAGCATTATGTGAGCAATCTTGGTCTCAAAGCTCATCTCAAAGCTTGTTATCAGCCTTGAAATGAATTCAAATCTGGTTGTCAGAATTAGATAAGCGAGCGTGTTTTCTTGTCTTTGTGGAGTTTGGGGCTGTGTGGAGATTCCCTGAGCTTTTCTGTCTTTAGTCAGTGAAATGCCGCACAATGCTGCATTTGTTTTGTGAATCCACTGTGTCCAGAGAGACGAAAAGGGATGTTAAAAGAAAGCTGTAAACCTTTGAGATGCTTCTCCCTCATGTGCCGGTTGGGTTTGTGGTTCTTCATCTGTCAGAGATGTCCTGGAGGAAGATGTAATCTCATTGGTTGAGTCCAAATTCATCTGGCAGAGCAAAAGAACCACAACTTTTCTGGCCAAAGAACTGTAGAACTAGAAGATGAAGCTAAGTTAAGGAAGTCTATTAATAAACAGAATATAGAAAACAATCCACCTTGACTAAATACTTTCTCAGTTGTCTTCACAAACCCATAGAAATCCTACCCAGACCCGACATGCATAAATACATTTTCCAAAAAGAGAGAAGTGATCTAATGGGGACCCAAGCAGACTCAATCTGAATTAGGCACAAAGATAATTATATCCAATCCAAAATGTAGTCGACCCTAACAAACACTAATAGAGGGAGAACACCAACACTCTCAATCAATTAACAAGCAATCATGTTGAAAAGAGCAGTAGTACAATAATAATTTCCTGAAAACTAATGTAAAGTCATACAAACTAATTCCAAACACATTTTGTTGTGCTTTAAAGACTCATTTATATAATTAATTGAAAGTCTTATTTTGATTTCTTGATCCACCAAAATGGTCACCAAGTTCTGTAGCCAACTTGGCAATAAGAGGATACTTTTCTTACAGGTCTATTATCTTTGAATCCAGTGCAAAAAAAAACAAACATTTAGCAGCATGCTGTAATTCTTTTACATAGATATTGATTTCCTGAAATGTTTTCTCCGGCTATGATTATATACACCTGATCTGAGCTGATATCTAGTATGCTCTGATGCATTCGGGTGCTCTCGGTATTAGACACCTTGACACAAATACACACACACTCACACACACACACACACACACCCAAGATCCTTGGCAAGTAAATCAAGACTCTACCTCACTCCATTAGAGTAGAATTTGGACTTGGTCCAACTCTAGGTCAGGTCTCTGTTCCTCAGAAGTGGATCCATGAAGACCCAGAGGATTGCTCATTCTGGGTTGTATAGGTGCTGCCCCAAGTGAAGAAGCAGTAATGAGGCGTTTACTGGACTTTCATGGTGAAGAAGGAGCTAAGCCTAAAGGTGAAACCCCTCGATTTAGTTGATCAACGTTCCAACCATCACCTGTGGTCATGAGCTTTGGGTAGTGATCAAAAGAATAAAATCATGGATACAGGTGTTTAAAAGGAGTTTCCTATGAAGGGTGGCTGGGCTCATCGCTAGAGATAGGGTGAGGAGCTCAGACATTTGGAACGCTCTCAAAGTGGAACTTGTTCAGGTGGCTCTGGCATGAGATGTGAACGCCTCCTGGAAGCCTACCTTTTAAGTTTTTCCAGGCACATCCAACTGGGAGGAGACCCCGGGGAAGACCCTGAACATTACTTATCCCATCTGGTCCGGGGGTTTGTGATGGGGAAATTTTCTGAAAACTCATAATCACACATGAAATAACACACAAAACACAGATGGGCTAAAAATTGAAATTATTAGTACAGAGAAAATAAAAAGAAGCTGGGGGAGCTACTGTTACTGACTACCTCTGGCCCGGCTGGCTACAGTAGTTCACCAGCTAGAGGAGTCACTACATCACCAAGCTTCTAAAACCAATTAATTTGATCAATTTACCTAATTAAATTACTTAATTGTCACTTCTGGTGTGACCGGACCTTCATGTTTAAACCAATCCCAAGTAATACAAAAGGCTGATTGAGTGATGAATCAACAATACTGACAATTAACGAATTTCAAGTAAAAACAGCAAACATTTTCTTGTCATCCTTGTCATGAATTGAGTTTTTGCTTGTTTGGGGATTTTTTCTTGCAGCAAACCTTGACATGTTACACTGTCATGATGGGCAGTTCCACTTTGTCTTTTTTGTTTTGAAAATTAAAAGATCACATTTTAAATGTATACATTAATCAGAAGAATAAGTCAAAATATTCATGAGTTGTGGTTCTGTTGGAGTTACTCTTGTCCAGCTTGTAATACTCTGTGTCACTGTGTCGCTCTTTCAGGTCCAGCTGATCCATTACAACCAGGATCTGTATGCAAACTACACTGAGGCAGCTAAGAGCCCTCATGGCATCGCTGTGGTGTCCATCTTCATAAAGGTCAGCGTGTCCTTCTGGGAGGACAGTGACACACAAAGACAGACACAAATGCATCTGTAATAGAGCTTGCACGGTGGTTTAACTCACTCGGCACATATGGCATATTACAACATAACCTCTCATTATACTAATGCAAGGATTGCAGTACAGGAGAAAAAAATTTCACTGTTTCGGTCCTTAGGCTTCCAGTGTTTCACTGCATTGTGCGTGCGTGTGTGTGTGTGTGTTTTACTGTGGTTTGTGATAAATATTTGATCCCCCTCTCTCTTTGTCATCTCTCAGCTCTCTGAAAACTCCAACATATTCCTCAACCGTATGCTCAATAGAGACACCATCACCAGAATCAACTACAGACGTAAGACACACACACACAAACACTCTCTCTCTCTCTCTCTCTCTCTAATTCTCCTTTGAACATCTACAGGGCTGTATTTTGTTCATGGAGGGGAATGAGAAGTTTGCTGTAAACAACCTATTTGCCAAATAATATGAAATGATTTAGGAAGAATTTGGTCTGAGTGCAAAAAACCTTTGGTGTCAAACAGGCTCCTCATTGGCTGTCACATCTCTCTTCATAAAGTGATCTAAATTTAAACAGAAATCTAAATTTCTGTTTCTCTGCAGGTTTAGATACAGGGATTTCTAAAATAACTGCATCCTAGAACATTTTCATCATTTGCAAATAAAGCTTCTTTGAATACTTTAACCCAGTATGACACACAGGGCCCTTATTTAATCGTGCAAGGAAAAAGGCAGGGCGCACAGACCGCGTTGGCGTCTCCACCTGTTATTTTGTCTCTTGTGGGTGCAGCAGCACAATGTGCACGAGAGGCTGTGTGAAAGGGAATGCAAATTGGAGGGTGTGGTGATGATAAATACACTCTCAGCCAGTCACATTGCTTGTTTCATCGCTCTGAAGCAGCTGAGCCATTCAGAGCGGAGCAACATGCACACTAATATTTCACTATTTGATACCAATCATATACTTTGATACGGGTCATGTAAACAGCATATTCCATTTGGATATTCTGAATTAGGCCTTATTCCAAATGCAGCATTTTCCATCCGCTAGAGGAAAACTCACAGGATGACCTTAGATAGTAAGAGTCATCCTCCACAGATCATGAAGGTCTAGACACATTTTATGCTAATCCATCCAGAATGGTTGTTAAATATTTCAGTCTGAACCAAATTGGACGGACTGACGCTGCCAGCCAGACTGCTGGCATGGATAAAAGCTTTTGAGGCCTGAAACACAGGAATCTCTTCTTTCTCCTATCGACAGTTCATGCCCTGCAATGGGAAATCTAGTCCACACTTTGCTCTACGTACTGTAATACAACATCACTCACACACTAACACACGCATGATTTCCGGTGTTTTCCCCTCAGCAAGAGCGCATTTTTAATTTCATACAAATCAGCGCTACATTGCCAAAGTCTGTTTTCCAACCTCTGCTGTGAAGAGGTATGGTCCTCTGGAGAATTCCCTCCTTTTAATTGGGCTAAACATAGCAGAGCTACACAACCACACACACACACACACACACACACACACACACACACACTGAAACTTGTTTTTGTCACTTAGGAGGACATTACATTGACTTGTATTAATTCTCTGGAGATGTACACTAACCTGAATCCAAGAAGCAAGTCTTAACCTTAAAGTTGAACAGTTTAGAGTGTGGGAACCAGCAGTTTGTGCATAAATGGAAGGTCAGTCCCCATAATGTGGTTGTGAGGACAGATCTTTTCCTCTAATGAACACACACTCTCTCTGTGCTCCAACATATTTATGTTTTTTTCTCAGGCAACCCGTTCCTTTTAATTGGTCCGAACATTATAGATTTATACCCTGATGCACTGTTCTACATAAACCACACACACACACAGTTCTCATCCCTTTTTTTCCTTTGACAGTGCGTTCCTGTTAATGGATCTGAACATAATGGACTTTCACACAACACACTGTGTCAGCCTAACACTCACTCTGTGTGTCTGCTTCTTCTTCTATCTCTGTGTAGATGATGCATTCCTACTGATGGGCCTGAACATAGCCGACCTTTACCCCGACACCACGCGCTACATCACCTACGAGGGCTCCATCACCATCCCTCCGTGCTACGAGACGTCCACGTGGATACTCATCAACAAGCCTGTCTACGTGACGCAGATGCAGGTACAGGAGTGTAGGGGAAGTCAGTGTGCCCTGGGAAAAAAACCTAAATGCACAATGTAAACACTAATCTCCGTGCTGGCACCGGGCGCAGATGGCTTTGAATTGCAAATTACGACTTCATAACCTGTAAGCGAAAGCATCTACTTTTTTTCCTAAGCGGTTTAGATAAAAGAGCCTTTTAAACAGCATGAATGAAGTAGATTAAGTCACCGGTGTAAAACATGTCATAGTCGGCATGCAGTCACAGTGACACAGCTGTAAATCTACACATCATGATAAAGAGCGGCTGGATGGATCAGATCCAAACCCCCCCCCCCCTCCCCACCTCCACCCCCGGCAATTCAGATCAGGAAACTAAACGTCAAAGTGCAACACATTGCAATCCAGCACAGCGCTCACCTGCATGCATCAATGTAATCAGCTCCCACACACCATCTGCCATTGACTCTCACTTTATTTACTCCCACTCTCCCACTCACCCATCCTTTGTTCTCACTTGTCTGTCAACCCTCTCTGATCTCTCTCTCTCTCTCTTTCTCTCTCTCTTCTTCATTCCCTTGCTGTTTCTCTTTCATCCCTCTAACTGTCTTGGCCTTCTTTCCTTCCTCCCTTCCCCTGTCCATCTCTTCATCCATCTCTCCTCTCTCCTCCTTCTTCCTACAACACATTCAGTGACATATATATATACACAGGTATACTTTTGTTTAAGGGGACCCCCACTGATTTTACAAAGTGTTGGGGAATACTACAGCATATTTTTAAAAGTTGTATAAAGGTTGTAGTGTCTCCAGAGGAAGCTCTAACAGATGATGTCACTTGAGTCAGCATCGAAAGTGAAAAAAAGGATTTTACAGCAAAAAGTTTTACGTGGGCACTTTTTTTAGAAATGACTAAATCAGTATACTTTCCCGTGAGAAAAGCAACTAGTGATGCTGCTCATTCCTTTGTTTCACACCTTCAAACAGTGGTATGCTTTACTTGCAGTCACAGTTGATTAATATTGTAGTCCTAAGGCCACATTACCAGTAGGAGTCTAAATTATAAATTAATTCATAAATGATGACAGACATCAAGTCTGTCTTTTCAAGGACTTAATAAAGATAGCACCTACGGCATTAAATTCACATTTTGAGTCATAATAAATACATTGTTAGCTCGTTAATATGGGCTCCACTCCCATCCTGATATTGGAAGGCAACATAACAAAGGGGAATAACTCTGTAGAAATAATGCTGATAAAGATGTTAATGACTCTATATGTCATACAGTGACTGTAATAACTAACATATTATTCTGTAATACTACTTTCAACAAGTTACATGCTATACATATCTTTTTATGTTTATGCCTGGCAATAAAATATCATGTTATGCAACAGGAAATAAACTGAAATAAATGCATGAATAGATAAATGGAACATTTGTTAATATATCATCAGTTGGGGTTGGACGCAGTTCCTCATTGCCATTTGTATTTGTGTGTGTTTTTTTTTTTAAATGCAGACTAAAAAAAAAACAGGGTTAAAAATTGACCCAGTGTGGTTCAATATAGTACCAACGCAATAATGGGTTAACTAAAAAACCACCCATCACCTACAGCGGTAACCCAGCATTGCCACTCATTGCACAGCTACTTCTGAGGCCACGCAGCATGTCATTATCTTACTGCATTTTATGGGATGAAATAAAAAAAAGTCCCATTCACAATAGCCACTGTGTAGTATCCCATCACTCTGTGGGAGCTTTTATCAGAGTTTAGGCTGATAAGAAGCTCTGTCCTGCTCTTCTGCTGGATTTTTGAGAATTTGACACTCCAGCAAACCACGAGCCAAAAACCTCAGCCAGTCCTCATCCTAAAAGTCTTTTCTCTTATAATGTTAAAAAGTGAAACAAGTCAATCCAACATCTGTGTTGCTTGTCCAAGTATGTGCTTAGCTAAGCAGGGTTATGTTGGAATAAAACATCAGTCTGATGTCTTCCATTTTTGTCCAAATTCATACTCATAATAGTTGGACCAACTATCTCTACACTGCAATACAAGAACAATACTGTTTCTTTATTTCAAATTCAAATTCTTTATTTCAAAACGATCATGCTGGAAACATTACAGACTTTTACCCAACTCGTGGAGCTCATGTTAGTTTAGGCAAAAAAATTGACAGCTGAGCTGAACAGAGTTTTGTAAGAATCAGAATCAGAATCAGCTTTATTGGCCTTGTATGCATACACATACAAGCAATTTGACACCGTTTTTTCAGTTGCTATTTCTCAACACAGAAATAGACAAATAAACAAAAAAACAAGGACAGCAAAGTAGAACAAAGGCAAGCAAAAACATTTTACTACTATGTACAGATATTATATATATTATATATATATAAGTGTATATATGAACATAAAAAACAACAACAATGACATTTTGAACAAGGAGACAATAGTGCAATGATATAGAGTGTAAAGATGCTGGAATAAATATGGAAAAATAAATGTCACAGGATACTTTATAGACATGAGGTAGATGGATATGATGGTATATGAATGTATATAAACCAGTGACGGACCGTGCATTTCACACCTAGGCCTTCAGTAGTGCTCCTCTGAATTAATCCAGCTCTCAATAACTACTTTATGGCTATTTATACACCAAGTAGATCCGACTGTACAATCTGATTGGTCAATAAGACGTTTAGAGCATTATCAAATGACCACGACATCAGTGCATCACTAAAAATATCACTCCGACTACAGTGCCTGAGTCTGTGCGGTTTCCATGGCAACAATACACACTTCCTACATCGGAAGTTAGTAACGAAGGACAAAACAAGATCCTCCATGAATTTTATGGAGCCGTGAGGAACAGCCAGAGCCAGTGTTACTCAATCAGCAGCTACGTCAGATTGAGAGCCGCGATTAACCGTTATATTAATGATCCACACACAGTAATGCAGCCCGGCCCGGATGGGTTGTAAATCAACACAAGTATATTTCTGTTGTTCAGCTCGCAACAGATGCAGTTTGCTAGCTCTAGCTAGCACGCTCTCTGACTATCCAATCACAGGGCGGGAATACGCTGACGTCACCGTACGTCTACTAGAAGGCCTTGGTGTCGTCGACTCAAAATCTGATTGGTTAAAGCAACAGTCTGATCAACACTTATTTTATGCTACAGGGCCCGCAGGACTGGCTGTGAAGGCCTCCAGGCAAATTTCTTTGACCCTAGCAACAAGTTATGGCTGAACTGTGATTGGATAAATGCTGTTATATGAATATACATGTTTGGAAGCAGTGCAACCAGGGGAAAAGCTATGAAAGGAGGCGAATAGACCATTTGGAATTATTTATTAAGTATTAATGGAAAAAATAATAATAATAAATTTAAAAATAATAATTATAATTAAAATAAGTCTGTAATTCAGATATTTCTTAGGCCAGCAGAGAAGGCCTTGCAGGCCCTGGCGGCCCACTACTGATATAAAGAATATACAGCATACTTCGATTTATATTGAATGATATATAAATATATATATATATGCACTGTATGATTGATTAAGTGACGGCCTGTGGAAAAAAACTGTTCTGGTGTTTTGTCGTACAAGTGAATTTAAACTGCACAAGCTGAAGAGTACCAACCTGAGCCTCCAACCATTCTCCTTTACCTCCCCACGTCTCCTCCACAGATGCATTCCCTGCGCCTCCTCAGCCAGAACGAGCCCTACAAGATCTTCCTGAGCATGAGCGACAACACCCGGCCCACCCAACCTCTGCTGCAGCGCTGCATCCGGACCAATATCAACTTCAGCAAGCAGGGCCGCGACTGCCCCAACAACCGTGCCCTCCGCCCACAGTACAGAGGTAATGTGGAGGAAGGGAGGGGGAGGGAACAATGTTTCTGCATGAATTAATCAAATAAATCATCAAATATTCTATTTTGCCAGAAACGAACGCCAAGTATGTTTTTTTTGTTTTTTTTTTCACTTTCCATCCCTTTAAAGCTAATTGGGGCAGTTTTCACATGCTCATGCCAAGACTGGAGATATTTTTAAGTTTTGCCAAACCTCTCAGGCTCATGGACCTCATTCACTCCCTTATAAACAACCAGGAAAACTTCCATTAAACCCAGTGCAGATGATAAATCACTGTTAACAGCCAGTGCCAATCGTGTTTTGCAAAGATTTTTTTTAATCTACAACATAAGAGGAAAGACAACCTGGTACTGGTTCTTTAAACAGCACATAACACAAAATACATGTTTGCAGAAGCATTAACTGTTGTACATTTCAACCCCTTGACTACACGCAGGTGAGTTAACAAATTAATTTGACATTCCTTAACCATCTAGCCGCTCCAGTGATGATTTAGACATGAATTCTTAAATGGAGTGAATCTGTTTTTCACTTTGACATAAAAAGGGTATTTTTCTTTGCTGAGTGTCAAAAAAGCCATGTTAAATCTACTATAATTCAACAATTTAAAACAATAAAATGTGAAAACTGTACAGCAACATTCAACAACAAAAAGACTGTAAATAAATTTAAAAAAAAAAGAAATTAAAGTCAATTTTATGCTGTTGCATCATAAAATTGATTTTTCTCTTTGATTTAATGTTGAAAAACTACATTTCAAAGTAATCCACTGTAAAAATAGCTAATATCTCCTGATGGATTAAAAGCTTAGGGAAAGGAGCAGAACTCCGATGCAATCTGCAGTTAGACTTTACATTTCATGTTGCTCTCCAGGGCCATTAGAAGTCATCAAAACGGCGGAAACCAATAAATGTGATGATTATGGACAAGATAAAGTAACATAATGACAAATGTGTGTTGTGCAGCACAGTGTCTCTGCATTCTGCAGTGTTTAAATCTACATTTTCCATGAGCTTAAAGCACACTGCAGTGTCGTCTATCTGTGTAAAATATATGAGTGTGTTCGACTGCCAGCAGCAGCAGGGGGAGATGGTAAAGAGTAATCCTCAAAGGTCGGAATCTGAAACCTGTTTGGGTTAGTTGTGAGTGAAGGTCCTGTTAAGTACAAAGACACAGCTGATCGTTAAAGCTGTGTCTGGAGCGGGGAGGGAAGGTTGGCTGAGCATGGCTCCATGTCAGCGGTGCCTTGAGAATGTGAAAATAGAGAATGAAGCACAGAGGGAGGTCTCCTGTGAGCAAAAGAAGGGTGAGACACATATGAAAATAAGAACAAAAAAAAGCATGTGTGGGAGTGTATTGTCTGTTTGTTCAGATTTAAAACTGGGAGTGCGTAGGTGAGCTGGTCGGCGTTAAAAAGAAAAGCCAGTACAACACAAACACACACACACACACACACACACACACACAAAACAAACGTGGAAGTGTTACACAGAGTGTGTAGGAGTCCCTCGTATCCTATCGGTGCTCCATGCTCTCCAAATATCTTTTCTATCGATCCGGTTGCCATTAGACGGATTCTGCGGCTTCTCTCCCTTTTTGATAACGGCTTGTTACAATACAGCAGGCCCAACAGGAGTCTGTGTATTCAGAGATAGAGAGAGAGAGAGAGACGGCGTTGCAGGGTCGCCTGGAACCACTCTGAGCCAACAGTGGGAGAATTTGTGAAAAGAGACAAAGAGCAGAGAACGCAGGCAAGACAGGCGGAGAGCAAACACATCCTGCACAGTTCTACAGGGCAGCTGCTGTAATAACATGCAGACCTAATTAAAGGGGAGCTCAACAAGAGTGCGATGTAAAAAAAAAATGTTTTGTCAGATGTATTGAATTCCTTGCAGTCTGGAGCAGCAACTATCCTCACATGCACAATTAATGTGTCTGATTCTCTTTAGCTGCTCAGCTGCTTCAGTAAATAAATAAAAACAAATAAAATAAGTAATTTATTATTCGATTATTTAAAGTGTGATGGGACAGTAATGAGGGATTCCTATTGTGTTTTTGTGTTGAAGGCCCTTTAACATGGAATTCTTTGGTCAGCTAACAGATCTGCCTGTCAACGCCCCGGTTAGAGAAAAGAAAATATCTCTGGTTCTAATGCACTGATTTGGGTTGATTTTGAGTCTTTGTTTGAGCTCACTCTCTACATCGGAAGCAGTAGTTTGGCAAAACAGATCGATGTGGAAGATGAGCGTAATGGCTCAGGAAAAAGCTAATCAGTGGACCTAGACATGAGATTTATTTAGGGAATTTACAAGACACTTTACTTATTAGAAAGTGCACGCGTATTATCTGCAAAATGTGCTCATATGATCAAAAGTAAAGGCACTCATGGTCAGTGTTATATTATTTCATATTATATTATTAGCTTATTATCACTGATATATTAATGTTTAAAGGTGTGTTCTGAAGTGTTAAACTGTCAGTAAACAACTAAGGATGTTTTTCATACCAACTTTAACCCTGATTGTTGCACATTTACTTTAAAGTTGTAAAGAAATCCCATTTCCAAGGGTTTTAAGCACCCCTTTTTATGTTGAGCCACATGTAACTACTTTACATACTGTTGAATAGTGTCACTTATTGTAAAATCATTGTTTTAGAAGCTCATTATAGGTTTTATATGTAAAATCTTAACCTGCAAAATAACTAAAGCTGCCAGGTGAATGCAGTAAAGTAAAAAATTGTCTGCAATATTTGCCTCTGACCTGTTGTTGCAGCATAAAGTAGCATAAAATGGATATATTCAAAGCCAAGTACAAATACCTCAAAGTTATACTTTACTGAGTAGATGTACTTAGTTACAGAGACAAATAAAAAATGTTCATCCAAACATGAACAAGAAAGTACTCCATGCAGAGACTAAACCTTTACAACACTGTAACCAGTTCAGCCAATCAGTGGACTGTATTAAGTTTATTGGAGGCAGCAGTTTAATGACATCTCAATCCATATTTTGTAAGTCTCTCAAATTGTCAAAACATTCAACACATATGTCTCTTAGGGTTGCCAGACTGGGACATATGAAGCTCATTTGTAATCCATAATAAGTAGAAATAAGCAAATGGCAAGTGATCAAAGTGATCTTGGTTCTAATCAGCTGCCTTCATCTCTTCTGGGGAGGACATGGTAATTACATCAACTTATAGCAACCAGCCTTTCTCTCTGATGTTAGATAATAGAAAACATATTCTAAAACAATGGGACATATCATAGCACTGAAGCTGGGGTACCCCCACGTGGCAGTTTGCTCATAACTGTACATGGACTCGCATAGAGTTGCACATTTTGTCCTGGACACAAAGGTAACATGCAAAATTTGGAATTGCCACACAATCTTTACAATAGGGTTAATTGAGGCTGTGTGCGTTGTGAACACCGCAAACACTGAAATATCGTAGCTCTGAACTGTGTTTGTATTTGCAAACCAAAAGCAAGTTAAACATTACTTCCTTTTCCATGGAAGTGATGATGGTCAACCAGCAGCAGGCCAGAGCGATAACACTGAGGTAAAAGGATGACTGTAGGTCCTCCAGGTAGAGAGGACTGAAGTGTCTCACATGTTCTGAGCGGTCAGACTACCGGCGCTGGAGGAGAGAGGGAGAGAAGATGCAGGGAGACAGGAAGCAGTGAGCACTCGCTGGCCATGAGAGGATCCCAGATGGGAAATAAACAAATGGATTTCTCTTTTGGCTAGAGTTATTTTCAATATCTCTCTCTCTCCTTCACAGGCTTATTCACGGGAGTTTCTTCTTCTCTAACTCATTGATTTTCACTCTATACACCCAGTCCCTCTAGTTGTGTCTTTGTTACATTGTTTGCAGCAGGGTCACACTGCAAATACTAACTGATCTTCTACATACACGTATGTTCTGTGTGAAACAAAACACCTGTTAAAAATTCTTTATTTATACTCACAAAGCCATTGTAAAATGACAAAATTAACCAGTCTATCACAGTCTACCACGCACCTATGAATCTATTTAAACAGTTAAGTCATATGCTTGGACTACAGCAATTTATCCAAATAACAGATATTTCCAGTGTAACAGCCTGATGATATATCTTATTCTTTTGTGCCATAGAGCTCCATTGTTGTCCAAAAACTATTAAACACACATTCAAAAAGGCCACACAATTGGATTTGGGTCTCTAGCGATTCAAAATACAGTTGTAGTTCAGCTGATGTCAATCAGAAAGAAAAAAGAAAAACCTGAAATTTTTTACTTTGCTAATATATACTAACATTCATATGAATCATTCAAATGGATCGTATTTAGTCTGCACACTGACTGGTTTGAGTATACACCGTTTCATCAGTAAATAGTATAGAATTGGGACACCCTTTTAGTCTTTTTTCTCCTTTATCTCTGTCACTCATTATCCTTTTTCACACACACACATTCTGTTTCTTGCGTTGTCTTTCTCTTGCCAACTCCTGAAACCCGAGGCACCCCTTTGTACTGTTTTATTCCATGTCTGTAGTAATTATCTCCTTTCCTCCTTCCCCTCACCCCCCTTCTCTCCTCTTCCTCAGTGAACCAGTGGCTCCTGAAGTAGACGCTAAAAAGATGTCAAGCTGCAGCACCCCGAGAGGAGAAGCCGGATTCATTCAAGTCTATTTCACACTGCCAAACCGAGCTTAGCTGAGCAAACCAGAGACCAACTGAGCCTGCTGTTCGACCTGAACTGAATGGACGGCTTGACTAAACTGACTCTCAGCTAAGCTCAGCTGACAGACAGCATTCTGTACTGGCCTCCGACACGTCTACAATCTAAACACAATCATGTGGGCCAGCACAGTGAAGGTACGGACCAGACTTTAAGTCCAAAGTGTGAAATAGACCGTGGGGACTCTGATGTCTGTGCTGTACTGTGTTTTTATTTGTTGTGTTAACTCACAAAGGCCGGAGATGTAAAGACTCTCAATAATTTTCTTCGGCCTGTTTTCAGAGGGATATAATCTAAAGACTACAGTTCGCTTTGTTTGGCTGTGATCGTCGCTCGTCTACATTGAAATCCTTCCCACAGAAGGCAGTTATAAAAGCAATCATACACTGACTGGAGGAATTATTACATTTCCATTGATGGTCTGAACCCAAGGCAACAAAAAAACACTGTGGTATGATGGGAAATATAAAAACATGCTGGTTTTGATACAAAATGGTAACTAAAGAAGGTAATTCAAAGAGAATGTGAAATGTGTGAGTTTCAGGTTACATGGCTAAAGGGGGAGAAACAGGGGGAGAGACTGCAACTCTGACATGTAACAGGCCTGAACTGATGGAGACACTGGAGATTGTAAAGGGACATGTCACTCATTTTGCATGATTTTACAATAGTTCACTTGTCTTCAAGGAATTTCATTAAAAAGTGGTGGCAGAATTCAGTTTGCATCAGGTCCTTGCTTTGCACAGCAACATAAATGGTCACCTCCACAACTAATACAGCTCACAGACTCTCCAATCATGACCGAATATTTACATTGGTTAAACAGCTCCCCTGAGCAGCGATTGTCCAATCATAGCTTAACAACCCTAACTAGGCACAACAGGCTTTTAATTAAGCAAATGGTCAGTTGGATTTGAAATAGTAAGTCAGATTTAACCAATCAATCAATCAAGTTTATTTTTCACAAATATTCATATAAGGTACATTCACAGTGAAATGTAATCCTGCCAGTTCCTTCAATTTATGCATTAACCATGTCGATGATTAAAACTACTACTGTTGAAAGGAAATCACATTATAGATCATGTTATTAGTAAACTCATGAATCCTCTGTGAATTGTGCTCAAATCAATCATGAAATTACAAGATACAAACATCAGCGTCTCTGAAATATTAAAGATGCCCTGTGGAGTTTCCTCCTAAACAAACAAAGGTTATGTTTCTCACCAAGACGTTGGGTTTTCATTTCCTTTCTAATAAAGCATTTGCAAAGCAGATTTTTTTTAAACTTGTATTGTTTATTACGGTTGGTTACCGTACATATTTGAACCGATACTGGTTTCTGGAATTCTGTACTTTACTCTTGCTATTGGTTTCATACTAAGGTTTCGGACATACCAGGGTTCAACATTAATGTTTTTTTTCACTTGCCTGCTTGGGCAAGGAGTTAAGAAATCTACATGCACAAAGTCAATTTTGCTTGCCCCTATGACAACTGTTTTATTTAATTAGCAATAACAACAATGACTTGTCACGTTTACAACAAAAATACTCTTTTGAGACACAATACACAGTTTCCCAGCAAAAAGAAAGCTGAGTGTTGGCTCACGCTAGTTAAAATGCTAAGCTAACGTCAACCAAGACAGTGAAAAGGCCCAATTACACTCTAGCTTACCATACTCTCTGGCCCAGATGCTGTCAGGTAACGAAATTTGGCACAGATTCATTTAACGTGAATCTGTTCGGAGTTCGGTAGTCGACCCTAGTTTACATAACTCTTTGCTTACAGTCTTCTTCGCTGCCTTTGCTAGCAGATTGCTGCATTTCTTAGCGCATTACCTCCACCTGTAGATCAGTGGAATAGTACGAAACCATTGACAACAAAACTCAAAGAAAAACTGCCCTTTAGCACTACTAGTGGTCGGAGACTCCACAGGGTACCTTTAACTAACAGATCTCAGGTAGCAGCAGCTGTTCACAGTACAGGTCTGCAGAGCTGATAAAGAGTCTACCTGGATCCATTCAGGTAGACACATTGAAACACAGACATGACTTCCAGAATATAATTTGAACCCGGCCACACTTGAGTTCCTGGTCAGGTCTCAGTTACTTGGAGCTGAGTGGACCCATGAAGACCTCCAGTCCACAGTGAGAATGTGGAATTTCAAAGTGACACTTGTTATATGTACTTGTACATCTATTTCATGAGACAGGTGTGTAGGAGAGGGACGAGTAGATCAGAGGTTGCAAACAAAACTCCCGCACATTGTCTTACTTACAATTTTCAATTTATTCGTGACATTTCAGTGCTAGACATTCCTTGGGCAAATGATTTGCCCAAGGAATGTATAATGGAAGGACATCGTGGGAACTCCGCCAACGCAACATCATACATAGGCTTGTTTAACATTTTTTTTCAGTTTGCTGTGATGTTGTATCTCATGAGGGGAACAAAGCTTGGTGTTTCTTTGTTGGATTTTCAAAAAAGTAAATAGATAGAACTATATAGAAGGTGGAAGTCACTGTGATCACATGTAGCTCAGCAGAGAAATGCACAAACTCCACCACCAACTATGAACATTATTTCATTTATTTTGGGGTCACCTGAAATAAAACTGATGGTACACTTCGAGTGGTACTGTAAATATGAGTGTGGCTTCAGCTTGTTTACGGTGGAAATTCATACCTTTTTGGACAAAAATAAATGTTGTCATTGTATGCTTAAAAATTGTGGAACTCGTGAAGTAAGTGAGAAGTAAGTTAAAGACTGGCCAAACCTCAACAAAACGAATCAAACTCAAGGTTTTCGCTGGATTTATTTGACACAATGGTGGCAAAGGCTGGAGACTGTGTGTGGCATGCACAGTTTGTGCACACACTTTTAGAGTGCTGTGCACTTATTTGAAAAAGTGTCCATGGGGATTTAAATTTCATACGAAGATGGAACAAAAAGATGAAAAACTATTTTTGATTTGGCCGCAAAATATTATTTACTCAAATGTAGATTTTTAAGATCTCCTCCTGTTTTTGAAGCATTATAAAACAAATTGGCTTACCTTTAACATTTTAAAATCCTTGTGACATGTTAATATAAAAGTAATTAATTACTTTACTTTTTAATTAAGTTATTTGAAATATGCATATGTGCGGTCTTCGCGCAGCCCTTGGCATCAATAATCAAAGGTGCAGTCATTTTAGTCTTACGGCATCATGATGAGCAGCATGACCAGCATCACATCGAGCACCATAAAATCAAAAAAATAAACTCAAAAATTGCTGCTTATTAAGCACCTAACACAAATGTAACATATAAACATTTGCTTCTGAATTTCTTTAAGGCTTATACATAGAGCCAAGTATTACGTACTTCACTCCGCCTACCCAGGGTGCAGAACTTTGGGAAACTCTACAGATTTGGCTGCTTTAGATGTTGTGCTGCTAGCTTGATGGACTCTTTCTCTGAGCTACAAACAGCACATAGATGCGCACTATTAAAGGAGTGAATGATAGTGAAATTCTACATCACAGTATGCCAATTTACATGTACCACAGAGGTTTTGTGAGGCAAATGTGATTCTGGTTCCAGAGCTCACTGCAGCAACCTCACTTTGTTTTCCTGCTTTTCACGTGGAAATAACACTAAACAGTCAGAGACGCAATACAAAACACTAACTATACATGATTATGGGACATTATTTCAACCCGTAATTGTCAAGTTTATTTCTTAATACTTATATATGTATTTATTCTAAAAAACAAATCAATAAGTCTTTACAGGTCAGGCCAAATATAATGGTAGGGGAAACGCTGTAATTAGCTAATGTCATGTTCTACAGATGCCTGTTTGAACTTTTGTATTCAACAAAGTGAGAAGAAAACAGCTAGAAAACCATCACTACATATTAATGAAATATGATTTATTGTATAGGGTATTGTATAATCACAGGTGTGCAACACATAAATACTCAGTGAAAAAACAGGGGGATACACTGGTAAATTGTGTTGCTGCCCCCTCAGCTCCTCCACTTCCCACGTGGACACATAGATGAAGATGCAGTAACTAAGTCATCAATGGGGAATGATAAGGAATATAAAAAGGGTAAAACAAATGTCCAAGACTGGACCTCTGTGGGACACTATAAGTAACTCTCACATATCAGATGCCCCTTAGGAATTCTAAATATTATTTGAAAGACATTTCTCATGTAGTCATTATGTGAAAATAGGATCAACTGTACCAAAATCTTTTGAATTTTTTTTTTTTTTACAAAATGACATAAATTAAGATAACTGATAGATAGATAGATAGATAGATAGATAGATAGATAGATAGTGAAATAGATAGATAGACAGAGTATGCAACACAAAAATGAAAGCGAGAGAGAAAGAAAGATTTAGGCCACATCTGCTGCTATATATAAAGGCAGCAGCAAGTTTTGGTTTGGATATGGTTCATATATCCCATGTGTGTGCAGTACAGTAAAACAATGAAACCGGGACATGTCTGAGGCTGGGGGTGCTCTCCACAACGAAATGTTGATGGGTTGTCAGGTTGTCCTGCTTCAGACTGCCAGAAATGTAAATAATACATCCAAGTTCAGCTTACATGTTTGGTTGAAGACATTTCACTCTGTGTGATGGCCGGATACCGAGATGATGTAACAAGCACATCATCTTTGCTGTAGTTCTGGGGTGACATGTGGATAGAAAAGTTATAAAAAGAGCCATATCTACTATTCCTTATACCATTCACTATATTATTTGGTGGAAAAACAAACCAACAAATGGCGTAATATAATTGATAAACTAAAAGATTTAATGAGTATTTCCAATTTACATAGGCCTAGTGAAGCCCTTTTCTTTCACCTATGTAATTGCAAGATTACAACTTAATTATCACATTAAAAAAGGTTAAAGAATGTGCATGTCCAGCTGTTATGACAGCCGCCATGTTTGCAAGCCAAGTGAGGTCTCTAACGGTAGATCATCTGAAACAAGTTGGCCTGAAAAAGAAAACAAAAGACAACAGCCACACTAGCAGCTGCATGAGGCTGTATTGCTCATTGGAAGCATAACCAATGCATGAGATGGATAAACCAAACCATGGGACTAATGGAAATTTTTAGCTTGTGAAGGCACTATGGGGAAAGTTTGGGGGGCCACAAAGACCACGAATGTCCAAATTTCATGGCAATTGTTGATAATTAAAAGAGGCTTCATCCTCAGGGGGACATGAACTTCTGTACAAAATGTCCTGGCAATCCATCCCATAGCTGTTGAGATGTTTCAGTCTGGACCAAAGTGGTGGACTAAACGAATGAACAAGAGCACCAATAGAGCCACGCCACTATCACTGCTATTAACAAGCAAGTAATTAGCCTTTAATTCAATTTTAACTATGACTAATAATAACTATAATAAGTGATACTATGGTATTAGATGGTATCAGAGATAGAAGCTGTAAAGTTCCCAGAAGAATAGCAATCCACCATCTAAATTTTTTTCTTGGTGTTGTTCTTGTTATATATGTATCATCATCACATATCTCAAAATCACTTAATAACTCCACTAATCAACCACGTAGAGTTCAGCCTGTGAAAACCACTACAAGTGCTATGGAGCAATGTTTTAATTAGTGGGTCCCCATTTTGTTTATATTGTTCAATACATGTTCTTGCCACCAGTTTCATCCACCAGAGCACCTTTAAGTTTGACTCAATAAGGTTTTGTTACGATCAATGAATGAGGACCCAAACGCAGAACACTGACACAGGCAATTTGGTCAAAGGAATGGGATTTAGGTGGAGATGGTGGGAACAATGTCCAGAGTTTGTTTTAGGAGGGAAGGAGAGCGGAGGGCTGTCTGGGGTGGAGCAGGAAAGGAGAGGCAGGCAGGCGAGCAGGCAGGAAGGCAGGTAGGAATGGAGTGATCTTGGGGCACGGGGGGGAAACAGATAGTGATAAGATACAAAAACCCAGGAACAGCTTTTCCAGAAAACACTAGGAGCTTAAGAACGTGAGCTGAACAATGACCTGGCAGAGAGTGCGTGAAGAGCCGGGGTTGATATACTGCAGAGATGATGAGCTGATGGACGGCGGGTGTGCAGACTGAAGGAGGTGATGAGCCGACTGAAAGCAGGAGCGCAGGTAGAGCCGGGAGCCAGGAGAGTGAGTAATCATGGCCACGCCAGCACACAGACAGAGAGGGACAAACGGGAGCATAGGAAACACGAGGGACGACGAGACACGAGAGACACCGGGAAATAAGCCGGGATACGGCCACGGCCATAACAGGTTTATAAGTTTATCCAAGCTTAGGGTTGGGGACAAACCTTTTACATTTACACCTCCATACAACAGCTTTTTAGTTCCTTAGAGCACAGGATCGCCACAGCAACAGACCATCTCTGCTCTCACATCCGAGGGTGCGTACCCAAATCTCCCCACAATAACACAAGTGGTCTAACCGTATTCACTCCTAGTGCTGACTGAAATAATCACAGATGATGGATGGAGGGATAGTGAGAACACTATGGAACCAAATGTCAAACACGAATAATAGTAGCAACATTATAGAGACATACATGAGCAAAGACTGGTATGCATGCTGGGGGGCTTTCCACTACTGTACACCTACCCTCCCGAGCGCTAAAGCATTAAGGATACAGATAGTAAAAATTCTTAAATAAAAGAAGACTGGGGACTCTGATTGTCCTAAAGGACATGTGTAGTGTAAAGGGACCTCGGGACCAGTTCAAACTGCCCATGACCCTGAATAAGACACTAGTTTGAGTCTCCATTACTGTGTTCCCGGGAGAAAGGTCGGGAGCCAAACAGAGAGGTCCACCCTCAGCTGCAGGCCAGCTGATGAAGCTACACTGTATTTGACCTACATCCCCTGTTAAAGAGTGTGGTGCTTTTCCGACGGACACGCCATGCGACGTGATTTGTCTGCAAATTCAACTCACGAGGCGTACCTTATCAAATATTTATCCTCATTTTGGATTCAGAGCTGTAACTGCAAAGAGGAGCGTGTGTGTGTGTGCGTACATGAGTGTCTGTTTTCCTATGTGGGTCTATGTGTGTGCGTGCGTGTGTTTGTGCATATCCATCCATCCAGCTCTCGGCTGGGCTGTATTTTGTCAGATTAAAGAGGGTCTGATGCTGAGTGTTAAGCAGCCTGCTGTCTGGTTTGGTTTCAGTGTCCATCACAATAGTAGCCATAGGAATATCACACCCTGCTCTGCCCCGGGGGTAGATGCACGCTGCTTCTGTCTCTGTCCCTTGGTCTCTACATTTTTCTCTCTCTGGCGCTTTCTCGGTCTATCTGTATCCCTCATCCCCTGCATCTCTTTCGCACTTTTTTGTACTTTTGGTTTGGGCTTGTCGTTCATGGTTCGAGCTGGTTTCAATTAAGGGAAATCGGAACGCTAGAATTGTCTCATTCCAACTTTGAGGCAGCCGTTTTGGGAAGGCCCCTCCCTGTTTGTGTGTGCGTGCGTGTGGTTTGGTGTGGAAAAACTTAACTGGTTTGCACAGAGCCCTGACCCCAACTCGCCAACCAACACATACCACCAAATGCATCTTTATAGTCTCGACAAAATGAATCCCACAAGTGGGGATAATGGCGCACATTTGGTACAGTCTCTCCTTGAGAGGCATTCATGGCGTTTCACTCGGGTGTGCAGACGAGACGTGATGGAAGAAGCTGTGTGGTGAGAAAAAAAGAACATGGTGATAGTGAAGATGGTATAAAAATGATTGGACACAGCCTGCTGCTTGGTGTTGGGCAGAAAAATATTGATAACTGCAGTGTGACGGAACCAAAACTGTAAACTGAAAGAAGCTAAAACACTGAGGGAGTTGGGAGGGAAACTGCTCTATATCTGGTAATTATCTGTGATTGCTTCCCACTATTGAAATAAAAATATTGATTAGTGTTATTTATTAAAGGAATAAAGTCTTTGCTGGTTTCCTGGCCGACATGAGAGTGGTATCATCATATCCAATATAAACTTTTTTGCAGTAGTGTTACTGTACGACATCAGTGCTCACCTTATTGCTCTCGTGTCTGAAGGGGACACAGCCTGCAGCCAGGTTCCAACATCTGGTGGGAAGCATGAAACCAGAGGGATCGCGCGGTACTAATGGCCAAAGTTTTGGAATCACACACAGCATGGGTGTAATATTCAGGTGTCCACATACTTTTGGCCATGTAGTGAGTCTTCATTTCTCTCACACAGTTGCATCGTGCTTTCTCATCTCCTCTCCTCCTACATTTCTCTTCCTCCCTCGCTCCCTAGAGCTTTACACAAACCCTCAGCTTCACACACACACACACACACACACACACACCCACACACATTTTCTCTCTCCTTCTCCCTCCTCTCTCACCTATACTCCCTTTTTTCACTCAGGAGAAATCTTCACAACCCTCCTCCCTCTTCCTCTATCGCTGTTTTATGCCTTTCCTGCCTCCTTTTCCAATTTTTTCATTTTCCTATTTTTGTCTTTTCCTACCTCCTTCTGTTACATTCTCACTTTCCCAGATGTCTGATAAGCATTCAGTGACAGTACCATCTGATTCTGTAACCACCCCCTCCCCCACCCACTCTCACACACACACACACCCAGTACCCACTCCCCCTCCATTTCACTCCAGCCTGCCATTGTATCCTAGCAACCTAACTTTACTAGTAGTAGTAACATCAGTCTGGCATCACCCCTCAGCACACATTCTGCACTTTCTCTTTGAATTCTTGTAGGCTAATAGTAGATGGCTCTTCAAATCACCAAATCACTTCAAGGACCAGGAACAATGACCTATTTCGGTTGCAGCACCTTAACAGCAGCACAATTACGAACATCTCATGCACAATGAATGATGCGCACCTTGAACCAGACAGCAACATAAGCATATTCAAGCGTAAGTTTTCAAACTGACTATCAGCGCCTCATCGAGGCCAAACTGTGGATGATTTGAACACCAGAATTAAGTGCCACCAGAATTAGAACACATAATCCCTCCTCCAGCTTTACACAAAACAAGATCTGTGGATTCAGGGAACATTTTGAGGCTTAATTACCATAAATGGCCTCCTACCGCGCTAATCAGCAAATCACTAAGTGCTTGAAGGGTGTGTGAAGACATATCACACAAAAACCAAGCAAACCCCATTTCCCCATACATAAACAGGTATTTCTAAAAGGAGAATGTGTGTACCTGGCACATACTTCAGACCATCCATACACGTTTCCTACAGCCAGTCCATCAATTACAAATTACTCATTACCCATTGAAAAAGTATTTTACTAATCACTCAACAGCAAGCAAATTAGCAATAAGCTATATTACTTGTTACATTATTTTCCATTCTGAGCCCAACTCTGTCAAATGTGCCTCCGGCTCCAAAGATTCTACAACCCCACATCTCCTGAACACAGACAATTGAAATTGATTAACCATCCTATCCCATCACCATTAAACGGTAATTAAATCCCTTACACTATTTGTTTAGATTACATTACAGTAATGCCTTACTAGTAATAGTAATTACTAGGGGTGTCCCTGATTAAGAATTCACATCTGATTGGCCAAGTCTTGCCTATCGTCAACTGATCATCGAATCATGTAGCTATTGTCAGTCTGATACTGCAGGGGTCCACAAATTCATGCCAGAACCCAAAGAGACCCTGAAATTAACTATTCGGAACCGAACCTACTATTATTTGAAAGCTTGGACCCCTGCAGATCCGAGAAATGTCAGACTTGAATCCGGCACTGATTTTGCAGCTGATTGCTAACTATATACTATATATAAGTTATCGTTCATATACAAGTTGTCAAAACAAAACTTTGTGTCTTACCTAATGTAAGGCTGGTAGCCTCTCCTGTGTGCCCGGCCGTAACGCATGTAATCCATCCTTATTGCCAGGAAAATTGGTAAAATACATCCAGGTTTACTGATATTTCTGTTATGCCACGGCTGCTATCATTAACACAAGTTTTTTCCCAGACATTGTGAGCTGTTAGGCAGCTAAAGAGATTGAAAGCCTAGTCAAGATGCTGATCCAATGGTTCCCACAAATTTGGATAGTGCAACTTAGTCTGTCATGGTGGTTTATTAACGCACACTAATGAGATTGATTGAAAGCATGTGAGTTATTTTGAAATTTGTATTAACAGTATTATTAATAGGCTGTTTTTTATACCAAAATAGGCAATATATCCTGATTTATTAAGAGAAACCATGAAATTTTATGTAAAATCATAAATTTGATTGAAGAAATTACTTATGAGCTCTTTCTATACATAACTAATGAGATATCACTTCAAACGATGGTTTACAGGCGCACGTGATTAATTAATGATACCACGTTGGTGTGCATGGGGGATGCACATAATGACAACTGCTCTGGCATTGTTGATTATTGAGTTGAGTATTTTTGCCAATACAACACAGTTGGAAAAATTGAACGTCTATGCCCTCTAAAAAGACATATTTTTTAAAAAAGTGTCACACAGTTATTATTACAACAACCACTAGAGGGATTTGTCACTTGCCGTTTTTGAGAATTTGCTGAAATGACTGATACTCTGATTGTTCTTTGAAGGGCATTCTCCTTTATTTTCATTGTCAGAGCTGTTGATATGCAAACAGGTAATAAGGTTATGATTCATAAATCTGATCAAAAGAATGTGTACACAAAGCTTTAGTGAATCTGACCCCTGCTGTCTGAAATAATGAGAACAGATGCAGCCGGATCCATCCCAGCCCTCCCTTCTATAAAACAACTGGATTCAATCACTTAACTTAAAACATTGTAAAGCAGCCAACCTTTACTTAAGTTCTCATTTCTCCATCAGGCCAAGCAGTGGACACGACAAAAACCTGACTGGCCCTTAAAACGGCATATTAATCCCCTCCTAATGATAAACCTAAATATTTTTGACTTTACAAGATAAGAACTGGCCAAACACATCATTTGGAAGATTCAGAGATGGTCCAATAACTTTGGTGCAGCCTGAAATATCTCTTAATGGATTCAATTAAATTAGACTTTTTCTCTCGTGCCACCTGCGGGTCAAAGTTTTCAGGTATCCAGTGAAATATCGTCACATCTACTGGATGGATTGGCACAAACTTCTGTATGGACGTCAGTGATTCTTAGATGATGTATCCTATTGACTTTGACGATCTCCTGACTTTTCATCTAGTGCCACAATAAGACATTATGAGTAAAATGTTTCAACAAATTTTGGTGATTGGCTTTGGTCTTTCCATGGGATTTTTTTGACAAACAGAAAAATATAGAATGCCCACCTTATCTCTGACGGGGAGACCTGAAACACTTTTCTCAACCTTTATCTGAAAGGAGGAATTGCTTAATAGCAACTTTACACCTTTGCACCAATCTAGAAAAACCGTGCTAAACCAATATATGGCTACCTTTTTCCCCCAGAAACCCAAATGAAGGAGGGAAAAAAAAGAAAAAGAAGAAGAAAACTCTTCTTATTTTCATTGAAAGAGGAGACAGGAACAGAAGGTGGATGACATAAATGCCAGACTCTTCAACATCTGCTCGGTTTTCACAGCACAAATTGGAACATTCACCTGTTACCACCAGGCTCTGTCTGCAGGCTGAACATTGTTCTCATTAGAACATGCAGTGCTGTCAACTGGACATGTCTATGATGTGAATGTTGTGGTGGCAGGTTAATACAGAGCATCAGGACAAGAATATCCCAATTCTTTATTTGTATGATCATCTGATACTTGCAGAAATGACAGACTCTAGTTGTTAGTGTAGATAGAGACATTTTAATGTATTGCTACATTATTGCTCTCATTCTCCGAACGGTTCCAAGGATTCAGACTGTGGAGGAGTAGACGGTCATTATTCAAGGCGCACTTGAGAAAATGTAGCCATGAGGAGGAGGAGGCAGAGCGTACACTTTTTAATTAACCACACACAAAAATCATCCATCTATTTTAATGAAAGGACAATGTGCTGGGCTTTCAGCCTTGAGATTGTTGCATCTCTTCCTCTGAGTGTCGGTTCAAGGGTTGATGTCAGTCAGCACATTTTCAGTGTCCCTGATCTCTCTCTCTGTCTGACTGCCTTTATTCATCCTCATCCCTCAGACAGAGTGCTAGACAGGAGCTGCATTTACAATTGAGATATTTAGTTTATCCACTGAGGATCTGAGAAGGGTCTGTCTTTGTTGACTAGAAATGACTTTGAATGCAGTTTGTTGTCTGCGACTGTTCGATATGTATATATATATACATATATGTATATATGTATATATATATACTCATTCATGTTGTCATACATTAACTGATTTATTTTGGGTGTCAGTAGCTGTGAAAAAAAATTAGTGATCGACAGTGTGCAGAATATTTTGGTTTGGGTTGATTTAGGTGTCTCAGGTTGGTTGATTCAGAATAACTTGCTCAAATCATCTTTAAAAAGCAGGGTTGTAAACACACATAGAACATAATAGTGATGGACTGCGTCTTAGTTATATTGGACCAAGCTATGCCAGTCTGCACACCATTTTCACATTAGTACTACATACTTCAATATGTATTTGCTTATTTAACTTGAATAAATAAAAATATTCTACAGTTAATTGTTTCAATGTAGACTGTAATTAAAACTAAAAGATTTTCACAATAAATGTTACAAGAAAATAATTGGATAATAACTTGAAGGTCATGGGCTTGTCACGGGGTTCTACCTTGACCCTACCTTGACTGTATAAAAGAAGTGGACATGGCCATTGGTTACGTCACCCGACGCTATTTGGACGTGAGGGTAGCCCTGCCTTTATCTTGATTGGTGTTCATTCACAAAGTAGCCCCACCCTCAAGTATATGCTGCTTTATCATCTATTTTCGTCTAAATGAGACCATAATTTACAAAATGAACATCCTGCTGTACTGAAGAAGACTTGAGACTAGCAATTGAGACCATAAACCCATTAGTTTATTAGAATGTTTACTGAGGTAATAAATCAAATGGGAAGTAGGGTAATTTTCTCATTGACTTCTATACAATCAGACTACTTTTGACAGCCATTGGACTCGCCCCCCGGTGGTCATTAGAGAAAATGACGATTTAAGGCACTTGCGCACTGGCTTCACTTTTCAGACCCGGAGGTTTGACGCTTGTACTAATTGCTTCAATGCGCCGTTCATTCATCAGGGTTCAGACTACCACTGTTGTCAGAGCTGCAGCTAGCAGAAAATGCGCAGTCCAGATCATCAGGTCAGGTGTCCCTCATATCTGGCTCCTTCAGTCTCAAAATAGCTCACTTTTTGCAGAAAACACACAAACCTGGCCCCTCTGCTTGGATCTTACTGGTAACACGATGGGATGAGTTAAAATGACGAGATCGTCTGAGATCAGTAAAAATAACCGTGACGACAATTCAGCAGCTTACAGACATGTCCTTACTGTTCTGTATATGACAACCAACATTGCCATCCCTAGAATCATGTTTGTGTGGCTTAAAATTGAAGGGAAAAACCCAGGCTTATATCTTCTGTCTTTTATTACATCAAGTGTACAGTGGCCAGAGACAGACATTTTTGGGGTTCAGCACTTTTTTTCAGAATTTAGAAAAGGGGATGAAAGAAGGGTGATGCAGTAAAGGTCACAGGCTGGACTCTGCATATACCGCTGCACTGCACATGATGTGCACTCTGAACCCCACTGAGCTACTGTCAGACGGACAGAACTGCAGGAAGAGAACATGCTTTTCCCCACCACCTTTGATGAGAGAAGAATAGTCACTGTGCAGAGGAAGGACACTGGTTGTGAATTATTGAACAACGTCCGACAGCGGTGAGTCTGCGCACTTCAAAAGGAGACCACACACGCATAAAGAAATACCTGTACGCTGAGGGGGCTGCAGCGCCCCCTAAAATCAGGCATAATAAAAACCATCAGTTCATTCTAGGGAGTTTTAGAGAGTAATTTCAGGTGTCCAACTGAATCAAAGTAATAAAAGATGCGCTGCCTTACTCCCTCTTCCTCTCTTTGCACTTTTCATGCATTAGTTCAGTGTTCCTGTCTGTGTAGTTGCCATGGCTGCTTCTGCATACACTATGTGTACTAATGAATATCGTGCAGCATTTGGTGCGACGTCATTATGTAGAGTGAGTTTCTCTCAGCACCCCCAACTCTGACTGACTTCCAGCGTCGCTGACATACAGTCTCTGATATTTACAGCATTTACACACCCCTCATTTAACAAATGTATTCTATTTTATCCTTAAGATCACAGTATGTAACATGGTGTCAGCACCATACTGTATCCACCATTGAAGACATTAAGGTCCTCAGTATACTACAGATATATATATTTTTTATGCTGATTGACTACTTTTTTATTCCTGGCAGCGTGTTTACTTGAAACAGCAACTGATGGTTAACATGGTTAATAATAAGAGATATAGGTATGAGATAGTTATTTTATAGAATTAGGTTTATGTGCAGTAGTTGATTTTAAGTTTTGACTTTCCTTTAACAAACTTCTCAATTTAAATAAAACTGGAGAGAAATATGATTAAACATAAAACATGAATAATAACAGACATTCTTTTTGATGTTGAAAGAGAGGATGTGTTTGGGGGGACATTTGTAAAAAGTTGCAACTCGTCTGATGATTTTTCATTTTGACTGAAAGCCTGTTCCTTGAAGCACAATTCTGATATTCCATTGATTTCCCCCATTTTATAATCCATGCCTTTCATCAGAGCCAAATGTCCCTTTCTGCCTTTGGTACTTTGCTGTCGTCGCTTTGATTTCCAGTTCTACATCAAATAACATAACTATGTTTTTCATGTACCTGTGTTGCCAGTTGAGGATTGAGGCCGGTTTTACTGTTATATTCATTGTGCATCATGCCGGATAAGAAAATCAACTAAACATCTGTAAAGATATATTTCCCCATTTACATCTCCACTAAATGTTAACCATCATGACATCAGCGGATTTTATACGGTTCCAGTTCGGGAATTTAGTTCCTTCCGCCTTGGGACCCACTCTAGTTTTCTATAAAACATACTGGAACCCAACAGAAATTGGCTCACAATCTTATTTCTAGGGTTATGACTCATACTGGCACCCAAAGGCCTTGATGCATAGTCCAGTTTATAAGGCAGTCATGGTTACTTCTATTGCCTTTAGGCAGGTAACGAATGGTCCAACATAAGGCACAAGGAACAAAAAGGTGTTGTGGTAATAGTAATAATAACAATAAAGAATAGGTATACTGTGTTATTTAATAGGCTGATTATGTTACCATGGTGCAGAGCCAGGCTACAGCACCTGTTTCCAGTCCTTGTGGCACCTACCGGCTCTAGGTGGGTTTATTCAAGAGCTTTCCTTGCTGAAAACATCTGCATACAGGACTTTGATGGGAGTGGTTCAGTCGCAATCCAACAGTAAATTCACAGTCTGTGTGGGGGTGCAAATAGGAATATAGTTAACCCCAGTGTGTCTGCTAGAACACCACTTAAGGCCAAATCCTCCAGAGTATGAAATAAAGAGCTGAGAGATGGTTGAGATGTTGTTTACTTCTTCCATTTGCAGTAACACAGGTTTTCCAGTAGTCATACAATAACAGTTGGGTGTTAATGTTTGGCTCATTCACGCACAGATCCTTTGGAATGAAAATGATTGCAGTGCACAACCGTAGCCCATCACTTGGACGACCCACTGAAGCACACTGCTTTTAACTACGTGACATCAGTTATGATGTACTACCAGCACGTGGGTCGGATTCTCTAATTCATCACTACAGAGGTAATGTAAAGTGTATTGATTAATGTAGATTTTATTTTATTAAAAGTACTTTCTGAATAACTTCAATTTGAAATTGTGTAATTCCAATGTTTTGAGATTGTAAAGACTTCAGAGTGTCAAGCTACAAATACACAAAAAAACACAATTTGATAGGATACCTTGACATTTGGGGTTTTGTCTGTTATTCATCCCTACCAGGCAGGCATCTATCAAAATGCGGATTGGACTTCCTCTATTGACATTACAGTCAGGCCAAAAAGGCCCTTTTCAACAGGTATGCTATATGACAAGTGTCTGGTGAAGACAAAGAACAGGCTGAAATGTAAAATGTCAAGGTGCTCTCCTACTTTTAAATGTGTTTCTGTGGAGATTGTTTATCCGGAGAGAATAGCCCCGACTCAGGCACAGTCACTTTATGACATTAATGATCACATTTAAAATGATTCTGATTACATGTAGATGGAGAGGTTTCATTAAAGGAACATATGATTGTACGATTGTAATACAATTAAGTGTTAATAGTAAAAACAGTACAATAGGAGATAGTGAAGTGAATATTCAGCCCAGTACCCTAGGAATAACATTCATGTTAGATGCACATATTCTTCACTTTTTAGTGGGTAGTAAGGAAGTAAAGTCCTGGGTGATTGAGTTTGCTTCTCATCACCTGCATTTAAGTTTTTTGGTTAACTGTTGGAGTTGCCTAACCTTAACCATACTTAAGATACAGTTTTTTTGCAATGGCCTCAATCTCTCCTTAGCCTTGACCATTCTGTATTTGCCGTGTGCACAGAAGAATTCTAAATGTCACAGAACATTAAATTTTTTTAAAAAAATTATAAAACAGCTCAGGGCAGGACAAACTCAAACCCAAAAGCACGACACCAGACAATTAGATTAAGGTAGGAGGCCACCTTCACTAAGGTCAGAAGCAGGCAGGGGTCAAAACCAGAAAGACAGTCAAACACAGGCAAACTTATCCAGATGGGGGTCAGGCAGAGAATCTTCAATCTGAGGGTCAGGCAGGCAAGAACGGACGGTTAGAGAAGGCAGTTACTCCCAGTGGAGAAACGCTCCGCGCGCACTGTGAATTTTCTCATGAGGAGAACAGAGCCACCTCCAGTCTCCTGAACCTGCCCCACAATGTTTCGATATGTGTGGGATTCAGCCTCCACTCGTTTTGAGAACGACCTCTGTTGTTATCATGCTGCTGGAGAACCTCACAGATGCGACACAATCGGTTAAAGTGCGCTAATGAGAGGTGCAGCGGTGGTGACTGATTGAGATTTATTCAACAGAACCAGGTGAATGTGCGGCTTTATGAAGTTGGCGCAAAGAATGCATATGCACATTTCTGTCTTTGTGGGTACACATAGTTTTAGTCTAGTTTTATCCATCTTGCCTCTAGCCTGTAGTGAGCTGTCGAGTAGTTTAAGACACTTTTCATTCCCAATCAAAACATGGCATTGTTTTTGATTTTAATTTAATTTGAGGGAGTTGTTTAACCTGTTTTTCTGTGAGCTGATATATAACACATGCAGAATGGTAGTTGCTGGGACAGGAGAGGCTCCTCCTCTTTCTAAAGCAAAAATGTAATTGTTTCAGTTGTAATTAAGGGAATTTTTAAGCTGATGACCGAAAAAATACTATCATTAATGCAGACCAACTGGAATCTCGCTTTTAAAAATCTTTTATGTTTTTAATGGGCCCTACATTAGCTCTTGAACAGGCCCTCAGAGGCTTACGGCCGCCACTGCTATAGGCCTTCCAGTCTTAGAAACAAGTACAACACAAGGCTGCGTGTCAGTTACTGCTGATAACTGATTTGACTATGTGCTTTCTGATGAGAACAATTTAAAAATAGCACTTTCACAAAACATTCACACAAATGTTTTGTGAAACATTCACACGAATGTTTTGTGAAACATTCACACGAATGTTTTGTGAAACATTCACACGAATGTTTTGTCTCACGAGAATGTCCTCTGTGAATCAGGGATGTTTGTATGGGGTACCTTCAGATAGTTTTATGGATACATACAGTATGCATTAACTGTAATGTCGTCTTCAGCTGTTCAACATTCATACCTGATATAGCCAGTGGTGGGTATTGACAAGTTACATTAACTCCATAACATAAACTTTTTTGAGAAAATTGTACTTGTCAGAGTAGTTTTAATGCAGCATACTTTTTACTCTTACTTGATTTGAGTTTTAGAGAAAAAAAAGTTTTACTTTTACTCATTTACATTACATTTGGATACATTCAGCACGCTACATTTAGGCCTATTTATTTATTATTTTATGTATTAATGCACATTCTTTTAAGAGGCAGGTGCTCAGCTGGTCTCTGGTCTGCTGGTGCTCTGTTATCATAGCGCAGCCATCTGTGGTTGAAAAAGTCCTAGATTTGCATCAAATAAAAGACAGTATGCTAGTGTGCCTGTGTTTTTTATTTCTTTCTTTTTTTTAAGATACTCACTACTCAAGTATTTTTTTTTCAGTAAATACTAGTACTCTAATTCAAGTAGTAATTTGATGGCTACTTTTACTTCTACTTGGGTACTTGTTTTTGCAAAGTAACAGTGCTTTTACTTGACTACAGTTTTTGGCTACCCCACCCACCACTGGATATAATACGCCTGATGAAAATGTGAGGTGTTGGTAATTTGAATAGATTTTAGCGATAGTGATTCATACAATGGGCTCAGCCTTGTCACCTAGAAATTCTGTTTACATACTATTTACTGATTTGAAAGACACATTGTTCATCAACATATTCAGTAATTAATAAAAATGTTAACACTGAATGTATTTATTAAATGTTCGAATGTGCAAGACATAGAGATACCACTTCCTACAAAAAATGTTGTCGGAAAATAATTAAGAGAAAATAAATTCCTTTCAAAATGTAATGAAGACAAATTGATAGTACTTCTTGGAGATGGGGTTGATGCACTTTATGTTGGTCCACAAATGCAGTGACATAATTTTGAGTGTAGAATGTATACAAATGTTACTTTAGTGTATGTCATTTTTATGTCTATGTTAATTCATTTTCTAACTTACATTTTCATTGTTAGACAAGACTGGATTACCAAAAGGCTGCAGGTTTGTGTAGTTATTAGTTTTTGGTTAATTAATTGCAAGTTGTTTGTTTTTTGTAATAATCTCAGCACCACTAAAGTGCATTATAAACTGAAATGATTAGGGCCTCAAGACAACTCCTCCAGTGTTCTCTAATCTTGAGGGCCCTTAATGTAAAGGAACCCTGAGTTAAAATGTAATTTTAGAGCCCCTGAAAACTTGGTTCTAAATCTTAAGTATTTCTGACATTAAAGAATCATGACAAAATATGCGACAATCAAAGTTAAAAGGGGAAAAAACATCCTTAGTTATTATTTATTACTTGTTTCACACTCAAAAAGTCAGCCAATCTGCTTCATCAGGACATTGTGGGTCTGGCAACATCCAACAACTGTCACTACATTTTGAAGTTACTAAAAATGGAATTACACCTTTTTCCAACTGAGCCCCGCCCACGCACAGAGAGTTCCACAAGTCTTTTATATAAAGTAACTAAAACTGTGACAGATGAGTTTATCTTCATGTAGGTAACCAGTGCTCATCATATAAAGCTAATTGATGAGCACTTCAATTTTAATACAGTACTTCTTAATTACTTTTTATGTATTTGTCTTTCACGTTAGTGACATTATGTATACATAGTTAAAGTTATGAAGTTATTACTAGCAAAAAACATAGATGAATGGTGATTAATTGATTATTTGAGTTTGAGTTGATTGAGTTGATTTGACATTTAAAACAATTATAATCAATATCTTTGTACAATGGATAACCTGACTACTAGTATATGAAACAGTTCTTTCTTATCATTGGAAATTTCTTTTAATTGTATTTCCCCCCAAAACAAATTGCACGTACAGTAATATGTTTTCATTCTTTTTTGTGAAAACCATTATTATTCCTGATTATTGCATCTGTATCCTGAAAACATTTAGCTGCTTTGGCTTGGCATTTTGTAAGGGCTTCTAAATGTATACCAGGTTTTTTTAAATGGAATTAATTAATATGCTTTGAATTCAATTCAAAAATTCATAGTCTTGTTTATGATCGGACAACCTTCAACCAACCACTTGTCAAGATATTTGATGGAATTTTTCGAAAGCTGCGATATTGATTTTCAGATTTTCTGTCTTTGCTGTGTCTGAAATTATTATTCGTTTAATGTCGGCCTTGAAAGAATCCCAGATTATATCAGAAGTTGGTCTCTCTCTTTGTACACCCTAACATTTGCAATTGTAAAATAATCTTCAATTACAGTTTACAGCTACCAACTGCTGTGAGTATCATCACCATTTTCACCATTATCCTTATCACCATCTTCATTTCAACTCCATACAGTAACATGACATAAAGAAAAGTTCCCGATGATGAAAGTTGCCAATAACAACATGTCGGCTAAGGCAGAGAGACTGTGGCTACTTTAAAGGCTTCGTGCTTTCTTTGCTCTGATGATGCTAATGCTAATGATGGTTACCAAGTATCACAAATTCACAAAACACAACATGGCTGAAGGTTGAGGATAGGTTCAGATATAGTTTATCAACTTTGTTAAGAAATATAATAGTTTTGAAATATGAAATATTACTTTCTGGAAATACACACAAGGCAGATGAGGAGGGGTCACGATAGCTACCCCAACCAAAGAGCAGTGCTATGAAAAAAGCAGTAAGGTATAGAGCCATATCTCACTGGACAGTGACTGTGCTTTATATCTCAAGTATTAACAACAAAAGGTTAAAAGAAGCAGCTAAAAAGGTTCTTGAAGACTTAATAAACAGTACAAAATGTTTCCTTTGAATTTTTGCAATATGGATGATCACTTGATTAATTTTTGCCTTGGCAACAGCTTATAGGGATCCCAGTAAACAAACAAACAAACAAACAGTGGCACCACCACCAGTCCTAAAATGTTCATATATGTGTGGTACACCCCAAAATTGTCATTTTGTGTTTATTTAATTTAATTAGTTCGACAGTCATTTTTTTGATTTCCTGGGTCTAATATTACCCCTAATAATGTAGGTGATAACCATGTTATTTTATATATATATATATATATATTTATATTTATATTTATATTTATTTATGCATATATAGTAAATAGGAGCAGCACACAGGTGGAACATTTGGCACTGGATTAGTCACGCCTGGGTCGTTTTAGTGAGGGGGTCCACACTCCAGACCAAGCCCCCAGGAAGTGCGCCACACTTTGAAGCCAATTTGACATAGCGGCCAAACGGTGGAATTACAACTTCCAGGTCCGTCACGTGATGCCATTGGGCCCAAGAAGACTTTTTTCCATTGACTAACACTGAGAAAGAGACGTCTGTAACTCAGTGGATAATATTTTTGAGGTACATCAACTACCCAGTTCTAACACTTTAATAGCCCTTATTTAAATCATTAGGTCCTAAAAGTTGTAAAGTTCACTAACAGCTGAACCCAGAGTTATTTTAGTCTGCGGTTATTTTGAACGAGCCCGAGAGCGAGCGGCTGGGAGGCGGGGCTTACGGAAACGCTAGTGCGCATGCTCTATGGGCCCAACAGAGCGGGAAAATCTGTAAATTTCCGCATTCTGAATACCCGGATGTTTGCTTCATGCACCACTGAGTAACTTTTGTAGGAATGAACAAGGCTCCGCCTCCAATGCTGCATCCAGTTCTCTTTATACATCCATGCTCCAGACACAATCTGGATGACGGCCTGGCCACTCTGATTCTTCATTGTTGCTGAACTTTATCTGTATTTTACAGGTTAGTAACTTGTGAAAATTACCAATAGCCAATTGGTAAAAAAGCCTAGCTTTATGTGGACGGGTGTTGTGGGGATATTGTGATATTGTTTGAGTATTTTTGTCGAACTTTAAAAAAAAACTTTGAAATTCCGTTACGAGGTACGACGGCAGGTGCAAACAGCCGGTGTGGGTTTGTGTTATCTGAACGCTGTCTTACAGACAGGTTTCTATGTTTCAACATGTGCACTGTACAGAGTTTTATTTGGGTTTATTTGGGCTCTTACACATAAAATTGTTAAAGGAAAAGTGAGATACTGGTTAAATACTTTATGTAATGTATACGGTTCAAAGGGTAAAATAGAACTAGCTTAATGGCTTTACTGTGAAAATGTTTGTATTTCTCTGTGAGTGATAGTTATCTCCAAATTAAGTGTACAGATCCAGAATCATTGCAGATTAGACCCTGCTTGCTTTAGATACAGTCCCATATTGCTGTAACTTGCACTATACCAGTATAGTAGCCCTGAGTCACTTATATACAGGTGATGGTGTGTACTGAGGGATAGGAAACTGTAGGAAGTACGTCAAAAATGTGAAGTAACTACAGATTACACATTATGAAATATTATGAAATAATGAGATTTATGGATATGTGATACACTTAAGCCGCAGTTATGGTCTGAAACGGAAACTAACACAGGGAAATGCCATGTTTTGAGGATTTTACTGTGAGACGCAATCTGGATGACGACCTAGCCACTCCGCTTCTTCATTGTTGCTGAACTTTATCTGTATTTTACAGAATTTCTTTATTGTTGCTGTGGTACCAATCCTGGGACCCGTAACATATGCAAACATTCACTGTCTACATTTTTTCATTTTCCATGCAATATCAGCATGTGGCAACTAAAGCATGGTTGTTTTCAAGGTTGTGAGGCAACTAAAAGCATTTGGTTGAGGGAAGAGAAAGTGAACAGTGATACTTCTGCAGAGAAAGTGTCGGCAGAAACACTGATGTTGATTTGCTGCCATCTAGTGGTTACTTCATGCTAACTGTCAAGTCAAGTCAATTTTATTTGTATAGCACCAAATCATAACAAAAGTTATCTCAAGACACTTTTCACATACAGTAGGTCTAGACCATACTCTTTAAAATATTATTTACAGAGACCCAACAGTTCCCACCATGAGCAGCACTTGGCGACAGTGGCGAGGAAAAACTCCCTTTTAACAGGTAGAAACCTCGAGCAGAACCAGGCTCTGGGTGGGCGGCCATCTGCATCGACCCAGTTGGGTTGAAAGGGGAGGAGAGAGGGGGAGAGGGGAGAGAGAGCAGGAGGAGAGACAACAAATCAGACTAATAATGTGTAAGCTGGCTGGTGACTTTTTCCCTCCTGTGTTGTCATGTTTACTAACTCTCCTGTCATGTCATGCCTCTGGTGTGTTTGAGGTGGCAGCGACGTGTATAAAAACTGTGCCGTATTAAAAAGGCAGTGCGCACAATGCCACAGTTGCAATGCTTGCCTAATACAACAGTGTGTTAAATGCGAAACCATTTGCATTCAAATAAATGTTTTGCCATGTTTCTTCTGGTTTTGACCCTAGTTTGGTTATGGATGAAAGATTCTGGACTTTGGCTCAGTGACGTGCTTGTAGGTTTCTGCTTGTTCTGTGCCTGCAACGTTAGGTTTATGTTATGGGCATGTCCATATTTTTTGGAAAGCTCCAATATATATATATACAACTTACTGAAGAATTCCGTGTGTAATTGTTCAGTGTTTTTTTTTATTATTTTTATCTGATTAACAAGATGTTAATTCATAATGTATATAATGTCATTTTTCGGAGTGAGGTTCTGTTTTATACATTTCAAAATATTTGCATTGTTTGGATCACAATTTGTCAATAATAGATGAAAAACGAAGACACGCAGCAGGCTAATTAAGAATTTGTATGTTTTTTAGTGGCCTTTAATGAGCACCATTTCACAATAACCCTAGACGTTTTCTGTCACAGCTCGACAGAAGAGGTAAATCAAGTGTGTGTGGTGAGCTCAGACTCGTCTGTAATGACAGCAGGACAGAGGGGAGCGAACACTCTCAACATTTTTAGACAGCAGAGATTGAAACTAGAAAGTAAAACAAAAATGACTTAAGAAGAGAGCTAAAGGGACTTCCGGAGTCTTGCTCCCGTAATTTCCAATCATTCAACCTTTGAAAGCCCCATAATTTAAATTCCTCCCTCTGGTAAGTGGACTTTATTCATACAAACTACATATTACAGAAATATGGCAGCCAAATCAGGCAAGCAAAGCGAAAAGGATCCGAATGTCAAAGTGGACCCCATCAAGATAATGAAGTCAATAATGTGTCCATAGTTAGCCTTTTGGAGACACTTAAAATATATCTTTGCTGAATTCAAAACTACATTCAAGCCACGGTGTTGGAACATAACAGGAAATTGCCTCATTTGAATCTAATACCAGGACGAACACAGGTGTACTCTGGAGGCAGCTTGTGCTAAACTGACAGGTAGCCATGCAAACTACAGTCATGTAGCCGCCACAACATCAGAGTCAGCAGCATAACAAAGTCTACTCTGAATTGCTTGATAAGGTTTTAGGCAGTGATATCCTGCTTTCGCAGTTTGTATCTAAATATGTTCACCCTTGTGTTTCCTATAATTTTAAGTTCGAAAGCATTTTCACCATAGAGAGAATATAAGGTGGATTTCCTTTTTATGGTCATAATTTTGCAATGTAGGGGCCTTCTGACTGTTTAACAGAGGGAATTGAGAAGCTGAACGACAATAGATTAACTGCGAAGCTCAAGGTATGAACAACTATTAGCATCTTATATGACACAATAACGGGAGGCATGGTAGTGAGCTGATCACTTTAAATCCCAGCCGCCTCGACTGACAAGCTGGCGAAGCATTCTTTACAAGTCAGTCCCCAAATTGCATCCTCTGGATTTGAGTGCTGCACCGAGTCCAGAGTCAGGGTCAGTGGGATGGGCATCTGAAGCCTCAATCACGGGACCACACATCCTACTTGGCATGCATACAAAACAAACACTAAAAGGGTTACACAGGGCGGGCGTTAGCTGCTGCCCCTACACTAAATCTCCAAAACAGTGAACTGTTCTTTATAAGCAAGTTGGCGAAAACTCAGTTAAATGTAATTTGCCTAATAGTCATCTCTTTTGCTTTTTTTTTAAATCAGGCACTTTATACAAAAACTATTCCCCCATTTCCCCTACCGCTCCCCTGAATCTGAAATCGACCAATTCCTTACCCTCAGTTTCAGTCAACAGCGATAATTGATAAATTGCAGCATATTTGACTGCCTAAATCTGTCTGCCACTGTATCACTTAAAGGCTCCTGGGAGCCATCCGAAATGACCAGTGCAGTAACATGGCAGGTTGTGCATTTCTCGTCCATATGTGCCAGACATTGTTTCACAAAGCACACTTCACCAACACTAACTTGGCTAGGATGTTTTCTGACAGAAAATATGCCTGAAGCAGATGTCAGTAATCTCCAGCTGCCCGTGTACTATATTCCGGGGGGGCTTTTACTTTCCCAGGGATCCATTGTCTCATAATCTGTCCATACCTGGACGTAAATAAACGCAGAAAATTGATGGATGAATTAACCAATTAAAAAATTATTTGTTTCTGGCACAACTTCACCTACTTCTGAGGTGCATGGAGATCAGAAAAAGTCTGAAGAGGTCAAAAAAGTTGTTCTTGCCCACAATGTGCTGTCTAATGTTTGTCTTTAGCAGGCAAAACAAAATATTCCAGACCTTGGTGAGTTCAACAATAGTACTTTTGTACAGTACAAAACATCGCATCATGTCCGTTTATTCAAATAGTCTCTTAACCGAGAGGTAGGGTACAAGGTACAAGGTTCATTTTCCATTTTACAACACAGGGTTGCACAACGAAATGCGTCAAGTTTATGGAAGCTACCATCCCTTGCATCTGCATACACGGCCATCACATCATCATTTTGTCCCTTTCCACAAATTAAAAGACGGACTCAAGAGGGGTTATGCTTACTGATCTGACCAGCCACACGCTAATATAGTATATATGTATGTGCAGCTCCAAAGACACATTTCTTTGAAGTCAGAGAACTGTACTGATCAGACCAACACTCACTGAGAATACACAACCTTTATGAGAGAAGAGAGGCATCAAGTCTCCAAATATTTCTAACAGCTGTTTGATACTGAAACACTGACATTCATTTCGAGTGTTGAACATTTTATTTATAAGTTATAAGTAAGTTAGTTATAAGTTATAGCTACAGATTGTTTTATGACATTTACATTCATTTATCTATTTAAAATGACTGCCAAATTAATTTTTTTCCCCTACAGTACCAATAACCGCACTTAAAAAAAATCATAATCTATTAAAAGGAAGGTTTTATATATTTTTATGTTGTAGGTAGGATTTAATGTGCCAGTTCTAGAATTATATAATCTGGCCATTCAAGCATTGTAGCTAGAAATACAATAGAAGAGCAATGGATTCATGTTTAGTGTCAATACTCAAAACCATCCATCCATCCATTCATTATCTATACTCGCTTATCCTTAGACGGCCTGATGGTGGGTTCCTCTTGCTGTGAGGCAACAGTCTTTTCAAAAGATAAAACCATCAATTCTGCTCAGTATTTTGAGTGAGTCCATGTCAATTCCCAAAGATTCTTCTTGAACAATCCTTGGATAGCTCTTGTATGTACTTAATGTACCATTAACACGGAGGGACAGAGGAATAGAAATTGTTAATGATTCAATGCATGGAAACCATTTTATTACAAATTCCATATAATTTGTATAATATATATTATAATCAAATTCCAATTAATTTTGACAACAGTGCAATTTAAAGTAAATTATATTTGATTCAGATAATAAATATAAAGGTAAAGTTTACAGAATCCTACAGAGGAGACAAGGGGAATTAATACTTATTTAAAGTGGAGGGAATGTCAATATTATAATATTATTATATATATACAATAATTATTATATTAGCATTTAAGATAATATAGAGTCTACAGATACTGTATAAGAATTAAAGCTAAGAAATATGTTAAATATATCAGGGGACTGTCTTGAATTCATTGGGGGAACATTTAATTTTAATCCATCAATTTGTATACTTTTTCATCAGTTGTGTGAAAGAAACGTATACTCAAACACAGGAAATCCACCCCTTCTCCATTACAACACTGGAGAAAAGAAATGTATTATTATTTGGAAATGGAAAAGACAATTGCTAAAAAACAAAGAAGTGGGAAGTTTTACATTTTACATCATTTTAAATGCTGGACTTTAAGTAAAAGACCTGAATAATTCCCCCACCTTATCTCTACTCATTAATTCAAGGTGCAAGCAAGCTGTCCATTGCTACATCATGAAAGGAACTGCAGTTATTATGATGCTCTTATCAGGTCAGTACGAGTCATATCTTTCCAGAAACCTCTGACATTCAAATGTATCACATTCATTTTACTGTAAATTTATGTCATGGAGGAGGAATTTGTTTGATGCAACTTGCCCATATTGAATACACACGTTACATTCAATGAATGTAATGTGTGTATTCATGTGTGTCACACATTCAGTTGTTGGTGAGAACTCAAAAGTGAGTTTATTACTGAACGCATCAAAATAATGATCTGTATCGTTACCACAGCAGTGTGTTTCCTACCTGCCTGTTTTCCTCACCTCTACATCCTTGTTGAAGAGGCAAAGACCTGGACCGAAGCTCAGCGCTACTGCAAGGAGAAGTACACTGACCTGGCCTCTGTACGTAATAAGCAAGACTTGGCCCAGCTGAATAACCTTATAGGCAGTAACAGCTACGTCTGGATCGGACTGCACACTGACCCTGAAGCATGGAGGTGGTCTCTGGAAAACCAGGATTACTATGGTGAAGGAGAGACCGGTTTCAGGAAGTGGGCTAATGGCGAGCCCAATGGCCAAGCATACAACAAAGTTTGTGCTGTAATGTTTAAAAACGGTTATTGGGTGGATGGTCATTGCACTACGACACTTCCATTCATCTGCTACAACGGTAAGAACAGCTAGGGCTGTGCGATAAGACGATATATATATCGTGTGATGATAGAAAAACATTGTTTGGTATTATGCTCTAATAATGTAGTTTGTATGTATGAGCGAATCATTCGAAACTAGCTACTCTTCACTGACTCGGGATTGACAAGTCCTCGTCTTCACTAACTCGTTGACTGACTCGCCAGAGACACTGTGTCACTCAAAAAAGTAACGATGTCTGTATATGGTTGGTACTGTGTGGGTGAACAGATACTTATGCTTTTAATAAGTTACGCTACCAGTATGACAAAATACTCTAAAAAGTAGTATTATTCAGATATTCATATTCATTCAGCATCAATGATTGCAACACTGTTAAAATATTTTCAGGCACAGTGGGAGCAGCCCTCCCTTCACTGAGTTTCGTCTTTGTGAATGAGTACAAGACCTGGAATGAGGCTCAGAGCTACTGCCGGGGGTACTACACTGACCTGGCCAGTGTGAGGAACCAAACTGAGAATGACCAGATAAAGGAGATGAACCAAAACCAAGACTTATGGATCGGACTCTACAGAGACTCATGGAAGTGGTCTGATGGGAGCGCACATTCAATCATTAACTGGGCTGCCAGTGCACCATCCAGCCAAACCCTGCATTCTTGTGCCGCTTCAAATTTAGGCAAGTGGGTTAACCAGGATTGCTTCAACAAGCTGAGCTTCGTATGTTACAGTGGTGAGTTCTGATTTTCTTCCCTTCAGTTGTTACCAACTTCTAAGAATTCCATATTCACCAAACCCCTAGGATTATTATCTTTAATTTTTACAGTTTAATCTTACATTTTCAACATGCAAGTTTTTTTTATATCCCTTAAATGAAACAGTTCCCAAAGTGAGGAAGCAGGTGGTGCGGGTGGTGCTAAAGAAAACAAACTCCCCTGTGGACATGGAGGAGCTGAAGGAATTTATCTTGCAGAAGGTAATGATGTTTGAGTATAAGGCAGAAATGGGGCATTTAATGCTTTTGAAATACAAACCGATAAATAATTGAGCATTCAGTTTAATGCAGTGGTACTCATTTGTTTCATCATGAGAAGGATGGTGGAGTGAAGAAATTTGAACAGACCTTAACCAAAGTTCCATCAAACTGTTTTTAACTTTGTCTGAATTAAAGGCATGTATATACAGGTGAACTAGGCTCAAACACCAGAGGGCTAAATAGTTCAATGTTCTGAATTTGTGAGTCTTCAAACTTCATAAAAATTCAGATAGATGGTTTTCTAAGTAAAATATTTCAATGTTACAGTATTAATTAAATTTCAACATTGTGGTTTAATGTCACAATTAGATATTTAGAAGCTTAAAAAAAATAAATGATTAATATCCATCTTTGCTTCCATATACTGTCACTTGTTTGAGCTAACCCTTTAAGGCCGTTAAAAAACAAATACACATCAATCCAAGAAAAATAAGAACTTTCTTTCTTTCTTTCTCAGTTTAACCAGAGACTCAAGGACCACGGCCTGAGTGAGGATGTCAAGCTGAAATGGGTGAAGCAGCCTGATGGGAAGGTCTTCCACAAGGAAAAAAAAAAGAGAGAGTAGAGCTGTGACATTAAATAAGGATGCTGATCTTCTATAAATGATATAAGCTCAGGTTTTTCACTGCATTGAATTTAGTTGCACTGACACATTTAGGTGTAGGCCCAGCATCTAATATCATCCAATACACAGACACAGTTTGATTACTGCACGAATGACTGCTTTAATGATAGTGTTTTACCTGTTTTTTATTTCCATGATTATTCTGACTTACTGTTTTATATCACTCATTTTATTCTGCTTATTAGTGAAGTGATATATGCGCTTCTTTACTGGCACCAATCATAAATCTATTCAGACTCCAACTTGTACACAAAATGCAGCAGCGACACTTTTAACACAAAATAAGAAAGTAAATCACATTACTCACCTTCTAACATCCTTACACTGACTGCTAGTTAAGAATAATTTTAAGAGTGTGAGGTTGTGTTTATGTCTCTTACATATGTGGGAATGTATGTGTACATACAAATGTGTCCTTTGCTCTTATTTGACCTATTTTCAATGTTTTCACTTTAATTATTTCATTGTTATGCCTTCCCTTTGTCAAGCACTTTTTAATTGCTGTTTAATAATGGTGATGTATAAATCAAATTATTGTTATTGTTGTTATTATTACTGGATAACTGACTTATGGAAACATAAATATATATATATATATATATATATATATATATATATATATATATATATATATATATATATATATATATTATTATTATTATTATTATTACAGGCTGTAAATGTTTAGTGGTCTGTCTATGTTTAGGTCTCATGCATGTACTGTAACATATTTCCATCTGCCAGTGATTGGTATGTATCTGTAAATATCCCTCATGCTGCCTGTCTCAGCCATGTTTCTGTGTCTGTCCGCCTTGTACTTTTCTGCTTTGTTTTTCTGACTCCCCGCACTGCCAGATCCAGTGTGATACTCTATCTGTCCACCAGATGGCCTCATTGGTTTTGGCTAGAGCAGTTTCCCCTTTGTCCTCTGCATATTGAGTCTATAGACATAGCCTGTCTTGTGCCAGCCTATACTACTGTCAGAAGTGACCAGACAAGAACAAGCCTCTCAGACTTTCATGTTACTAGATATATCATATATACCAGACAGACACCACAATGTAGACACACAACAATGCAACCAGAATAGAGGGATACATAGAAACGGCAGATGCATAGCATACTGCATGATATTAAATGCAATGTTTTTCTCAATATTTTTTCTTACAGTATACAATTGTTAGTGTTTTAAATACATTTAAAAATAATTTGAGAATGCACAAAATAAAATTATTGTAAAAAAAAAAAAGAAAGCAGGGTATGGGCTCCCTGATGAGGGTGGGCCCTGGGTCGACAGCTTTTGAGACTTTTTTTAAGAGAGGTGGGATGGAAACTTTTGCCAAGTTATATATCGGTTTCTTATAGAGATCTGTTACCAATTTGTCTTGTTCTTTGATGCCCAAAATGTCCAGAACATTGATTTGTGAGTTATCATAATTGACTGTAAATTTGACATGATGACCGCAGAAAGCCAAAAATTGTTTTATAGTACCTGACCAAAGGAGGAATGTCGTCTGTGTACCTTCACCAAAGACCTACATGATGGGGAAAAAAAGGATTATGCAAGAATTCAACACAAACTTTTGTTCAAAGTATCCAACGTATAAGGCATATAAGAAACATATATTTTCTAAAGCAAACACATTCTATATACAAGCTGATGCATTACGCTGGTTGTGTCAATGAGTCTTTCTCTTACTGTTCACTTGGTCATCTGATAAGGGTGTTTCTGATCAGGATTTTTGGAGCCGATCACCGATCATGGGGTCTATTTATCATGTACCATTACTTATCTATTCATTTATTTATTCAATTATTCTTAACAACACTGTATATACGGTAGGCCTATTAAAATGAAGAGAGAATAAAGTGTCACACATTGACATTTATTGGCAGGCAGCGTGCAGTCCACTCTCTCTTTAAGACATACACCTAACACAGTCTCCATCAGAAACTATGCTAGACAGATTTGCATAGTTTTGCATCCACCAGAGACGGCCCTGCTAGCTGGTGTGTCTAACTTTGGAGGAGCTGCTGGACGAGCCGTTGCTGTCGCGGGGTAAGTCAGTTCAGTGGTTAACTTTGGTAACATGATTTGAGCTGTCGCAGAATTCTGACTCCTCATAGTCAACGTGAGGTGAACAGGTCAGGGGCCGGCGGGTCAGGGTCAGGCTCTGAGTTTCTTCATGTTTCTCCAGCGTGAGCTATTACAGTTCATAGGTGGAATATGTGTGTTCATTAACTACCTCAGCATCCAGGTTACATTTTGTTTTGGGTTGATCTAAAACAACTGGTTACCCTGGGACTACCTTAGAAATAACCCGAACGTATTTATCGAGGCTCCGGCCATATTGACAACGACATCCCAGGAGTCAGTGTACAGCCGCACCCACTCACACCTCTGTGCCACTCAGTGCTCGTCAGTACCGTGTTGTTTTCTCCAAATGGACCAAGCATGTTGTGTCACTTATCAAAAGATCTTAGAAACTGCCGAAAATGCAATCATAACGAATCAGTTGTTACATTTGTTGCAAGAAAGGCACTTCATAGTTTTTTTTTCTATACCTGTCATGATCTGTCTGTCACTCCTGGACTCTTGCTTTGTTCCCCTCACCTGCCATTCCCTTACCTTCCACCAGATGCCCTCTGACTTTCCTTCCTTCCCCATCACCTGATTGCCCCACCCATCTACACACCTGTCTCCACTCTCCTCTCAGCCACTCCCTCCTCATCAGCTTCACTCCTTTCACCTGTCTCTACTCAGCAATTAGCTGAGTATATATACTAGTTCATTTCCCTGGTCAGTTGTGAGATCCTTTTGTTTGTTTGTTCGGTGGTGTGTGTCTTGTTCTCTGGTTCTGGTTCTGGTTCTGGTTCTGGTTCCCCGTTCGTGTGTCGGTTCTAGCCACCCTGATTATTCACCTGCCCGGTTTTTGGATTTATCTGTTTGCCTGGTTTCCCATTTTTGTTACCTGCCTGCTCTGGACTCTGCACCTCATCTCATGTAAATAAAACTCCAATCAGCATACCTGCCGGTCTCCTCTCCTCTCTGCGCTTGGGTCCTATATTTGCCTAACAGCTACCGCGCCGTGACAATACCTTAATGACCTTCCGTACTGTGCTGTGGCCCAGGGTAACCAGTTGTTTTAGACCAACCAAAAACACAGTGTTACCTGGAGGTAGTTAATGAATATGTAACCGTATTTATTGTACACATTCCATTTTGGGTTGTTTTAATAAGCTGTACATTATACTGTGTACATTATATATTTCAGTAGAAATATTTCCATCAGTATTTCATTAGCATTTTCAGCACTTTAATTATTTTATTTAAATCTTTTTATGTGTAACATTTATGTTGCTTCTTCATCTCCCCTTGACTATATGAGTTCATTAGTTCCTACTTGCCATTGTTTACGAGGGACAGGTATGAGTGAAGTGCCATGTGCAACAGTCGAGTGAGACCAGTCTTATTAGACCAGAAGGACTGGAAAAAGCTACCAACCAAGAAAAGAGGGTTACAAATACATTACTGGCTGCTTTCTACCTATGAGCTCTAAAAGCTCACGTTGGAGAGCAGTGGACTGTAAGGATCAGTGGCGGACCGTGCATTTCACACCTAGGCCTTCAGTAGTGCTTGTCTGAATTAATCCACCTCTCAATAACTACTTTATGGCTATTTATACACCAAGTAGATCCGACCGTGCAATCTGATTGGTCAATAAGACGTTTAGAGCATTATCAAATGACCACGACATCAGCGCATCACTAAAAATATCACTCCGACTACAGTGCCTGAGTCTGTGTGGTTTCCATGGCAACAATACACGCTTCCTGCGTCGGAAGTTAGTAACGAAGGACAAAACAAGATCCTCCATGAATTTTATGGAGCCGTGAGGAACAGCCAGAGCCAGTGTTACTCAATCAGCAGCTACGTCAGATTGAGAGCCGCGATTAACCGTTATATTAATGATCCACACACAGTAATGCAGCCCGGCCTGGACCACCAGCCCAAAACGTCAGTAGCCTATTTGAATAAATGCCTTTACTGAGGAAACAAAATCAGAGTGCACAAGTCTCCTTATACTGCAGCTACAGCTGCGACACACATAAAAAGCATCACTAATAACCTCATAAAAGCGCAACATTATTTAGGAAAACAATAAAATAAATCTGCAACCAAGTCAATTTCTTCTCCTCCTTCAGCCATTGTAGGTTGTAAATCAACACAAGTATATTTCTGTTGTTCAGCTCGCAACAGATGCAGTTTGCTAGCTCTAGCTAGCACGCTCTCTGACTATCCAATCACAGGACAGGAATACGCTGACGTCACCGTACGTCTGCTAGAAGGCCTTGGTGTCGTCGACTCAAAATCTGATTGGTTAAAGCAACAGTCTGATCGACACTTATGCTACAGGGCCCGCAGGACTGGCTGTGAAGGCCTCCAGGCAAACTTCTTTGACCCTAGCAACAAGTTATGGCTGAACTGTGATTGGATAAATGCTGCTATATGAATATACATGTTTGGAAGCAGCGCAACCAGGGGAAAAGCTATGAGAGGAGGCGAATAGACCATTTGGAATTATTTATTAAGTATTAATGCAAAAAATATTAATAATAAATTTAAAAATAATAATTATAATTAAAATAAGTCTGTAATTCAGATATTTCTTAGGCCAGCAGAGAAGGCCTTGCAGGCCCTGACAACCCACCACTGGTAAGGATTACTATATTTTTGCTCTATGTGATCGAAACCCACTCCGCGCGAACTTGCAAACATTTATATTCTTAATTTATTTTGTCATGAGTGGGTGTAATGTAGTTCAGTTATACAATCATCTTCGCCACAGCAGATATGAGATGCGACTTGAAAATCACTGGTGATATGTTTGTAAATGTGTGACGATCTTGTGACAGAGGCAGACCACAGCTGCTGCTGGACAACACAGTAGAGCCCGATCTGCACCAAAACATGTGATAACTGCCAGTTAAACGCAGCAGCAAATTCAAGGGTAAAATGAAATACAACAAACTCTGACAAAGATTTCAAGCTGCAGGAATTGTGGGGGCACCCACCCAGCCAAACGTGAACAATGCCCAGCTTTTGGATAAGAATATCACAACTGCAAAAAGCACAACCATTTGAAAAATCAATGCAGGTCCGCAGAACAGGTCAAATCAAGGAGACTGGTAAATTAGCTGTCAGCGGAAACAGATTCAGACAGTGACGACACATTCACCATTGAAAGCCTGTCATTCGATGATGACAATGACATAACCTCTGTACAAACGGATAATGACAGTCACAAAAAGGAAGGACATTGCACTGTCAATGACAAAAACCTTAAGCCAAAAGTGGACACGGGCCAAATGTATCGTAATTTCCCTTGACACATACAGAGTTGTGAGGCATACTGAAAATTTGTACAAGCCACACAAGCAAGTTAAACTTGCTGCTTCTGGATGAACTATGAACAAACCGATTGGTGCAGGCAAGTGAGCAGCCATACAACCTGCAATTTCAAGTTGTTAACAAGAGTGTACAATCCATCCTAGGCCTGTATGATAGCATAACAACGATGAGTGGATGATGCAGGAAAAGGTGAAACAAGCACTCCATAGAATGCAAGCTCTAAGAGTTACTGAACCCATGGAGGAACCCACAGAATGGGTCTCTAACAGGGTTGCCATGCATAAAATAGAGACTGAGGAAGTTCGCATCTGCATAGATTGAAAAGATCTAAATAAGGCATTAATGCGCTCTCACCATCCCATGTGCACAGTGGAGGAGGTAGCAGCACAGATGTCAGGCACTACTATCTTCTCTGTTCTTGACACAAAAAGCTCCTCCTGGCAAATCAAATTGGATGACGCCTCATCTCTCCACACAACACTTCAATTAGATTAGATTTAAGTTCCTGAGGATGCCCTTCGGCATTAACACTGCCTCCGAAATTTTTCCAAAGAGCTATGGAACTTTGCTGGATACTCATGCGTCATCATCGTGGATGACATCATCATTGGCAGCAAAGGAGTTGAGGAGCATGTCAAAAACCCCAAGTAAGTGTAGGATCGAGCCAGATAGGTAAAGCTCAGGCTCAACCCAAAGAAGTGCAAATTCAGGCTCAAGGAGGTAAGCTACGTCTGACACGTGTTCACAGACAAAGGACTTAAAGAAGATCCAACAAAAATCACAGCAGTAACTGAAATGTCACCTCCAGAGGACAAGACAGCTCTCCAACGCGTCCTAGAGATGATTAATTACCTAGGTAAATTCATCCCAAACCTAAGTGAACTGTCAACTCCACTACGCCAGCTGCTGCACAGTGATGTGGCCACAAGCTGGACACAGCACCAACAATGAACCTGTGGCACATGCATCATGCACACTGACCCAAACAGAGTAGGGAGTTGCTAACAGTGGTCTTTGCTTGTTACAAGAGGAACAACACCAAAAAGAGGAACAACATGAGTTCAAGGTAATGGCTCAAGGAACTCAGTGAGCACACAGCTGCAGACTCCACCCTCCAGAAACTCACCTGTTTCATTCAAAATGGATGGCCAAGATGTGAGACCATTTCTTGGTTTCCGGGACGGACTAACTGTTGAAGACAACATCATCATAACACCACAGAGCAGTCATTCCCGCTTCCCTGCATTCTGAATATTTGAAATGTTACACAAGGGACACCCAGGTGTGGAATCCACAAAGAGAAGGGCAAGAGAAAGCATGTTCTGGCCATCAGTAAATGATGATATTGAGACTGACATTCAGGCATGCAGCATCTGTAACAGCCTGAAGCCTCACCAACAAAAAGAACCACTAAAACTACATACAGTTCCTGACCTTCCCTGTTCTGTTGTTGCCACAGACATATTTGAATGGAACAGCTACCATTTTCTTGTGCTCATGGACTCATGATGGTTTGAAATTGACCAGCACAGCAGTCTATCATCGATATGTGTGATTAACAAGCTAAAATGCCACAGTCCACGGCATACCACAAAGGCTATACTCAGACAATGGCACTCAGTACATGAGTCAGAACTTCGGTGACTTTGCCAGATCTCAGGACTTCCTGCATGTGAGTAAGCGGTCCAACGGTCTCAGTGAAAGAGGTGTGAGGAATGCGAAAAACCTTTAGAAATGACAAAAAGAGGTGGAACAGACTTCTATCTGAACTTGTTAAACATACAGAACATTGCCAGAGACAAGATCCGGGGTTCACCCGCACAGAGACTATTGTCCGGACGGACTCGAACAACCCTGCCTGTCTGCAAACAGCTGTTGAAACCTGCAGCAAAAGAAACAGCCAGCATTAAAGCCCAACTCATGCAGAGCACAGAAACGCTGTTATGACAAGACTAGCAAGCCTCTAGCTCCAAACCAAGTGGTAAGACTCCAAACACAAAAAGGAATTCACAAAATGGGAACTCCAACGCCCATCACACATGCCAGTGAACCAGATGTGTCACAATACACACCTGAACCACAGATGGACAAAACACAAATGACGCTGAACATACACCATCAGGACAATGTCAAAAACAAACAAGTGCTGAAAGGACTCCGAGTAGAGTGTTACAGAAGTGTTTAGGAACACAGGACAAAAGCCTAGTTCAGCCTACTACTAATGAAGCTGAACATTCATCATGACTCCCGGTCAATGAAACAACACAACCCTATGTTTTTTAGTCTTAAAAGCTTGAGCCCTGAAGAGGACGTAGGGAAGACTGGGGACCGTTGCAACACTTTTTGCATTTTTCTCAGTTACTCAGAGACTATTTGAACTATACCAACCGCATTTGTCTATATTAAATAGACATCTGTCTGCTAATTACCCATACCATTTCAAAATGATTAAATATGACATATTGTTCAAAATATTTATTTAAATGGAAGAAGTCAGTTGTTGCAGTTGATCCCAATCCTCAACAGCTCCAGAGACAGAAACACCTGCAGAAAGTGAGAAGGCGTGGAGTTAGTAACATGCAATAATGGGATAAGAATGCGTACTGATGGAGAGGGAGAGGAGGAGAGAGGAGCTCAGTGCATCATGGGAAATCCCCTGGTCTATAGCAATATAACTCTAGTCTGGAAACCAGACAAATCTACAAGCTCATTTTTTATTTGCTCTGGCAGATATTTGTGGCCCCTCTCCCATTCAAACTGATTTCCTTGGTGCTGACATTGCCGTTTTATCGGGCAAGCCAATCACAAGTGTTTATCTAGTATGAGGCGGGTTTAATACGATGACTGACAGAGAAAGTTGACAAAGTAAAGTTGAAGAATCTTTGTAAATATCCCAGATGGCTGCCGCGTTCCCCAGCCGGCTACAGTGACAGTATTAAACTCACTGGATGGTAAATTTTCTCAAAAGAAGAACAAACAACTGCACTTAAATTTTATGTTGATAAGAAATGTGTTTGCTGAACTTCTGACAGGACGTACCGCCTGACAGGACGGCGTTTCATTGCTCTGATTGGTTCTCTTGCCCGTCGATAACACCCCTTGGAAATCAAAAATGAACTGAGAGGTTCCAGACTGGCGATGCCATGCTAACATAACTCAGGAGACTGTGGAGACCAAAACAGAGTTAAAAGGAAACTTTGTAATCTGATGGATGTGTAAATGAGCAACTATTTTCTAAAAGTTTTGTCACAATATCACATCGTATAAAAGAAGTAGATGTAGCCACCGTGACTTCACCCATTGGTTTGTAAAAGGCCGCTTTGAAGCCACAAGTGTGTGTCAATGTAGCCTGGGAATCAGAAGAATCTGCCAGCTCATGTTTCATTTGCTCTGGCAGATATGTCTGGCCCATCTCCAATACAGACTGATTTCTCTGCCGATTTATCGGGCTAACCAATCACAAGCGTTAATCTAGTACGAGGCGGGGTCAATACGATGGTTGACAGAGACGAGTGCCGTTCAGGTATCTTTGTAAATATCCAAGATGGCTGTCTGCCGATACGGAACATTCAGCGGCCAGCTACAGCGGCATTATTTAATGGACTGGATGGTAAATTGTCTCCAAAAAAAGAACAAACAACTGCACTTAAACTTTCTGTTGATAAGAAATGTGTGTTTGCCGAACTTCTGACAGGACGTAGTGTCCGACACCACACAGGACAGTGTTTCGTTGCTCTGGTTGGTTGGCTCCGCCCGTCGGTTACAGACTAATACTAATTACTGGGTAATGAAAATAAGGGATGAGGGAATTTAAAACTGTAAGTGATTAATGTTGTAGAATCTTTGCATAAAAATTCTGCCTGCAGACAATGCAAAAATACAGTAAACGCTAACTCCGTTTTTAAGGTGTTTCCGACAGCCCCTGAATGCAGCGTGCCTCCGCGCCATGACCCGGATGAAGTTCTGTTCAACTTTAAATCCCACAATTCTTTTCGGCACCTTCCTCTTTCCCTTCAGCAGCCATGTCTAAGAGAGGTATGAAACCCACCTTGTAAAATCCACATTCATCTGCTGTTTTTTACGCCCTGCAACATCTTATAATGTTGACTGTGTGTAATATAGCGGGGAAGACAACATATCTACGTGATTCGTTTTAAGTTTATGCTTACAGTTTACAATTTAGGAGCGATAGCTGGCTAGTCGGTGGAAGCCATGTTTCGCTGTCAGCGCCATGTAGGCATGGAGCAAGGGAAGCTACAGGCTGAAAATGAGAATTTTCTGCTCGCTGTAAACTTCAGACGGGTTTATTGGTGGTAGGCGTAATGTTGCACCATTTAATAAACTAACACGACAGGTCCCGGACTTCAAATGGTCTCAGTAATGTGAACATTGGTCCGAGCTAGCTGAGGCTATCTGAGTGAGCTAGACAGCGCCGGTAGCTGCGGGTCGTGCACAGCTTCAAGTCTCAAAAATGTTGGAGTAAATTCATTTGAAAACACGGCGGCGGCCAAAGCGTTTTGAACAGATTATGGGGCGCAAAGCAATGATAGCTCTCAGACAATACCTACATTGGTAAGTAACGTTAACCTATATTTGGAAAAACCCCTCAAAATGGGACCAAGTTTAATTTTTTTCTGGCTTTAGAACTGTAAAGTGGTTACATGTTGCGTAACAGCTCATGGCAGGATCAGTTAGTAAAAAGTTACTAAACTATTTTCACTCAGCTTTTCGGTTTCCTGGGGCCTTCTGATAGTGTAAGCCTCTGTGCTGACAGGTCGTAGCCATTTCAGCCCAATAGCTTGTAATAGTGAATTGTGAAAGATGGGTACACTGGAGCCAGCTGCATTTATCAGACAGGCAAGTTTAATTTGGTTTCAGCCCCTTGCAGGCTGAGAAAAGGTCAATGTATTCTAGCACGTGAAAATTTTGATATTGTGGGGATGTTATGTTAAAGTTTTTCACGTCAATTGTTAGACAAGTGTTTTCCGCTACACGTGTGGTGTTAGAATGGCTGCACGCACTTGTTGTTCACTCCCGCGGGTGATTGTGGGCTCCTATGTGGTGTTGGCTGCTTAAGTGGCACCAAGTGGTGTCATATCGCATGCTGGACGAAAAATAAAAGCTGAGGGTCAGCTGAACCTGTCAAAAGAAATAGGTTGTGGTGGTTGAGTTTCTCCTCAATGATTCTCACTGCCACAGTGACGATGTTGTTGCTGAAATCTTGAATCCACTAGTACGGTTTTTGTCCAAAGTTTGGTTCTTTTACAAAGTGACATTGGTGTTTTTTCTATTTTACCAACAAGACATTCTCATCTCTCTAATAACAAACTTAAGTGTTTTCTTTAGTGCTGATACAGGTGGTGGGTTAGTAGGAAGATATCTCCCCTTCAAAAAGCACTTGCTTTGTCTGCTCAGTGGCTGTGTGAGTTGTCGTAGAAGGGAATATTGACCTCATCACTGTGGGTGAGATGGCAGCGACACTGTGGCTGACTGGTCTCAATCAGTGATGAGACAGCTTTAACCTGCTCAGCACAACAGAAGTCAACACAATGAGTCTGTATATGGGAAACCAATTAAAAATGTTAAAAATGTTAATGTTATAAGGTAGGGAGTAAACGGCTTCAACTGGATATTTAATGCAGAGATGGTTCTTTAACTTGTTTGCCAAAATTATCTCTGTTCATCTCATCACACTTGTCTTGGAAGTAGCACTGGCAAAATGGCTCATTTTAATTGTGTTCCTGCCTTCTTACAGGACGTGGTGGTTCATCTGGAGCCAAGTTCCGCATCTCGCTGGGTCTCCCAGTGGGAGCGGTCATCAACTGCGCTGACAACACAGGTATTGTACTGTCATGGCTCACATATACATTGCATGTTGCCTGTAGACTGTGCTAGCAATGACAGGTAGTTACAGGAGTAGTTTGACATTTTGCGAAATTAGTCTTACTTGTTTTCTTACTGTGAGTTAAATAAGATCATTACCACTTTTCACGTCTGTACACTAAAAATGTACCTGGAGCCAGCAGTTTCTAGTCAAGCAGCGGAGAGTCCAGGAAGTTACTGTTCCTGGTTAAGAAATAATCTGGCACATAACCCCCCTCCCCCTTAAAGCGGTGAGTTATGTTTTCACACTTTGGGATTTTTGTACAGATTTAACTGATTCTAACTTGTTAATCAATGAGCTTTAGATGTGCTGGTAGGTGTACCTTTGGATGGAGCCTGACCATCTGTTTCCCTGTGTTTCCAGTCTTTGTTAAGCTAACTCAACCAGCTGCTGGCTGTGGCTTCACATTTACTGTACAGACATGAGAGTGGGATCTTCGGACTCTAAGCAAAAGGGCTATATTGAGTTTATTTTAGATTAATTTTGGCACAGTGGTAGATTTGTATTTTTGGCCAGTCTTTTCTCATACCCCCCTTCAAAAAGCACTTGCTTTGTCTGCTCAGTGGCTGTGTGAGTTGTCGTAGAAGGGAATATTGACCTCATCACTGTGGGTGAGATGGCAGCGACACTGTGGCTGACTGGTCTCAATCAGTGATGAGACAAACTGAAGTGCTGCAGCCTGTCATTTCTAAAATGGAAGCATGAATATCAGTGTTCTTCTCCACTCCTTCTCCCGCACTGTCCCCTCTCTCACGTCTGTGTTCTCCCTCCGTCCTTCAGGTGCTAAGAACCTGTACATCATCTCTGTGAAGGGCATCAAGGGGCGTCTGAACCGTCTGCCTGCTGCAGGAGTGGGTGACATGGTCATGGCCACAGTCAAGAAAGGCAAGCCAGAGCTCAGGAAGAAGGGTGAGTGGAATCAACCAGTCTGTCTATAAGTAACTGTAGTGTTAGGGTTAAGACGTTGAGGCAGTTTATTAACTCTCATATGAACTACAGAGGTGTTAGTTTGTGGTACAGGTTGCATTTTCATTGAAATCTGCATGTCTCTGCAGTTAAACTGAAGTAAATGTTGCTAATCTTCAGTGACTGCACACACTTTGACAGGGAAGAGTGTTGATTAGTGTAGTTTACATAAGTTCTAATGAAGTGCAGTAGTGTTTTCCAGTTGTCTCTATTTCCAACAACCATTATTTACAATGTAACAGCGGAGTTCCACTTTTGGAAATGTACACAATGTTATGGCAGTGAAGAGAGAATAGCCATTGAAATTAGCATTAAGGTTATCAGTCACCACTCCATTATAGCAGAGTGTGAGGAACACTGGAAGCACAACCTCATTTACAACTTTATGGGCAGAACAGTAAAAACTCATCCTGGAACACAGTGACCAACAATACAGTGATTATGGATGTTACCCAGTAATCTGTGGATTAATTGTAAGTGAAATAACTTTTTGCTGCCAGTCTCTGTTACAGGTGTGTGTTCTGTGGCTTTGTTCTAACTAATTATCCACACTCCCTCCATCCACAGTGCATCCTGCAGTGGTGATACGGCAGCGGAAGTCGTATCGGCGAAAAGATGGCGTGTTTCTCTACTTTGAAGACAATGCAGGTGTCATAGTAAACAACAAAGGAGAAATGAAAGGTGGGTTTGTTTGGATGTGACACCAGGCTCGTTTTTTGTCTTCATGCTCACTGTTGTGTCTCGACAGTAGGCTGGAATTAGATGTTTTCAGGGATTATCAGTTACGTGATCATGCACAGCGACTGCAGAGCACGGCTGCTTCAGCCACTCTGTAATGTTTGACAGTTAAATTATCACGATATGGATTTTTTTTCAGCCGATAACAAAAACCTATAGTTACCTGCTTCTCATGGCCAGTAAGATAACCGTTAATTTCACATTTTTATGTTTTATAAAGAAGTTTATGGGCTTTGGCCTGTCTCTAGAAAACATCCTGCTGTTTTCAAATATCTGCTGGTGCCAACACTGGCTGCTTCTTTAATACATTTTATACAATACAACTGTTGCAGAACATGTATTATGAATTGAAATCGTTAAAAAGCGCTGTAGTCCAAACTGTGTGGCTCAACCTGACTGCAGCAGTTTGACATCAGGTTTTATCGGCTCTACTAATCGGCTATGATTTCATTATCGGAATAAAAACACAATTATATAAATTTCCCATTATTGACCAATAATTCTGTGGTCTGATATATATCAGACATTCCCATCATGCATGTTCTTGCTGAAATCTTGAATCCAGCAGTACTGTTTTTGTTTGTGTGCTGTAAGATCCAAAGTTTAGTTCTTTGGCAAAGGGGCGTCTATTGATTTCATCAACAGGACATTTGCATCACTTAAGTAGCTACCTTAGGTGACTTCTCAAAGTGCAGATACAGGTGGTGGGTTAGTAGGAAGATATCTCCCCTTCAAAAAGCACTTGCTTTGTCTGCTCAGTGGCTGTGTGAGTTGTCGTAGAAGGGAATATTGACCTCATCACTGTGGGTGAGATGGCAGCGACACTGTGGCTGACTGGTCTCAATCAGTGATGAGACAGCTTTAACCTGCTCAGCACAACAGAAGTCATCATGATTTAGGTGTTGATGCTCTGTTTCATATTGTCATGGATGTTACTGCATTGGCCGCTGTTTGTGGCAGGTCTACTAAAGATTTGTGGCTAGACTTAAACATCTAATGCATTCAGTAATTAAGTTAAAGCTATGTGACATTTATCAAGTCACTTCCCTGCATATATTAAAATGTTCCTTGCCTTTTAATAGTTTCAAGTGCAGCAGTCAGCTGACCCTCATTTCATATGTATTCAACTGAAGTGTGCAGTGTTTGAACTAAAATAACTCTGCTGTCCTTTCTGTATCTGCAGGTTCAGCCATCACAGGCCCTGTGGCCAAAGAGTGTGCTGACCTTTGGCCCAGGATTGCCTCCAACGCTGGCAGCATAGCCTGAGCTGGACCCTGCTCCTCTGTTCGTTTTCAATAAAAACTGTTGGTAATCCAGACTCATGTCTTGGTGTTTTCATTTACACTACGTGTTGAAAAATGAGCTGATGTGTTCTGAATGGATCTGATGCTGTTGTGGAGCATTTGAGGCTTAACTCCACAAAGTAATGGGTATTTGAACAAATGACGTGCTGCATTAAGAGCCTCTTGGTTGGTTTGTGCAACTTCATTCCCCAGCTATGGAAATTTGGCTTGGGGTTACATAGGAAACAAATCTGATGCAATTTCTGTAGGAGCAGTGCAGTGTATTGCTATTATGTACAGAGACTGCTGTATGTACATGTCCACTATACTGTGCAGTCTCTTTTAAATATGGACACTAGTTCGGTCCCGTCTTAAAATGACTTGTCTACACTTGGTCCAATTTACCTATGACACATGAATAAATCAAGCTCCAACTGCCTTATTTTAACTCATCTGCTTGATGCACTCACTCAGAACTACTACAAGAGGGTGTATTGAAACAACACTTGGTAAGGTTTGACGATCTGTAAAAGTTTTATTTCACAACCTTTAACTTACAGATAACCATAATATCTGTACAGTTCACAGTAACTGGTGCTGCTTACAGACGAGATGCACAACAACACGACACATACTTGTGGTGGTGGGGGGGCTTGACGAAAGCATATTTAAGTGCAGACAATTTACCATTCAGACTACAGTAAGACAAACCACTGGAGAGAAGTGTTAAAAACCTGAGTAATATTAAAAACAGTCCTATAGAGCATTAGAACCTAATAAAGCCCAAACCATGTTGACCTCACTGCAGGAACACAGGCTGAGAAAAAACAGTTGGCAGTCACAAAGTGAGACTTAACAGGAATATAACTGACATGTACAGTACATAGATATATACACACATCTAATTAGTCCAGGTAGTGTTTGAATCATCCGTTTTTCTGCTTACACAGCCATTCTCAGCACTGTGTGTATGTGTGTGTGTGTGTGGTCTACTTGGACGTCTGGCCTCGCTCTGCTTACAGACGGAAACCAGCAGGTCCGTGGAGAGAAACCAGGCTTCACCACCTGCACCCAACTCTTGTTTCCCATCTGTCCCTTACTGTACATCACCAGTACATTCACTCCCTGAAGCATCCATGTTCCCCAGTGGAATGATGGGAAGTTTTATGGGGGCAAAGGAGTGTCAAGTAAGTACTTAGGTAGACTGTAGATTTGCCAGGAAGAGATAACAGAGAAAAAATAGTTTCTCTTTATCTCTATTGAACTTGAGGAAAGTTTACACTCCGCCAACCCCACCCACTGTTCCTCAAGATGGCATTATGTTTGCCAAACACATGCATTAAGGCCCGTCCACATCAAGAACCATAACTATAAAGATAACTATAAATATATGGTTTGATAAATCTTTCTAACTCAAGAGGATGATGGAGTCCAAACCACAACTATAACAATAACAGCAGTGGCAAATGATATCGTTTGGAACACTTTCAGATCAATTTAATGAACGATAGAAACACAGACAGCCAATCAGAATCCACCCGGATATACAAGAATAATAATACCAGGGATAATCAGCTCGATACGGAAATACAATAATGTTTATTTACATCTTCCACATAGATAAGTAATTAACTGAAGAACTTTTATCCTGACAAATAGTCTGTATAGCATTCAAGTGCATATTTATTAGTAAGTTAATAAGTTTAGATTAATTGCTGAAGCCATTTTTACTTTTAACTCATGGAGCTAATACTAGTTTGGTTAGGTTGTTAGCTACAGATGATCAAATCTGCGAGGGCAGTTTAATTTAATGGTGACAAAGTCCACGGCCACCGGCGAGAAGTGAGACGCTGCTTTTGTCTGAAATCAAGGACCCATTGTATCAAAAATGACTACAAGTGTCGATGGTAAATCTGACACTGTTATCAGTGTGAACTGCAGATGAGCCGGTGAACTACTGACTAATTATTTCAACTCTCTCATTCATTTATGAAAATGGGACATTTCTAACTCTTGTAACCAACTCTTTTAAATGAAAGTAAACCTAAATTTGATAAAATAGAAAATATTAGAAAAAACTACCAGGTGCCCAAAAGTCATAAATGTGCATGCTGAGAAATGCTATATCTAAGCCCGATTTCTCTCTCCTGATACTAATAGATAAAGTTGGAGTTTATTTGTACCTGCAGAGCCTCTATGAGACATTTATTTAACACGCCACTTCATGGTATCAAATCCAGTCTGGGAATAAACGGACTTCCCCCTCTCCCCTCGTCCCCGGGGGGCTCGGGGCGGGCGCTGGGTGTCAGGCTGGGCTCGGGGCGCTGCTCGCAGGTGGCCTGGGGATGGGTGTGCCACGTCCCGTCCCGGTAGGTGCAGTAGCATACTGTCTGCTCATCGATGTTCACACGCTCCCCCGCTGGGATCACCCTGTTCCCAGCAAAGCAGTTGGGACCTAGAGAGACAGGAGAGACAGCACAGCTGATCACACAAAATCTTTTTTCTTTCTTCTGCTAAGCCTGAGTAGTGAAAGCAGTATACCCATGTTTTGGTATTATGAATGAATGCCATAAAGGCTGGTTTGTCTCACTTACATTTCTTAAAGGAAGAGTTCAGCATTTGTGGAAATACACTTATTTACCTTCTTGTTTTGAGAAAGATGACAAGATTGATACCACTCTCATGTCTGTGTGATAAATATGAAGCTTATGGCTGGAAACAGGGACAAACAGCTGGTCTGGTTCTGCCCAAAGGTAACAAAATCTGCCTCCCAGCTCCTCTAAAGCTAACTAATGCACACGTTCTATGTTTGTTCAATCTGTACAAGAACCTGTAGGGTAAAAATGACAAATTGCGGTTTTATGGATAGTCGTTTGCCGGACAACATCCTTTAATGTTTTAGTTGAGTCTCACAGCTCTCATCAGTGCCGTTAGACAGCTCTTTAAACCCAGTGTACGCTACCTGCGGAGCCACCTGCTGGTGAACATAGTGGAGCATTTAGAAGCTAAAGAGGCAGAGATTTTCTCAGGAGTTGGTAGAGACCAAAAACTGAGCTAGAAGGAGAATAAATATTATTCACAAAGCTGCCAGAAACACGACTCCAAATAAATGCTAACGTGCCCCACCTCATAACTGCTGGAGGTGTAAATAGGTAACTGTTAGCCGTATTGAATTATTAGGTGATAATATGTCAGTGTTGTGTTTACAGCATGTTTCTGCTGCCCCAGAGTGGACATACAAAATCACTGAATGCAGCTTTAGATAAGGCTCTAGACTGTCAGATGGATCACAAAGTCTTTCTTCAATTGTGGTTCAAGTTCATTATGGATGTGTGCATGATATTAATATTAATATTGTATTATTATTATTATAATTAATGTTAATAGTGGTGGACGATACGAGCAAAACACACCATTCCGTAGATGCTATTTCTTTGTCCCTTTAACATGTGGTTGTCATATGTGATGTTTTCAGCAAAACAGTTGTATGTTGTTTGGGCAAAATGTAAACAGTCTGCCTTGAATATAATTTGCATCCCTTGTTCACAGATGGGGGTTCCTTTATTTGGCAGCTACCTGTGAAACAATTACCAACTGCAGTCAGCAGGACAGGAAGCGCAGTTCATCTGATGCCAGAACAAACCGCGTTCGATAAAGCACAGCTGACGTGAGGGAATTTGGCAGCAGCGAAGGGAAAAAAATAAATAAATAAAATGACGCAACAAACCAAACCATCTGCCCCACTGTCTGTCCGGCAGATAAGCAGTAAATATAGAAACTACAACTTAACTACAACTGCCATAAAACAGTGAGGCACTGGGAAGCAGATAGCATGTTCATCTTTTAGGTGGTCATAAAGAATCAATTAAATAATGCCTTCCATTGTATTCTGCAAAAAAGGAGCACATATAATAATAATACTAGAAGAGTTATTATTATCCTGCTGCTATTCTTGTGTGACACGCACACACACACACACACAAATCCCACCAATGTTAGAAAGGGACTTTAATCCCAGTGGCAGTGAAAGCATGTATGACATAACAGTGATGGCTCTGTAAGCTGCAGGGTGTGTGAGGTGACGTAACCAATACACTGTTACAATGACAGCCTTCTTATGATAACACTCGCAGGGGGCATGAGCTTAAGTGTGTGTGTGTGTGTGTGTGTTTGTGTGTGTGTGTGTGTGTGTGTGCGGGCGTGCTAAGGAGCGAGTGAGTGAGATGGGCCAAGACAGCACATGTGTTTATGCTCCTGCTGCGAGCAGCCTGTAGCAGCACAGAGGGCAGTGGCTGACTCGTGTATTTCAACCTGGCCGTACACTGTGCATGGAAGATCATATGCAAGTTAAAGCCCATATTTCATCAACCAAAAGTTTTCAAGGTGGATGGCAAACTGCATATGGAAAGGTTGTTATTATGTTATGATGATTATTTTAACCTCAAAATAAATAAATAATACAGATGCTGCACTCTGCTGTGGGATATTCTACAATGTAATAAACATTATTCGGATTACTTCACCAAACCGCATGGATTCCAATAGTCAAAAGCTGAGATGGCAGCTACTAAGATCTGCTTCAGTAGGTGTTTAGGTGGTGTTGTCCTTCATCATGACTGGATTGAGTAACTGCCTCATTTAGTTCTGTGGACCAAATTTCCAAGAATTCTCTTCTATTATAGACATCCTATTTCACTTACTGTCAGCAAATCCCATGACAAGACCAAAACCAGCCAACAATCATTTCATTTCCCTACCCTCAGGTTTCATCCTCTCGGGAGCATGTTAGTCTTTAAGTTTAATAACTTTCATCGCAATATATCTATTGCACAGTATACACCGTAAGTGAGATGCAAGAGGAACAGATTAGTTATCCTCTGTGGACCATGAATAATCACCACACACATTTAAGGGAACCTAAAATTAGTTTTGGAGATAGCCTGGGGGGAACCCAGCACTGACTGAGTCTTACCAGTCTTACAGATGGGGCAGCAGTGGTTGGATTCGTAGGTGGGGTTGACACAGTGAGGGGCGGGGCAGTCCGAAATGCTGCAGTACACCTCTCTGTTGGCCTCGCAGCGACACCGCTCGCACCTCGACAACTGGAACAACACACAAACAACTTGAATTTCATCGACCTCGAGCTTTAACATTTGGCCATTTGAGCAATCGGGAGGATGGATCAGGGAGGAGGTGGCTGAACCAGCACACCACGTGCACGTGCGTGAGCAGTCGGCAGCTGACCTGTTTCTAGTCTTATTGGACCCACCCTGACTAATACACCACATCACTTACATAAAGCATAGCCGATGTCTAACCCTCAATCCCCACTGAGCACATGTCAGCGTGGAAGCTGGTTGTTGGCATGATGACGCAACAGCACAAACAAGACTGTCCCTCTTTTTATTATTAAATGTTAAGCAGCTAATAGAACTGGCTTGTACCTCACTCACAAACTCTCCTATCATTGTCTGACCAGCTCTACACGTGCCACCTAGAGGAAAAGAAAGTAACAGCAGCAGTTTGAACCTGCAGATGTACAGTTGGTTACAGCTTCTGAAAAACAGGTTTGACATTTCTACTAGTGTCATGATTGCACAATATATTTCTTTCGTTGTCTGTAGATGGCGCACATCAGCATGTCTGCGGGTGTGCACCGCTGCTGCCGTTACTTTTCTTGCAGGTCTAAATCTGTCTGCACTGAGGCACTACTGAATGGTGGTTTTAGGTGACATTGTGTCCTTGTTACACGTGCAATTCTTCAAACCTGTATGAACTGATTCTTGGGGCCAAGTGGAAGCAGCTCAATACGTTTCTAAAGTTGATGTTGTGAACATGTTAGCAAACAGTTGCACTTTTAGGATTTATTTACAGTCATCAATGTAAGTCCAATGTAAGTCTTCTGTTTGGTGCTGAGAAATACAGTGGGTTTAACAGAGCTTTTTGAAAGCAGCTGCCTCCAGCTGCTGGAAATGAAGCTGATGAGAGTGGTGGGACTGAACCAAAACAATGAACTGAAAGACACTACAAAGTCCCACAGAGCTGAGGGGAGCTGCAGATAAATGATAACTTTCTGAGGGGCGCCACTACAAATGACTCCTTTCACATTACACATTGTAATTTGTAATTTGTAAATTGTAAATTGTAAATGTCTGTCTCTTGAGCTGCTAAATATAGTTGCTAAATGTGTCTTTTTTGTTTGGTGCTGAGCAGGTAATAAATCTATGGGTTCGTCACTACAAGAGAGTCTTTTCACATTACACGTAGTCATTTGTTTCTTTGTTAATGTCAACAGTTTGACTAGTGCAGCTTTAAGGACAACTACCCCCCAACAAAAAAAGCATTTCAGATGTGATACATTTCACAAGGTGGGCTACATGAGGTCATGCATTGTTACCTCCCTGTCCCCCTCTGACAGGCAGGTCCTGTGTCAGATCACTCTTTAAGAACTGTATTACTTTAGTTGATATTTTGCACATATGGCACATTTTCCTTAAACAAAACTGTTACATTAATACCACAAACTAAATGACACACATCACATCTGGGCTACTGTGCAGCAGGGTTGGTTTATAGGCAACATATAATGAAGCTGCACACGTAGTCAGCTGCCAAGAACTGTACCCTGGCTTAATCCAGCAATGGTAAAATGCCAATTGTTCAATTTTCCATGTGAACGTAATGATAATCTAATATTAATATAACAAAATATTGAATATAACACTATTGGGTAACAGACACTTTTAAGGTTACACGTCAATAATTTGATGTCATGCAGACAAAAGAAGCAAAAAGCACAAACAAAACAGACGGCAGCACACACAGTGGGACACACAAGCTCAACGTGTAGCGCCTGCACATGTAAACTCCTAAAGCACTCATATGTTAATGATAAATAATATTCTGACACTTTATTGTGCAGAAATGTCACATAACGCACGATCACTGCGCGGCTGCCTCGTGAAGTCCCTCTGGAGCTGAGTGCGCTCGTGAAGGAGGGGGGGGGGGGGGGGGGGGGGGTAGAAGTTTGGATGCGTCTCACCCTGAACTCCTCGAGGAGCCGGTACGTCTTGCCCCCGTAGACGCAGACCCTGGCCATGGCCTCGCACACCGGGCAGCACGCCCTGTACCTGATCCGCGTGCACCGCGGGTGGACGCGCGGGCACCGGGGCCGCACGCACACGGGGCCGTCCGCGGTGCACGTGCAGGGGCACGCGGCGGGGCTCGGGTAGTAGACCTCCCCGAGGCCGTAGACGAAGCCGTGGTCGTCGATGCACCACTTGCCCCGGTAGTCCCCGAACTCGTAGTCCAGCTCGCTCTTGGAGGAGTACTCGGCCGCCGCGAGCCCCGCGCCGCGCCGCGGAGCGCCGGGCGGCGGCGGCGGCGGCAGCAGCGGCAGGGCGAGCGCGAGGGACAGGCAGCGGAGCGCGCGGTGCAGGTGGCCCATGGTGACCGACACGGAGCGCGCGCGTGTGCGTGCGCGTGCGTGCGTGCGTGCGTGTGTGTGTGTTGTGTGTGTGTGTGTGTGTGTGTGCCTCTCCTCCCACCGGGACGCGGACACGGGCGCGGACCTGCAGGCTGACCTCCGGTTCATCCGCTCACTCAGAGTCATTGATTTTATAATGGGAAATTCTTTGTAAGCCTTGAGATGTACCATCTCCTGTTCAAGGGGGGCCTCAGCGATAATTAAACCGTACATAATAAACCATTTGAAACAAAAATAACAACTAGATCCTTCAACGACGCCAAATGACAGAAGAATACTAATATACTAATACTAAATAACAGACGTACAAAATCGGGAGGTCATACTCAAACAGAGCATACAAATGGATCAATCTGTCATAGGTTATAAAAGAGCATTAATGTCAGTGATCGCATTAAGCAAAAAAAGTCATATAAAGAAATAATTAAAGACATGTCATTATAGTCACGCACAGCTGAGTCTATAATAAAAAGACAGGGCATTTTTGAACAGGTTGAAAGATGATATGGATCGAGTATTTTCAGATTATTCCAATCAGAGGGAGCTTTAAACATAAAGGCGTTCTTATTTATTTATTTATTTTTGCACAAGTAAGACAGAACTATCGTGATTAAGTTGTATTAAAGGATTAAAAAAGGATTCTGCTGGTGAAATTAAAAGACTCAACAGGACGTAATGGACATGTTATAAAGACATCACCTAAAAAAGAGAAGGTTTATAGGTGGAAACAGACAATAATTATATATTATAACACATTAGCACAGCAATGTGTTATAAAAAGAAAAAAAAGGCAAAAATTGAAAAAGTACAAACTGTGGTTTAGAGTTAACAAACATTTGCGATGAACCCAACTAGGTTAAATAATGGATGATGCATGACTGGATATTAATTAGTGCAGGATGCATCGTGAACTCCTGTTGCTCGCCATTAATAAATGATCAATTCAAGTGTGTGATTAGTGAACACCTAATAGGCCTTTTTGTCTCAGCAGACTTTTTGACTTGTCACAGCAGGAGAAGCACAGCTGTTAGTTACTGATCACATTAACCAGGGGCTCCGTCACAGTGCGACAGCACCCTGAGAATAACTAAAGCAGCTAAATGGAATTCAGCCATCATTCACTTGATTGTTTACACCCTGCACTTTTCCTACTGTGACAAGACAAAATGTCTGCTGTGCATCAAGGCCTGGTAAACACACAGAAAGCCATGGGGCCAGGTGAGATTGTTCCAGCGTGGAGATTTGGTTGTTGTCAGCCGGTCTTCTGTGTGCTTAATGGGAACCTTCAACAAACACACTGCACAGAATGTGGGACGTGTAGTGTGGTCAGTACAGGGGCCGCCAGGGGCCCAAACAGGGAAATCTCAGTTAAGTTTGGAATGGTAAACCTGTTGTGAGTTCTATTTTACTCCCCCCAAAAAATTGTCCAAATTTGAGCTCAACCTTTACTCTCTTACAACAAGAAGTTTGATTAGTTCTTTTCTGTGCCTTGTGCTTGGGAGCCCCCTGGTGGCCAGGGGACAGTATAAAGAATCAGCATTTAACTGGTTTTATTTAAACTTTTTTTATGACATATATGTATATACACATATATGTACACACATATCCATATATGTATATACATATATATATTTGTATATGGTGTGTGTATGTATATACACACCATATACAAATACATATATATACATACACAGTATATTACATATATCATACATATATAGTTTATGTATTTAGAAGTATGCATAACATGCACAAGAAGAAACTGAGATTCAACAAAATAAGAAAACACTGGATTTACAGGATAAAAGCATTCAGGCAGCATAAAACAGTATAATTTCTGCATAAAGGTGCCTGTTGCTGTACAGAAAACCTGCAGCCGCACTCTTTAACCATACAGATTATTATTTAGTTTTACTATGGACATGTTTATCCTTCAAATGGACCACAATTTTCATACTTGAACAATGCGGCCACAAGCACATAAACACAAAGTGTTGACATTCATTGTTTTTTTAAGGAGATTAACTTAAAGGGTAAAACGATATTTCCAGGGTTTCACTCTGGCCAGCAGGGGCCCACAGCAACCGCGTCCCTGTGCTAACGCAGGTGACAAGTCTGACACAGACGCATGCTCACATTCACATCTACACACCACTTTTACTACATATACTACAAACAACATATAAAGAAAATATGAGGAGAAAAAAAAACAAGGTCAAAAGACTGAGAAATCATCTTTATTTGGATAGATAAGTTCAGACAGTACAAAAGAAAGATGCAAAAAACCGAGGCATATTACTAAAAACAGTCCAATTCAAGTAAGAAAACAGTCCTTTAAATGCACAAGTGACTGAGGTTACATTTGGATGAGGGTAGCGTGTGCATCTCTCTGCTGAAGTTAAATGCATGTGGCGTCAACAGGAATATGCAGTCTAAAGGAGGAACGTCTTTAAAAAACAGCCTCAACTCGTAGTGAAGCTCTTACTGATTAAATGCTAATGAGCATGTGTCCGTTCTTTCTACATAAATGTGATGAGTACAGGGGAACAAACATCCATGTCAACTTTTTACACTCAATGCAAGTCATTTTATTGTCCACAGATTTTTAAAAGCACCTTAGAGACATGCCCGTCTTCTTTTTTTTGTTTCTTGCGCTAATCATGCGATTTGTCCTACACTTTGTTACATTTCAAATATGAACTTCCTTCGGCCTCGACTCTGACTGAGACTTGCAGGATTAAGGTTAGTATTAAGTATAGCATGCAGAATGTGGGTGCACATAACTAAAATGTGCCTTCCTCCATACTCACTTCAGACCTGGGAACGTTCATCTGCACTATCACAAGATGTGCCGTCCCCAGTCAGACTTAAACGTGTTAGAAATGACATGTGATTCAAGAGTACAGGTTTAATACGAAGGCTGTATTTGATTATATTAATCTAAAAAAGGTTCCACTAGATTTCTAAAAACACAAAGTAACAGTAGTAGTTCTGCAAATCACACAAACTGATAAACTACAAAATTCTGAGGTTTTAAATGGGGGGGGGGGAAAGGTTGAGGTCTTTCCATGCGAGAGGTTGCCTTTTATCACCAGAACATATGCTGAGCTTTCAGACATTTCACGCTCCAAACACGAGTTATGTTACGTACTAAAACCCCTGGAGTTTGCATTACGAAAAATATACGGGCTGATTTAAAGGTTTATACATCAAGACTGCGCAAAATACAAGTATGTGGAACTCAAACACTTATTCCACATCCAACAGTACAAAGTCTACACAGTGGGAATTATTTGAGGTTTGCATACAAACGTTGTATGTAGACGAAAAACACAAGCTACTCGCTCCCATCACTTCCTCCTGGCGTTGTACACTAGTAAGCGTTGTGGAAACGCCACATACGTTGCCGCTTGAAACAGTAGCGGTGGTTACATGTGCCCTTCACAAAGTAGCACAGGGATGTAGATTTACATCTTAAACAGGGAGAGGGTTTAACAATGAGTTCAAAAATAACTGAAAAATAAAAAGGGCAACTATTTTGATGATTAATGAACTGTTTCAACCATTTTTTAAGCACAAATAGTAAAAGAAAAGATGCCATGTCACATGTATGTGTGAACTGATCATCTTTGGGTTTTGGACTTCAAGACGTCACCCTGGGCTCGGGGGAAGTTGCGATTTACAAAATTTCACTTTTTGTGGGGAGACGTTTTATAGACTAATGGTGAAAATAATCTTTAGCTGCGGACCTGTTTTATCAGCTCTGACTGTGGCCAACTCAAGCAGACATGACCCTGCGTCAAAGGTCAGCTGTACTCGCTAATGTTATAAAAATGGACCCTGCCAACTGGAAATGTATCAGAGGATTAATGGATGGATTTTGGACAATGAACAGGAGCAGACAGCAGTACGGGGTTAGGGATCGAGTTAGACACCTGTAGATGACGTCCAGGCAGCCAGGGTTACTGCTGAACATTTGCCATTTTACAGCCCAGGTATCCCGTTCAAAGTCTGTATGTGGTTATTTTATACTAAAATAAATGCATCAGGTATTAAGATCAGACAAAAGGAATGGCTTGTGCGATGCCTGGAGCACAAACTGTGTCGGGTCAAATGTTGTACTCTTTGGTGACATTTCAGTTCATTCTTTCACATCATCAAACCAGGTATGCTGGGTAAATTTAAAAGGAGGATTTAAGTGAAATCCTGTTTTCCCCTACAGGGTCTTGATGATGAAAACCCTACGTCAGTCTTGGGTGAAATAACATGTTAACTATTTATTGACCATACTGTCGGGCCCTCAACCATTCAGCACTTCTCATTCACAAAATCTGTTACGATAGAGCCACCGTACAAGTCCTGCTTCTTCCACACCTGCTGCCCAACCACAGCCCCAGCTGCTCTGCCCAGAGGAGGAGCACAGGAGAGCTGCAGCACATAGGACTTCTACAGCTACCACTGTGTTTAACAAACTATTACATATCATACTGCTGGCTGCTCTGGCTGGGGGGCAGTAGTGGTGGTGGTGGTGGAGGGGGTGGTTCTTCTGAAGCAGGGGGAGGCGGAGGTGCTGCGGCAGCCACACTGGGGGTAGTTGCACCGGGGTTTGCTTCCTGAGCCGCTGGGGGGTCAGGGGCCGCCGGGGCTGCCGGTCCTGCCGGTCCGGGGGTGCTGTCTGAGGAAGGGGGGGGCATGCTGTTGTTGCTGCTGCTGCTGCTGCTGCTGTCGTCGCTGGGGGCATTGCTGATGGGAGTGCTGCTCTCCCTGGGGGGCTCGGGGGGAGGGGTTGCTTTATCAGAGGCAGAAGAGGGGGGGTCAGATGGAGGAGGTGGAGCAGGCTGGGGGTCTGAGGGGGGCTCTGCAGGCGCTGCCTCATCTGGGGAGGGAATGAAGGAAAGATATCAGACTGATGTTGGAACATGATTGAAAATGACTTCAGTGATATTTTGGCTTTATTCTAGTGATCCTCAACAATTTCCATGAAAAGACCAAAACCAAATGTGTGTTCATCCGTCTTTCAATAGCTTCCCACTTCCCTACCCTGTCTGTGGCTCTCAGCTCCAAACCCATTGGTTCCTACTGAAGATGTACATCTTGTACTTTTTTTTTTGGGAAAAGGCTCAGTGATTTTCTAAAACGGCTGCTCATTATATTTTTAATAAGCCTTATTACTCAACTGGAAGGAAAAAGTGCTTTTGTTGGGGACTATTTTCAGCTGTGGATTAATGCGGCATTTAGTTCTGCTGCTCAATTTTTATTTTCCAAAAAAAGAAAAGTCAAAAGTATGACAATGTTATAGGAGTGAAATCTGAGGAGTCATCTTTTGTTTGTTTTTGGACAATAATGGACCCCTATAGCACAAAGTTATTAGGATACATCACACACACACACACACACACACACACACACACACACAAAATCAGCCAACTCAAAGGAAAATTTAACTTAAAGTGTGACTTGAGTTCAATTCATTCAACTGATTAAAAGGAAAACTTTTCGTAGACACTGTAGGTACCTGTTTCCATTGGTGTGGGCTTGTCCTCTTCCTTGGTCCCTGAGGTTGGATTAGATGTGCTGCTAGCATTAGAGCTGCTCTGCTCCGCAGCTTTGTTTCCAGCAGTCTCTTGCTGCTGTTGCTGTTGTTGTTGTTGTTGTTGCTGCTGCTGCTGCTGCTGTTGCTGCTGCTGCGCCTGCTGAGCAGCCTTCTCCGCCTGCTCGGCTGCTTCGCGCTCCCTCTCCTCCGCCCGGCGCCTGGCCGCCTCTTCGGCAGCAGCCATCTCTGCGGTTAGCTTCTCCATGTCCACCTCAACCTTCTGACTGCACAGCTGGAGACATGGGGAACACTAGTAAAACAACAGCTTCAACAGAACTCGATTCTCCACTGAAGTTGTCTTCAGACTGAATGCAAAGCCAAAGTAGTGAGAACAAGAGGCAGATTCACAGATGGGTGTAAATTAAGTGGGTAGTTCAGAATGAACACTCCTTTTATCTCTGAAATCATAACATCTGAGAATTCAATTCATACTACATGACTGATAATCATCTTCCTTTGTGTTTAGGTTCATATTTAGTTCAGCAGTAATCAAATAACATGAATTTATGTTTACACCAGATGGACGTTTAGTGAACTGTAAGGACACCTCATTGTTAAGTCTCACTCAGCTGTCTCTAGGTAAACTCTGCTGTACCCGCTTAAGTTCAGTGTTGAACGAGTCCGTGGTCTCCAGGAAGCGTCTTTTCTTGTCTTGGTGGCGATCTTCGATCTGCAGAAGTTCTGCCTCCAGCTTCCTCTGAAACACACAAGACGTTCATTAGTACAGGACAAGTTTTACAATAACAAGGGCTGTGTCCTAAGAGTTGATGACTTGAGTCATTGGTGGAGAAGACCCTGAGTCGAGTCACATTTTGTCAATCGAATCACTGCGTTTTTTTGTTTTTTTTTTGCTGCGTCACTGTGTGCAACAGCATGGCAGGTTGTAAACTTTACAACTGTGATGGAAGTATAAAAAGGGTAATAGTAAAGTGTCTTTTGGCTGCTCCGACTCTCAGCTCTGGTGTCGGCTAAACTACTTTCAAACAACTTCCTCCGCTGCCGTTCAGTGTGACTGCCGACATCTTTAAAGAGAAATAAACAAGTAGGCCTATCCTGTTGAGGAAGAGATGTCTATTTAGTAGTGGGCAATGCTGTGAATTTGTTTTAAACTGCTTGTTCCCATGACTCTGTTGTATTTGATGAACTATTGACTATATTAAGGTGGTCAAAATCATCACTGAAACTCAAGCCAATGGATTTTTTGCTAGATCGAAACATTTTCTATGAAAAAAAAAAAAAAAGGGGGGAACAAATCTGATTCAACTGACAAAATACTGAGTTGGATACAGCCTTAACAATATCAACGCCTTCCCAATTGGGGAAAAAAGGAAAACAGCTAACGAGCGCCTCTCACATAAGATCCTCCGGGCCCCATGGCAGAGAATATGTCCATTCAACCTACCTGGTGCACCATTAGAGACTGGACCTGCCTCTTCAGGACCTGCATGCGGGCTGTGGTGACCACCGAGCGGACATCAGGCACCACGATCTCACTGAGGATGTCACTGATCAGTCGGTGGTTCCTCTGGAAGCGTGCGGCTGCCGTGTGCTTCACTGAAAATCCATCGTCATAGTCTGGACGGAGGAAAGAGACACTGTGACCACCATGAAGGAGCAGGTTAACTGCTTACATTTACACACGCTTTAAAAAGGTGTCCTTCCTACAATGACCATCAAAGCATTTTATATGTTTAAAGTGCAAAAAAGAGAGAAAAAAAAAAAATCCAATTAAAAACAACTGTGCTCTCAGTTGTACCACTACTCTCATTATAAACACACTGCCTTTCGCTTTTTGAGCAATTTTTAAACACCTTTGATGTCTTGATTGATGCACTTCCTAAATGATTTTCAAACACCCATATCTAGAACTTACCGTCAGGGTCTTCTGCGGGCTGAATGCTCATGTACGGTTCTCCTTTGTCCATGCGACTCTGCCTCTGTCTGCTTTCCTCCTCCATGGCTGCCTCGGCCCGGTTCTTAGCGTTGACGTAGGCCAGGTAGGCAGGGGAGTTGTGGTACGCCTTCAAAGAATCGTTATACTCAATCTGTGGAGGGTGGTTGAAAAAGCAAGTAAGCCGAGCAAGATAAAACGATTACCTGTCTGGTCCTACAATCTAATAATCGTTTCTGTTAAACTTCATTTGTTATCATCTTTACACATTTTTGTGCATTTTTATTGTCTTGAGAAATAAAAGGATACTTCACCCAAAATCTATTTTTGAGCATCAAACCCTCACCCCCTATACACTTCTATCATATCATACTGACAATGTTTGTGTAATTCACAGTATCTGAAGATCTACAGGTTTTTTCTTTTCCACCAACACAATTTGCTTTCAAAGACTTACAGACAACCGACCTGTGCACACAAATAAGAACACTGCGAAGTACAGACGGTACAGCGCAGACCCGAACCTTGGCACCGATTAGGACACTCACCTTCTCAGCCTCGTACTCGTTCAGGTAATCCTGTTTTTCTTCATCGGTCAGGTCCCTCCACATCCCTCCGATAATCTTTCCGATCTCCCACAGCTTCAAGTCCGGGTTGGACGCCTTCACTTGGTCCCATACCTTGCATGTGCACACAAATACAAGTGCACAAACAGGAACGTGGCCACGCACACACAAACACACAGACAAAAACAACATATGGTCACTATAGGGCAACTGCAGTTAATGTTGACTTGGGCTACTATTAGTGTAGGAAATAAAGGGGGAAAAGTGCAAAGGAAAGAATTAGCTCCAAAATGACAAATCTATTGGACATAATTATTAACTTCATAAAAGTTAAGCACATATTGTGTGGCAAAAAGACTGGATGGAATGGAAATGAAATATTTCTGAAGACAGAATCACAAGTGTTATGGCAACATGAATTTTTAGAGTAGATTTTGTCTTTATGCAGTAATCAATGTTAAAAATGCAGCTCTAAAACTAGAGAAGCAGCAAAGCACAAGGACAAAAAGAGGGAAATGAAGGCAGGATCATATCATGCTTGCAGAAGGAAACACAAGGAGATGTCTTTTTTTTTTTTTTAAATCGTTGACAAACACAGCAAGCTACTGTAAGCCAACGGGAAAACAGAGTGGAGAGGCTCCACTAGGTGGTGAGGTGGTGGTGAAGGCGTCATGGCTCGGCTGTTTCCCACCCTAAAACCCCTGCAACATTTCAGGGGATGGGAGGACAAGCAGTAAAAGCAGACACCGTGGATGGGTGTCTTACCTTCCTGCTTACCTTCCGGCTGTACCGCATGTAAGGCATCAGTGGCTTGTCCGGAGGTTTTGGAGGCTTTGGGACGGTGATGCCTGAGGAGTTCTGTGGAAGGAAGGGAGGAAAAGAAATAAAGAAAGAGAAAATTGTAGATATGGGGGAAATAAATCAAAAAAGGGACAGAGAGAAGAGAGAAAGGCAAACAAAACTGTCATAAAACATCAGCTGATCATGGTGAGGCAAGTGAAGAGGTAAAATAAGAGGTGTACATGTAAACATGACAACATGTAACTCTGAAGTGGGCCTGAATGTTTTCTTGCAGCTGGATAAATACATTTATGATTCATGTCAATTAATTTACATGCATGTATGGATGTCAGCGAATTTTAGCAGCCAATGGCTCTAAGTATTTTTAGAGACTGTCCAAAAGGAATCCAACCATTACAAGGGGGAAAATGGTGTTGGTGTCTTATCTATGGGGTTGGCTGGCTGGCAGGCAGGAAGACACAGCCATGTGAGTTTTGTGGCTGAAACACCAGGAACTCAATCAGCCATTGATCACCCTTGTGTGCATTTCTGCTAGCATTTCCACTTTATCTAAATAGATAAAAAAGTTCTGGTCTTAATGTCCAAGAACTGATAGGAAGCGCAGGAACATTACTCACTTTAGGACCAAAATAGGTCAGACGGTCAAAATAAAACCAAAAAAAAATACCTGTTAATAGCAATGTTTTCCAAAATGTCCAACTGCAGGTGTCTTTTTCGTTCTGACCAGAAATGTGGGCTTTTCTTTTGGGCAGCATCTCTACCCCAGCCTACCAAAGTGTTGGTTGGTTGATTGGTTTACAACGCACAGAGCTGACCGTAAACAGGCAAGAGGCCATGTGTCACATAAAAATAAATTTAAAACCCCAATTGAGATGCATATTCCTAACACATGTCCAAAGACTGCTCCTAAAACCAGAATAGCATTGGCAAATCCCACATGTCTACAAAATGCTACATTTGGAATAAGGCCTCTTTCAGAATATACAAACGGAATATGCAGTTTACTTGACCCGGATCAAATTCAGAACATTGTCATATTAACAGGTTGTGTCCAGTGCAAAGACTTGGTTACAACAAGAAACCGCACTAAAAAGTATGGAGAATTTCTTTTATCCTGACAAACTTATGTTGTATTTAAAATACTTGACCATCATGGCTGGTGAGAGATCTTTTGTTTGTAAAAAAACATTAGTTAGATTAGATAGATTCATTTTGCACAGGAAAATGCAGAGATACATTAACACAAGGGTTGCATTTTGACTCTTGTACCTTACAAGCAGAAACCACACAGAGATGTAGAATTCATGCATTCATAAACAGAAAAATAGAAAATGTATAGCCTGATGTTACTGTCCTTTGTTCTCAAAGCTTTTCAGGGGCAAAAAATGGATTGGTAAATCCTCAATCACAATGATTGATTATGTTTTCCACAGTCATTAAAAAGTTCCCACAGCTGTTTTTATTTACTAATTGAATGGAAGTAATTACTAAGGTTACAAATTAACGCATTAATTTCAAATAATTAATTATAAAACAATACATTTGTTTAAAAAATGAACGCAAGTTAACGCATACAATATAATTTAATGTTTTTGATAATGAATTGATGTACCGATATTTCGATGAGTTGCTGTGTGTTGGATAATACTACCAAAATTGCCAAATAACCCAACCGTCGCATTTTGCCACACCGTCAGCCATCATGGGGTTCAGACACTCAAGGGGAGAGGCGGGGGGGCTCTGAGCCTTTGAGAGCAGTGCTCTGAGCACCCAGGGAGCCACTGACAATTTATTGATTCAAATGACCCCTTTTAATATTAGTATTCTGTGCCGTAGTCATGTGCCACAATAATGTCATGTTTTTGAGTTGAAATATTCTTATTTGGGGCAAATCAAGCAAATATAGCTATATATGATTAATTCAGCATATCATGCGATTAGTTAAATAATAAAATTTAAATCGATTGACAGCCTGAGTAATTATGTTTGGTGTAAGTGACATTAAAGTGCTGTACTGCCTAGCTTGAATAGTCTAAATGAGTCAATTTAAAACAGATACTCAAAATATCCCTTCATACTTTCATTTATTCTACACTTTCCAAGAAATGTCACTTAAACTTTGTTCTTTTCTGGTATTATGACAATACAAAATGTCACGTCGGAACTGTAAGCACCAGTAATTTAAAAAACGAAATGTTATCTAACTATAGCTAAATTATTGCACTAAGCACCCTAGTAATAGTTAGCGACTACATACCACAGATTTCTGTAGTCATGTTTGTGACGTTTTACTAGCAAAAATAACCAACAGTCCTAATGATTACAAGTAAAACTTGTTAGCCTAACAGAGCTGTTTGATCATGCACTGAGCCCAACTGTGGCATATTTCACTATGACTGGGAAATGAGAGTGACTGTTTTAAAAACAAAGGGTGGGAGTCGTAAATAATCTGCTGCTATAAAACTGAACAGAATAACTCCCTTTCTCATCTAAAACCCAAATGACTTCTGTCTAATGAAGTGATAATTCTACTATCTAGAAGATTTAAGAAGATGCCATCACTACAAAACATCTTAACTCCCTTTCTTCTGTTCAAATGTGTCACTGATCTGTTGATCTATTTACATCTTTTATCCCTCTGGTCTAAACCCAGCCTTTGAGTGCATTAGCCCAACTTTCCAAGCCTTTTTGATGCTCCTTTCTTTCTACTTTTCCCCCATATATGTGCCCCTGTATTACTACCCTCTCTCTTATCCTGCATCCATCCCCCTTCTGTTTTTTTTTTCCAAATCCCTCCATCAATTCATTACCCTGCTGGAGCCTCCGGAGCTCCCTCCCAGCCGGAGGTTGTTGTAGGCCAGATGGCTGTAAGGGTTGTAGCCCACAAACCCTGGGGTGGAAGGCATTTGCTGATGGAAGACAAATGAGACAAAACACGAATGAGAAATGGCTTACAAACAAGAGGAGGAAGAGGGATAAACATAAATAAGTGAAAAGGGGGGAAAAACATGAAAATATATGTATACTGTTTTGCTTGTTCGTTTTCCATGACGTCATCGTGCCAGGTAAAAAAAGGCAACTGGCTTACAGGCTGGCATTCAGAATGAATGCACAAAATGCATGCATGTAAATCAGTTGAGATCAGCTCAGATCACCCCTAGTAAGCACAAGTTGCATTTCATTGGCCATGTGACCGCACCACTGCATTTCACCTTTAAACTTCAATGATGTGCCCTGCTACCAAATTTAAGGAAATGAAAAGCATCACAACAAGCATGTTTATTCCATAACTGTTAACACATCAGATTTTAAAGTAATGTGTTTCCCCCAGTAGCAATAATCCTTTGTAAAAGTACAAGATGCACACTAACCCCCCTCTGCGCAAGACCTTAAATAAGTGGTGGTATGAAAGGAAAAGCAGAAGTGAGAGTGATGATGGAGAGCTGAACCTCCGTGTGTCCAGACAGAGAGAAAGAAATTAAATGAAAGCAATAAAATGTGGAAAAAGAGGGAGCAAGTTGGCAAGAAAAAGATTCAAAAAAAAAAAAAAAAAAAAAAAAAAAAAGAGTGTACAGAGCTAACATGGCCCTTTGGCCACTAAACTGTAATTGTTGAGACAGAACAGAGTTGGACACTTACGGTTGTCGGGGCAGGGGGAGGGGGAGGGGCGTAGGATGGTCGTTCTGTGCGAAAAAGAAAAAAAGAAATGTTAGCCAGTTATTACAACAACCTACTGCATATGGTTGATTATTATCTAATTTTTGCCTCGATAATACTGCTATACAGCAAATCCTAAACATTGATGATTCCAATTATCAGTCGAGGAGCTTGGATTCAAACCTCAGTTTGTTTTTTTTCGCCACATCATTGTTCAGTCTTGTTTCAACACGACCTAACTGATGCCCTCGGCTTCAGAGCTGGACTTTTGGCAGCTAAACTACATGTGAGCCAGACACCGGCACGCTTCCTCTACTGCCAGTCGGATGTCTTAACATCACAGGCGACGTGCAAAGGAACTAAAACAAGACTAGTATAGGCTACTGTAATTTTAAACATGAGTAGCTGCTCTGTAGCAGTACTGGACGGAAGTCATTAGTAATTTAGTAGGCTATTTCTAAAAAAATAACAATGTTTTAATTCTACTGATACATTTAAAAGCAACTTCTGAAAATCTGAACAGCTCTACACCCATTACTGTTGACTGGCTGGGGGCATCCCTAGAGTATCAACATTTTGTCGCAAAAAAAACATTGTTGTGGAAGGACCGGGCGGTGATGTAAACTGGACTGATATGACACTACCTCGAGAAAGATAGACAGAATACTTTATTATTAAATATGCCTAAACAGATTCTCAGACAAGCATCCATGTCATCATCAAGCACTACATCAAAGGTGAGGGTGCCTTAAATTTCTACATACGATGACTCTGCTTTAGTTAACAGACTCAAGACAAAACGCAGGGTCAGTAGACCTGATCGTGTATGAGAGGGGAATAACCCTGTACACATGATCATACCATGTCCTCCCTCCCGGATTGTGTTCATTCTATACTCATAGGCCCACATCTAGGGTGGGGGTTATGAAAGAAAGCAAAGGAAAAGTGTAAACTATTCACTGAAGGTTACTATCAAATCTATCACATCTGCTCCGTGCTCTAATAAAGGGAACCCCGCCGCCACCATTGAAGTGAACTTCCGTTAGTACTCTTGATAACATGCATGTTTACTTACTTGACATCGTCGCTGGAGATCTGGGCTAAGCAGTGCAGGCTATTTCCATATTGCTAACCTAGATAAATAAAAAAAAAACATGGGGGTAAAATTAAAATCAGCCACACCAATTAGCTCGACTACATTCATGCAGCTATCGCCATTATTCCTTTGGCAGACAAGTTAGCAAAAAAAAAAGACACCGGTAAATGACTGAAAATGACTAACGCAGACGACGATTAACAAGAAACAATGGCTGACAGGCTCAAGAGGCGAGCGTACCCAGCCAGGCCCTCTAGCCAAACCCGCTAACACAAAGAGACAACCTGCCCCATAATAATGTTGAAGCTGATGTCTAAATTGAAAGATTTCGTAGCAATTTGGTGCTAAAAATAAATAAATCGGCAAACCACCAAAGCACGCGTCTGTGCAGGCCGGTGGACGCGTGCGAGCGGCTGCTCGGTGTTTGAATTAACGCAGCCGTTGCAGCGAGGCTAACGGACAACACAAGCGCCGCACATGGGGCCCTCCGGCTGCCCGCTCGACATACGCGAGCTATCGGGAAAGCAAACACGTTTTAAGTCGCCTTTACACCAAAGTTGGAAAACGGTAAAAATGTAATATTTTCGAGTAATTATGTTGTAAACATACTCACTCGCTCGTCCTTTGTTCCCTCCGCAGGGCCGCTGGTTCCGCCTTTCACACTCAGACCGGAAGTGTTCGATTTGTTCTGGGCGGCGGAAAGGATGTTTTCAGAATAAAAGCCTAGTTACTTCGAACTAGACAGTTATTATCAATAAATACATCAGTGAAAAAATACCAGGTTCTTAAGTCAGCAATACTCCAAAATACACATACACATTTTCAGACAAAATTGGACTTTAGAGTTCAGGTTGTGAAATCAATGGCCAATAATTATATGGCAGAAATGTGCATGTTTCTCAGAATTGACCCAAATAACTCTCCAAAACCCAGTATTAAAACATAACTGCAAACTTTGAATTCTACAAGGAATAACACAGTCCCACACCAATGTCCCATGTCTGAGGACTAATCTGTTTGACGTGGCAATGCAGACTTTGTTAAATGTATCGGAATCGGAATTGGGTTTATTGCCAAGTAGGTTTTCACATACAAGGAATTTGCTGTGGTGTATTGGTGCGTAAAGTACAGACAAGACAAGTAGGTATACATAAGTGTCGTATTTTAAAGTACTACAGTGCTAGTGCTAAGTAAGTATAATTTACAGTACAGAATATGAACAGAAAATTACTAAATATGTGCTATGTGTCTTTTGTAGATGATAATGAATAATGAATAAAACTAAAACTGCGAGGAATGTGCAAAATATTGAGTGTGTACAGTTTAGTATAGACTAAAGTCCACAAGTGTGCGTTAATGTAACGCATTTCGCCGGGGGTCTGTGCGTTGATGTAACGCGTAGTGTCTGTTTGGGGATAAGGGTCTGTGTCAGTGGGGGTCCCAGGCCTTGTTGATCAGGCCAGCTGCAGACAGGAAGAAACTGTTCTTGTGGCGAGAGGTTTTGGTCCTGATGGACCGCAGCCTCCTGCCAGAGGGGAGAGTCTCGAACAGTTTGTGTCCAGGGTGGGAGGGGTCGGCCACAATCTTCCCTGCACGCCTCTGGGTCCTGGAGGTGTACAGGTCCTGGAGAGATGGTAGATTGCAGCCAATCACCCACTCTGCAGAGCGAATGATACGCTGCAGTCTGCCATTGTCCTTGGCAGTAGCAGCAGCGTACCAGACGGTGATGGAGGAGGTGAGGATGGACTCGATGATGGCAGTGTAGAAGTGCACCATCATCATCTTCAGCAGGTTCTTCAGCTGCCGCAGAAAGTACATCCTCTGCTGTGCTTTCTTGGTGATGGAGCTGATGTTCAGCTCCCACTTGAGGTCCTGGGAGATGATGGAGCCCAGGAAGCGGGCGGAAGAGACTCCCCAGTCAACACTGTGGAGTCTCTCAGGGTGATGGGGGTGAGTGGGGCTGGGTCCTTTCTGTAGTCCACAACCATCTCCACTGTCTTGAGAGTGTTGAGCTCCAAGTTGTTCTGGCTGCACCAGGTCACCAGATGGTCAATCTCCCACCTGTAGGCAGACTCATCCCCACCAGAGATGAGCCCGATGAGGGTGGTGTCGTCTGCAAACTTCAGGAGCTTGACAGACTGGTGACTGGAGGTGCAGCTGTTGGTGTACAGGGAGAAGAGTAGAGGGGAAAGAATGCAGCCTTGAGGGGAACCGGTGCTGATGGTCCTGGAGTCAGAGACAAAAGAGAATGAATGTCCCGTAAAAGCGATGAAAGTGGGAATTAAATCCACAGGGGTTGTAGCCCTGATGTTCATGAGCTCTTCTCTGGTGAAAGAGCTCCCGGTGCTGCAGCAAAACACATTGTTTACACACAAAACAAGAAAAAATAACGCGCATCAACACACCGAGGCGACCGTCTGCGGCGCCATCCATTTGTTGTTCAGACAAAGCCAGACATATAAGATACACATATAAGCACCTTTCATTAAAAATATGCTAGTGGATTTTCATTCCATACAGTTTCCTCATGCATTCTCATTAAAATGCAAGGTGCACCTAGCTGATGATGTGCAGGGTGCAAAAACATATTCTTCCCTGCTGGTATCACACAAAGACAAGGGTATGTAGAGATCCTGCTTTTGCAGCAAAAGTAAATACTTTTTATACCAAAGATGCCTCATTGATCACATTTAGCTTTAGGGGACAAACTGAGATTATTAAGTAGAGTCACTCTTTGCTTCAATGCACAATGCACAACCAGTGTACATTGAACGAAATTTCGTACCAAAGGCAGAGCAACAGCATTGAAATAATAAAAATATAAACCGTAAAAATACAATAAAATAAAAATAAAAAGACTATGTACAATATAATACAGACATATTACTATATAAATATTATGAAGTGCATAGAACAGAAATATGGCAGTAGCCTGTGGAGTAATAAAAGTGCAGGTCCAACAGGTATGATTGTGCAAATCTACAGTGTACAGCTTGGAGTGACAGGTTCTCTGGACCACAGAGTCCCAAGAACTGTCACCAGTACACTAGAGAACACAGTCCTACAATAGTGCACGCTGAGGTAGAATAAAGTGAGAATAATGTCATTGTCTAGATTATTTGTTCAACAACCTGATAAACTGGGAGAAAAAGCTGTTGCAGTATCTTGTGGTTCTGCTGATGCTACAAAATCTCTTTCCAGAGGCTAACAGGGTGAACAGTCCACGATGGGGGTGTGAGGAGTCTTTAGGATATTCCTAGCTCGGGACATGCAACGCTTTGGTGCAGTATCCTCCTGAATGGAGGGAAGAGAAGACCCAATAATCTTCTCTGCTGTCCTCACCACTCTCCTCACATTTTTCCAATCAGAGCCCTTGCAGCCTCCACACCACACAGAGATAAAAAGACATAATGATGTGCTTAGTACATGAAGATAATTTATACATGAACAAAACACGGTGCTGTAGTTGCTGAATTCACCCACAATTTGAATTGATTGAAGCTACAGATTGTGTTCTCAGTTAGCGGTGCACGCTACAGAATTCACAGGTGTTTCTATTTTTCTTGTCACTCATGTTTAAGGTTCAGCATAACAATGTTTACCTGGCCTTTTGTGTTTTTTGTACATATCACAAAATGTCAAACTATTCCTTTAAGAGAGACATTATAGACGCATCTTAACTATGTGATAGTTGTACTGGTATGATTCTTCTTCTTTTCCTTTCTTCCCTTCCTTACTATCACATTAATGGATGGGGTTCACATCTTACCCCGACATTTCCAAAGCACTTTCTTCCTAGATCACTAGCGTTGCCAGCAGTTATATACTGTACATAAAACATGTATATGAATTTTATTCCAAAAGGGCACAAAAACATGTCACAGGACTCCGATTTGGTAAAAGCGGTTTCAAGTCCCCCTCAGTCAGTAAGTGGTACTGAAGCGCACACAATGCATTCTGGCCAGTAAACTGTAAAGACTTCCACCGAGCCACAGGATTTTATGTAACAGTCATTGACTGTCAGCACTGTCAGAGGAAAAGTTACTGGAGTAAAATGGGTTCATTATAGAGATCTAGTGGGAACCTCACCAGTTACTTAAGGCTTAATCAGGTTACAGTAAATAACAGCAACAGATAAAAATATCCAGCCTTCCCTGAGCTGAGCAAGAAGAAAAAATATACACACTGTTGCTCTGTAATTTCGAAATAAACAATGTGTGTTTTCTCAGTTCAGTCAGACGGTGAAGGACCACGGCCTGAGTGAAGACATGAAGCTGACCTGGAGGAAGCAGCCTGATGGAAAGATCTTCTACTTGGAAGAAAAAGAGGAGAGGAAGGAGAATACGATCAGTTGTCCGTTTAATTGATTTTTCTTCTTTTCTTTCCTTTATCCCCCCGAGTTTTTTGGTGAATCTTCAGCGCATCTAGAAAGAATATATTTTACATATTTTTCTTTTAATATTTATAATGTTTGTTTATATTGTATTGTCAATTGTCAATTTTCTATTTTACACTTACTTCTTGACGTGCAGTACTTGCTTATCTTTCTTATCTTTCTATTTCTATATATTTCTATATTTTTATGTCCATTGTTACACCAATATAATAAGTCAGATTCCTTGTTTCCTTAAAAACCTACTTGCAAAAAATCTGATTCTGATTCTGATGTTTGTTTGAAAATTACGTCTTTGGTTATCTTGATTCACTTGAAAAACTCTACACTCCCCAAAACACCTCAATGTGTAAGTGAGAAAGAGAAAAGCTCTGACCTGCTGCGAGTCGCACCACTTCGCAGGCAGTATTATAAATAGGCTTATACGTGTTGATAATGAATGGAGGGAAAACATCACAAATTCCATCACAAATGCTAGTGTACTACACCAAAATATCTTGCGTGTTTCTTCTTCATATATTGTTTGAGCATTGTTAGAGGGAGCCTGAAATTCAAGATTTGCAACACCAGTGACTTCTTCACTGTTATTGTTGTGCGCATGTAAGGGAAATTCTTGTTATAATGATGTGTTTTCCACTAAGGTCACATTCATCCACCATGATATTATACATTATAAGTTGTTGTGAAACTAAAGACAAGAAAACTCATCATAAAAGAGGTAAACCTGGGAGGCCCTCTTCTTGTGTCTGAATAACTTGTGCACAAGGACCACGATTGTTCTTTGTTCTTACACGAGAAACGAATCACCAGATATTGAAATATGTAAGGGAGTAGGTACAGATGGTATACCTCACTTGTCTATACAGACAGGAGGGGGGGTATCGAGGTCAAAGGTCAAAACTATATTTCCTGGGTGAGATCATGTGTGTCTCGATAGAATGTTAGAGTTATTGTTGTATGTGTGTTATTTTCAAAGTATAAGAACTGAGGAGAGACTGCCTCTCTTCAGTCATATCTGTCTTGCAAGCAATAAAGCTTCATGAAGAAACTGAATATCATGTCCAGGTATTTAATTGCAGACTCTCATCTGCACTAGACACGAATGGAGATTTTAGTTTCCTCCACAGCGCATGACAACAAATAACTATTTCTTGGCAATGGAAAAAAAGGGAAGGTGTTCCATTTTCTCAGAAGATAGGAATGAGAACCTCATCCGATGCTGTTGAAACATTGCCTAATTACACTCTCACTATGAAAGGCTTTTACAGAGTAATTAAGTATAAAGTAGGTTGGGACATCAAAAAGTTGAAATATTGTACACATTTATTTAAAACCCAAAACTGTAAAATATATTTAGTGAACTAATGGTAACAGGCAGAGAGGAAAATGCTATTATATTAGGTTTTGCAACAATGTATTATTGTGTTATATATGTACTTTGGGTTTTCTTTTTTAAGGGATCATTTGGTAATGCTTTATTTTTCAGGTCTGTAAGTTCCTAATAATTTCCTTGGACATTTCCTTGAAAAACCATGTGATTTGGTACCACTATCATTTAAAATAAAGACAGTGTTCAATTGGTTCACTTCCATTTGATTCCAGTTAATTAAAGCTGACGTTCTATAACCGAGAGTCTTTTAGTCAGTGCACAGCAGGTCAGCTGAACATGCAAAAATTTGTCAACAGACCAGAATACAATTTGACATGCAGACCATGTGGACAGCATCTGGCACATAGCATAAAACAGATCCTGGTTGCCATTATTATTGATAAAATTACAAACAATTAAACTGGACTAATCTCATTTTTAGTATGTGAGAACTCAGCCATTACTTTGGTGAGTACAGTGTTATCATGGCTAGAAAAATAAAACACAAGTTCTAATAATTTGTAGTTTTCCTTTTAATAATGGACTCCAAATTAAAACGAACATTAGTGGAAACTGTAAATGCTACACAGCAGGACACAGAGGAATTGTGAGAAACCCTGGCTCCTAAAAAGGACATTTGTATTTCTTTTCACAACAACATTGTAATGGACAGACAGCACAGGACTCCATTGCTGTCCTTTCACATTGTCTAACTCACAATAAAACGGATGAAAATAATCGAAGCTGCAGAACTTGAAATATCATCTTTTTTACTCTACGCACTCTTCTTCTTTGTCAAAACCTGCCACCTACATTACCCATAATGCAACTTGACTGTTGACAGTTGATTTGGGTGTGTAATACTAGTAGCAGCTAATGTATTCAGGAGCCTCTAGCCTTCAGCAGACAAGAGGTTAATGTAGGGCGCTAATTACTGATGTGAGCACACAAATGACCAGAACTTTCACCCCTGATACCAGCTCTGTACAACTGTGGTTCAATGAAACCCCATGACAAATGTACACTTATTCTACGTTGACTATTCATGTATTCTCTTTGTTTTTTTCATTTCTGACACAGGAGAGTTGAAACAAAATGTTGGTACTATTACTTATTAATAAGTCACTAATGTTTCACTCACAAATAACCAAAACTTTACCCCACATACTAGCTATGTAGAAATGCGATTCAGGCTTAATGGAGTAAATATGAAAAGTGTCTAACGTGCCATGTCTTTAAGTAGGGAATGAAAAGTTAACGTGACTTTCTAGATTTGCTGAAGATTCCACACAAAAATTAGGGAAGAAAAGAATAGAAGAAAAATCATTTAAAGGGACAGCTGATCGTATTCTCCTTCCTCTCCTCTTTTTCTTCCAAGTAGAAGATCTTTCCATCAGGCTGCTTCCTCCAGGTCAGCTTCATGTCTTCACTCAGGCCCTTCAGCATCTGACTGAACTGAGAAAACACACACAGATTCACGCAGGTATTTGATCATTGGTCAGGCTCAAGGTGAATTAATCGTTTGTAAGCAGGAATGAAACGAACAGAGTATTAAAGAGTAAAAAAAAGGCTACAGTATACACAGTGGAATATGTGAAACTCAATCTGGCCACTATTGCTGAAACAACATCCAACGTAGCGTCACAACTGTATTACAACAAAGTTTCAAAAGGGACAAGGATGGAATTATAAAAAAGAATACGCAGCGTCAAGTTACTGTAAAGTTACGGGTTTTGTGGCTCCTCTGTTTAGTTAGGGGTGAACACACAGAGTGTTACTGTTACAGTATTGAAGTGCTCACAAATGCTTAGTAGACTTGCTAAGTGAGAGAAGTTATTTGCCGTGTTTTGTTCTCAACCGTAATGATGAAGCCTTTTGAATTAGCTACCACTCACGCCTCTGATTGATCTCTTCTTGCAGTCTAGCTGTCTGCCAAAATGACCGACAAAACGGGATTTCAAAGATGAAATAATTTTGTTAAAAAACGTTTTACTTGGATAGCAGTCTAGGCAATGTAGTACCAAACTCGTCAAGTGGCCACATGTTCCATACCAGTGAATACAACTATATGACCCTTCATCTTTTCTCCTTGTTTTCCACCCAAGTACCTGTGAACTAATTCACCTGCTTGTGCTTGAATTGCTAACTAAAACATCTAAATGTAGAAATTATCTTCATATACTAAGCTCATCATTATTACCTGCTGCAAGATGGCTTCCGCTGCATCCTCCAGTTTTCCAGAGGAATCCTTTTTGGTTACTTTCACCCTCACCACCTGCTGCTTCACTGGTTCTTTTAAAGGAGGAAATATGCATTTTAAAATGGGATTTTTTTCCTTCTTCACAGATTACATGTAGTAGTGTACTATTCAATGAACTACTGAATTAAAATAATATTAAAAACAATGTAACATTGTATGTCAAATGTGTAGTTTAAAGCTCACCAATATGACAGACAAAGTAAAAGGTGTTGTCACAACTTCTCTCTTCCCATTTTCCGCCGTGTAAAATCAAACACGAAGCATTGCCACGTGGTTCATTTTCATTCCAATTCGTGAATGAAGTGGGGCTCCCATCAGACCACTTCCATGAGTCTCTGTAGAGTCCGATCCATATGTCTTGGTTTTGGCTCATCTCCTTTATTTGGTCATTCTCAGCTTGGTTCCTCACACTGGCCAGGTCAGTGTAGTGCTTTCTGCAGTAGCTCTGAGCCTCATTCCAGGTCTTGGACTCATTCACAAAGATGAAGTTGGAAGAGGCCACTGTTCCTATATTCCCATAGAATATGTTTCAGCAAAATTGAAAATTTTTCCCAGAGTAGAGTGAGTCGATTGCGTTAACAGCAGAGCAAAGTGTCATGGACACTGACCGTGTGAATTACTACAATCTTGCATTTTCCACTAAACTTGCGACAGACAAGAAAACCCCCTTTAATCATGGTAGCTGTACACAACAAAGATGGTGACAGGTGTAGCCTGAAATGCTTTGTAGACATAACAATTAAAAATGCATGACTCAAACTAAAACAAAATAATTTTCTAAAATGAACACCATAACTTCTTTATAAGGTGATAATATAAATCCCAGTGTTGTGGTTTCAGCTTGCTCTGTTGCCCCCAAGTGGCAAAAAAAAATCATTGTATAAAAAATTGGTTAGCTCTTATTACTGTAAATAGGAAAACAATGTGTTTTTCTTACCATTGTAGCAGACAAACGGTTTTGTAAATGTGCAAGGAAAATCAGTCCATAAGCCATCAGCATTCATTTTTGAACAGTTCTCATATCCCCCATAGTTATTGGGATCACCACTCATCCACATCCTGAACTCTGCCTCTCCTTCACCATAGTAACCCTCTTCTCTCAGTGACCACCTCCAGCTGTTAATGTCATCGTACAGTCCTATCCAGAGTTGACCACTGAAATATCTCCTTGTAATGGCGTCCAGCTTATCCGACTCTTCTTTGTTCCCAACCGTGGCCAGGTCAGTGTACTTGTCCCTGCAGTAGCTCTGAGCTTCAGCCCAGGGAATTCCCTTTTCAACAATGACATAGACACGGGGAAAACAGGCAGGTAGGAAACACAGCCCTGTGATAAGGACAATAATTGATAACATAATGATAAGTTGACTCATGAACACATTTTTTAAATAAACACATTGATTAGTGCAGCTTTTAAGCAACTAGCAAAGTCAGTATTTTTATCGTATTTCTTCCTACTTGCGTTTTATTTTAAGGCCACCATATGTTGAACTTGTTTACCTCGCTAAGCCCAAGTGGCCAAAATGTAGCCAAAACGCAGTAACTAATTATTAACGACTTATAGTCCTCAATTTTAAGCACAATTTGTTAAGAAGAGCCAATTAACAGTTAGCTCCTGATCTGTATCTCACTAGTTCCTTGGTAAACACTTGCAATTATTTTATTATAAGAAATACACACATTAAATTGCACTAACCTGATAAGATCACAAAAATAAAAGTCTTCCCCTCCATGGCAATAATGGTGCTGCTTCCTTTTACTGTTCAATCATTCACTGTGACAGAAACATAAGAGCATGATTGATTGACATAATTTGCTTTGTTGAACAATGATATCAATTGTTAATTCTTATCAAGCAAATACTGGCTCTGCTGTCTCGACTGTATGTTAGAGCCACGTTTCTCACAGTAGCACTGACTAAGTGATAATAAATGGATGATTTAGTTACGATTTTAAAGTAGATTGCAAATATTAAAACTTAAATCTGGAACAACTCTTGCTCAAAAGCAAACCTGTTGATAAGATTGTGACAGTGATCTATACAATGTAATTACATTGTATAGATCACTGTCACAAGAAAGACCTTGAAATAAAATATAAGTGCTTGATTTTCTTCCTTTTCTTTCCGTTATAAAATACACCTGTGCTTCACAGCTGTTGTCTTGTGATAAGACAGTGGGACAGAGAAAGTCCACTTACTATGCCTAAGTTTGGGACACACATGAAAACTAGCTAAAACCTACAAACACTGAACAAGCTGCACATAAAGGTGGTTACCGCCAACAGATTTTTTTAGTCAGGCAAGTCAGTCAGGAAGGTGCATAAACCTTACGTATGAGTCAATGCACCAGACAACACACTGAGCCACTGGTCAGTAATGACTGGAAGTAAACAACCTTGCAAATCCTGCAAGAACGGCAGATAGCTTGCACTGTTAATATGCAGTGACATTTGTGCTGAAAAGGCCAAAAAAGAAGGAAAAAACTTTCAAGCAATTTCAGTTGCCATGCCCAAATCATATTAACAGTCAACTCAACGGTCATAATGTGTGTCCCTGCCTTTAGTCTCAACAGGTTAAACCATATTTGTCCCGATGCCTCCTGCTCTCCATTATCACCTATACAGTGTTTTCCACTCTTATTATATATTTTTCTGATTCTGCTGTCAGATAAATGAACAAGTATCACAGTTGTGTCTCATAAATACTACCTGTTAACCAGACAAACAAGAATGAAACAAATCAATAAAAATGGTCAACCTACAGTAGTATGGATGGAGAGCCAAAACTGAGAGGAAACGTTAGCTACAATGCCGGACGCTTTTCAATATAAAACAAATCAGGAGCTTTGCTTGATGTTAAACGGCTATCAAATACTCCTCAATGGCTTTGCATTGACAACCACAGAATATTCTTGATGTTATACACAGCATACAGTACTTTATCCTTAACCTGTGCTGAAATGTTGACATGCACAAAACTTCACTCTGTCAACTTTAAACATTTTGAACATATGAGCCGTATTATCAGTAGCCGGGTCAAATAAAATCCAGGTTTCGAATATTGTTTCAAAGAAGTGATGTCTTACCTGTGAGAGTGAACACGAACCGTAGTGCGTGGTTATTTATCTAAATCCCCAATTTGGATTCTATGCAAAGACATTATGAACATATTATTTGCATGGTGCCTCAAAGAGTGGGGTTGACTCCACTTATCATCAAGGGAAAATTCAAATAATGAGCCCAATCATTTTGTAGATTGCATTGATTAAGTCACTATATACTCAATAAATAGTATCAGTGGTAGTGGCCCAGGATTTAGGGCCCCAACCATGAACCAGAGAATTTGAACAGTTCAATCAGTTGCTGTTTGGAGTAACGATAATGTTTGCTGTGGAGCTACCCTGTCACCAATATTTGCATGTTGAGAATCTAATTTGAATAAAAGCACAAAGCAGAAATGTAGGTGGTGAAGCAGAACAGGCAGGCAGCAAAGACACTGTGGAACTTTATATATTGAATATTATTGATGATATTGGATGATTAGTGTTAATGTTCCAAAATGATTAATGATTTCACTACATCTCAGTGGAAGACTTGTACAATTTCTCCTTGTATGAAACTCTGATGTTCCCAAGATTTTTAGAAGATGTAGTCCAAAAGCTGCGGCAAAGAAATCATGATGACAAAAAACACATGATTTACAAATTACTTTCGGCTTATCTGATTGTTATAACAAATTTAATTTAAACATAGATGGGAGATTAAATAATACTTCGGCAACTATATTCAATTCTTGCATTCAAACTAAATATGATACTCGTCCCCAAACAGTTGTTATTACGAAGGTTGCAGATCCTCTGGTTTCCATCCAGCCCTTTATATCTTCCAGTGACCTTGGGGATTCCAGTGTTGTGAATTCTACATAAATATCACATGATGTCATATTTCTGAGCTCACTTTGCCACTTTTGAATGAACTGGTCCGTCAGCCTCTGTTCAACAGTTAGTTTCAACCATTTGATGTTGTTTGTTAAAACAAACCACAATCATCCAGAATCTTCTTAATCCGCAAGACCCACGGTGACGCATATACGCCTGAGTTATGCAGGCTGAGCAAGCAATTGTACATTATTTGACTGATTTTAGTTTCTTTACCTTTTATCAGTCAGTACTCTTTTTAATGTTGACACAGAGTGGGTATCACCTCAACTCCCCATACACCATATTATTGCATATTGCATACGTTGTCATTTTAACTTTCAGGGTGTACTTAAGGAATTTAAGGTGTAATTTTTCCAATATATCTATTTTTTCAAATCCCCACACTTAACATGCATAAAATATAACTGGTGTAACTAACTTTCCTAACTAACTAGCACGGGAGGATTGCTTAAGCAGCTCCTCAATAGCAGTCTTAAATGAGCCATTGTAGTTCTGAGATATTTAGAGCAGTGGACAATCTCTAAATTTTCTCCATTGCATACAAACTTAAGTTTACTAATATCAGCTTTTCTACAACCAGCAACTGTGAATTTAGATTTATCATATTAACCTTTAATTTTCACTTCTCACAGAAGTCACAAATTCATTCATTGTGTATTTTAAGAGAAATTCTAGATTTTCATATAGAAGTTGAAATTCAAACCTATGTATAATAAAATTATTATTATTATTATTATTATTATTATTATTATTATTAATAATAATAATACATTCCATTGATATAAAATCTTTTATAAACCCAAAGTACTTTACAGAGGAATAAAACAAAACAACAATAATGAATACAGTGATAGTTAGACCAGAGAGATTGTTATAACCAGCCCCAGAAACATTTATTGTGTACTAATACAGATAAATGAATATGAATAATATGCAAAAGGTTTACATTTTCACACGTCTGTGTTAATGAAATGTTGTATTACTTTGCCGAACAGATAGAGGCCTAGCCAAAGACTGTAACTCCAGATTTGGTAATCCTGATCTTGTGGTATCTGGATCAGAATGATCCTCTTTGAAAAACACAGGAAAAAAAAATACAAGATCAATTTTATCCGGGATAGCAAAAAGAAAAGGATTACAAAATCTGGATAATTCTGATCGAGATTAAAGGTTTGTAAATTCAGCCTCTCCCTTGTGTGCATGTCGTTTCTTCCACTTTTCCCCCCTTAAAGAGTTTTTATTTATCCGAATCAAGTGTCTAAGGATAGAGGGTATCGTATGTTGTACATTATATTTGTGAACTGTGATATTGGGCTATATGAATTAAATGACCTGACTATTAAGTGTACTTATTAATTCTCTTTGGAAAATGACGTACGTCTCGTTGCCCCGAAGTGCAAAATAAGATGATTATTCTTTTAAGGTTGGAAGAAGGGCTGTTGTTGCCAAAATGTATAGAATAAAGTGTGTGCTGTATAACACATGAATATTGCTACAATTACAAAATATTATAGAAACTATGGTTATCAAAAAATCTGGATCTTTTTCTATTTAAGAAGCCTCTATTCATTTTGTGTTCCATTCATGGAAAAGGTACTAGTTTGCAAATTTAGGTTTTGCAAATCATCCAAATTACAATAGATTTTTACATACAAAGCATGACTCTGCTTTCTAATCTCTGTCTTTGTTCAGACAAATCAGATTTGTCTCTCAAATGAGATCTTTAAGACAGCCTGTCTGCATTGTTGTTTGCAAGTGTTCAGATTTCACCAATCTATCTGCATGGGTTGCTGTGGTAATGACTATGGCTTCAGTAACTACGTACGCTGGGGACGCGGCTTCCATCATCTCACCCTCCAAACAATGGTGCTTTTCAAGTTACAGTGCAGAACTCCTTGAGGATGCACTTCCATCATTGATTTGACATCGTCACTGTGTGTGACGTCTGTTACCAGTTTTATTAATAGTTTTTACACAGGAAAAACTGTTGAACACAGATGTACTCAGCTCTTCATGTGCAAAATGTATTTGTTTGGTTTGAAAACATTAAACCAGATAGGGACTATTATTAGCTTTTGATAATATCTATAATATATTTAATTGTGTCAAAGTGGCTAATAATTACAGAAGAAGACAATAATTGAAGGTTATTGAAGGTTAATTGAGGGTTACAGCTGCTAATGTATGAATGAGCTGCAGTACTTTATGCATTAATTGCAAAAAGGGGGGAAGAAGATGTTAATGTATGGTTGTTGTAGTCTGCTGATTGTGCTTTTATTAGTCATGCCTTCTTTTGGTTTTGTTTTCATTTAGTGCTGAACATGCTTATGGTTGAACCCTTATATACACTCACACCTTCAAGGCTACCTTGAAGCTGCTCAGTTAATCAAGACAAGGCTGAAAGTGATTTAATGTTCCCTCAGCATCTTTGGTCTCAGGTCAATGTAAAAACATGTTCAATTACACGTTTATTACTGTAATTTCCTCTGTGTAGTGGGGTGGGGCTTGCTAGTGTTCTAACTAAGTGAATCTTTAAGTGGTAATTAAAACTCTTACAAAATATTCACAGCAACGTCCAGGTTGTTAACAGTAAGTATATACATGTATGGGTGATACAGTGAGAATGACACTTCTGATTAATCTTTAATGACAGGAGTTGTTGTTTTGGAAGGAAGGTTTCACAGCCCAACTGCACTTTTTTCCTTGGTCAGCATGGTAGACCAGGGGTGGCGTGGCACACCATTTCTTCGTCATCACCTCCCTTCGTCAGCCGGGTTCAATCCAAGTGGAAATGCCGGGGTAAAACACACATTTGACTACAGGTCTAGGTCTTTGACATGGGCACTTAATGTCTCAAACCATCTGTTCACTCACATTTGAGGAGGGCTACCAAACCTACACATATCAACACTCATGGCCTAACTATATGTGCCCCTAATACTGACTTCAACCACTTGAACTTAGCTATGGAACAAATGTCAAACACAATAAATCTTGAAACGTAGCAAAAACATGCATAAGCAGAAACTGATGTCCACAAAACCTGATGCCACGCTGCATGCTGGGAGGCTTTCCACCACACCCACCACCTTCTGAAGACTACAGTTTTAGTTACATCTAGCTAAAACCAATAGCCTGTCACCGCCAGACTAATTTTGCAAATGCGTATTAGTCTGGAACCTCTCAGTTCAATTTTGACTTCCAATGGGTGCAGAGAACCAATCAGAACATTGAAACGCCGTCCTGTCGTATGGTACGTCCTGTCAGAATTTCGGCAAACACATATTTCTTATCAACATAAAGTTTAAGTGCAGTTGTGCTTTTTCGCCTTCTCACTTTTTGCAGGTCTTTCCGCCTCTGGAGCTGTAGATTCTGGATGTGTGACTGCAGGCCATCTACTGCCCCCATGTTCCTGCTCCACACTCACTGCTGCAGTTGCTATTATTATTAGTCTGATTTGTTGTCTGTCCTCCTGCTCTCTCTCCCTTCTCTCCTCCCTTTTCAACCCAACTCGGTCGATGCAGATGTCTGCCCACCCAGAGCCTGGTTCTACTCGAGGTTTCTACCTGTTAAAAGGGAGTTTTTCCTCGCCACGTCGCCAAGTTCTGCTGATGGTGGGAACTGTTGGGTCTCTGTAAATAATATTTTAAAAAGTATGGTCTAGACCTACTCTATGTGAAAAGTGTCTTGAGAAAAAGTATCGTCCAGTCGTTTAATACTGCCACTGTAGCCGGCCATGGAATGTTCCACATTGGTGGCAGCCATCTTGGTTATTTACTAAGATGCCTCAACGGCTCTCCTCTCTGTCAGTCATTGTATTAAACCCGCCTCATATTATGGTTGTGATTGGCTCACCACAAACCAGCTCTGGGGAAATCTATCTGAATGGTAGAGGTGCCAGACATATCTGCCAGAGCAAATGAAACATGACCTTGATGATTCGTCTGGTTGCCAGGATATAAAACCAATGCAATCTAATACAACAGCATTTCATGTTCAGTTTTTGTTGAATTTGCCTTGTCTGATTCAATTTTAAGGTGGCTTTTGAGGAAGTAGTTTGTGCTGTGTCTTTTTGCAATAGCTTAAAGAGTATGGTCTAGACCTACTCTATGTAAAAAGTGTCTTGAGATAACTTTTGTTATTGTTTGGCGCTATTCAAATAAAATTGACTTGACTTGCTGCTGTTTGATTGCATTTTACTGATGGATGTTTCTATATATTTAGTCTAATCTCACTGATATAAATGGGTTGGAAAAAAATTTATGAAATCCATTAATGTTCCCTAAGCCAGTTTGGTCTCAGGTCTCTGTGTAGGGGGAAGCAGCTTCTGAGTGGCTTTAATGACAGAATTATTGTTTTGGAAGGAGAGTCTTGCAGAAAAAGGTGCTGCCCGCAGATGTTTTGTTCTTTCCTTCATCACTTTTATGTTTATCTGGGGATGCCTTGTTCACCAAGACTCCCAACACAGCGCAAGGAACTGTTGGCATCTTCACTTATGATCTCTGCAAGGAATCTACAAAAGAAGTGCACTGAGAAAATATCTACTATGTTCTCTGTGCCTTATGATTTCAACCTGTTCTCAAACTGGTACGCAATGGGACTCTTTGACAAGAGCAAAGAGTGTAACCATTATCTTTACTATCAAATGTACAACAAGACAGACAACATGTTTGTCAAAAGTAAAGCAAATGACCAAGTATGATGGAGTTATCATCATGGCATCAATGTGCAAGTGATAGACAACTGAAATGACAGTGCTAAAATGTAAGAATAAAAGGGGGGGCAAGCACCGTAAACAGGTTGAAGCTTTAAAATATTAAATGTTTCCATGTGAGATGTTGTACGGGAGTTGCTGTTTAAATGCTCAAAACAGTTGAAGTTGAAGCACTGAAATGTTTGAAGTATTTGTTTAAGTGTAAGAGCTGGGAGCCACTAACATTTTTTTAAGCCATTATAGTAGGCAGTTTAATTGTCAGTTTATAGGTAAACACTGAAGTTAGTTGAACGAACCATTTAAGGTAAAGAGATGCTGATTTTGTTACATGTGATTTCAGCTGTAATGTTTTGTGTCATGCTGTTTGGCTTTATTCAATGAGATATGATATACACTGCATTTAACATTACTTCAATAAATCTGCAAAGTCAGTCTTGTGTGCGTGGTCATTCACAACCACTTGTAACTTTTTTGAAACAAGTGAAAATATATTTTTGAATCAGAAAAGACAGGATGATCTGCTTTCCCACAAATTTGGTAAAAAGAGTAAAGAATTTACAATTGATAACACATTTTACCCATGAAAATAAGTAATGTACAGGAATAGTTTGACACTTTAAGAAATACACTTATTTGCCTTCTTGCCAAGGGTGAAATGAAAAGATTGTGTCTGTACGGTAAATATGAAGCCACCACGGGCAGCTGGCTAACTTAGATTAACATAAAGACTGGAAACAGGGAGATACAGCTACCCTAGCTTTGTCCAAAGGTAACAAAATCCAGTCTCCAAGAGGTTACTTGTCATGGCCAATAAATAGTCCGGTAGGGTGTGACCATGACTTGGAGGTAGAAAGAAGTAGTTTTCTTCAGTGCCCTGCACTGCCAGACTAATTCACGTCTGGAATCTCTCAGTTCATTTTTGATTTCCCAAGGGCGTTATCAACAGGCACTGACCAAAATGCCTATGGATGCAACTGGATAGATCTACAACCAATCACAGCAACGAAACATCGTATTGTCATATGTCCTGTCGGAAGTACGGCAAAACGTGATGCTTTAATTGCAATTCTTTGTTGTTATTTTAGAAAAAATATACCATCCAATTTGTTAATACTGACAAAAAAACATTAGGGAACTTTAACGGCTTCTGGACTAGGTGCACAGATATGGTGGCAGACGCAGGTGCTCCAGCCAAAAGGGAGTTGTAGTCCAGGTAGAAGATGAATGAACACCTGGGCTGCCATCCTAAGGGGCAAGTCCTCTTCATATTGCACAAGATGAATCTATAAGAGTGGGCTACTGTTGCTGTTTGCCAAGAACCCCTGTTGCTTAGTTTTATGGTTCAGATTTCTCTTACCCCGGTGGGAGCGACCTGTCAGGTAGCATGCAAACAGAGAGAGTGCAGAGCCTGAGACACCCAATCATTTAAGGGTGGACAGGAAGCGGTGGTTCACTCTGTTGAACAAAACAGACAGGTCCAGGGATATGAGGACGAAGAAGAGCGATTTTTCTCTAGTAGTGTGGAGCGTCTCTGTCACCGCAAGTACATCAGTTGACTGATGGGGGTTCTAGGAGATTGCTTTAGAGCTGATAAGCTGGTTAAAATGACTTATTCAAGTGTCATGGAAAGAAAGCAATTCGCATATTCACTTATGATCTCCTGATGAAGAAAGTAAGAAACCAGCGCAGGAGTACAGGAAATAGCTATCATGGTCTCTGTCCCCTATAACTTCGACCTGTATTCAAACAGATAAAATGGGAGTCTTTGACACAAGCAAAGAGTGAAATTGTGATCTTTTCTTTGAGATGTATTATGAGACAGACAAAGCATTTATACATAGGTGGTCAAATGGAGGTGGCTTGGCCTTCATCATCACTTCTCTCATTGTCTGTCTGGTTCACTCACCTGGTAGCCCTGATCTATTGTGACCCGGGCTGCTATGCTGCTCTCTCATTAGCGTTTCATTTGTGCTAAATGCACCTTCTTTATACTTTACAAGTTTAACTGATTGAGTAAGTGATGAAGATCTTTTTTAAAGCACTACTCCTGGGTTTAATCGTCTAGGAACTTATGACACAATGCCACTCGAGTCCAGCCAGTTGGGAAAGCAAACCGCTGCTTTGACAGTACACCCACAGACAAACTCCTTCTGCTCTGCCCCAACCGCTCACCTGCTCCCCGACTTGAGCAAACAGGCATGACCACAGAAGAGGTGAAAGCATGGAGGGGGGAGACTGTAAGACTTGCAGCAACACACGACATTAAAAAGCTCAGAAAGGTTGCTTTTCTTGTATCGACTGGACTTCGAAGAGGCAACAGACACCACTACAGACTATATTAAATTCTGCAGACACAATGTCCTGGCTCAGAAGAAAATAACTATGTGCCCAAACAAAAAAATCCTATATTTCTAAAGAAATTAAAACATGCAATTCTCAGAATGAAGCTGCAAGTACATGAAAAAACACATTATTTGGTTGTCATTATTTGTGTTTCCTAGCTTGGGAACCAGACGAATTTTGTTTCAGACATTTTTTTTTAAACTATTGCAAAAATACACAGCACAAACTACTTCCTCAAAAGCCACCTTAAAATTGAATCAGACAAGGCAGTTTCAACAAAAACTGAACATGAAATGCTGTTGTATTAGATTGCATTGGTTTTATATCCTGGCAACCAGACGAATCAGCAAGGTCATGTTTCATTTGCTCTGGCAGATACGTCTGGCCCCTCTACCATTCAGACAGATTTCCCCAGAGCTGGTTTGTGGCGAGCCAATCACAACTATTTATCTAGTCTGATGCTAGTTTAATACAGTGACTGACAGAGTGGAGAGCTGTTGAGGCATCTTCGTAAATAACCAAGATGGCTGCCGCAGAGGCGGATCGTTCCCCAGGCTGAACAAACAACTGCACTTAAACTTCATGTTGATAAGAAATATGTTTGTCGTACTTCTGACAGGATGTACCGTACAACAGGGCGGCGTTTTGCTGCTCTGATTGGTTGTCTGCGCCTGTTGATAATGCCCCTTGGAAATCGAAAATTAACCGAGAGGTTCCAGGCTAAGTGTTTCCCCAATTGTCAGTCACAGGCAGAAGTGCAGTGCTATTTGTTTAAGTACCAGAGCGCACCAATGACCTGTGCACATGCATGCGTTGTTAAGTTGTGACTCGTTTGTAACCAAAGCTCCTACTAGTGATGCCCGGAATGACTCTGACATCATCTGAATCTGCATGTACACATAAATCATCCATCCACCCCTCATAAAATTATTTTCTTAGATTTAGAGATCCATACCCACCTGCACTGACATGGACATTTACACTAATACCGGTCCCTGTAGGCTATATTATGTCCAGCAGCACAAGCTTTCCAGGTGATTTCTTTATTCTGTGTTGTATTGATGTATGAGCGTTTTCTTTAAGGATTTACTTTGAAGTTTAGAGAGGCTGCTTTCAGTTGGCTAATTGTTAATGTTCCCATGGGTGACGCACACAAAAGATGTGGTCACATTTTTTGTTAATGTTTTATCTACTTAAAGGGATGATCACTATGTGTATTCCAGTCATTGCTGAAAAGAAATATTGTAGGTGTTGAGGGATTTTTAGTCAGTCTTTGTGGACTATTATTTTGGTGCAATACCCAACAACGTCAGTAGGGGGCAGCGGGACGTTGGGCAGACTGAAACCCTGCTCCACGCTCTTGTTGGCTCTCTGGTCACTCTGCTACGAGGAGTCAATGCAGTAACAGCCTAACGTGTTCCTGTCTGCTCATTTAACCCTTTTTATCAGGTTACTGTTATGTTTAAGTGCAGAAAACACATAAAAATTGTATGTAACAATGTTTGAATGCGTTTCAGAGGGCCTGTAAGTAAGTTTAGAGTTGTTTTATTAATTAATGTTTGTGCCTCTGAACTGTCCGTAGGTACAGCTATCATGGCGGTTTAACAGTTTGTTCACTTTGTGTATATCTGCTCCTTACTATTTTTTTCTGAAAACTCAAGAGCTCTAGTAATCAGAAGTACATTGCACATGAAGTAAAGCATTTATATACTGAATTCACCTAAACATATATGGTTATTTTACACGTGAATACCTGTTCAAATCGGAAATTGCATACTGTAACGTGAAGAAGTTAATGTATTTTCATAGCCTTACTGTTGAAACAAAAGGGTAATTGTTTGGTTGCTTCAAGTATGAAAAATACAAATCAATTCTGCTATGAGGAGTCAATGCAGTAACAACATAACGTGTTCCTGTCTGCTTATTTAACCTTTTTTATCAGAATAACTGTTTGTATGGTCGCATGCCTGGGACCTGCAACACATGCGTATTGTAATGTCACCAAGCAGCTACCGACAACTTTTAAACTAGAATGTTTTCTTGCATGTTACTCAGTGCATGAGGTGACGTCGTGAATCAGTCGATACACTTTGAATATACACGTTTCAATATGACAACTTTGACGATTTCAGTTGTTTTTATTGGCTCTCTTGCATTAGGCTGTAGTGATGATTGAATTTCCAACCACTTAAAAAAATGCAAATATTATATTTCCTCACTTGCAGTGGCTACGGTCTGTATACAGATGCTTTTTCTTTCTATGACTTTAAATATTTTCGGTATAAGTCAATGAAATGTGGTTAGGAGAGCTGCGCCCTCCCCACTTGAGGCTTCCTGCTCGGCCTCTGCCCTGCCTCCAGGCCGTCCGCCTGAAGTTGCCCAGCTCCACGTTTCTACCCCCAGGACTTTACCCCGTTTTCTTTCTGGTACCCTTTTCATCACCTGAGTGGTCTGGACATTGCCTTATGTTGCCTTTTCAATTTTCTGTCTGCCTCACCATCCCATAAGTTTTTTTTTTGTACCTGATTAATAAATTGACTGAACTGTTCCTGCCGGCCTCCTCTTCTGTCTGCATTTGGGTCCTAACCCTGTGTTCCTGGTTATCGATGTGACATTAAGTATTCACTAATGAAATAGAACTGTTATTCACAAAAATGTTTACACATGTCAGCGTGCAATCATGGGATCTTATCCTGTTGTAGGTGCACACTTCGTTAACTAACAACTTATATTCCTCAGGGCGGGTGAAGAGGGAGTGATCATATAAAAAAAGGAAAAGGAAAAAAACTGTGTGTGATGTCATCAGTGTCTGTTCTCTTTTGTCCTCCATTACCTTTGTATTCAGAAACAGCCTGACAACTGGAGCTTGCACTTGTTTTTAAGAGTTCCTTCCTGGTGAGAAGGTAAGAGCTGTGACTGAGTCGACGCTGACTGTCTCTGTGCAGCAGCGTCTCCCAGGAACCTGCACAAACTTTAACTTTCAATGTATCAATACTGTGCTGCAGTGTATTTCATAGGGCTGTAATATTGATTTCTTTACAGTCTTAATATTGATAATTCAGTGCCATATGGTTAGACATTCCTCAGTGCAGGTAAAGAGGGCGTCACAAGAGTTTGAATGTGCACTAACATTTGACATGTGAAGAGATTTAATGGATTAGCAGGTCTGGTTGACCGGGCTCACATTTATTCATGGTGAACTAGTTTCTGCGTTCGTCTTTGCTCCGATGCTGGGTTAGGGTTAGATGTGGATCAAGGAATGGTTCATAAATCTATTAGAGGCCTATTTTAAAGTTTCAGGTTCTTGCCTTCTGACTAAAAAACACTAACTAAAAAAGTGAATTCAAACAGTTTTGTGCTCTGTGTGTCTGAACAGGTCTTCCTATTGCACAGACATCATGGCATTGGCAGCAGTTGGGGTTGTTGGGGTAGTTGGGGCAATTGCTGGAATGCTTCCAACACATCGCCAATGCACCATTGAGATTACGAATGGATGTAGAATCTACACTCTCTGTAACCCCAGGTAACTGTTTCCTATTAAAATAAGTTCTCCTCAGATGTCCTGGGATCATCAAGGTTTTTTCTGTTGCCCCTGTGAACAGGGTCTACACTGCAAGTGGAAGCTGTACCACACCTTTACCACCGACTATTGCCTCTTGCTCATCTGGGAGTGCACTGTTCAGCAAGACTCCAAACACAGCTCGAGGATCTGTTGGCGTCTTCACTTACGATCTCCTGCAGAATGGTACAAACCAGCATGCTGAGAAAATAGCTGTCATGTTCTCTGTGCCCTATGACTTCAACCTGCACTCAAACTGGTACGCAGTGTGTGATTATGATCTTCATTGTGAGATGTATTATCAGTCAGACAAAACATTTATCAGGGGTAAAGCAAGTGGCCAAGGTCTGACCTATAAGGGTGATCAAGTTACCATCATGGCAACAATGTCAGACACGTACCAACCTGTCATGAAAGTGCAAGTGAGCAAAAACTAAGATGAGTGGGTCAGAGTTGGCTCTCACTAATGGCTCATCAGGGGTGAAACGGCCAAAGTAAAAAGTCACATGGTAAACTGTAAACAACCGTACATTTTAACTAATCTACTTTTGACTTTCATCTTACTACATTTTTAAACAACTAATTTTACTTTTAATTTAGTTAATTCATAATTCATAATTCAATATATCAACTTGAATAAAAAATCCTATAACTCTTTCCATCCCTGTGGATCATTTGTGTATTTCCATCACTATTCAGCTTTCTTTTCTTTTTTTTAGAATTTCTGGGTGATTTAGGAGGAAGGATTTCATGATTTTTGTATGGCTTTACTGTATCATACTTCTATGTTGTAGAGACTGTAGTAGGAAACCTAAATGACAAAAAAGAATGTATGTCACTGCCTTTAAAAATGATCAATGTAGCCATATTTTTCCTAACTATGGAGGGTTTGTTTGTCTTAAGTCCAGCAGCGAGTTGATGGTCTGTACTTGTTGACAGACCACAGTGGTGCTGTAGTCTGTTGGGTAAATTTAATTTACATGCATTTAAGCCTCACTACAGCCGCTTAACCAAGTGTTTCAGTAATCCAACCTAACTATAGTTTATTCGCCATAACTATGATCTCTACATAACCTTAAACATATTCGGAATTGTAATGCGCAGACATTGTAGAAAGCTGGAATTTTAAAATGCTTTATTAAATTTAATTACAGGTTTTGCAAAATCTAGTCTGATATTGATGGTCTCTCTGGCTAGTGGTTCATTGCTTGGATTTTTATCAACTTATCATGATATTCAGGAAATTGGTAACAAAAGGGGAAGTTCAAAGTATCTCTTCACATTGTCAGATTTTGATATACGATGAGCATCACCTGTTTTTCTTGTCTATCCTGTCAACACACATAAACCTGAGCTGCACACTGCCTGAAGGAAACATTTTTGATAAATGCTCATTTTACATTTGGCTGGTTTGTTATTAAGGTTATTTTTCAATTTTATTCTGTTAAGAACTAATTTAATGTTAAGTTCAATATAGACTTTTAGCCATGTTAGTGGGCTGGTTTTAGGCATTGCAATGTTGATCAGTGGGTCTGTCGGTCCACCACTTGAATGAAATTCCCTCTTAAGTAACTTTTTTATTGAATGAAAGAGCGCACAATGATGAAATGCCAGGGGGAGTAAACAGAACAGGAGAGGGAAATAGACTGAAAAACTCAATTGTTGGCAAGTGGAAAATCAGGGCTACAGTCCTGTACTGTGAACTCGGCGTTCGAGGTGTTAAAGGAGTATGAAGTAAGGTTCTTTAATGTTCTCATCCTTTTGAAACTTTTGACTGGGATCAACAGTCAGCCAATTCATCTATGTCCTCTACATTCTAACTGTGATTTGTGGCGGGTAACAGAAGACAAAGTCAGCAACCTGGTGCTCAAAGAGGAGATATCTGAAGGCCTGAAACAGCAGGAGTCAATATTCACTAAGGTCAAAGAAAATATACTTAAAAATAAAAAGCCATAACAAAGTCTACAAAAGAAAAGAAAAAGGGAAACAGTGTGGCTCTGGTGTTAGACAAGTTGAAAAATAAAAATAAGCACAGACAAAGCACACAAGCCACATCCACCTACCACAAGGTCCCAGAACCATCTAATGATGCAGAATTTTGTGAGTAAACTAACACAATGTATGCCCCCCAAATGATGTATTTCACAAATAACATGACATTGATAATTTTATAATATACATGTCAAGTCAAGTCAATTTTATTTGTATAGCACCAAATCATAACAAAAGTTAACTCAAGTTGCTTTCACAGAGAGTTGGTCTAGACCATACTCTTTAAAATATTATTTACAGAGACCCAACAGTTCCCACCATGAGCAGCACTTGGCGACAGTGGCGAGGAAAAACTCCCTTTTAACAGGTAGAAACCTCGAGCAGAACCAGGCTCTGGGTGGGCGGCCATCTGCATCAACCGAGTTGGGTTGAAAGGGGAGGAGAGAGGGGGAGAGGGGAGACAGAACAGGAGGAGAGACAACAAATCAGACTAATAATAATAATAATAATAATAATAATAATAATAATAATAATAATAACAATAACAACAACAACAACAACTGCAGCAGTGAGTGTGGAGCAGGAACATGGGGGCAGTAGACGGCCGGCAATCACAGATCCAGAATCTACAGCTCCAGGGGCGGAAATACCTGCAGAAAGTGAGAAGGCAAAAAAGCACAGAAAGCACAAGGACTACCAGGAAGAAATGGAGTTGCTAACCTGTATTAGTGGGATAGGAATGCGTACAGATAGAAAGGGAGAGCAGGAGAGAGAAGCTCAGTGCGTCATAGGAAATCCCCCGGCAGTCTAAGCCTATAACAGCATAACTAAGGGATGGTTCAGGACTCACCTGAGCCAGCCCTAACTATAAGCTTTATCAAAAAGGAAGGTTTTTAGCATACTCTTAAACGAAGAGAGGGTGTCTGCCTCCTGATTCCAAATTGGGAGCTAATTCCACAGAATATGTGGGCAGAAAGGAAAAAAGAGATCCATTTGTCCATTGCTTCTGTATTGCAGAAGTGGACTGGTTGTTGTAGGGAGTTACTGATGACGGAATGAGATGCAGGTGAGGTGAGGGGAGGCCAGGTAACTGAAGAGCAGAGGAGAGTAATGGGAACAGGTGTGTAGATAGGGAAGTCAGGTGATGTTAACCCGGGGGGGGTCCAAAGGCATCGGATGGACAGCTCGAGGATGGCAGATCTGGGGTGTTGGAGGAAAGTACATGGTCTGGGAGAAGTGAGCAGGGGCTGGAGACAGTGTACATCTCAAGTCTTTTATTTGATAGTTCTGGTCTGCCATCTTGAAGGCGGTCGCAAAGCTCTTATTTCTGCTCCGAGGAGGATGCACGACAGCAACCTTCAGCTGAATGCGTTGTTAAAAAATTACAAGCATTCATGCGGCTGCCATATTAGCTGCTCATTTCAAGACTAATAACTGTTCAAGTGCTCTCTATTCTAAAATACATCAATTGCTTCCATTGCTACGATGTAAATCTTGCAGGAAGAGGGGAAGACTCACACATTTAAAATTATACTGAGGCTCAAAATTATGCATAGAAAGTCACTGCTGCATTCTTTCTAATGGCCACCAGGAGGCAGCACTAGAAACCAGAACAGCAATGGCCAAAAGGCCAAACTGGAGACTTCAAAACAGTATTCCACAAAGACTAGGTACATTTCTATTATATAGTCTATGGTATCAACCCAGCCCCCAATGGGGTTTCCCTATATAAACTCCTATAGACTCCAATCAAATCGACCATAGGGTTTATTTAACATAATGCTGTCACGGCAGGGTAATGAGGATAGGACCCATATGCAGATTGAGGAGGCAGAAGGATGATTTTCAGTGATTTCTAAGGATAAAGAAGGCTAACAGGCAGGTGCAGGTAGAGGTACAGGTAAAAGAAGCTCTGAAGAAAAAACACAAAGCAGGAAACTAAACTTACACTTTGGACAAATTGACAGAGAGTAAGTAGGAAAGGAAGGGTTGAGTATCTGCAGCACTGATGAAAAAAGTTGAAACAGGTTATCACATGGGCGGGGAATGTCAGGTAACTGCAGGGCTGAGGTGAGAATAGGTTTGGCAGTCAGGCGTTGAGGAAAGGAGGAAAAGTCTGATGGCATCTGGTGCACAGGAAGAGGGTGGCAGTAATTGAGGTGGGGATGTAGCTGGAGGGGAAAAGACACAAAAGGCGATGTGACAAATGCATGTATTGGCATGAGCGAGACATACCTTTAAAATAAAATTGCCTGACTGAAATGAAATATTTCTTCCTCTTTGGTGCCCCGCCAGCATGAGACACTGTCCTTATACATAAGGAACTGCCATGACTTGCCTGGGCTCATGTGACTGAGTCACATACGTCTATTATCCAACCTGCTGGGAAACAGACTGCCTGAAAAACAGGATTGCATCACCTGTAGTATAAAGCAGGAACCTTTAAGTCTGACAGCAAGAGTTTGCACTTGCCCTTTGAAGGTGTTCATCCCAGGTGAGGAACACTGGAGCTGAGTAGGTCTAACCTCATACATAATACTATTGTTATTTGTGTTTGTTTTCTATTCCCTTTGCATTGTTAAAAGGTTTTCTGCTGTGATACAGCACTTTATATGCTCGAATTTAGGCTCTTTTATTTCATGTTTATTTAGCAAATGTATGTGTACTATTTCAAAATTGTCATACAATTCAACGTTTACTTGTAATGTATTATTACGTAATGTATTTTATCATGCATTTCTGTTAAAACAAGTGATTCTTTTGTCTCTGTGTGTCTGAGCAGGTGGCTTACACTGCAAAGTTGACCTCATGGAAATTGTAAATTTAGTATTTGGGATTATACAGACAGGCCATTCAGTTGGTGCTGCCATAGCTAAAGCATTACCAACACATCGCCAGTGCAACATTGAAATTACAAATTACAGTAAGAACTACACCCTTTGTAACCCCAGGTAACTGCACATTTTTTCGATATTTAGTAATATAAGGATATCCTGTCTTGTATTAAACTCTGTCCTAAATTCTTAAATGTGTTTCTACCTTTAATGTCCAGGATGTACACAACTAGTGGACGCTGCACTGTTCCTTTGCCTCCAGAGATCCAGCTATCCACATCTGGGGAGGCGTTGTTTGCCAAGACTCCGTACACAGCAAGAGGATCTCATGGCATCGTCACATATGATCTCGTCCACAATTCTACAGGAACAGCCACTGAGCAAATGGCCGTCATGTTCAAGGTGCCTTTTGACCTGAACTTAAAGTCAAATGCATACGCAGTGGGAGTCTTCGACGTCAGCACCGAGTGTGATCATGATCTTTATCGTGAGATGTCAAAAAAAATGGAAACAACGTTTGTCAGAGGCAAAGCAAAGGGCCCCCATCTCACTTACGAAAGCCAAGATGTTACCATCGTGGCCACAATGTCAAACTGCTACCAACCTGTCATGAAGGTGCACGTGAGCGACAACAGAGACAAACTTGTAAAACTTTAAATTTGTGTTTCCAACATGAGTTTATAGATTGGGTATGTGATTTTGTGCTATTAGCCTGAGCTACTGGAGTGCCTTCCCTGAAAGTAAACTGAGAAATACATCACTGACTGTGGAGTGACACATTTATTTTTTTCTGTATTTATGTTTTATGTAGTGTTTAACTGACCTTTTTATGTACTGCTGTTTTTCCTGAGCATCACAGAATAGACGTCTGTCTTGCTTTACTGTATTTGTCCATTGCTTCTATGTTGTAAAAACTGTGTGAAAGTGAAGTGCCGTGCGAAAATAAAAATAAAATCTTTCTATTCTATTGTCATGTATTTAATGCCTCTCCAAAAATGGCCTGTTTCATACAATGCAAAACTATGACGGCTATGCAAACTATTTACTTATTTACTTACTTACTGCCTCACTCACATCACCTCCTCCACAGCATTTTTATTGGTATATGCTCAAATTATATCGATTAAATATTTATTGCTCATACATATTAATTTTATTGACTGAACTCTGTCATATAGGGTCTTTGGTGTGCACATTGTCCATTACATCAATGATAGAAACTTGTTATAGCAATACTGAATGACGTATCAGTTCTACAGGCTGGAGTCCAGCATGAGAGACGTACCAACAGAAGTTTAAGTTAGTTTTTTTGTGATCAATTTGTTGGAAAGACTGGTTGACATCATCTTTAGTCTGACACACCTAAATCAATCCCAACACCTTTGCCAAGATGACACAAGAGATATTTTATTATGTAAGTTATGCAGTTATTTTAATACATCCACCAACCAGTCAAGTTGCAGTTTACCTCCTAGTCAGTCCAGACTCATATATATTTAGTGAAGACTTTGAAGGAATTTAATAAACGGTATTATGGGTATTTTTGGGTAAGTCATCACTACATTGATATGTATGATTCCAGTGAATAATTTCCAGTGACTTAGAGACTATTTTTACAGAGTGTAAGTTCTTTGACAGAACCAAAAATCTGTCAAATCGCTTGTATGTATTCACATGCTTGGCCAATAAAGCTGATTCTGATAGAACACAGTAGACAATGCTCCTAATATGGATGTTGCTGCAAAGAAGCTACAATTTCTAAAACGTGGATTCTTTTGTTTAATTGCTACATTTTTTTTGGCAAGACTGACTCACACATCATTACCTGTCTTAACAAATCCACATCAAGACAGGTGGCAGGGTCCACACCCAGTCCAACCTTCCAGGGTATGACCACGACCAGTTCATAGTAGAAATGAAGTCCTTTTGTGTTTTATCACATCACAGAACTCTTTATATATCTGCACAGGTGTTAAACACTTTAATCATGCAACATAAAGGCAAAGAACACCTTAAAGAAGGTACCCATTTCAATTTTTCCCCATTTGAAACTCAAACTTATAATTATGCCATGTAAATTAGATTCATGGGATGGTTCAAGAAGCTCCCACTGCCGGGTTTATGTTAAATGTAAAAAATCCAGTTAGATTCATGTGCTTCTGGGAAGCAGAAACCTTATTAGCCTCTTAAGCTAGTGGCAAGGTTTGCTTTGAAAGCGTCATACTAACCAAGGTTTATTTCCTTTTAATAGGCTACAGTATGGCCTTTTCTTCATTTGTTGCCTACTTTGACTATTTTAATTCGACTTTTGTTTATGTTGATGTTCAAATACGAATCATAATAATTAGATCCTGCAAATCAGGGTATACTGTACATTGTCATTTTTCCCCAGCGGAATATAGCGTCTGACTCGAAAGTGTGTTAGCATGGGAATCTACAGTAACTGGAACCAAATTCTGCACAAACATAATTAGAAATATTATTAACTTATATCAGAAAGGGTGTTCATATGTGTGGGCATGTTCAAGGAACATAGCATTAAGTTGAACAGAGGACCCTGGGAAAATGAGTCCTTGACAACATAAAACCTTTTGAAGCCCTGTATTGTGTGTAAGGGAAATTCATGTTATAATTACGTGTTTTCCAATAAGATTACATTTTTGCTGAAATGAATAGATGTTTTTAGCATTTATCCACCATGATATTTCAAAATGTAAGTTGTTGTTCTGAAACTAAATACAAGAAAAGTCTTGTTTTCTTGCCCTGTGTCAGTGTCCTGAAATAAGTTGATCTACTTAGGACTGAATATTATGTATTGAATATTTAATTACAAACTCTTATTACCAATAAAATGATAACCATTGGTTTTGTTGTGTTTATATAGCTGTTTTGAAGTTTTGTTTCAATAAAAAAAACTGGATAATATTTTAAAAAATGTTTAACTTGAAATGGGTCAAATTTGACCTGAACACAACAGGAGAGTTAATGTGTGTTAAAAGAATATTGAACTAGGGAACATAAGACCCTGGGAACAGTAATGCAACAGCAAGGATGCCAGCTGCCATTAAACCACAAAGAAGAAAAACTGTAAAATAATAATAATGTTGGCTCAACATTCGCCTGTTATTCTTCTTTTGCTGTGTCAATTTAAAATGAACTCTGACCTGACTGACTGAACACTCCCAGTTTTTCTTTGTTGAACATTTACCTGGATCACCTGGTCAGAGTCCTTCTCCGTATACTGGAAATGACTTCTGAATCATCTGCTTTGTTCACAACCAGACACTACTGTATTTTTGACAACTGCTTTGTTTGTAACTTGGACTGTGCAGATTCATTCAGGCCCCTGTTTTTGAGGAACTTAAGCGTAAGTTTGACATTATTGTCATTATTTCACTGTCAGCGTCTAGTTTAGTCTGCTTGTGGACTGTAGGTGCGCAGAAATCTCTTTGACTTAATCTGTGAACACAGTACTCAGATTTACTGGAAAAATAGAAACATTTACAGTAAAAAAAATATAAGAATATGTAAAATATGTCCAATTAAATAGAGAGCTGTACAGTTCACTTCCCTGATAATGATTTGAATGTTATCTTAGACTTGTTCAACAAGATCTGGAATATAGTGGAAATGTGCTCTGATACATCTTTTTGTTAAACCAAGTAAAGATCCAGCTAATGCAGGTAACTATAGACCTAAAGCTTTAACATCACATTTATGTAAATTAATGGAAAGGATGATTGTAAAAAGGCTAAATACTTTCTAGAGCATAAGGGATTGCTAAACCCATGGCACAGTGGATTCCGTGGGTAGATCCACTATAGATGCTTAATTGAAGATGAGTTATGATGTTTAAAAACTCTTCAGTATCTGTGTATTTCTGTATCAATACTGAAAAGCCATATGATTCTATGTGGAAAGAAGGGATACTAATTAAAAGGAGTCAGCTTTGTATATGAGAGAAACTGGATATTAGATATTCTTAATCACATTGTACTTTCAGGGTTAAAGTGGGATTAGATATGTCTACTGAGTTTAAAATAGAAAATATAATTTCTCATGGTGGTGTAATTTAATATTATGTTATTATAAGCTGTCCCATCTGTCATTTTAAGCAACATTACTCCCTGGATTCTCCCACATCATACTTTTATTCAGAGCTCCTTGAAGAAAAGACAAACTTGTCAGTAGCAGATAAGATTCATCAAATTGTTAAAGATCATGTTCAAAGATCTTTCTATAGATTTTTGACAGTACATACAGATGGTTCAAAAAATCCTGATGATGGGCATGTGGGGCTTAGTATTTGTATACCAGAGGGTTGGTAGGTTATATAACACAGTTGGACAATTGTTTCTTTAGTTTTCTATCCAGTCCATATTTAGATGATTTAATGCAGTGACTCTAAACACTCCGATATAAGTAGGTGAGGGTATGAACCCTTAAAAGTTGGTTTGCAATAAACACAAAGAAAAAGAAGACAAACCAGAGCAGAAGGAGGAAAACAAATAAGTCAGATAATCATTACTCTCATTATTAATCAATCTGCTGATGTTTTTTCAGATTAATTGTTTAGTCTCTGTTACTGTATGTCAGAGAAATACCCACCAAAATGAAATCACTGTGTTCTAGTGTCCAAGGTCACGTCTTCAAATGTCGTTTCCTGCTTTCTTTTCCTGGTTTCTGAGCCATCCAAGCTACATAACATGTAGCACACCGGCTCAGTCACAATGGAGAGCAGCCACAGTCAAGAACGAGACAGCTTCAGTCTGAAGTCTGTTGGATTTAAACCAGAGTCACAATTTAATTATGATGGCTACTACACATGGTTTGTATTAAATTAATGTAAAAGGAATAAGAAGCTACCAACTTTATTCTATGCGTGTGTGTCTCCAGTGTTAAACTCTCAGACGTGAGAAGATGAGTGATGTGGAGGAAGAGGGGGAGAGACCGGAGTCTCCAGTATCCAGCTGTCTGTCTATGAAGAGTGACTGGTCTAAAGAAAAACCTCCAGGCTTCAGTGATGATCCTGCACTCTCAGACACAAAGTAGGAAACTGTTTCCACTGTAATCTGACTTGAAAATGATTTAGTTTTTAATGTTATCTGATAACCTTAAGGACAACAATGTTCTTCTATAATAACATGAGAATTTAAAAAAAAAAAAAAAAATCCTGATATGGGAGGTTTTTTGGTCCCTATCCGAGTCCTTTAAAATTGGGTATCTGAAGAGTCTGAGCTGCTACTTATAGTTACCTAAATGTTGATGAAACATGTATCTGACAAAATGAATTAACAGCTGTAGCTACTTCATCTGACACACCTAATTTTCCATGAGCTACTTGATTGAATTACTGGTTCAATGTTCAGCTTCACTGTCATTATACAACACATGATTGCACAATGAGATGCAGTTATAGCATAAGTGATGTCAGCGCCGGCTGAACATGAGAAGTCCTATTGTCCTTGGGAAGACAGGACACCATTGGATCAAAATGCTTCCACACTGTTTGACATTGTGAGCTTTTGGGTAGATAAAGATGCTGATCCAATGGTCCCACAAATTTGGATAGTGGTGGTTTATACACACACACACACTCTCTAAGGAGATTGGCTTAAATTTTTAATAACACTATTATTAATAAGATTATATTTATACCAAAGTAAGATATATATGATGATTTACTGCGAGAAACTCAAAACTCAAGCAATTCTATGTAAAATCAGACATTCAGTCCTCCAATATAACCCTCATGGAATGATCTTATGTTTGTTGGTTTAGCATTCACAGTATTATTTCTTCACATCTGTTGGAATGAGCTCAAATGCTGTTCTGAAATATGTTTATTAGTTTCTTCTACCAAAATGTCAAGTTTAGTCTCAGAGGACAGATTGTTTTCTTTGGACATTAACATCCAACAGCCCATCAGAGGAAGAGCAGCTGTCCTGCTGTGCTTTGTGTCAGGCCGTCCTGAAGGAGCCAGTTTCGACCAGCTGTGGACACTGGTTCTGCAGACAGTGCATCACCTCATACTGGGACCAGTCTGCTTCTTCAGGAGACTCCTTCTGTCCCCAGTGTGGAGAAATATCCAGGACAAGACCTGGACGGCAGACAGCCAGTCAGACCAGCACTTTACAAAGTAAGACTGTACATCTGTCTGCTGATGTTCTCGTCTTGGTTCATTTGTTTTGTTGTACAGCAGAGACATGAAAGATTTTAAAACCCTTTTATTTTTGTATTATTTGTTTTAATGTTTGTCATGAAAATAATTACCAGGTTCTCAAACTCTTTTTTCTTTAGTCTCACAGTTTTTCTTCTCTTTCAGCAGATAGTGGTCTGCAGGAGGTTTTACATGAACATAAGATCAGTCTGAGGAGGAGATGTGAACGTGTGACCGAAGGAACTGATGAAGCAGGAAGTGGTACCCTCCTCAACAGGATCTACACTGAGCTCTACATCACAGAGGGACAGAGTGAAGAGGTTAATACCCAACATGAGGTAAGGCAGCTGGAGACAGCTTCCAAGATGGAGACCCTCCATGACACTCCAATCAAGTGCCAAGACATCTTTACAGCCGTACCTGGCCAACAGGGACACGTCAGAGTCGTTCTGACGAACGGCGTCGCTGGTGTTGGAAAAACCTACTCAGTGCAGAAGTTCACTCTGGACTGGGCAGAGGGCTTGGAAAACCAAGATGTCGGTCTGGTGATTCTGCTTTCATTCAGGGAGCTGAACTTGATCAAAGATGAGCAGTACAGTCTTCTCAGGCTGCTCCATGTTTTCCATCCAACATTACAGAAGGTCACAGCAGAGAACCTCGCTGTGTGTAAACTTTTGTTCATCTTTGACGGCCTGGATGAAAGCAGACTTTCACTGGATTTCAACAACAAGGAGGTTATTTCTGATGTCACACAGAAGTCGTCGGTCAACGTGCTGCTGACAAACCTCATCAAAGGGAATCTGCTTCCCTCGGCTCTCGTCTGGATAACTTCACGACCTGCAGCAGCCAATCAGATCCCTCCTGCATGTCTTGGCAGGGTAACAGAAGTACGAGGCTTCACTGACGCCCAGAAGGAGGAGTACTTCAGGAGGAGGTTCAGTGATGAGCTCTCCAGCAGAATCATCTCACACATCAAGGCCTCCAGGAGCCTCCACATCATGTGTCTAATCCCAGTCTTCTGCTGGATCACTGCTACAGTTCTGGAGCACATGTTGACTACAGTCCAGAAAAGAGAGCTGCCCAAGACCCTGACTGACATGTACTCACACTTCCTGTTGGTTCAGACAAAGAGAAAGAAGCAGAAGTATGATGAGGGACATGAGACAAGTCCACAGGAGCTGATGGAGGCTGACAGGGAAGTTCTTCTGAAGCTGGGGAGGCTTGCGTTTGAACAGCTAGAGAAAGGAAACATCATGTTCTACCAAGAAGACCTGGAGCAGTGCGGTCTTGATGTCACAGAGGCTTTGGTGTATGCGGGAGTTTGTACAGAGATCTTCAAAAGAGAGTGTGTGATCTTCCAGAAAACAGTCTACTGCTTTGTTCATCTGAGCATTCAGGAGTTTCTGGCTGCAGTCTACATGTTCCACTGTTACACCAACAGGAACACAGAGGTACTGGAGGCTTTCTTGGGGAAAGACTACAAACACAGGGACTCAAAGTCTTTTTTCAAGAGGATTTTGAAGATTTTTGGAATGGATGATAGCTGTGACTCTTTCTTGGATGTGTTCCTGATCGGAGCAATGATGAAATCTCTTGAAAGTAAAAATGGCCACCTGGACCTGTTTGTTCGCTTCCTTCATGGCCTCTCTCTTAAATCCAACCAGATACTCTTAGGAGGCCTGCTGGGTCGGACAGACAACAGTCCAGAAATCATCCAGAGAGCTATCGAGAACCTGAAGAAAATGAACAGTGATGAGATCTCTCCTGACAGAAGCATCAACATCTTCCACTGTCTGACAGAAATGAAGGACCACTCAGTACATCAGGAGATCCAAGAATTCCTGGAGGAGAATAGATCAGAGCAGAAACTCTCTGAGATCCACTGCTCAGCTCTGGCCTACATGCTGCAGATGTCAGAGGAGGTTCTGGATACGTTGGACCTGCAAAAGTACAACACATCAGAGAAGGGACAACTGAGACTGATTCCAGCTGTAAGGAACTGCAGAAAAGCGCTGTAAGTCCATATGAGATTAGTAGTTTAGTTCTTCAAATCTTAACAGTGTTTCACTTGTTTATTGCAAAAACTCTCAGTTGTATTTTGTCACAGGTGATCTTGAGCTGTTTCAAATGCTGTGAAAGCAAACAGAAAGAAACTCGCAGGTGTTTTTCTCTCTGTTAGTGTAGAGAACAGTAGTAGCAGTAATAGCTTCTACCAATAACAAAAGTCTGATGAATATATAAGAGCAGAATGGTAGAATTCAAACTTGTTCAGGTCAAGTCAAGTCAATTTATTTGTAGGTTTGTGTCCTGTTTTTCATTGCTGATACACTGATAACATCTTTCTGATGATATCATGTTGAAAATATTTATGGAAGCCTAAATGTAACTACATTTTTTTCTCCCTTCATCTGTAAGATTAAAGCAAAACAAAGATTAAAAGTCTTCAAGTATGTGAGAGAGAGAGAGAGAGAGACAGAGAGAGAGAGTGTGAGATGAGAATTGTTGTTTCATGTCAAACACACTGAGTTAAGATCAGTTGAACCACTGATTTGAGGAGCAAAACTGAATGTCAAACTAAATATAGCATCCTCTTTCATAATAACATTTTGTAATATATGTGTCATGATAGACTTATTGACTGTGGACTCTCAGAGACTCACTGTGAAGTTGTGGCCTCAGCTCTGAAGTCCAACCCCTCCCATCTGAGAGAGCTGGACCTGAGTTGCAACAAGCCGCAGGATTCAGGAGTGAAGCTGCTATCTGCTGGACTGGAGAGTCCAAACTGTAGACTAGAAACTCTGAGGTCAGTTCACTGGATATAGCTTATGTAGTTTTTTAAAATATATATTCAATTCAAATCTTGACTGAGGTTTCAAATGTTTAGTTCATAAATTTTCGGGATTTGTCTGAGTACAATTTTGAAGACATTTTAATTGTTTCAGAAAAGTTCCAAATGACTGAACAGTAACAAAAAGTAGACATATTAAATGTTTGACAGGAGAGTTTTTCAGTTTCCACACACTCACATTGTGGTCCATCAGTCAGTGAATAAGTGAATTCATAGTGTCTGTGATTCACAGCAACAAACTCTATATAGTTATTATAAAATTTCTGTTCCCTAACAAATCAAACTCTTTAAGAATCAAACTTTTTTATCTTTCACATATGAAACATGGAGTTTATGCAGTTTCTTTTGATCATAAAGTTAAGTAAAGTTTTATAAGCTCTAAATAGTCTGCGGTGGAAACATCTTTGACTTAAAGGACAGGTTCATATTTTTTCAAGTCTATTTCAATACAATACTCACATGTCAATATGTACATTCAAAGAGTTATTTGTGTCTGTAATCATTCCTTCTGTCCATATTGTCTATGAAGCAATCCCTTTATAGCCTGACTGCAATGTTACGAGATGGAGGACAAAACCCACAGTCAAACTTTAGCTTAAACTGATATGAGGCTTCAGCAGTCTGAGTTACACATATCAAGTAAGTATGGTGTTTGACAGAGTTTCCTTGTTGAGCTGCAGTGAAGGAATCATAACTCGGAGGGAATTTGGTGATAAATAGTCTGTGACTTTGGTAGATGCACACCTGATTTGTCTAACTCAGACTGCTTCATATTGGTTTCAACGGAACTTATGAAGTCATGATTACTGCCGCCAATGACTCTTTTAATGTATATGTGGCATGGGGCTGTTGTTTCAAAGATACATTTGAACAAATGACATACCTACTAATCTACCAAATACAGTAAGGTCATGTAATAAATTAACTGATTAACAGATTGATCATTAACATGTCTGATTGGATATTTCTCCTCTAATTCCTGACTTGAATGAGATCAGCAGCATGTTATTAATCCGTGTTGACACGAATAGGTGTATGCATATTGTGCTGACAGGTGGATGATGTCTGTAGAAGGCTGACATGAAGTTGATCCATAATAACACAATGACAAAGTCACAATACTAATTTTAGGGGAAAGCACATTGACTAGGACATAGTAATATTGAGCTACACATTTAAAACCTGAACACATTTGATTGGTTTATAAATTATTTTTATCTACATCCTTTATTCAGATTGAGTCGCTGCTGGTTGTCAGAGATCAGCTGTGCTTCTCTGGCCTCAGCTCTAAAATCCAACCCCTCCCATCTGAGAGAGCTGGACCTGAGTGACAACAAGCTGCAGGATTCAGGAGTGAAGCTGCTGTGTGATTTTCTTGAGAGTCCACACTGTAGACTGGAGACTCTGGGGTCAGTTCACTGACTCTCTGTTACAATTGTAGATCTTAAATTATATGTTATATTAACAATTAAACCCAATTTATGTTCATACATAACTTACATCCTAAAAGTTATAAATTTCCTTTTGTTCGTATTTTCATGTTTCTTCAACTAAACTTTGACTGCAGTCAAAAAAAGACTTCTGTTTCTTATAGAAACTATAGAAAATGTTTACTTTAAGTTGTTAAAGTACATTAAGGTTAATCATTTTTGGTAAATGTCACATCTGTATACAGAAGATCTGAACTAATATTTGTTTTAAATTGATAAAGTTAATTTGCTGAAGTAGAAATATTTCTTTGCTTTCTGTTAATTTCAAGGTGATTTCACACATAATGTCTGATTATTGATATTGATCCTTCAGAACACACAGACACAGACACTCACAAACAAGTTTACTTTTGGGGACATTACACAGATTTACATTAATTTCCTGGAGATTTACCCTAACAATAAGCACTACTTCCCTAACCCTAACCCTAACCACTGACCCAAAAAAGCTGTTTCCCCAATTGGGGACACATATTTTGTCCCCAATTACACAAGCTATCCCCAATTAACTAGTCTTTGGTCAGAAATGTTTCCCCAAAGGTAGTCTATGTCAGACCCACTCACCTACACACACACACACACACACACACACACACACACACACACACACACACCATTTAGATGATGTCTTTACAGGCTGACATGATGAATAACACAATGACAAAGTCACTATACTCCTTTTAGGGAAAATAATACAACTTAGATTGTAAATCAGTGCTTATCCACATCATTTATCCTTTATTCAGATTGAGTGACTGCAGTTTGTCAGAGATCAGCTGTGCTTCTTTGGCCTCAGCTCTGAAGTCTAAACACTCCCATCTGAGAGAGCTGGATCTGAGTGACAACAAGCTGCAGGATTCAGGAGTGAAGCTGCTGTGTGATTTTCTTGAGAGTCCACAATGTAGACTGGAGACTCTGAGGTCAGTTCATTAACTCTCTGTTAGTACTGTAAATCTTGTGTTTAGTAAACAGTTTAACCTAGTTTATGTTCATACGAAACTTACATCCATTTAGTTGTCAATATCCTTCTGTTCATATTTTCAAGATTTCTGCACTTGACTGATTTACTTGATTTGTAATCTTTTAATTAAAAAAAGGGGGGGGGGGGAGGTAGAAACATATCACATAGAAAACCAATGTATATTTTCATTTTTATGCAAGACAAATAAAAATAAAATTATTACAAAAACAGACGTGATACAGAGGTGTGCTGCAGGATACCAGAGTCACCAGGTGGATAAGTCAAGTCATGGTTGATTGAGAGTCCAATCTAGGAAAGAGTGATACTTTCTTGATCAATTCAACCACCTTGGACCACTCAGATTGTTCCGCATTATATAGCTCAACTAGGTTTGTGGCGGCCTTCCCTAAAAAGATCTCAATCACTTTCCAATAAATCTGCACATTTCCAATGCAGTGCAATAAGTCTTTTGTCATAGAACCAGTTATTTATAGTCTTTTATGATATTTAGACCAAGAGCCTTAAGGAGTGAAGTTAAAGTGGCACAGTAGAGGATCCCTGGTGATGGTTCAGGATGACCCCAAGAGAACGGGTCAGTTTATTCCACAGTGCTTTAAGTACTGGACATGGCCAGACCATATGATAGAAAGTCCCCCCGTCTGGCCTACAATGCCAACACACATATTAGACTAACAAGCCCATTCTTTTCCTTATCATTGGGGTAAAATATATCCTATGTACCATTTTATGGTTAATCAGCATGTTTTTCACAGATTTTGACACTTCGTGAAGATTTTTCCAAATTGAACCCCAAACAACTGTATCTGAGGTCACCCATAGGTCTCTTTTCCAATCCTTAAGGGAAACTTCAACAATCTGTAAAATCTTGTAAGCAATGCTTTTTCCTTAATTATGTTTTGCAGTTCACCTTCTCATTTTGGGTACACTCACTGTCTGTCCCAAATAGCTAGAAAGCTTCGCCCTATCTGCACATAAGCTAAGAAGTCTTTGTTGGAGCCATTTCACATTATGTTGATGAAAGTATGTGTGTATATATGAATTAGGGGTCACCTGTAATTCCCTTGTCTGCACAGTAGGTGGTATGTGGAGTACTGGGACAGCACAAATAGATGATGCTGTAATCATTGTCAGGTGTGTGTTGCTTACCGGGAGAAGCACACAGTTTTTTTGACCGTCAGGTGTGCATTCCGTGAAGTCTATTTGTTTGTTATATATGCAAGTCATACATTAACGTTTGGGTGCTAGTCTGATCGCCGTCTACATGTGTCGGTGGACAAATAAACAATTTGAATGGCTCAATGGACATTTGGTGATTTCAATTGCTCAACCAACAAGCTACACAAAAAGGTGAGACAGTATAGCAACCCCTCAGTGGCTTGTAGGTTTTCTTGTTTTTGGTCAAGTCAAGTCACTACACAAGTCAAAAAACTTTGCTTCACTTTGGACATTGGAAGCGGAACGTCAGTTACATATGCATTTCTAGATCCTGGCAGTTCAGCTACGTTCTGCTCGAGTATCTCATGCAAGAGTTGAACATCACTGGGAGAAGGACCAACTTCCTTTTGCGCATTATAGGACAGGAAAAGGTTGTCTCAACTAAATCCCTGAAAGGTTTGGAGGTGTCTGGTCTACATGTTAACTTATTTTATAGTCTCCCATGTTCTCACACAAAAAGGAAAATGCTTGTGACCGTCAACAATATTGTTAGAGGACGAGCTGGCAAAGTGGTCATACCTCTCTTATGTCCGGATTCCCTGCATAAAGGCCAATGTCGATTTGTTGATAGGTACCAATGCCACAAATGAGGACAAACGTTTCCATACATTTGTGGCGAATAGGGTATCGACCATTAGAGATGCAACAAACTTTTCCCAATGGAGATATGTCAACACTAAGGAAAACCCTGCTGACGACGAATCAAGAGGTGTGAAAGTTGAAGACTTGCTGAATGGTGGTCGATGGACTGGGGGCCCAAAGTTTCTCTCTAAGCCAGAGATGGATTGGCCAACATATACAGCAGAAGCCACCATTGCGTGCAACGATCCTGAAGTCAAGAAAGATGTAATCATAATCAAGGAATCTTCTAATGCTCCTGACCAAGTCCTTGCTTACTTTTCAGATTGGAGGAGACTTAGGATTGCAATTGCATGGTTTCTTAAATTGAGGAGGACTCTTATGGAGTTGAAGCAAGAGAGAGGAGTTGCAGACCTTTGATGTCCACAGAAAAGATGCAAATAGTTAATCTAGTCATGTACAGTTGGAGATGGAAAAAGCCAAAAAGGTGCATTAGGAGGTCAGACCTTGTCGCAGGGAAATCTCTTGGAGGCAGAAGTTTCCATCATTCGCTATAGTCAGCAACAAAAAAATAGGAATGAAGAGAGGTTAAAGCCTTTGTAAGCGTTATGGCGTGATCTTTACCTGCCTGGCAAGTAGAGCTGTCTATTTGGAAGTGGTACAATCCTTGGACACTGACTCATGCATCAATCCTTTACGGAGATTCATCAGCTGAAGAGGCCAAGTTTCTCACATGCAGTCTGACAATGGTACAAACTTTGTGGGAGCAGAAAAGGAGCTGAGGGAGGCACTTGTATCTGTGAATCACAAACAGATACAGGGAGTTTTACTTAAAAATGGTATACGTTGGAGTTGTAGCCCTACAGGATCACATCATGGTGTTGTATGGGTGTCACCGCATGGTCAGGAAGGTTCTCAGTTCTGTTTTGCAGCTGCAAACTCTGGATGATGATGGACTTAAAATAGTTTTGTGTGAAGTTGAGGCCATATTAAATGACCGCCCCATCACCCTACTGATGACCCATGGGTCGGTGGACAAATAAACAATTCGAATTTGGTGATTTCAATTTCTCAGCCAACAAGCTGCACAAAAAAAAAAAAGAAAAAAAAAAGTGACACATCAATAAGGCAAAGTTCTTGTTTTTTTTTTGTTTTCTTGTTTTCTTTATTCCGTAAACTATACTTATCTTTGGCTTGTGCAAATGAAAGTAGTTTCCTACCATGGAAACCCATTATATCCACAAGTTTTTCAATACCCTTAGACTTCCAGATACCACAGAAATAGAAAGTGGGCCTGACCTGGGGAAGCACTGTCTCACAAAACCTTTAACTTTAAAAGAAGCTCTAACAGAGACAGAGTTGATCTTTAACCTAGAAGGAGGAGAATTCCTTCACAGTTACCCCATGGGGGATACCTGGTGGGCTGTTACATTTAAAACTAACAGGGTATTCCATGAGAATAAGAAGCACCTGATCAAGCCTCCATGCTCAGATCTTTGGATACATTTTTTCTTAATAGTTAGTTAATGAGCAAGATAGGCTGAAATCCCCAACACTGTATTGGATCTTTATTGGGCTTTGGCAATACTGTTATAAGCAAGAATTTCATAGATTCAGGAAGTACACCACTTTGTTTTGTATCCATTAAGATGCACAAGTTTAATTAATATATCTGAAAAGGTTTTGTAAAAGTTTATGCCAAATCCAACATCCCCTGGAGCCTTGCCGCATGCTAATGCCATGATTGCCGGTTTTATCTCAGAACGAGAAATGTTACTTTCTAAGTCCTCTCTGACAGTGAGGGGAGTGTTATGATCAGTAGTCACATGGACCCAAACGCAGACAAGGATTGAGAAGTTAAGTAAAATGGGTTTATTGTAGGGATAATGGGAATGGAGGGAAGTTGAGGAAGAGCATCAGTGGCAGAGGGGAGAGAGGCGAAGATGAATGGCACCACTGAGCTTATCTGGATGGACGATGGCAGAGCACAGCTGGCAGGTGGACGAGGAAGCGAACGTGGTTGGCGGAGGAAAGTTTGGGGTATGTTATGGAGGCAAGCGTGGCTGGCAGGCAACGAAGTGATCGTAGTGGCACAAGGGAAACATTGTGAGAAACCAAGTAGTCAAACAACACAAGGATAACACCCTGGCTGAACCGACGGTCCGGCAATGAGTGAGTGACGAACCGGGGTAGATATACTGCAGAGTTGATGAGATGTTGGTTGCAGGTTTGCGGCTTGAAGCAGGTGAGTGAGTTGGAAAGTAATCAAGGAGAGTGACCGGAGCGCCACGCCCACCTCACACACACAAACAGGGGAACACAGGAGACACAATGAATAAGTGGAGGCACGGCCATCGGCATGAAAGGAAGATTTTATTTGCTAAAGAACAGGTCAAACTTCATGTTTCTTGTAGTAAATTTAGTCTGCAGACACAAACAACTTCTCTTTCTTAAAGAAACTGTAGAAAATGTCATTAAAGTAGATTTTTACAATGAATAAGTTGATCATTTTTTGTAAATGGTCACATCTGCATACAGAAGAGCCTCTGAACTAATATTTGCTTGTAAAGTTCACTTGCTGAAGTAGAAATATTTCTTTGGTTCCTGTTCATTTCAATGTGTTTTAACAAGAAATGCCTGAACATTGATATTGATCCTTAAGAACACACAAACACACACACACACCCACACACACACACACACACAGGTATAAATATAAAGGAACACAGAGAGATCAAAGAATATTTCCATCTGCAGCTGTTTAAAGGATCAATATAGTATTGATCCTCTAATTCCAGACAGACTTGATCAGCAGCATGTTATTAATCTATGTTTACATGAATTGGTGTATAAACAAAGAACTCTATATCGTAATCAATGAGCTTTTCCCTAAAATGAGTAATGTTGAGCTATACATCTAAAACCTGAACACATCTGATTGGAATATAAATGGATTTGTATCTACACGTATTCTTTATTCAGATTGTGCGGCTGCAGTTTGTCAGACGTCAGCTGTGCTTCTCTGGCCTCAGCTCTGAAGTCCAACCCCTCCCATCTGAGAGAGCTGCAGCTCAGTGACGACAGGCTGCAAGATTCGGGAGTGAAGCTGCTGTGGTACCTTGTGGAGAGTCCACACTTTAGACTGGACACTGTGAGGTCAGTAGGGGGTCGGACTCAGTCCATGCTGGTTTCAGCAGTATTGTACTAAACACAGAGAGGTTAATAAATTACTTCCATGAGGTATCCCTCCAGTTCAATCTTAATCTCTGTGAGCATCCCGACAAACCAGTAGGAGTTTCTACTGCAGCAACAAGAAGAAGAGCCCTCACCTCTGCTGGGAGTCGAGGTACCTCTCTACAGAGTCGGGCCTTGGGTTTCTGCGGTGTTGGGCGAGAACGAGAGAGCGAAAGATAATTTTTAATGCAAAGTTGACAATGTTTGAGATGTCTTTGCTATGACAACTTCGAATCAAGTCTTTTCATTCATTTATATAGAGGCAAATCATAACATTAGTTAAGACTATTTTCATGTAGAGCAAGTCTACTAGTAGTAGTCCAAATTGTACCACTGTAGTTGAGGTCAAGGAAAATATTGAAGACACAAAGATAATGGTCAGCCAATGTCAAAACCAACTTAAACAGCATAAAACAGTATATAAAATATAACAGTTTAATGTAATGTTAACACATAAAGCTATGACTGTTTATGATAAGTTATGTTTTATTAGTTAATGTCAAGTTGTCCTAACAAAGACATCTCAGACAATGTCAACTAGCCCTTAAAAATGGCATAATTGACCAAATGACACTTAATGACAACACCAGTCATTAACATTCATAAAGACTCCTCCATGTTCATGAAAGGTGTCATTTCATGGTTCTGACGGTGGCATGTCAATCTTTTGCACACCCCTTAAATAAAGTCTTCCTTAACTTTTTATCTGAAATGTGCAAATTTACAGTGGAAGGGAAAATGGTTTCTTTGGTGTCCTGTGATGTTTTTTGGATCTAGGTAATGATTAGTTAGTTCCTGTAATGCACATACGTTTCGGCAGTCAGTTGTAGTCTTTGCAATGAAGACGTAAAGCGGTTGATAGGTTGGCTCTCGTCAGGACTTTGAGGCTGGCTAGCTCAAAGAACGAACGATTATTTTAAACTTAATCCCTAACTTTTTGGGATTGTGTTCATTCCTACAGGATCGACGACGAGTTCATCACAGCTGACAAACACAAAAAATGTGAGTATTTAGGCAAAGTGTCCCATTCATTAACCTATTGTATGTTAAAATCTGATCTTAAAATGAGCATGTGCTCATTGTACACCAGAAATATTTTTCAAAGCAAAATCCAGGAAGTCTTGCTTGATAATTAGTACTTGTGTGGTGCAGATAATCATGGAACAAAAGAAATAAGAAACTCCGTCTTCAGGTGAAAAGATATATTAATTTATTCTTCAAGCATAGGCAATTATGCTCAAAATAGCATTTCATATTTTTTTACACAATGTAAATCACTTATTGCCTCTATGCCTTATTGCAGATTCATGTTTCTTTAATATGAACAGTACATATGGGGCCCGTGCTATTGTTTTAGCGCCCTCTTTTGGTTATATACAAGGCCTTATGTTTTGGATGTAATGCCCCCCATGGCAGACTTGTTTGTCAGACCCTGATGAAGAGTCGATACATGTTGGTCTGTTTTAGTGCCGATGCTCGAAGAATAAATTCATATATCTTTTAACCTGAAGACTCAGTGCCGTACTTTTTTGTTCCACAGTTGTCCGCACCACACAAGGAATAATTATCAAGCAAGATTGAGATTTTGTTTTGTAAACTTTCACCTGCCTAACTAAAGAGCAAATGTCGTGTGAGCCATCAGAACCATGCAGCGCTTCCTCCTTCTGTTGTAAAAGATATTTCTCAGAGCATTTTAGCTCACCCAATTCAAGTTTTAATTATTGGTCTTTATCTTTCACAGATGACTCGGATGTCAAACTGGATGTGAAAGAAAGCCTGGCCAACTGCGACAAAAAGGTAAGAAAGGAGCAGCTTACTTTGACATTTATTGAGTAAAACAGTTAGATTAGATTAGATTTACTAAGGTCAGGTGATTTGCGAGATTCAGTTTTATGGGAACAGTTCTTCGCCTCTATAAAAGCAAACTTAAACAGCATAAATTTACACAAGCCACAAGGAAGGCTGTGGACGAAAAAGAAAACTTTACTCTTACCAGAAAGCTGCACCACAGCAGTTATCTGAAAACAAAGAAAATAATAAAAATGTACACCTATAACTTTATCAGATTTTTTAAAAAGACAAATGGAATAATAGTTTACATTCTTCTCTACCAATGAAACGGGGTCCTGTGGCTTTTTTTCCCAAATCACTACAGACTTTAATTGTTACACTACACAAATACATTTATTTGCACTGTCACTCCATTGCTGCCATTTCCTCTCTGATCCATACAATGAGCTTGAGTTGAATATTCAATGTGGGTATTGTAGCCTATTTCATCGCTTCATAAACACTCAGACAAGTTGGACTATGACATTTCTATTAAAATAACTAACTTTATGCCTTTTTTAATTCCAGGCTCCATTATCTTTCTCACCGGTGCAGACAACTGAATCTTCATACAGGTAATCATATAAAATGACAAAACATTTGATTCTAAACAAAGGTCTGTTGTCTGTGGTGAGCCAGTCAAAGCTGATCAAGCATCATATGTAATCACATCATGGCAACATAGGCCTGGAGTGTAAACAGACAAGATCATATTCAAAATGTCCATTATACATAGCTTAAAATGCACACTGTCATAATGACTAAAAGACATTACAGATCAGGTGACTAACAGGCCAGTAAATGCTTGTTATATTAATTTGGCCCTTCTGTGTGCAGGTTCAGGTGTCCCGGTCCAGGTGTGTTCCAGTGTGCTCTGACTGGACTGGTGTTTGTTATGACTCAGGAGGCGGAGCTGCTGTACAGGCATGTCCAGTGGGATGAGAACCTCCTCAAATCAGCTGGCAAGATGGCTGCAGGGCTGCTGTTTAATATCAAGTGTTCAGAGGATGCTGTCTGTCAGCTCCACCTCCCACACTGCGAAATTATAGATGGTAAGGACTAGGGGTGAGCGGGTACACCATTTTCTGTATGTTCTGTATGTATTTCAGTATTTTTATACTGTTACCGCACATTTTTCAACATGACATTTTATACAATTAGTAAAACACAATGTTAATGAATTATGTGGTGTGTGTGTGTGCAGTAAAACACTTAGGCTATGTAACAGTTCATTAAATATAATAATATTTAAACCTAAATAATGGCTACATATATTTAAAGCTTTAATTTTTTATATTTATTATACTATTATTTATAGGGTAGAAGCAGTGACAGTCACCAGCTATAACTTGTGACTGCCCCATCCAATGCGAGCAAAATTCTCAGAGTAACTCGGCAGAAGATATTTTACAAAGCGTCACCGACCTATATGCATGGGTTTGCTGTGGTAACGACATAGGCGTCAGTAACTTCACGGAAGCATTAGAATTGATGATCCATCATCTTGCCCTTCTCCGTCACACAGGCTGGTATACACTGCAGTGTTCCATGCCACATTCCTGGCTGGCTTCACTGTGCAGCGAGAGGTGCGGTGTCATCCGCAAAAGACACTTTGAAATCCGTTTTGAGTGACCAGAGCATCCGGACTGAGAGGCATCTGTAGAGATCTGATTAAACGTACTTATTTTTCAAGCATTAATACCCAAAAATATTTAGTTCAGCATCTCCAATGTGAGGATTTGCTGCTTTTCTTTTTCTTATTATTGGTATGTGTATTAGTACTATTAGATTATTAGTGCTGTTTTTGATATTGTCGAACAATGGATAATAAGTCATTTTAAAGGTATGTCGTTCCATTGTTATGCGTACGATATTCAAGTATACATGACGTTTATCAATATGTTTCAAAACTGTTCTATTAAATTGCCTCACTTCTAGAAAAGATTGGATGGCAGACAGCTAAATGCTAATAAAACATAAGTTTTTATTTCTGCCCCTAAGGACGTTGTCCCAGAGCTGATGGAATGTCTTGCCTTTTAATCCTCTTCTGGTAAACCTACCCTCCGTAATCTGGGTGCATGTAAATTGTTTGGGTTGCTGTTTTTCCAGCTGGGGAACATCGCTAAACTCAGGCCCATTGTGTCCATAGCTGAGATGGAGATGATTACACAAGTGTTTATTTCCTCCCATCTGAATCACTGTAATTCCCTTGTCACCTGTTTTAGCAAGACACCCCTGTACCTGGACAAGTAGTCCAAAAACGCTGCTGACAAACTCCTGACCAATTCCCCCAAAAGGTCTCATGTAACACCAACCCTGATGTCTTTACACTGGCTTCCCATCGAGTTCAGAATCCAGTTCAAGATTCTTATAATCATGTCCAAAGCCTTGCATTATCAACATTAAAGAGCTACTGCAGCCATACAACAAAATTAGGAATCTGAGGTCCTCTGATCAGGGTTTGTTGGTTGTTCCTCGCTCCAGACTCAAAACTGAAGGAGACTGTGCTTTTGATGTTGTAGCTCCTAAACTTTGGAACTCTCTCCCATTGGACTTACCATCTGTGGACACCATCTGTTTAAACTCTCTTTTGTTCAATTTGTTCTGTTTCTTTTGTTTTGCCTTGTGTTTTTAGCTGGATGTCTTCTTTTAACATCTGTTACTCTGTCTCTTATTTTCTTTTTAGTTTTTTTTGTTAAGCGCTTTGTGATGTATGCTCTTGAAAGGTGCTATATAAATAAAATTATTATTATTATTATTATTATTATTAGATAGTAAATATCTTTGGTTTTTGGACTATTGGACAGAACAAGCAATCTGATGATGTCATCGGTGACTTAAGGAAATTGTGACTTTTTTAAAAACTTTTTTATGATATTTCAAAGACTAAATGATTAATCAATTAATTGAAATATCAATAGATTGGTCGATCCAGCCAGGGCACAGTCCCTCGCTGGCCTTTCCCATCTACCAACTCTGACAGTTGTGCTCAATAAATCAATGACTAGACTTAGTGTCCTGCAAATAAAACACAATTAGGGCTAACATTGTAATGATGTTATCAGTAAAACAAAAGTTTAACAGCTCTGTGTTTTCACAGCTCTGCTGCCTGAAGGCCTGCTGTCTGTCGTCCACATCTCTGATGATGGAATGAGCATCCTCAAGCCACTGGAGATTACAGACACTCATGTGGTTGTCAAAGTCCCTCACCTCTCTGTCTTTGGTCTAGTCTGGGACACTGTTAAGTGGTTGTTGACTCCAAGGCCAGTTATCGGCCAAGTTCTGCTGTTCCTCGGACCAAAAACACGGAAGCAAAAACTCAATGTGTTTCTCCTGCCGAGGAACATTCCTCTGGTCGAGGTAAAGTTTCATGTGCTGTTACAGCTGTCAGTCCAGACTTGTTTGATCTTTCTTTAAGGACAGGTTCACAATTTTTTGGTTTGTTTTAAAACAACAGCCAGGTGTCCAAATGAACAGTGAACAGCCGTCTTTTGCTTTAATGATTCTTAATGTTCATACTGGACATTAAGAGATCCCTTCCTAATGTACTTTCAATGGAAGTGATGAAGTACAAAAATGCAGAATCCTCATTCTGTTGGTCCCCCCACAGCAGCTCAACAGGGAAGCACAACGAGTGAATTTTATACAAGATGAACTGTAAGTGTCCAGTGGTCAATCTTGTTTAGATCATCAATCATTTATTGATTGATGATCTAAACAAGATTGAGGCTCAGGCAGTGGGTGGGTAAGTCCGAATCAGCTTTGGACTAGTTCTCCTCGTACCTGTCAGACAGAATTTTCTTGGTTACAGTTCATGTTTATGTTTTGTGGTATTCCCCAAGGTTCTGTCCTGGGCCTAATGCTGTGTGCTTTGTACTTGCTTCCTCTCGGTTTTTGAAGCCCATTACCTCTCGATAATTTACATTCAGATCTCGGCTCGTTTGTTTTTACATTGCAACATTCAAGAGCGGTCCAACAGTTGTAAACAAATGCCATGTACGAGCAAGTCGTTCTCTCATTGGTCAGAAATATCCAAATTCACTCGTGTGCTGGCTCACAAGTGTATATACCTCTGTATTTCTATAAACAGTGTGCAGGTCAGCATTTACGATACGTGCTCATATGTCCAAATTTCAATTAGGCAATGTACCTCATCTGAGCTCCAGGTTAATCGCAACTCAGTTTTGGTTGGCTCTAGTGGTTACCAGCAATCGAGCTGTACCTACTTGCATGAGCCAGTTGTTTCAGATGGTATGGTCGATTCTGACTACAAACAAACTGCTTCACAGTTCACGTGTGAACCATCCGAGACCACCCTATCTAGGCGATCTCGACCCCCGCTTGTTTTGCCCTGCATTTCGAGTGCGATTGCTGTGTTCACATATGCCCAATTAAACCGAACCTGGGTATGAAACGCTCAAGGTTTTGAAACAACTGGTCCAAACAAGTTAGGTTTGAATTCACTCTTAATCATTTAGCATGTCAAACTGTGAAAATGTGCTGCTTGTCTCTGTATTATGTGACACTAAACTGAATGTCTTTGGGCTTTGGACTGTTGGTCAAAGACTTCAGCTTTGGCTTGAGGAATTTGTGATGGGCACTTTTCAGTATTGACTGTCATTTTGGAGATCAAACCAGCAGATTAATCGATAATGAAAATAATCATCAGTTGCAGTCCCACTGTCCTGATATGTCTCGTTACTTATTGACCTACAAATTTGCTGATGCTGATATAAGTGTAATGAGAGTGTAAGTGTAATGGGCTCTACTGAGGATAAAGCTTCTATTTAAATCTTTAAATGTTCTGATGTCTCTTAAGGTGGATAAACAGCAACAGCGACATTCAGAGATCAACATCCAGGCTCCTTCTACATGTAAACTCATCAAAGGTCAAAGTTACACTCTTCAGTGTCCTCAGGCCAGTAAAATACAGCCTAAGGTGAGTATTTAAATATAAGTATTCATTAGTGCTGTAACATGCTGACACGATTCATTAAACTGCTCTTGTTTACCTTCAGTTTACTTTGGATTACTATGGAAATACTGACACTTTGGTTTTCAGAGAGCAGATTTTGACCTGGACTTTGGACCAAATTACCACCCAACGTTTGAGATCCGCCTGCCTATAGAGCAGAAGAGAAGAAGAGAAGAAGTGACTTTAACAGTCCAAGACCAAACTCAGGCAGAGGTCTGGGAGTATGAAGTTGATCTGACAGGTAAAGTCTTAATCCACCTGCAACATCACACCACCTGACAGTACAATAGAAGAGAATAGAGCTACGTTTTATTATTTTTTTTGATTTATTCTTACTTTGCCTCAGATCTTTCTTCAGTCTGCATCCTGTAGTCCACTTTATTAACCAACCAAGTGCAATATCTTGATCTGGGATGTCATGATGTCTCAGATTTCCAAGTTAGCCTGGGTCTTATTTTGTCCATTTTATTTTCGTATGACCAGACATTAGCCAGGAGTTGGCTGGGAGGGGGAATAGCCTTAGGTTCAAGGTGTGTTATCGTGGCTCTTAACCCTGGCCTCTTCCCTCGCACCCTGGGGCAGTCGTACCGCTTGTGGTGGCGTTTGGTCCGGCTGGTCTGACTGGGTGGGTGGTCAGACAACGTTATGGACAGTGATCACCTCTGCACTTCATCTAATCCATGTGCTCCCTTTTCCAATGTTGAAGAGTATTTTTCTGTCACAGGCAATAAATGATTCAGTAATAAAGGCCGAAAATAACAAATAAAGTTATAGGAAATGACATCTTCATCTACATAAACTGAGAACTAACAGTATATCGACGGATTAATACAAAGATAGGGGGCGTCATCATAACTATAAAATATAAATTTCTCTCTTTTGGTTTCTGATTTTTTCACAAAAGAAAACACAGTACAAGTGATTTACAGAGCAGATATGTTGCTGTAGCAGACAAAAACATGACATTTAATTTCAGTTAAATTTTAAAATGTTCAGAGCTCTGTTTAAAAGTGATTGTTGGTTATTTCTCAAAAGTATTTTCCCTGGTTGTCTTTCAGATTCAAGAAGTGAAACTCCACAGAGGGATGTACCAGCAGAGGAGAGGGTCCCAGCAGAGGAGAGGGTCCCAGCAGAGGACAGGGTCCCAGCAGAGGAGAGGCTGCGCTCAGTTCGGACAGAGTTTGTAAACAGAGTTTCTGAACCTGTTCTGAACCAGCTTCTGGATAAACTTCTTGAGCATGGCGTTATAAATGATGAGGAACTGCAGTCAGCCAAAACAAAAGCCAGAGCAGAAAAAGCACGTGATGTGATCGACACAGTGCGAGGAAAGGGCACTGAAGCCAGCTCCGTCATGATCGCCGCTCTCTGTGAGGTGGATTCATGCCTTTCCAGAGAGATAAACTTAAGCTGAAGCAAAAGCAAGAAACTGGAGTGTGATGATGAACCTCTGGCTTTTTCACAGTCTCATATTACTTATCCTAGTCTTTAGATTCAAAGTTCTATTTGTTGTGTTTTTATTAAGTGGGCTTTCACTCTGAAGGCCTAACATTGTGACTGAACAACCATTGGACTCCATTGGATGGATGTTGAGCAGGAAAACAATTCCACTATGAGGTTGTTTGCTGTGAGTGTATGTGTTTCCCCTTGTCTGTTGTTTTGTCTGTGTTGCCTTGCAGGTCCCTGGTGGGTGGAGTTTATCAGCGTGGGAGCCCCTGGCCAGTCTCCAAGGAGTATTTAAGATCTGGCTGTCCCAGTCCGCAGGCTCGCTCTCTCCATTTTAGTCGGGCCCGTCAGTGTTACTAGTTTAGGTTTCACATCATATTACACCCTCCACTCATCACTCAAACACTCATCCACCTGCTGACACCCTGATAACACACCTCATGACTTTAAGTATTTTGGGTTATTGTATGTTCAGCAACAAATTTGTACACCTTTCAGTTTAAATAACTCTCCTGTTTTTGTCAAACCTATTTATTAATTTCCTTCAGTGTATTCACTACATATATTATATATCATAGTTTTAATTAATTACTTCAGTTCATTAAATACCATCAAAAATTCCACTTTCAGCGCAATTCAGTTTGCATTTCAAGTCAACTAATGTTTAACCAAATATTTCCCCGTCTCACTTTGGAGTTGTTCCTCCCACTACTGGTTTCACCTCCCTTTGTCAGCGGTGTAATTACAGTAAAACATGTAACACGATTGAGTCATAGCAGCTTGTAGTGGAGAGGACAATTATGAATCCCTTCTGTGAAAAGACACAAAAAACATACTAGTCACTCATTTCCAGTCCGTGGGACAGCAAGTCTCTTTACTTCCAATCAAAAGACCTTCTCAGTGAAGTGATACAACCAGCAGCCAGAGCACGTGTGGAATATCCAGTTGTTGGTGGGGTTAGGCTGGAGAAAGTCTACTCCCTGTGGTAGTTAAGGGGGGGGAGAGGGGGTGACAAAGGAATAACAAAATTATTTTCATTTTAATATTTTATTTAAGGTTTTAACTTTATATCATCTACTAAGAGAATCATGTCATGTCTTTATTTCACAAACAAAAAAATAAAAACAATCAGCCAGTAAATTCATGATTTAATGCTGCATTTCAAATTGTACAAGAAAATAGAGCTCCAAAAATGACATTGAAACTAGTTGGTGCAAAATTAACTGGCATTCACCCAGGCGATGTTCACCCAACCAGAAACAAGTGAAACTCTCTGCGGTTATGCTGGTGTGCATGGATTGAAAGGAATGAGAGTGATAAGAGATGTCAGTAAATTGCCATTGTTAGAAGAAACAGGTTTTTGTCCCCCATCAGCTATAAGTAGAGCACAGTAAACCCTGACAGCCGGAGCTTGCAGCTGTCCCTGAGAGGTGTTCATCGCAGCTAAGAACAGCCAGGTAGGTCCTCATGCCGAAATAATGGTTCTTACAGGAACCTGAGCCAGCTGGTGTTCTCACTGTGCTGCTGCTTGCAGTGAAGTTAGTCCAATACTTCATTTTGATTTAATTTCGCTCAACATGTTAATTACTAATATTGTGTTGATGAAACTCTACGGAGGACATGCAATACGTCAGTAAATACTTACTCATGGCAGTGATAAAGATCACAGTTTTATTCTTTTGTGTTAACACCGTTTTACATTAGACCCTTTTGCTGGTTTTATTAACACAAATTAAAGGAATGTTCCGTGCTTTGTGTCTTAGCAGGCGGTCACACTGCAGAGATGGACGTTGCGAATGGTGTAGAAATAGGATCTACGGTTATGGGAACAGGGCTAACAGTTGCTAAAAATATTGCGAAAGCACTACCAACACATCGCCAGTGCATCGTCTGGATTACGAATGAGTGTTCCAACTACACTCTATGTTCCCCCTGGTAACTGCTCACTCTCAAAGTATATTTTTGCCTATTTGAAAATGTGTCCTCTTGAATAAGTGTCTACCATTTGTATTTGTAGTGTGCACACGGAGAGTGGACGGTGCTTTGATCCTTTCCCACCGAATATTCAACCGTCTGTGACCAGTTCTGCCTTGTTCTCCAAGATTGCGAACGCAGCAGGAGGGTCTGTAGGGGTCTTCACCTTGGACCTCTGCCACAACTCTACCAAAGAGTCCACTGAGAAATTAGCTGTCATGTACAAGGTGCCCTTTGACCTTAATTTGAAGTCAAATGCATATGCAGTAGGAGTCTTTGACATCGGCACAGCGTGTGATCGCAATCTTTTTCGCGAGATGGCCAAAAATACAAACACAAGGTTTGTCAGCGGCAAAGCAAAAGGGCCCAGTCTCACCTACAAAAGTGACACTGTCACCATCATGGCCACAATGTCCGACTGCAACCAACCTATCATGAGGGTGACAGTGAGCGAGAACTGAGAAAAACTTGATGAATGGACATGAATTCTGCTTTCTTTTCACTGATTTCGTGGGTCATTTTGTGCTAATAGTCTGAGCTCATGAATTTTTTGAATCAAAGTTCACACTGAATACAGATCCTGTCTGCCAATATGCGAACATGTCCTGGTTTACTACGAGGCTCTGGTCACTACTTAAGTGGAAAATCTCAAACTCTCAATACATCTACAAAACCAGCCTGTTTATGTGTCTCTGTGTGTGTGTGTTTGATTGTAATTCTGTTGAACTTTAAATTCAAAAGTTTAAATATAATATTGGTCATTAATAGTTTTCCAGTTGTTGCCACAGCGTGCTGATGGTGTTTACCTGGTGGTGATGGTTTATGATTTTTAAATACTGCAAATTCCAATCTCTAAATGCAGTCAATGCAAGTTCATTTTCATTCCATGTCTGTCATGCAGTATGTTTCCTTGTAGCACTGAGTCATTACCACCATTAAAGGAATTTTTTTCCCAATGTTTCCAGTTCAAAAATGAGTCAGTATCATTTTTTGTCTTTGGCACTCTCAGTTAAATCATTGATTGTTGATTGAATCATTGATCCTTAATTAAGGGAGCATTGATAAAGATAAAGAAATAACCAAACAATAATGACGACATTCTCATTTATTTGCCACGTCCTTAGTTTCCTGATCATTTCCTCAGAGAGCAGTTGATATCCAACTGTTAGTTAGCTTTCTTAGCTCACGCATACGATTATATGAGTACAAGGTAAAATAAAATGAACTGTACAAAGTGCACAGTTTGGATAATTAATCTTCAAGATAAAAAATATGATATTATAATTACATAAGACATGGAAGAGGTCAGTTAAGTTTCTAAACTTATAAAAAGTTGATTGATTTATGGGAAACAATTGTTGAAATTAAAGTTCATGAATCACTGAGCACCCACTATAATTATCTATTGTGGTTAAGGAAGTAATTATATAAGATTACAGCAATAGCTTGCCTCTCCTGTTTGCTGTCAAGCGATCACTTTGCTTTGCCGCGGATTGTCATGACTGGTATGTGGTAGGTTGGGAGGTTTCCAAATGAAACAAACAGACTGCTTCCATAAATATTCAGTTCCTGAGTGAAAGATAAACATAGAGGCTTCAAGATGACATGTGCCAACGAGTGTTGTTGTTGTATCTGATCTCTTAAAGGGGCAGAGGGGTGTACTACTATAAAAGAAGTGGATGTACACTCTGTGACGTCACTCGTTAGTTTCTGAACAGCCGTTTTGAAGCCGAGAGTTCGCCATCTGTGCGCAAGCTTTATTGTCTGTTTTACTCTGAACGGGATCATAATTTACTAAATAAACATCATGCTGCACTGAAGAAGAGTTGAAACAAGTGACTGAGACCATAAATTCATTAGGAAAATGTTTACTGAGGTAATAAATCAAGTGAGAAGTAGGGTCCTTTTCTTATTGACTTCTTTACATTTGGACTTCTTTTTATAACCGGTGGAGTCGCCCCCTGCTGGCCGTTAGAGAGAACGCAGGTTGAACAGGTTGTTAAATAGAGATCTATGGATAATATAAACAGATTATTATAGCAAAAGCAACACTGTTTGCTGCAAATAAGGCAAGAGAGAATTGGTGTTAGGAAATTTCTAATTTTGTAAATTTGTAAGTTGATATATTCATTTTACCACTCAATGCGTCCCATTTATTTCTAATGGGACAGCTGTACATTCAGAGCTCTTAAACTTTAAACTTGATATATTTAAGAACTGCTTTTAGGTCTGACACTGTTCCATAGTGAAGCAGACAGGGAAAGTTTTTGCTCAGATCAAAGTGAAATTAATTTTATTGAATGAATACGATCTGTGATAAATAAGAAATAAAAAAAAAATGTTCTAATCGGTGTTCGTTTAATTCCAACTCATACTTTATGACTAAATCTTCTGCGATGTAAAGTCAACGCTCACAATTTATGTGCTCACACTGAGCGTTGGAGTCTGATCTTCAGCCGACGACCTGAGCACTCACACTGTATGTGTAAGATAGAAAATAAAACGGCCCATCAGCCCCTGCCGAACGTTGTAGCTATTGACAATTTTCAATAAAGATTTGCTTGTTTTTCGACTTGTGGCTCTGCTTCAACTGTGCGAAGGCCTGACGACAGCAGTTTTTCGATTCTCGCTATCTTCTGTTCACTGCACGGCAAACGACGCCCGACAAAGCTGAAAATCAGTCCGGAACGAGTCGTGCGGCTCAAAACTCAGGTTAGAAACGGCTACAGTGTATGCCCAGCTTAAGTTAGAAATACAGACTTAACACATACTTATTCTTTCTATTTATCTCATTACCTTCATTTCTATTCACACATATTCACTATAAATATTAAACTATAAGCTGTTACCAGGTAAAACTTTAACAGTTTTTCTGCTTTCTCACAATTTGTTTCTCCATCACCTGACTCTGGGCCAAATCCTATTCCTCCCTACTTTTTCTTGAATCAGTAGCACTTTTTTTTTTCACTTCCTCTATGTTTTTCTGTCTCCACTCTTGCATGCTGAGTTTGTCCCTCGCTTCTGTCTCCCCCTCATCTATTCTTTCATTCTCTGGAAACAAAAAGCCTTCGTTTTAAAAAATCTGACATTAAAACGGTGCATGAAACAGCACTTTAATTTAGCATAGTGTTAATAATTGTGGATTTAAAAACTTCATGTCGTTATAATACCGGTTATGAGCTAAATCAATCTAAACTGGACAAATGGGTGGTGGGTTTCTGGTTGCAATGTGTTAGCAGGATACAATGACTAACAGGAGGAGACCAAAACAAGTTATTCTCAAATTTACAACAGAAACTGTGCGAGAAAGCCCAAGTTGAGTGCACAATCAGTTGTAAAGTATGTGTAGAAGCTAAGGGGGACTGTGTAAATGCTATTTCAGAATTTAAGAGGCAGGTACACAATGTTTACCAGCATTTACCCTCCACTACAGCCCTGTCACTACCAGGTCAGCTTGTGATTGGTCTGTTTGCGTTTGAGGCGGGTCTTCAGGGCTAGAAGGTCGATGTAGAGGATCTGATTGAGGACGGCAGAGGCACAGAGCAGTCCACCGTGCAGCGCCCCAGCCATGCCGTTACAGAAGACGTCCTGACCTACACACACACACACACACACAAACACATAGAAAAATGTTGAGCAGGAGGGTGAGGGTCGGTCTCTGTAGAAATCAGACCGGGTGAGAGAGCTAGGTCACCTGTTAGGTAGAGTCCGTTGATTGGGGTCTGTGGTCGTGTCCTAGCAACCGTTTCTGGGCTGAAGCGCTCCAAGTTGTGTTCAGCGCCGTACATCTCACCTCTTGGAGCACCCAAATAGTGGACGTTAGTTAGAGGAGTGGCAGCATCCACCATTACCACCTGAACACACACACACACACGTTATATTTGTAGAAAGAAGTACAATCAATACAAATATCAAATCAAATACTTTTAGATATGTGTGATAAAATGATTTTGACCGTAACCAACTGCCTTCTACAGCAAATGGAATGGTGACACCAGAGTTCCATTCACTGAAGAAGGCCATGAGATATAGTTGAAAGACCCAGAGAAAAAAACTAGCAAGTGAACCTTAAGTTTTGAAGATGTTACCACAGTCATGTGTTCCAAAGGTCAAGAACTAATCTCCACGCTCAAGTTTACTTGGATAGTTTTAGTTTGGATGTACTTCACTTTAGTAACACTAGAAATGAAAGGTGCATTCATTGATTGAGAATACTGACATATCATCACCCTATTAAGATGATTTGGTGAGTGTGTTAGTAAACAGTTTATTATACAGCCTATTTAACACATCCAGCAGACACAGAGAAACATTTGCATTTATTTTAGGACATCCTTTAGGCCTCCTGATTAATATTATTCACTCTCCTTTTAGCTCTATTTTGGAAGAAAGGCCCAGTTGTGGGAGCAGATGGGCCGGACACTGAATGTTGCTGGTGAGCGTTGTGTTCTTATCAACCCACTGTGTAAGCTTGTCCTGAGCTCTGTTTCCCTCACTACACAAACGCTTCATCCCAGCGCTCCCCAGCACCCTGCCAGCGCTTTTCTGCCACAGAAAAACTGAGAAAAACTGAGAGCTAACAATATTGGTGGGAGGCTAACATTGATACACACCTTGTCTCGCAGTTGAGGGAAGATTGTTAGTGCCCAGTCCAGCAGCTCTTGGGCCATGCCGTTTTTCAGATCCAGGTAGTCCTGTCCCCTCTTGCCAAGCTTTGTCCCCTCCCATTCCTCGAACCACTCATAGCGAGCCATGGTTAGCAACGTCATACAGGACTTGCCTGCAGAGAGAGAGATACGAAGGGGAATTAAGAGAGTGTGGCACAGGTGTTTCATTCAAATGTTGATCTTCTTGAATAAACTTCTGGGTCATCCAGCATGAAAGTTGATTATGGGATTATTGCTGCACAGGTAACATAATTCTTCATATACCATGATGCTTTATCTCACAAGCGTTCAGGTAGAGATGAACATTATTGCTGCTGGAGGTCTCAGTTGTGCGGTGTTTTGGTATCTAATAACCCTTCAAACTGGATTGGATTTCATTTTCTGAGAGTACCTGTAGCAACGCACCCACACCAACACAGCCCATGGGAATGGAACAAGGCTTTCAAGTGATTTTGATGTAGTGGCCATACTGCAACTTCTGCATTCATCACGTGATGTACACTGGCCCTAAACCCATTTTTTATGCTTTTTTGAGCATCACAAACCACCTGCAACAACTTTTTTTATTGAATTTGATCCTTATAATTAATTCTAAATGGAAAGCTTGACTTTGGATGGAAAGCAAACGCTCAGTAACATCATTGTAGGCAGTTAGCAGACGGCAGGAAAGCATGTTTACAAAATGTAACATCCCTCCCAGCAACTGTTTCTGACCATATGATTGCATGTCTGCCAGAAAAAAGTACAGAGGCTAGATAGAGGAGGCAAAGACAGAGATCGAAGATGGCAAAGGGGACACTGAAGTGCAACTAATGAGCAAGTATGCATTTGTGTACATGTGAATGAGTGTTACCCGGGTGTCTGATGTTGGATGTAGGATCTTTAGCGGATGGGGAGGTGATGAACATCATGGGAATGTTTCCCAATACCTGCTCTCTGCTCAGAGAAGAGTACTGCTCCATACTTCACACACAAACAGACACACACAAGTTTATTCAATTATATTAATCTATAAAATACACAATACAATAAAATGGAGACAGGGATGTGGTAAATAAAGACGGAATGTGTTGTTAAACTGGCATGAAACTTATATTTAGATAACTTGGTAGATAAATGAATACGTAAACTCCCATAATGACTTAACCTTGGAGTTAAATGTGTTAAATCAGTGAAAGCAGTGGTAATGAAAATGAAGAGAACAACAACACAAGGAGAGGAAAGAATAAAATATAAATATAATATGACCTACAAGAATATAAAAAATACCAAAAACCTACAGCGAGTCCAAGTCATTGTCTTTATACATCCAGAAGTTGGTGGAAACAATGCCCAGCTCCTCTTTGGTTCCATCCAGACCAACAAAGACCAAGAAGGAGCCCATACCATGACGCACCATACCCAACAGTGACTGGATCTCTACATACAAACACACGTTACAGGAAGCATCCAGTGGAAAATGATAGCAAATGAGAAAACAGTTGCAATGTACCATTCAGTCGCTATCCACATACTATGTTACCTGGTGTGTCCTGTATGGGCTGAGGAAGAAACTTCTGGAAGGTGTTGAAGATTCCAGCGTTGGAAATTACAACAGGGGCATGGACTTCAATCTCTTCTTGCCCTTTAAGAACTGTCACACCTGACACACATAGACACGGGGTTAATCCTAAAGAAACATCCACCTGGGAGACATGCAACTGGCCAATTAATGCATGAAGACTGACTTGACTTGCCCCCAAAGGCCTTAAGAAATAGCTATGCTTGAAAGGCTGAACAGAGAGTCAAAGAGTATTTCACTGCAGACTTCCACGAACACAATGAGCTGTGCACACTTGCATGGTCAAGGCCACTACATCACCAAATATCTCCCCCATCCCTTCTCACCATAGGCCTTCCCTTGCTGGTTGAGCAGGATGCGTTGTACAGGAGCCCTGACCAGCACAGTACCGCCTGCCTGCTGAATGACAGGGATGATGTGAAAGGCAAACTCACTGGCGCCTCCCCGTGGGTAGTACGCACCGCGCTTGTAGTGGTGAAGAAGGAGAGCATTGATGAGAAAGCTGGACTCCTTAGGAGGCACACCTAAAATTACATAATACAGAGCATTGAAGAGGGAATACAGAACATGTGTGTTGCATGATGTATGCGAGTGTGCATGTCCATCACCGTAGAAAAGGTAGGCAGATAGCGCCTGCAGGTCCTTGTTCTGCGTGAGGCTGGACATCAATTCTGAATGGCTGGTTGCTGCAAGGCGGAACACTGAGGATATGCAATGTAATAGACCAGTCCAAACCAGGAAGTCAACCAGCCAATACGGTATCATCTTCAAGATGGCAATGAGCGGCGTCCGCCGTGAGGCTAGCTGCAAGAAGAGGCAGTACATGCACATTTTTGAATTTAAATCAACAATACACAATACTTTCAGACAGCGAGCGGCCTGCCCCACTTGCTTTCAGTGCAAACAGGAGGCAGCTGTGCCAGCTGCAAGGTGAGGGAGGATGGCTGCCACTCTTATGAACGATTTAGAAAGGGAAACATTTAATATGTACATGGACCTGTAGAGTCAGTAAAGGGGGGCTAAGATCATCAGGAGAAACAGCTGCATAAAGTTGTCATCTGCACAGCGGTGAGAACCAATACAGAGTTTGCGAACGATGATCACTAGTGGTATCATGAGCCTTGTGGCACTCCACATGTTCATTTTGTCAAAGGAAAGTTTGTCAAACCTTGTTTGTTTACTAAACTCTGTCTACTGCCTTGTTTCATGCCTTCTTTCCCCTCTCATCCATCATTCCATCATGATTACCTCCCTCCCTCTTTACCTTCATCAATCTCATGAACTCATCAATGGCCTCCTCTTCTCCTGGGAACTGCTTCTTCAGGCTGACTGCCATCTCAGTCTTCCCTGCGTGGATGTGGTACTCTCTGAGGATGACAGAGAAGTGAGGCAGGGCGGGTCAGAGATGGTGGGAAATGTCATTTTGTTGATCCGTTCGAAGCCAGGTAGGAGTCATAGTCCTCTGTAGATACTCTGAAAAGTGTGGAAATACAAAAATATCCAAATAACCCCCTAACCTGCGCTGATCAAGCTGACCCAGGAGCAGTGTGTCAAAGTGCTGCTCCAGCCGTGTGAACTGCAGCTGTCCCTCTGTGATCTGATCCAGAGCAACCTTCAGCAGGCTGTCCTCATGAAGCTGGCCCAGGTAATGTATACCTGGTGGTGGCAGAGATTAAAAACTGTAGAGATTATTAACACGGCTCTGTGTGACTGTTCAGTGTGATTGGGTTTAAACAGGGCAGCTTTGTTTGAAAGCATTAGCTTTGGCATTAAAAATAGATGAAAGCACATGAAATCGTAAGACATGATGGCAATGAGAGCACACATGCATACTGGGCCACTGTCTGCCAAAGCAGTCCCCACAGTTATGGTCAATTAGGCACGGATATAACTCACATCAACGATCTATGTGTTCAATGGTCTGATGGTGCTTTGAGGAAAATAGACTAAATGCACTCAATGCAATTATTTTATTTAGCTTTATCCTTTTTCTTTTTTAATACGAAGCTATGGCGAGGCTTAATATTACAATTATGAATCCCTATTTGAACACATAATGATCTTTCACTAGTTGGAGGAAACTACGAGTGGTATATTTCGCCTCCTTACCCACATCAAACTCAAATCCCTTATTCTGAAAGGTGTGTGTGCAGCCTCCAGCCTGATCATGTTGCTCCAGCACCACAACCCTCTTCCCGGCTTTGGACAAAAGCGCTGCTGCAGTCAAACCTCCCACACCGCTGCCAATCACCACTGCATCCAGGTCAGGGGGCACGCGGTCCGCACGGAACCCTGCAGGGGAGCACGCATATTAAAATCAGTCTGGTGGAAGGTTGTGAGGCTGGTCTCGAGAGTATTTACAAAAACAAATATGAACCTGTGCGCAAAACTGAAAGAAATACAATTTCCCAATATGGTTAGGTGGCATGACCAAAAACAAAAAAAAAAGAACAAAAATATGATTAAAATAACACAAAGAGTCTCCAGCCATGCTATAGTGGCCTTGCTGACATCCCTAACATGCTGAAGCAGTGCTAATATGTTGATATTTATTATTGGTATAGGTATAATGTTTACCATGTTCACCATTTAAGAATGTTAAATTGATAATGATAGCTAATTAGCACTAAACACAAAGTAGAACTGAGGCTGATGGGAGTGTCATTAGTTTTGCAGACATTTGGTCATAAACCAGTGCAAGTCCAAGTATTGGATGAGTTCAAATGTTGACCTGATGATGGTGCTAGAGGAAAAGTCAGAGGATCACCAAAGTCAGTAAGCTTCATCCTCTGGGGATCATGACAGTGTTTACTCAACGAAAGATGAATGAAAAATGTATGCCAGGCATGCAAACAATAGATGTTGAGATATTTTAGTGTGGACTTAAAAAAACTGTAAATCATGTTTTTGCTTAGGAGCTTCATATTTAACTGTGTGGCTGCCAAATTATGGAATAGGACACCTCTCTGCAAGCCTCATTTTTTCCTTGTTTCCTTCCAAAAGATTTCTGTCTCACCAGCGCTACCGACAATAATTCTATTTTGTTATACTTGTGCATTGTGTGTAATTGAAAAATGATGATCAAACCTCTAGTCATTATTTGTTTAATTAGTTGGATGTTGAAGGATAACAGAAAGTTGGTGGACTGTAGAGGAACAGTACATACAGTACCTGCTGATCATCTAGAGACACACGATTCAAAGCTCTGTATCAGAATCACTCTTTCTTACCTCTCTTGAGCCTGTCGTCCCTCTGTCTGCTGTCGGTGACCAAGGGTCCAGGTGGCCTCAGGCACTTCTCGCTGAACACTTTGTAGCGTTGCCCGGTGGTCAGGAAGAAGATGACGACGGCCGCCAGCAGCACACAGCTCAATACGCCCAGCAGCCACCACCACATAGTGTGCCCAATGTACAGCACTGACAGGACAGAGAGGAGGGGAACAAACCGTGGGGGAAGAAGGGGAAATGCAGAAGAAAACACTGAGGTAGATTAAGAGAATAATCCAAAAGGAGAAGTGATAAGAGGAAGGTAGAAGTGAAAGACAAAGAGCAAAGCGGGTAAGAGTGGTGAGATAAAAAGCTACCCTCCAACAAGGCTTTCCCCTTAAAAAGAGCACTACACTGCAGAGGAGGAGAAGATTAAAGTGAGGGGTGGAGAGGAGGACAAGGAGGATAGACGGTTCAGGGGATGAGTAAACGGACACGTAATGCATGACATTTTGTTAATTCTGACAAAGAGCAGAGCAAATAACAATTCTCCACGGCAAGGACATGAGACTGGTAAAGAAGAGAGGCCTGGCTGTTCATCACTTCGTTTAGACTGCTGTCCACACCCGGCATCAATGTGTTGCTCATTAAGGAACTGCCTCAGGAGAAATATTCCTACAAAAATTCCAGTGTATAGCTGAAATCATTGCTGATCCTCAGCTCAGTGGTAAACAAAAGATGCTTTCAGAGCGGGGGGCTGCGTTCTTCTGGGCCACTTGGCTTTCTGGATGAATGGGCCGAGGTGAATGTATGTGTTAGTAAAGCCATGAGGGGGAAACACAACATTCATTGATCAGGTTCAAGATTCATAGGTTTTACTGTTTGACATGTGAAGTGAAAAGACCGGTGTGAGATAATTACTTAATAATTCACTAACATGTTAATTCATTAACAGTTGAAGAAAATAAAAAGGATAAAAATTCAAAGATTCAAATTTCAAACTCACATCAGCAATGCTTTCTTGTTTTTTTTTATGTGTATAACAATACATTGTTATATTGCATATAGTGTTTTTTGAATTTTACAGAAAACCAATAGAAACAAATGATTTCAATCAAATTAATAATTTATTCAGTACTGACAGAAGCATGAACAACGTATGACTCTACAATCATCAGTCCTACAACAAAATTACAAGGTTCGAGCTCGATTCACTGGCCATTTGTAGAGCAATGTGTGGCTAGACATTTTGTTTGAGGGTTGCATTTGAAATTTGAGTTTGACCAATTCTAAGCTAATAAAATTCTCTTGTGAGTTCCCCAGCTGTATGGAAGTGCAATACTAAATCATTGGAGTACTCCTTTAAGGTAACGTTTTTTTCTTGTTATGTAACGTTTTGGAATGAAACCCTTCAACAGTACATATATAGTGTACATATGTACACTAAACCTATACTTCAAGCCACTTCCTGTTTCATTTATTCAAAGAGATAATTGTCAGTGAGCCATGTTTCTTAGGAAGCGAATAATAAATTGGCAAAGTGAGAGTTACAGTTGTACTTAAATGTATGTCATCATGTGTTTCATTTAAGTAAAGATACGGTGACGAAAAAATGTGTTATTGCATTCATGAGATTTCATAGAAAAAGGACACAGTGAGGTTTTGGAATGTCCTCGAGAGAGCAACAAATACTCAAGAGATCCAAATATAGCTGCCGCACAAATATCTGCTATTTTCAAGCCACTTTTAAAAACTAGAGCATAAAATATAAATGTAATTTTACAAAGGATGAGCCACTAAAAATGTCTCCTCTAATATGCCTTTTTTTCTCATTTATCGCTGAACAATTCATTGTTCATCAAAAGTATTCAGTAGCTGCCACAATAAAAGATCTGAGTACAAACAAGCTGCTCAACGAGCTTTCTGCAGTTGGCACCATTGACAGTGTTACATGTACAGTGGCCCAGGAGTGTCACAACACAACGTGAAAAAAGATTACACGAATTTGTTGAACTGTAAATTGCCTTCATATTTTCACACTTTTATTTTGAAGTGCTTCTGCTTTGTTGGGTTTCCGTTACGTCTTTCGCTGTGTTGTTCACTCGTAGGTTTCTGTTGACGTGTCTATACTGTTGACATTCTGAGAAGTTTCACTGAAGTGTCACATACTGTAAATGCTAGGCAAGAATCTCATACCTAATAAATCAGTATCTATTATATCATTGTGTATCTACATGCTATCTACAAACTGTTTACAACTGAGTTCATAAATACAAGTGGGTTTTATTTCAAATTATAAATACTACAAAATAAAAAGTGCAAATGAGGCATGAGAGTATGAGTGTTGAATATGTTGTAGTAAAATAGAGCTTCTGTCCAACATGAAAGGTTTCAAACTCTAATGCCTCCTCTGTCAATCATGCAGGGGGTCTTTAGATCTTGGGTAACCTCGGCTGTGTTCACGATCAGTGTCTGACTAATATATCCGACTGATTTTGTGTTTAAATATTCTGAGCTCGTATGTTGCTACATAACGTCAGCATCAACTGTTCCACATCTGATAGGTAGTTTTGCTTTAACATGTTTTGATTGCTTCATGATAACCCAGTTTGATTGATGCTGTGATTGGCTGCTCCAACACCAATTAAATAACAAAGATAGTGGTGGAAGGCAACCGCCCTGTGACGTCTATTACTAAGTAGCAACTCTCTATTCCACGACATACTCTCTAATATGCGCTCCATACGTGTAAACCACTATGTGGTGGATGTCAGCCCAAGGTGATGCAAAGGAAAAGGTGCGGCAGCTGCCTATAAAGCATACAATTATTATTAGCTAGTTAGCCTGTAGGCAATAAATCATTGCCTACTGGCTAGTTAGCTAGCTAATAATGCAAAAATAGACACTAGTGAAAGTGAGATAGACCTTGAGACAGTCCAGTATCCTGTGAAAAACTGTCCATAAATCTGCAAATAACTACACTTACAGTAAGTGGACCTTCACACTGACCCTTTTCAGGTCTTCCACTATGGCCTGGTTGTTAGATGTGACGACAGTACTTATATAAAACCAATTCTCCACTGGACCCCCAAGATGATTCTAGAGGTGGCTTTTCCTTTCTAATACTACTACTACTTCTCTACTTTTTATTAGAGTGCCTGTGAGTGTGTGTGTGTGTAACTACATTAAATGAGAACAAGATACGAACGGCGGCCTATGGTTATAACATGGACTGAGAACAGATGGACTGTGAGGTTTGCTTGGCGTTGGCACTCGATAGCACAAAATTTGTTATAGTACAACATTCTCCATGAAAGCTAATTTGACATGAGGAAATCTGTGGCTTCTGCATTGTTGTGCTTTATACAGCAACTGAAGCATTGCATGTGTCAAATAATTGATGATAAAACATTTTTATTAATGAAAATAATACAAATCGCTTGCCTTTTCTGTTATTGTTATTGTAAGTTGAAGACGTTTGGGTTTTTATACTGCAGGCGTTCAGTTTTAAGGTATCAGTATGGTCTCTTGTTAGTTAAGATAGCTGTTTGTCCTTCACAGCTTGCAGATTAAGTGTAACCATCATTACTGATCTCTCTGATCATGAAATGTAAACAATGACAAAGTCTGCTGATGATCATCAGTAATGGCACGAATAATTTAAGAACATATAAAAGTATTTGCTCTGCAATCCATGCAAAAACAGGGACACACACACACTTCTTTTTCCTTCTCATTTCTTTCTATCCCCTCCTTCCTGTCCTCCCTGCACAGAGAAAAAAATAATCCTGTTTAAATAATGGATGTCTTATTTACACACCGTATCCAGTACCAGTTTCCTGTAATTTCTGCTGCAAACAAGAAAATGGTTTCTGATGCTGAGTTACTGCGATGGTCAGATTTAAACTGTGGAGTCTTGTGGAAATCTAAATAAGAACTTCCATTATTTACACAGTGGTTTATTTCCAGTGCCTCCTCTGCCCTACGTAGCCTCTGTCTAGAAAACCCAAGTGACTGGGACCCACTGGGGGTTTTTAGAAACCGTTTCCAAGGCGGCCTTGACGGTGCGGTAGGTCTCGTCCAGGTTGTCGTTGACAATGCTGAGGTCAAAGTATTGACCGTAAGCTGCCTGGATTTTAGCGCTCTCCTCGCACGTCCTCTGCAGCTCTTCATCCTGAGGAGGAAAACCCGTGACTTGGTTTTGCATGTTCTTATTGGATTTTTATAGGAATCACAAGACCTCTTTATTGAAATATTTTTTTATGCCACTTACTGAGCTCAAAGTGTGTTCTGTGTTTCTTACCGTCAGTGTCTTAGCAACAACCTCTGCCTCTACAGCTGAGTGGTTCATCGCCTTGAGCACCTCGAAGTCTGGAGACTGAAGGAACACCACATAGGGCAAGAACTCGGAGGTCCTCAGCAATTTGAGAGACTGGAGTGCAACACCAACACAAAAACACATTAGATTTAGAAAGGTGTCTTAGAGAGTTCAAACAGCTGGGATTGCATCCACCCACTGGCTGGAGATTCCTGAGTGGTCACAGTGTATGACTAACTTTGTACTCTGTAACAGGCCCATGACCTCAACTGACTGAATGTAGCTCCACTACATTTTTGTGGCTGTACTTGGTGGGGCAATCGTCTTGGAATGTGTTGCAATGACAGGTGTTTCCACCACAAATTATGGGCTCAAAACAGTTGTTGAATAGGCACATCTCTGACCCTGTGTCTACAACAATTCAAAATTATCATTTTCACAAAGGATCTATGTATGGCAGAACTGTTCTGTATTATAGCGTGCAAGGGTTTCTATTTTTCTGTGTTTGGGGCAATTTTACACCCTTCCTACCATCATTTATATCCTCTCATCAGTCACTCTACACACTCCCTCTGCTGCTGAGGGCAGTGGGAGTGTCAGTAGTTGTGGGGTAACTGCAGGGGTGGGGATCTTTGAGTCTGATATTAAGTGCATTTTAAAAAATTAGCATGGGTTGTTTTCATGCTAAAACAGGGTGTTAACTTGCTTCTTAGCGTGTCTGTGGTGGTACGTGTGCGTACCTGAGGGTTGGCGTCCAGTATGCAGACACGTCCCGCCTCCACCACCTCATGTATGGAGTCGATCTTGATTCCGTACAGGCTGCCGTCGTACTCTCCATGTTCGAGATAGCGCCCGTTCTTTATGTCGGTCTCCATCTTGCTGCGACTGGTGAAGGCATACATCCGACTATCGCCATCTCCCTTTTTGGGCTTTCTGGAAGTGTCTGGACAGACACAAAAACCCATTCACGTATGCACACACAGACATTCATCCCTTCCCTTTTGGTCCCCCTCATCTTTTATTGTAACCATCGTTTGTTAAAACCATACCATGTTAATATATCAGATTTCTTACATGGAATGGTGGTGCCAAAGAGTAGTGGATCCCTCAGCAAAAGCTTGTTCTTCAGTCTCCGCCGCCCCACTCCCTGGGCACCAATTAAAATCAGAGTTTTCCTCTTGAAAGGCGGGACCTTGGCCACCTCCTCATAGAGTAATATCTCATGTCTGTCGAACTCTGAGAAAGGAAGAAAGAGAAGAAGGATTAGACGATGGACAGTAGGGAGGAGGGAAAGATAGATGCGAAACAAAAGAAGAAAACAAGGAAGAGTTGGAAAAACAGAGAGAGGAAAGGAGAAGTTCCACAGAGGGAATTGTAATAGTAAGATCCAAACACATACTAAAATGTTTTACAGGACAGGCTTCGTTACCTGCATTTTTGGTGGTCACATACATCACTTTCTTCTTCTTTTTCCCTCCGACACCAGTACAAAGATTTCCTGTCACATAAAGGGAGCATAGCATTAGTTCAGGCACTGAACTAATGTAGTTTAGCACAAAGACTGGAAACGGGGAAACAGCTAGCCCGTCTCTGTCCAGAGTAGGGCTGAACAACCAGTCAAATTAAAATCCGACATTGCAATGAAACAGAACGTAATTTTTAAATTGCAAAAGCTGCGTTTTAATATAACTACAAAGCAAGGAATTTCTGTTGTACATATGTTTGTCCTTGTCACGTTCAATATTTATAAACTTTGAGCACACAAGCGACCAACACTCAGACGAGGCTTCAGGGCTCTGCAAACTGAGTCAAAGCACCTCGCCACAAACGAATATGGCAAGAACTGCTGTACGATACCTGGACCCGCGGGCTTCATGTTCACGCAGCATGTTTGAGAGGGTAACTCCTAACGAACCAGGTTCAGTAGTAGAAGTAAAATCAACAAGTTCTCTTGGTGGCTTTAAGCTAGCAAAATGTGTTTACACTGGCAGAGCCATTGCTCAGTGTTGACACTTATTTATATTTCTGCACTTTATATATGAACATGTATATTTTATATACATGTTTACAAGGCGTGAAGTTATCAGTATTTTACTGTGGTTGATGCACAACTCAATAGCTTAATAACAATATGTTATTCATATCTATTAATGGCCTACATGAAATAGCAGTTTACATGTTAACTGTTTAAGATGTTGTGTTGGTCTTACTATTGAATTATTTATTGCTTGTATATATGGGGGTAAAACAGAAGATAAAGAACTTGAATAGCAATCACAATATTGGTCAGAAAAATTAGCAATTACATTATTTTCCCATATCGTTTAGCCTTAGTCCACAGGTAACAAAATCTCCCTACCAGCACTTCTGAAGCTCATTGATTAACATGTTACATCTTGTTTGTTTAATTCACCCCAAAAAAAAGTGTAAAAATGACAAATCGCCATTTTACGTTTACATACGGTTATGTGCCAAACTATTTCTTAGTCAGCACAATCTGCATGGCTACCAGTAGAGACCCCAGGGAGTTACTGGCCCCAACCAAGAACCAGTGGTATGACTCTTTTTATCTAACTTTCCCTTTCAGAGTGGTGGTTATTCTTAGCAAAATGAATTGAAAAAAAAACCTGAAACATAAAGCTCCTCGGATCGTTGAAAATGTATCTGACATTTATATGCAGACCTGGCGTTTCACCAGCAGATGACAGTGTAACACAGCAGAAGACTGAAGATGGGAGCAATGGCACACAATTTACAGTAGGGAAGATATTACCAACCTACATACATACGTAATAGACATAACAGAACATAAAAATATAAATGATCATTGCCATCATTTCTTTGTGTTCATTCTTTCCTTCCAGTTACCTGCAGGAGCCAGTTCCACATCTCTCTTGACAAATGCTTTCCTCTTCTCCTCTAGCATCTGACTGGGGATCAGTCCTGCGCTACCACCCTCCACATGACGGGCCTGTATACACAGACACACACGCACATAACAATAACTGGCACACCTGGTGGTCTTGTGGTATTATTAGATGCAAATCTAAAGTAAATCTGAATATGAGCAGCTTTCTGTCTGCTGTTAGAATCAGCAGAACACAAAAAAGTGAACATTTATGCACACATGCTGCGTTTGTACTCCACCTGCCACCAGTTGACGTCATCCTGGTTGACTATCTGCAGGATGTCCCCTGTCTCAAACCTTAAGCCCGCCTCCTTACATGGAATCAGATTGTCATTGGCCGGGTCGTAGTCATAGTGACACTTAAAGAACACCTGGAGAAATGTAAATATAGACACACATCTCAATATGCACTCTTGTCTGTTTTTTTGTCCTTAATGATGCATTTGACAATGTTATTTATTGGATATTATATCTGGCCATGGCCATGTGTGTCTACTCTATGTTGCGTTTGTATCTGTCACCTGTCTTGGTGGTATGGCTTCATGGTAGCTGGGCAGTATCTTCAGAACTATGCTTCCACTGGTTGCTTGCAGCTCCTCCTGCAGCACCCTGGGGTCCTGGCCCACCTCTCGTCCATTCACCTGCCAGCACATTAGATAAGCATATTTATGGCGCCTTTAATGGAAGATGACAGGTTACCAAGGAGTTCACAAATATCACATGAGCTATGTGAGCCAAAAACATTAAAACAAAGGGCCCAGCACTGAGCCTTGAGGCGCTCCACAGTTAAGATCAGGAGGATAAGCAATTACATATTGTTTTATCTTTGGACAGAGCCAGGCTTTTATACCCCTGCTTTCAGTGCTTTTGTGCTAAGCTAAGCAAACTGGGTGCTGGCAGTATCTTTATATTTAGCATATAGACATAAGACTGTTATAGAATTCCACATCTAATAAATGAAGAAAGCAAATAAATCTCTCCTGAAAAAAACATACTATTCCTTTAAGAAACACTTTAGTTGGGGACAATGTGTGTTTCTGGAGAGATCAAAACTTAGGTTCCAATAGACAACTGTTTCCCAGTTGTAATTTCAAGGCACTTCTACCATAAAAAAAAATAAAGGATTGGGTTAATAAAGGTAACACTGACTTAATGGTCAGTCTTACCTCTTTAATGATATCTCCGACGTGCAGCAGTCCTTGCTGGTCTATCATCCCTCCATGGAGGATGCGGGCTATAGTCAGCTCACCACCCTCCACCTTGAATGTCACGCCCTGTAACACAATTAATGTAGGCCATTGTCATCAATACACATGACCTACTGTTTTTAATATCAATATTTTCACAGCAACTTTATATCACTGATTAATGCTTTTATAACAGGCATTAAGTGAGCTCAGAGCAGAAAAAATGCAAACCAACATAAAAAGAACTGTGTCAACTGGGCTTATGTTTTAATGTCACCTACCAGATGTTCCCCCGCCACTTTGCGTATGCCCACCATGCGGATTGCGTCAGGTGGAGGGTTGTGTTTGTGGCCGTCCTCCGGCTCATGATCCACAAAATCACAGGGGCTGGGAGGTGGGCTATCACATGTCTGGGAAGCCACTGAATCATGAGTCTCCAGCAGAGACTGACAAGTCAAAAATAAATAAATAAAAATCAATCAATCAATCAATCAGTGTAAGGATCTGTTCTTTCTGGTACGCAAAGATTTACAAAAACTTGTTTTATTGTCAGATTCAGCAAAACAAGCAAGTTTTTAGACAGACAGACATTTTGACAGCGGACTACATTTCTCACTGTTTTATATGTATGTGTGTGTGTCCCACACCTGGAAGTGAGGCTGTGTGAGTATGAGGGCAAGCTCAGCTGCAGTGTCGGATCTGTGTGTGAAGGGGTCCAGGTCTCTGAGGATCTCCTGCAGGAGCTCCACGTTGTTCTCCCTCACCGGCGACAGACGCGGCTCCTTCAGGCTCTCCTCTTGCTCCTGACAGACACAGACACACATACAGACACATAATTAAATAGATACAAACATGATACAAATATGTGCACAAGTCTATTTTAGTTATGGCTGTAATTTAAAAGGTATTTGTGTATTTGTGTGTGTGTGTACCACACCAGAGGGCTCTCCATGATGCCTTTGAGGTAGATGAGGTCCAGGTCATTGGCCGTGGTGGAGCTGTTGGTGCTGTCGCTCATTGCGTCCAACACCTGGGGCACTAACACACACACACACACACACACACACACACACAGAAAAGAAAATTGAAAAAAACACTGATGGTGTCAGTTTAAGTTTAAAGCCACGATGTGTAAAATTTGTGATTAAAGCATCTGCCAAATCATTCTGATGGCAAAGGCTTTCATTTATAGAAAAAATAAAGCAATCCCAGTGTAAAATCTTGCAGTTTATGTGCTAGTTTAAGCCCCTCTTTCTCAGTGTCCCTGGGTTGAATTCATAGGGGAAAGGGGAAGAGTGCATCAGCGTGCTGTCTGGTGGCTGTCAGCCACTGGGACGTTCGAAAGTCTGAAATTTTCATATCCTACACCTAGGGGTTTTAACTAAATTACCTTTTTTGTAAAAAATATAATTTAGAATAGTTTAGGCCATGGGTTAAAAGTTGTTAATTAAACCCAATAAAATTAACTAACAGCTTTTTCATGTCCTTGTACAATCTGTATATCTGTGTAATCTGTAACTAGTTACTTTTGAAACAAAAAAAAAAAAATAGTGCAGTCTGCAGTCAAAATGATATTAAGTTTTATTCTGAACCTTCTTTCCCTCAGTCATGTTCACAGAGCTACATCTACCGCTACTATTACATGGGTAGTTGTCAACAAAAACACTACTATGTTTCAGTAATACTTAGGTGAAACATTACTTTTACTTAAGTCATATATTTGTGAAGCCTACTGGTATTCCTGCTTTTATCCAATGAAGAGTCCTTTTGTAAAATGGATGTGAAGGGGGGACATGAATAAAGAAATATGGTGGAGTGGTCGTGTGGTGATAGGAGCTAATGAGGAAGAAGGTGTCTGGTCTCACCAGGCTCTGTCCTGGTGGAGGCCACAGGCATGGTAGAGCTTCAGTCAATCTGAGAGAGGAAGAGAGATAAAGAGAGAGAGATAGAAAGCGAGAAAAGAGTGAGAGTGAGAGAGAGAGAGAGAGAATAGAGTGGAAAAAGTCCAAAAAACAGAAGGACAGTGAAGGCTTTTGTTTTAGTATATAATTTTGGAAATGTGCTTCTCTTGCTGAAGTTTGTTGAGAAGATCGATACTGCTCTCATGTCTGTACCGAAAACATGAAGCACACATGCTGGGTGCATGCACGTTCATCGCCCTACAACAACCATATGCAGAATCCTCCTTATATCCACCATAACACGGCACAACAAACAAACACACACACACACACACACACGTACGCAGTGGCGTCAGCAAGGGGAGGGCAGAGCTCCAGCGATTGTTCTGGAATTGAGAGCAACCAATACCGAAACAGCAAGAGAGAGAGGGGAGGGGCAATGTGGGCGTAACTAATCTATACATCGCCATGACAACAGACACAATACAATGGCAATTTGGGGAGCAAGAGAAGAACAAAGGGGCACATACATGAAATCCCTTCTACTTCTATAGCTTTAACGCTACAAATCTATCTATCTATCTATCAATCTATCAGTGTGTTGCTATGACAAAGCTGCTGCTACAGCTCGTGGCTGCCATGGAAACGTGCCTTCTCCTCAGTTTTGCCTTCACACATAGACACTTCCATTACTGCTTACGCTAGAGTAGGCATTACACAACGCCTCAGGCAAGAGCAGGAGAGATGATGATGTAAAAAGAAAAGCTGAAAAGGCTTAAACATGTGAAGAGGAGGAGGGGATGGAAGGGGGATTGGATGTACATCATGATATCTGAAAAATGGGATTTCCATCCATTTTTCACTGATTTTATGCATGCTGATGTCAGCAAATGTGACGGGAAGCATGCACACACAATATCTACACATACACAAGATAGTAAATCCAATCCAGCTGATTTTTCGCACGGTTACCAACATCATTATGAGACTTTGACAGTTTCTAGATTAAACAAAAAGTTTTCATTTTGGTTACCTCGAACCACAACCCGAAACGAAGACTTTTAAAAAATACTGTTCTTTATAGGACAGCCATTAAGAGGAATAATAGTTTATCCGAAAATCCCTTAATAAGATTGACAAAGAGATTTCTAATGACAGGTCATGGCTAAAACTTTTATATAATTCTTTATGACAAAAATATAATATAGTATTCTCTCTTTGTATCTTAACTGCATATGATTGCAGTTGTTTTTTATGTAAATGTATGAAATAATATGTGAAACTACATGAACTACATGAAATTGGTGTAGTTATTTTTTCCCGTTGCATCGCAGGAATAGAAGCTGTCTCACTGCTAATAGGGGCCAAAAAAAAAAAATTTAAAAAAAGGCTTGCTCAGCTACTGTTCACATGAACTACAAAAACAGCCAAACACACACACACACACACACACACACTACTGATCTCACACTGTTGTGAGCTCCATCTGCTACTCTCTCCCTCCCTCCCTTGCTTGCTTCTCCTCCTCCCCTACCCTTCTCCCTCCATCCTCATCTCTCCTTGCTGCTTTTTCCACTCATTCTACTTTCTCTTTTTTTTTCAACCTTAACATCATCAGCTCCCCCCATCTGCGCCATCCCCCCTCCTCTTATGATTTCCGTCGCTTACACGCCCCCCCCCCCCCTTCCTCTCCTCTCAGTTCAACGATTCAATTCAATTCCATTCAAAAAGGCTTTTAAACAAGGGGGCGTGAAAGTTTCAAAACAACGTACATCAACATACAATTTGTCCAAATATTTGAACAGTACACAATTACAGCAATACCGAACATCGCCCTCTCCTGACATCCTCCTCCTCCATTACCTTATTTATTTACCCCCACTCCTCCTTCCCTGGCCCTCCTCCCTCCATCTCCCACCAACATCCATCTGCTCCACTGCGCCAATATGTAAAGAAACAAGCGCTGCCCGCGCGTGCACGCACACAAACACACACACACACACACACACACATACTAAAAGTTGTTCTTGTCCTTTCACTGTTGTCGTGTACAGCACACTTTTTTGAAATCTCACTTCTCTGTTGTGGAAGAGCATTCCCGTTATCTTGTACGTCAAGTACGTGGTCACGTTTTTTTTATTTTTTACACATCACCTGAACCCGCCATCAGCACCTCACGTGAGTTCCACGGGCTCAAGCTTTTTAAATGTCACCTTTCAATTTCACCATCACACACACACACACAGAAGGGTCTTCTACATAGTCTCAGGGGCCACATATAACAAAGCATAGTGACACACACACACACACACACTGCCGCCAGTGCTAACACAACAACTCAGTATGGCTAGCTTCAGCGCTGCCACGAGCGCTCCGTAGCAGACATTCACGCGCGCACCTCTGTGGAGCCGGTGCCGTTACCGGAACGTTAGCTGCTCTCACGGGACAAAAGGGACGCACGCCGCGTCGCTCGGCGGTAACTGTGTCGGGTGTGATTAAACGCCGCCATGTTTGAGCGGAATGAAGAAGCACCCACCTTTCAACACTATGAGACAGGCTTCCCGCTGTCCGTGATGTCTCGTGCGCTCCTCGTTGTCTGGCTCCTCTTTATCCGTCAACGACACGAGCAGCGTCAAGTCAGCGCGAGTGACGCAGGGCGGTGACTTCCGAGAAAACTTCAGAATAAAAGCCTTTCGCTAATTATATATGGAGTTTCACTTAAAAAACTAACGTTAAACTATTATTCATGTCATGATATAAAACAGACGCATTTTTGCGACCTAAACCTTAAAGAATGCACCAAGAAGTATGTGGTAGTTTAACACGTTTAGCATTTAAACTGGCAGATTCGTTACATTTCCTGTTAATTCTTACGTGTTCCTGGGAGCTTGACACCTACTGATGCGGTACCTGTGTTGTTGGAGTATTAAAGGGACTGTGCGTTGTTTTTTTTTTGTTGTAGTTTCTCTGCCTTTCACACCTTAAAGTAACCAGAGTTGAAACTGGCAGCTTGGATCAGGAGGACTGACAGTAGTGGGCTAAATCTCAATGTGTGTCATCCAGTGGGTTAAATTAGATCAAATCAGGCTGGTGCTAAAATAAAAAGTCCTGTGACTTCTTGTGTCTGTTTTTGTTTCCCTCCTATTTCTATCAGCTGAAAACTAAATCTTGTCGGTTTATATTTTATTTTATTTTTAAATGAGCAGGAAAAATGACTAAAAATCCAAAGTTCCCATGCAGCTCTTGTGTAGGAAGGATGCTGATGCAGTAGACACGGGAATACCATTGGTGGAAACAGTGCAACAGCAGCATGCAGTGGAGAGATTTGAGTATTACACCTGCACTGAGTCGACTTGTGTGTCAGCTGTGGTGATCTGATGGGGTAACAGTAATTGGTATTACTTCATATTACAGTAATACCCTGTAAACAACAGGGTTATATTGGGGCACTTGGTGGTAACATGGGGTTTATTTTCTGTATTTGTGAATAATGGTTTGATCTATTCTATCTATCTAATCTATTCCTATCTATCTAATCTATTGTATTTTCTTTGAGATTATTGAGATTCTTTCCCAGATATGTGCCTTAGCATTACCCTATAAAGCCAGAAAATTAACCCTAACATTACCAAGATATTGCCTGCTTATTACCACTGTAATTACCATAGTATTACCCGTCTATTACCCAATCTGTTCCCAAGATATAGCCCCTAATTATTTTGTTATCACTGAGCTGTAATGTGAAGTGCCACAGAACTATGATTGTATTACATTTGTTTGCACAAATAAAAAAAAATGCATCTGTGTATCTGTGATCCAATGCACATTTTAGAAAAATGATGAGAACTTCATCGTTCCCTGCATCATCCTGGTGACTTTCAGTGCACATATATGCCTGCAAGAACATTCAATTATGATTTATTTTAATTTAAAGGTTCAATGTGGCATTTTGAATATGACTATATTATCAAAAATAATAATAACAATTGCAAAATCAATCATTTTTGTACAATACTATTTGGTATGTAATAAAAAAAGTATTGAAATGGTAACCCACCCTTTGACACAAACTGGGCTTGAACAATTACTGAAGGTGACAAACATGGAAATGCCTATAAAGCATTGTTATTATACCATACCAAAGAAATATTTCTAAACAGTTTTTTATATTATATGGACTGTGCATAAACGAATACATTCATTTTGTTTGCCAAAGTCAATGTACTGTATGTTCTCCTATGTAGTGATGTTGCTAATATTGCTACTTATGAAATAACAGCTATAAAACTCCAATAACATGAATCCAAATCAACTCTTTTGTATTCATTTTCTCCAGGACCACAAACGTGGCATTATGGTTAAATCTGCTAATCACTGAAAATAAGTTGGCCCATGGCCTCACCCATGAGGGAATTAGATGTTGGCAGCTTCTGTCTCCCACTAGTAGTAATGATAATGCTTGTGTTCCAGATTTCTCATTACCCCCCATTGTCTCTTCCTCCCTGAAGAGGCTAAACGTACTGGAACTGAGCCTGAACCCTCACAGCTTTCCCTGTTTGCTCCAGAAAAAAAGCGCCCCTTTTCTTTTAATGTGCTGGAAAATAACCCTGCAGATGTTCCTGTAGATGCAACCCAATGGTAATACACTATTGTTTGTTTGATGAAAAGTGACCAGCTGTTTTAGGAAATTACAGAGACTTTTTTAAGGTTGCAGTGTTTTTAAAGATTTACGTCTTCACTAAAAACCAATTGGTTTGGAGCTGAGAGCCACAGACAGAGTAGGGGAGTCAGAAAGTATTGAGAAATGGACTAACACATGGCTGGTTTTGGCCTTTACATGGGATTTGTTGAAAATAAGAAAAATATTGGTTAATACATGTATAAAATAAGAGCGTCTCAGTAACTCCTCCTTTGCTTTTGCTTTTTGCTCTATAATCTAACTTGAATCATCAGCTGATATTAAAGTGTGGCATGTTCCAGAGGGGTTCAGAGTAGGATATAAGATGAGTAAACCCAGCACACTTCAGCATCGTTGCATGAATCGCCAAACAAAATCATTCTGAAATCAACACATTTTAATCACACAGTTAATTTATTCTGATGTTACTTATTACAGTAGCAACAGTGAAACAAGAATGTCCTCCTCTAAACAGTGTTGGACAGTAGAGGGACGTTACTGCTCACACACACACACACAGACACAATTCCACCTTCTGATTAGTAGCTCGGATCTCATATATGTTTTATTTCAATAATAAATTTATGTACAATTTTTGTTGTCATGAGAGAGATGTGAGACGGTGACAAGAGAGACAGAGAGAGCTTGTGTTTTCCGGTCAGTGATGGTCGGGTTCAGGGGTCAGGGGTGAGAGGCACATGTCGGCCCCTCCCAGGCGCATCGTTGGATCCAACCTGGAGGGAATGCCCGATGAGGAGGGAGAGGGGCGGCTGAGTCACCACATGTAGGAGTCGTCGTATCTGTAGAGGAACAAGTGGAGGAATGTGTAATCGCTCGTATGAAGGATCAGCGATCACGTGCGTTCATCACAGGTCACGAGACCCCTTCAGCGTATGAGTGCGAGGGTCGTTACCTTGATCTCTGGTCCCTGGTGCTGTCACCGCCGAACAGCAGCTCTGCAACCACGTCCTCCTGAGCTGAGCGCTTTCCGTACCTGGTAGAGTGGCGTTGGAGAGTTATAAAATGGATTGCTATTAAATTTGGTACAGAAATACACCCCCCACTCCCAGAGGATGAATCCTTCTGACTTTGGTGAGCCCCTGACTTTTCCTTCATGAAGTTGATATTTGTGAATGTGTGCTATTGAATGGATTGCCATGAAATCTGGCACCCACCTCAGGGTGAACTGTAATAACTTTGGTAATCCCTTCCCATATCATCTTGCACCGTCAGATCAGTAATTAGAATTTGTCCAATAGGTTTATGACACTTGAAAAGCTATTGGCATTCCCATCATCCTCAGCTGTAATTTGTGTTCAGTGCTAAGTAGCAAATGTTAACATGCACATGCTCAACCAAGATGGTGAGCATGGTAACATTATACCTGTCATTGGGAACTGTTAGCATACTGATATAGCATTTAGCTATTAATTTGCATGTGCTGCAAATGTATGGAGTATATTGCACTTCCATAAGACTGGGGGACTCAAAAGAGACACAATACAGTATGTTGGATTTTAGTCAATAACGTGGGTCAAAACACTGGATCCTTTATTTCCCATAGTGCTATTGGATACTGTCTTTTGATTAGATCTTCCCTGCCTAGTAAATCATTATAAATCATCTGTAAAACTCCACACCTCCAACTGACATAACCCTGATGACATCACTATGGCATTATACAACTGTGTTTCCAAGCTGAGTAGTGCTCCTCGTGATGAATAAACTGACCTTTATGTGTCAAATCTGTTGGGTTCCTGTTTCAACAAAACAAGTCTGTGGCTGAGACAAGTGAAAGCGACACTCTTTTTCTTTTCCCAGGACACGTTGCTTCCCGTCTCAAAGAGGACGCCGCTAGCCTTAACCACAAGCGTCTTTCAGCCTTCTAGGGTCTCTTTGTGCATCGCCTGTGTCCTCTTACCTCTGACTATCTGCCTTTTCATATATTGGTTCACTTCCCCTCCCTTTGTTCCTAACGCTTTCATTTCACAGTCAGAGTCAGAGCGTACATGCTGGTGTGTGTGTGTGTAAGAGGGTGTTATTTTGTCATTTCCAAGTCTCGGTGAGTCTTATCATTCTCTCTATAAAGGAAATCAGGGGCCCAAGCGAGCCGCAACTGTAAAATCACAGAGCCGTTTAACAGAGAGTTTACTCAGTAATGAGCGTGTGTTTTTATGTGTGTGTGTGTTTATGTGTGTGCATAAACACAGCGCGATTCAGCCGAATACCTGCAGTGCGACCTGCATTTCCTCTGTCTTCCCATCAACCACCTGTTCCACCTCCCCCTATGACCGCAGCACCCAATCTTATGCTTTGTTACACACGCAGGGAAGTGTGTGAGAATGTGTGTGTGTGTGTGTGTGTGTGTGTGTGTGTTGCCCTGTAGGAAAGCAATCAAGCAGCTCACATGCTCTGTCTCAGCTGTCACACAGTACGACACATCAGGATGTCAAATGTTTTCCCTTTTGATAATGGCCCGTCTGCACCCATATATCTCCCCGGTTGGTCCTGTTCTTATTTTATCTGTCAGGCTGTCTTTCTCTCTATTTGACTCTCTTCCCCAATCTCTCTGTACTTCTGCTTTGTCTGTTCCTGTCTGATTATCTTCATTGCTGTCTTTATCCTGTGTTTTTCTAGAGATGTAACACCCGTTTGTGAATCTCCTGTATTACCATGACATCAGAGAAACAAAACTAAGCATCCAATTTCCCCCCAAAATTTTTATATTTTGCTATTTTCTTACCATAGTTAATAATTATTTCCAAGAAACTTCCTAGTAAATGATTAGGAAACTGTAAAAGGCTAACTTCTCTTTATACTTCACTTTCACTGAATATGACAGGAGCATCTAATGTCATGAGATTTTAATTGTTTGCATGTGAGATGTTGAAAGGTAGATAAAGCAGTTGAAGTGTTATTCCTGCTATGAGCTGCCATATGTGGTTATGCACCAAAAGCACCTGCCTGCCCACATCAGTCAATTGTATCTCGAGTGCACGGCCTGAAGCACGCAGCCATCACATTCCCCAGCATTTTATTTGATGCAGCAAGACCTCACCACGAGTTCTCTTGTCACATATGTCTTCATCTGCAACTCTCCAGTGAAATGTAAAAACTTTTAACTTGAAATAAATTGACTTTCCATGGCATTAGGGCTCTTCTTTAAACCAAGTATCTAAATATCAATGACCTATTTGGCTTTCATGAGTAAGAACAGATAGCTCATGAGCCAGACTGCTTCAAATCAAGAAATATGCCTTCTGACAATTCCGTACCGCCGACTTTTATACCTGAGAGCAGCAGGCCTTGGCTCAGGCCCCGCTAACTGGATTTGGGATTCTTTCTTAGGTCCATCTGCGCCGTTTTATTGCTCTGGTCCCGTTGATATGAAGGCCTGGAGGTTTTGGAGAGTGGCCAGTAATCTAATCTGCGGAGGGTTGGTGGGGGTAGAAGGGGGATGCGGAGGAGGGGGGAGCGCATCACACATTGACAGAGCTGCGGGCTTAAGTACGTGCGGGAAACTCAAAGAACTCGGTCGCTATAATGGCTCGAATGATACAAAATTAAATCTAGACTAAAGGAGCGAACGGGAAGAAGTTCAGCCGCTATTACACTTTGATTATCTTAGCACCTGAAAGTCACTTTGACGGAAGGGTTAGTTTACTTTTTGGGGATCCACATATGGTCCATTACAAAGATGGATGACGCCACAGACATACAGTCCCTTCTTCGATCTCCAAAGGGACTCTCCATATACCATAAGATTCATCCTTAGGGACTGTATGAAATCTATTTTGGAGGTAGGGGTGAACAAAAATGGGGAATTATATTGTCATCTTTCTTTTCCTTTATACTAATAAAACTATAGTGATCATATCTAAAATATAATATTAAATATAGGATTCAGTCCTCCTCCCCACCCCAGTCATTTCTGCACAGTCCCTAACCACACACACCTGTGTTATGTACTGTATATATACTGGTATGTGTCCATACCTCTGCCTGGTGATCAGATTGATGTAGTGTCTCAAGGCGGTGTAGTACTTGGCCAGCTCCTCAGGTGGGGCGTCTTCACCGGGGTTCTCGGGTTTCGGGGGGTAGGCATCCGCCAGCGTGCCAAGACACACCAGCACACACAGCACAACGGCCACCAGCACTGTCCATGGCTTCAGCATCACGGCCATCTGTAACGGAAGATACAAGAGGCGGAGGGTTATGGAAGTTTAGACTCTAAAGTTTTAGATTAACTCCAATACAATAATCATTGTAATGAAATGGATTTCTTTAAAAATAAGATATAAAAATGTTTTTGTCATCTTTTCTATTAATAATAGTTGATTGTGTTAATTATAGTGTGCTAAACTCTTATTTTCCATTGTATAATTGGTCAAAAGGATGAAAAAATAACAAAGTTATTAACTTTGAAATAACAAAGATGAAAAAATAAAAAAAATCAATAACTAAAAGAAAGTGTCACCTCCTATCACAGATGTTTGATTGCATTAATCCCACGATACCTCAAAAAACTCTGAAGGAAACTGAGTCATGGAGACACAAGGGCTGATAACGACATTTTCTCTTTCTTTTTTAATGAGAAAAACATTTGGTACGTGTCAAATATCTCCTTGGGGGCGCAGGGGGAGAAAACGCTGTCATTTGTTTTCCTAGGAAAGGTCTGCTCAGCCTCAGTTGGCTGACGAGTAAATAGAGGTGTGTGAAGCAGCTAAACAAGTCAATATGTATCGTGTAAAGAAAAAAAAGACTTCTTCAGGCTGTAGATCGAGTTAATGTCAGACTCCCCTGGCTGAGTGTTGTTCCCGAGGAAGATGAAGAAAACAGACTGACTCCAGCGGAGGAAACTCATTTCAAACATCATCAGGGAGGGGAGTGGGTTTGACGGTTGTTATGAAATTAATTAATCATTTATGATAGACTGCTGCACATGTGAGATGTGTTCGTACTGCTCAGTGTGCTATTGCAGCAGATTAATTTACATTGTACTGTAGCTTAAGGGCTATTATTATTATTATTATTATTATTATTAATATTATTAAGACTACTATTAATCTTGACGAATTAAATATTCAAAGCAATGAAACCCCTAACTTGAAATATCTTCAAACCAACAAAAAGATATGACCAATTCTGAGAAGCTAAGAATCACTGGGCTGACTGCTCTGTGGTTGCAAAAAAGAACAATATTAAATTACATGCAAACAGAAATAAAATTAAAGCTTGCAAACTCGACAGTTGATTACAGAAGCACACAGTAAAAACAGATCATTTTGTTTTCCATGGCTCTCAGTCACCTTCACCTGTTGATCATTTGCTATAGTGCTAACTTTGCTGGCTATTTTTGTCAGAGCCATTTTAACTTCATTTAACAGAATTTAATTTGATAGTGTGATAGTTGATAGTATGGCTAAAATATAAAGATAGTGATAAAATGAAACTTTGAGAATGCCTTCAACCTATTTGAAATGTAACAACTGAATTATGTGCATTATTTAAGCATTTTTACTTCTCAATATTTGCACTTTCACTGCCAACCTGACCCATATACACCTTCCGTTATTTTAGTGCACTTTGCAGCATCCTGCTTAAATATTTTTTTTCTTTTTAGGCCTAAACTACACTCGTTTCTACTACCCCTTTAATTTGACTTTTTGGTCTCCATTTAAAGTACAGTACTGTCAAAAAGTCCCCAGGTACCAGCCAACCTGTAAAACAGCCTAAAATAATAGCAATGATTATCACACGGTTTTCAGTTCTACCCGGACAGGCAAAATACAGTGACCATCTTATGCCTGGAGTTTTCCAGGGAACAACAAATACAGCTGCGGGTGTTCAACGTTTTACAAAGATGAATTCGCCTCTTTCTGCTGCTGCCTGGGATGTCTGAAGCAGAAATGAGGCTTATTTGAATGGAAATCACTCCGAAAGAGAGCAGGTCAGCCGCTGTGTGTGTCTGCAGTGCTGAGCCCGTCAGCGCTGTCCGTGGTGCTGAGCGCTCCCTCATCAAGCTGATCCCACATCAGCTGAAACTTTAACGCACAAACACGACCTCCGAGCTGTCCGACACCGAAGCCACGATAAGACGGACACTTGTACAGAACTGGAGTCGGTACTTTAAAAAAGTGTCCGCTATTTGCTCCAAAACACAATCTGTTTTACAGCCGCTTCATGTTTTTTTTTTTTTATTTATATAAGTTTTCAGTTGCACACAGTGCATCCTAACACGTCATAAAGAAAGTTGAAAAACTCACTATCTTAAACCATTATCTCTCACAAGTCTTTAATTATTCGGTCTACTTGAATTTCTGTACAAAGAGTTGTAAAAATAAATAAATAAACTAAAAGAGAAAAAATTGTTAATTATTAAAATTGTATGTTCAATTTTATAAAACTTATCTTTTATTAGGACTATGCACTGAACACAGCAGATCACTCTTTATATCAGTGCGCATATCTCATCCCCGTGAAAATGTTAAACGCAGGTTTTAAAGGTGTGGATGAGGCAGAGTGAGACTTACTTTGAGGAGACTTTGGAGGTTCGCAGGTGGAGGTCGGAGCCACAGGTGGTTTCTCACAGCAGCAGAGGTCTGGACTGTTCTCTTCTCTCCTCTTCGATCAGTTTTCAGTCTGCGGGTCGCTGCACCTTGGTTCCAAACTCCGACAGAGGTGATTTATATAGTTTAGCAGCACCGGAGGAGGGAGGGGTTACACCACCGTGCGTGCTTTCGTGCGCGCGTGTGTGTGTGTGCGCGCGTGTATGTGTGTGTGTGTGTGTGTGGCAAAAGGGTGGGTGAAGAGGCCGAATGCGTCAGATGGTGATGATGATGATGGAGACATTACTAACGCGCCGGTCACGCAGTCAGTCTTGTGTTTTTGATAGAGTTAACAGATGACATTTTGGGCCATGACACTCAAAAGCTGCATCCCTGGAGACGAAAAAAAAAAAGAAAAGAAAAAAGAAAACAGAAAGAGAACCAGAAAACCTACACCCAGACAAGGCTCTGGACATCATCCACCCTTTGCCGAATTGTCCTGTTGAGCAAGACTGCAAATTCCTACCACCTCTAAGGACATCTTGACCTTTAACCTCCCTAATAATAAAGGACAAAGAGCTACATGTACATGGAAAATCAATTACAAATCTCTTTACATGTCCAGATCACATGTGTTTGCATTTGTTGAGAAACGTGTTTTTGGGCAACACTGCACGGATACAGTGACTGTGAGTCTTTTTATGAGAAAATGTCATTTTTATTGGAGTAAATTGACATGTGGGGGCATTAGGCACTGTATATAAGTGCCTGTATTCCAGTATTTGATCAAAAAATATTAGTATGTCACATGTTTTTTTGTTTTTTGTCTTTTAAAAGGATTAAACAGGGCGCACCAAGCTGCTCTGTGACTGGGGACCTGCCACTAGGCGGAGCTCTGGTCTTCATGTGGCAATAGTGACGCACACAGACATGAAGGCATTTCACTGGAAAGTGGTCACGTCAACAAGGAAGTATGATGACGCAGAATCTCAGTTCTCCAAAGCTTTGACGCACAAACACACGGGCACTGCAGGGTTTCACGCATCGCACTGTTCCTGCCCGGCCTCCCTCGTTTTCAATCTACCTGCTCTCCTTTGTGATTCTTCTGTTTTGACTTTGCTTCTCCTCAGACAACTACATCTCGCACATACACACCACTTTGAATGGTATCAGAATGCATTAGAAGAGATTAGGTTGATAAAACTCTGCACAGCTGCCCAGAATAAATGAGTGTAAGATCGGTGAAAAAATACAGTTTCTCTTTCTAAATGACAACTCTTTCAATGAAACAAATTCAATGTAAAATACTTCTCTGAATGTACTACTGATGCTGTTTTTGTTAAGTTTTTCCTAATGTATATCACCAAGGATAGAAGAGCAGATGACAGACAATGGTTGTATGGTTCAAAGCATTTCTGATGTGTCGGTTGCTGACGGGTTGGTTCCGAATATCAATACCACCAATAAAAAAATGCTAGCTGAGATAACAGTGTAAGCCTCAGTGGGATTACACATCCTTAGAAATTGAAAAAAAAAACAGTGGCAAAGATTGGTACATATTGTTTTGATACTTGTAACTGTTCAAGTCAGAATATTATGATAAACTTTTTTGACCTACCAACTAAATTTCACAGTCAAACCATGAGTGATAAAACCGAGATTTGTTATTGTATAATATACTGTTGTTGTATTTGTGTGGATTGAAAGAGTTCGCCTGTGAAAGTTAGCCACATTGGGTTTTTGTCAGAAAAATCAATTCACATGGCATTTGTTGGGACATCAAGTGACAATGAAACATGCGCTGATCGAGAGATGCCTCCTGTTTTTGATAATAGAAGCTCAAATGATTTATATAATTGTTCCACATTCTTTCATATGATTCTAAAGGTTTCATCTTTTCTTTATTTAGGATAAATGACAAGCTTTCAGTGGAAATATGATTTCCAAATTCATCGTTAAGCTAGAAACACTAATAAACTCATTCATTCAGGCCACTGATTTTCATCTTAATGACATCACACCACAACATCAATATCAACCATTCGACTTTGAAACAGTCTGCTCAGCTGTTCTAAGAAATATGCGTGAGAATGTGAAGATGAGCCCAGTTATATGTGCAACCCAAAATGTACAATAGCTAATGAAAAAAGAAAAGAAAAATCAACAAACATGCCCGAGCTGAACATTACTTGATCTAGATCAATGACACATATCGATTCTCCTCACTGCATAGAAGCTTGTGGGGAGTAATTATCATACCAATTAAGTTGATCCAAATCTTAACAGACAATGCACCTGGGAGTGAGGTCGGTGAAGACAAAGAAGTCAGAAATGTTTGAAGAGCTAAACACAGGGTGGGGGCCCTGGAGGGCTCAGTCATGAGTCACGATCATTCATCATGTTTCTGACCAGCTGATGAATGTCCAATATTCACTCTCTTGCAGCTCTGTTTTTGGGCTCTACCAACTCCCAAGGGAAATATCTGGCTGTTAAATGCTCCACTATCATCACCAGCTAGTTGCTAATTGTGTCTGTCTTTGGTGCTGAGAAGGTATTAAACTGGGTTTTTAGAGCTTCTTCAGTGAAAACAGCTGCCAGCTGCATTTCTCTGCATTGCTGTTCAGTGGTCTTTTCCAACACTCTTTCCTGCTTGAATATCTTCATCACTAATGAACCCAAAACAGCCAGAGAGGAAGATCAGACTGTATGAGGAATCTGCAGAAAAATTCACCTTCATCAGTGTTCCATACAGAATATGATCATTATCCATTAGTGCTGAAGGACGTCAGAAAGTACTATTAGTTCAGCTGGTTAACAAGCAGATTTGGCAACACTGAAGTTGTTGATTTAAACCACGTTTCTAATTTTCTTACTTTATAGTTACACTGTACTCCCCAAATTACAAAAGAAACACAGAAGAGAACAGAATTTAAAGACAGCAGAGTAATCCAGCTGTTCAGTGAAGTCATTGAGGTTTAAGGTTTAACTGACCGCAAATACTGGCTTTCAACAGCATCTTAACCAAAAAGTAACACAGGTGCTGTCAAATTATAATAAAAACAAAAACAACACAAAAAACTCATAAGCTTTTCTGATTTTACATTTTTGTTCTCTAAAAAGGTACAAATTTCACAAATGTACCGTCAAAGTTCCGGTGGGATACTAACAAGAACCTTTTACATATAAAAAAGGTACACATGAATTATGTATTGCTGAAAGGTACATATATGCACCCTTAACAAAGGTACACCGGATGGTTAGCTGGTGGCTCATTAAGACCTACAGTTCATTACAAAAAGCATACACAAAAAATTACCACGTTACAGATTTAAATTAATGTATATAAAATTCTATTATAATTATTATTGTTTTTGTACCTTTGGGGCACCACCCTAGTGGCAAGTGCTTGCACCTTTATAGGGCCTTTTCGTATCTTTTTTCTGACAGTGTATGGATTAAAACCTATTGTGATTTCATTTTTATAAACAAACATTATAATGAATGAAGTACGTACAATTACGTACGATACAACTTACAGTAGCAATAGTCAATCATAGGTTGACTGACAGCAGGATACATCAATCCATTCACACATAAGCCTCACTTAAAAAGTGGATGGAACATCAGCATTCTGCTAGGACTGAAAGGGTTAAAACTACTGCCTATTGACGCAAAATAATACATGCTAAACTGATATCCTGTGCCTGAATACAGCCCCATAGAGCTACTGGATGGATTGGCAAAAAATGTTGAGATTCATAATCCCCAGAGGATGAATCCTACAGACGTTGGTGATCCTTCTGACTTTTCCTCCGGTGCCAACATGAGGTCGGTATTTGTGATTTTGAGTGAAATGTCTTGACTACTGGATGGATTGCCATGACACATGGCATGACAACTATTCAAGACACATTTTAACATTGGTGATCCTCTTTCAATTTAGCCAAATTTTCCAATGCGATTCGTCTTGTTTTTTAACAATAATTAAGACAAACCATCAGTTTTCTCTTGAATGCAGTTGAGTAGCAGTTGAAGCTGAAGTTGCCATTCCAAAAAAAAATTCCATTTAACCTGTAGCCAGCATGGATAATGTTACACAGGCAGGAAATGAAAATAGACCTACATCTGGTAAACGTAGCATAGTTTTGTATCAGGGTGCAACTTTTAATAGGAGTGAGGTATCACATAATTATCTGCATAATATAAACTATATGAAGGATATTAATTACATATGACATAATAAATGAGTGGTGGGTTTTGATTATTATCTCTTACTCTCATTTGTGCGTGGGAATTATAAAGCCTTGGTCTACAAAAGCAAGCACACACACACACACACACACACACAGAAGGTAGATGTGTAAAATGTGACATATGTAACACAATACTGTTCCGATATTAGCTGAGAAAAATGCAATCTGATATAATTTTCCACTGAAATCTAATCACATAAATGTAATTATTCTGCTGGATTATGACCCAGCGTTGAAAGAAAATAACACATAGATAGAGGGGGTTTGATTTGCTCACTGTGATGGATAACCTATAAACAAATTAAAAGAAGCTGCAATTGGATTTTCATGCTGTGTTTGCATGCAGCAAAAGTAGCGGCGGCCTGGAACGTGAGAAGTTGCCTGGTGCTCTTTAGAGAGTGTACATGTAGATGATGCACAGTTTGTAGCTAAATGGCTAAAACGTGCAAACCACAGTCTGCTCCTTCATTGAAATGTAGATTCTTACTGAACATCTCAACAAATCAGCAGTCTTTCTCTCTCCCATTTTTCTTTCTCAGTGACACACACATAACGCACACACAAGGATGACACAGGATTGACATCAGACACTTTTTACTATACCTTACCCTGAGAGAAATTTAGAATTAGGTTTTATTCTTTCCATCCACTCATTTTACTTCTTCTCTGTCTCAGTCAGCCCTTCATGTATAAACCTCACTGCATACATGGCTGACAAAAACAGATATTATACTTTGTAGTTTCTTATTTTTTCCAAACAATCATCCATTCATCCAGAGCAATCTCTCTCTTGCATTGTCTCTTCCTCGCTCTGTATTACACACACAGAAAGTCAATAAAAGCAGCAGCATGTCAGAGATTAGCTCTCGGCCGTAGTCTATTCCCTGAGCAAACACAGGAGCCAACTGCCCTACTGTGTGTGTGTGTACTTGGTTGGGAATGTGAGTGTGTTTGAAGAAGCCAGCACACCATAGTTCCTTCCACAAATACTTTTACCCGTGATAATGCTTTACTAAAAGGGCAATTACTGACTATGGTGTGTGTGTGTGTGTGTGTGTGTGTGTGACTGTCTACCAAAAAGGCCACGTTTATGCTGCCGATGACCCTTTTTACTAAGATCCAGCTTCATCTATGAAATGAGATAAAAAGATGAAACACGAACAGAATAAAACCGAAATGATTAATGAATAAATGAATAAACCTGAAAAATTACATTGATGAAAACATACAGAGGCACGCACAAATATAATGAAGGATAGTGATTGACAAGTTAACATGGAATGTCTGCTGCTGCTGTCTAATCACACAGAGGGTTAAGGTTAGCTGGCTGCTAATCAATCCTAATTAAAGCGGGTACAGCGTGAGCGGAGGAGGTGTGACCACCAGTCCGGTCTGTCTGGGGTCTGTTGGTGAGGATTAACAAAGGTTAACATAAACCCTCGACAGCACATTCCCCCCCCCCCATTAACTAGCTACCTAACTTAACTAACTAGATTAGTCCTACAGCAAAATTGTTTTATCAGACACACAGACGACGGATGTAAAGAAATTGTTCCCATGTCATACATTAAGGATTTTGTCAGCAAGTGTTTGGATGAGAAAAAAAAATGAAAGGGCCAAATATGGTTCGCGCAGAGTGAGTGACGATAGCTCAGACAGTTCATTAATAACCTAACGGCATCACATGGAAAACCTGGACGAGGTTCACTACTGCCAGTTAACTAATGAGAGTTTTGGCTAACGTGCTAACTGTGCGAGCTAGTGAGCCATTCAGCTTTCCTTTGGCTCAGACAACCATCAGTATTGTACATATATCGATAAATAGGAAACAATTAAAAGCAAAAATACATCAAAATGCATAGAAGGCTCAAATATAGAAAAAACATGTAGTCATGTGTATAAACCCTTTGTGTACTGCGAGGTCCTTTTGCGTTTCCAAACACATACATGAAGATTTGCATGCCAAAATCAGTCGATAATACCAGGCTCCAGTCACGGTATTAATCTAATAACCATATATTTCCTTCACAATGCTTGACCCTGCTACATGAGTCTCCACTTTTCCCAACACCTAACAACATTCAGAGAACATGTGTTCTCCAAAGATGATGACGACATTTTGAGGCGGCAAAGGTGGAAGGACGCCTCTATCGACTTCAACAAGTGTCTGCAACTGCACGAAATAAAAATAGAAAAGTAAGAAAGTTTTGAATAGCCTCAAACCATATTTATGCTTTTCTGTTGAGGTGTCCTGACACGAGAATTGACCTTTAGCCCAGTGTTGGATTTAACTTGCTTGCTGTCATAGCAAAAATAGACGGATATGTGGTATATTATGGTAGATCATGACAATTTAAAGATTTCCACTGAAAGTAGGCCGGCTAGTTTTTTTTCCTAGCCTGTTAAAGGCATTATCTGAGCCTTTATAATTATTATATTGCAAAAATAACTGTTCATACTCTTCAGCTCATTGATGAGATATTTTGTATGGATTGTATTTCTTTCAGCTATTGGTACAGGATAAACTCTGTTTGTATTTATTATTACTAGCATATTTATCCACTAAAACTACTGAAAACTTGAAAACAAACGTTCTGTTTATATGTACAGTATGAGGAAAAAGTGTAACACACTCTTTTGTTACCATGTTTTATTAAAATGTCACAAAACATTTTCATAAAAGAATCCCAAAATATCCCTGAGTAATCTGTTTGTCTGTGTGAACATGCACTTGCATACATGTCACTCATATTAGGATTTTTATCAATATCTCATTCAAAAGATTTAAGAGTGATTAAAATGATTGCACGTTTTTATTGTATTAATATGTAGACAAGGTTACCACCATTCTGTGCACAACCATCTAGTTAACCCTTAGAACACATACACACACGCGCACACACACACTCCTTGACCTACGTAATTGTGTTTGAAACTACTTCACCAACATGATGCCATCTACATCTGTGAAAAAGATGCACTTGTACTTGACTCTACCTGATTGCGCCAGGTTTTATCAAAAACCTTTTTTTTTCCTTTCACAAAAGCTGAATATTATACAAATACTGATTATAAATTGTCAGTACAATAAATCAAATGTTATTCCTTTTTATATAAATTTAAATATTTACATCAGTATGATTTTATGGACATTTTGTAAATGTAAGTGAAGTAAAAGTACACTACTTTATGTTATTGTTGTGATCCTTCCTGTAGTTGTCATTCTTTTTCTGTGTATTTTTGTTAATAAATTGTTTTTGCGGTTCCTGTCTCCTACTGCCTCCTCCTGCGCGTGGGTCTAACTCTGTTTTTTATGTCTTTCTCTCTTAGAAACCTCAAAGAGGAGGAGTTGGTCATTTGCGGTGGTTCACGCTGTGGAAAAAGACACCAATGGCCTTGATCGTGTCTGGACGGCATTAAAGTTAATGTTAAAAATGGTATCACTGCCATTCAGCGTGAAAGTGTAAAAAGAATTCACTGAAAGACTTTGTTCTAACATGTGCTGATAAATGTGGTGCTCTTTGACTTTGTTGCAACTGACCATATTTTTATAATACATGTGTTGCTCTTTGGCACCCAGCATACTCTGGGATGTAGAGCAACAAGAACATGACATGTGATGCTGTTCTATCAGTATTCTTTATTCAGGCCCCTGAGGAGAACATTTTTCCTGCTTCTCTGAACTCCTCTGTGCACAATCTGTCCAAATATCACCGGGTTGGTTGCATCACCACCAGAGTTCAGAGAGTTGGTGAGTCAGCTCATTAATACACTGTACTATGGAGGGAACATATCGTCAGGACAACATCGATATATCAGATTATGCTGTTTGGCCAAATATGAATAATGCATCTCTGACAGAATGACTGCCTTGATTGAAGTCATTGTTGCCCCCTATTGTCATGGAGGGAAACACAGAAGTAAAATGTTTTGTTTTGTTCGCTGGTTGTTTGTGCATCCCAAAGTTCTTCTTCTCATTAAGTCAGATTAAAATGGAGGCAATGTGGGGCTTGTGGGATGTAATGGGATGAATGTTTTAAATAAATGCAAAACTGTTTTAAATTAAAGTTTTGTGAAAATATGAGCTGAATTTCTCTCTCCTTTTTGTACAGTAGGCCTAGGTTTTTTCCCATCACATCAATTTGGAAGAAAAGGTTGTATCCCATAGTTTTCATCAGGTTCAGTAAAAAGCCATGTTTTGTCTCTCTTGTAAAGCAGGTGTGTAGGGGATAAATTGACAAACCAGTATTCAATTTTAGAAAGGTTTTATTTCCTCCATGTGTTCAGTCATACTAAGGAAAAGAGCAGCAATAAAAATTAATGAAATCACTTTGCTCAGCTTTTGGTTATTGAAAGAATCTTAAATGTGGACGGTAAGGTGTTGTGTAAATGCTCTGTATGATGTTAAGGGTAACACTGTGATAGGGTGGAGATAACATCTTTAATGTTGAACCAATATGGGGTTCATGTGGAGTAGCAAGCCTGGTTTCCCAAAGATGCAAGGTAACTTATCCATCATACAATTATATTTTAAAATCAGAGCCATTTATCTGTTTATGTAATCCAATATTAAGGTTTCATTCCAACATTAGTTTAATTAATTAATTCAGTCATTGATTGTGCAGTGGTGTTGATTGTTTGCCAATAGACATAGCATACTATATATATATATATTGAATTGAGCAGTTGAAACCATGCCTCTAGACCCTTCAGAGAGGGTGGATCTCATCAGGCTACTGCCAGTCAGTGGTCCTCGCAGCGTGATAAAAACTTGTGAGTGTGTGTACTTGTGAGTGTGTTTGAAGAAGCCAGCACACCATTGCTCCTTGCAGAAATACTTATACCTGTGATAATACTTTACATTCAACGGGCTGTTTGAGGGTTAAGACTTGGTTTTAAGGTTCAGGTTAGAATTAAGTTTAGGTTAAAGTTAGGGTAAGGGGCTGGGGAATACATTATGTCAATGAATGTCCTCACAAGTATAGCTGTACAAAAGTGTGTGTGTCTGACAATGAAACAAAAAGATGAAAACACGAACAGAATAAAACTGAAATGACCTAAAAAATGACATTGATGAAAACATACAGAGTCACATACAAATATAATAAAGGATATTGACAAAAATATAGTGATCGTAATGTTGAGCCTGATGAACCTGCTGATCAAACTGAATTCACCTTTTCCACAAGCTGTTATTGATTGACAAGCTAACATGAAATGTCTGCTGCTGCTGTCTGATCATAGTTAGGGTTAAGGTTAGCTGGCTGCTAATCAATCCTAATTAAAGCGGCTATAATCAATATTTCTATATTACAGTTTTTTGCAATTGCTAAGGCACACTTCTCTACAGGAGTTCACTTTTTCAATCTCTTCACACAACACAGTTGAAGTCAATGTGTAGTAAACTGCGGATCACTTCTCATTGGTCTGACACAAAATGCATTCATTTTTCAAATGTCATGAACTGTTCTCTCCAACTGAACTACCACCAAAACACTGTACCTACACTCTACACTTTGCACTTTTACATTTTATTGTCAAAACTGTTAAATTTACTTTCAAAAAATAAAAATCATAATTGGGACATTGTCATGACCTGACATGTTCTGTCTCTATTTGTAGTTATTCATTCTTAGTTTCCTGTTTTATTTTATTGCCATGGTTGGTACACGAGGGAAGGACCCAAACACAGTGAAGGCAGAGGCAGGTTGAAATTTCCAGAGATATTTATTAAATTTACAAAACAAAGGAAACTCAAAGAAAACTCTGGAACAGAAAGCCACCATGAACGAAGACAAACCGACGAGAAACAAAGGATCAGGGCTGGTATAAATGGAGGAACTGATGAGGGACGTGAAGACAAGTTAGGGTGAAAAAGCAGGTGAAGACAATCAGAAAGGTAGGAAAACACAAAGGCAGGAAGTGAAAACAGCAGCGAGAAGACTATATATATATATAAAAAAAAAAACAGGAAACTAGGAATGAATAACTGGACTACAAATTGGCACAATGTCTCAAAATGTCCACAGCAAAAACACTGCTAAACAAGAGGGCTAACAAAGGCAGGTCATGACAGACAGTGAGCACCTATTTTCATTCCCAAATTACCTCTATGAAAGGGGGCAGGTAAAGCAGAATCCAGAACACACCCCTCCCCCCCCAAAAAAACCCTGTTTATTGCAACATTTCTGATTAATCTCTGACACATACAGTCCCAGAATTGTGGTTTATGCTAAATAAATAAATAAAAGATGCTTTGACAAAGGCAACAGTGAAACTTATTGTAATGCTACCTGTTGTTCATGATATTTTTGGTCACAGTAGGCAGCAGTTTTCAACAATTTTTTTAAAAAGCGGATTTGGAGTTGGTTGAGATAAAAAATATTGCAAACATTGGATTTACATTCATCAGGGGGTCGGAAACACGACTGCCAAATAATTCCAGTGTTGCTCTGTGTCAACTGGATGTGTGACTAGATTTATTTATATTTATCATATGCTCACCGCCTCAGCACCATTGTGGTGCTTAAAGCTGGAGTGCTGGACATTTTTGTCTCCCCCTTCTGGCAGTGACCCCGGGAAGCAACACAATACTCAGTTTGAGACCTCAATACAACAAGTGAGTCTTGAGGCTAATAGACAAGCTCAGTGCTTCTCCAACAACTCCGGAGTTACGTTCCGTAGTACGGCCGGTGCACTGATGTCGGCTTCAGGGAGCCACTGCCGATCAGTTCCTGGTTCGCCAGACTTACAAGTGGAGAAGCTTAATCAGCATTGTGTGAACTTGTTTGGTGAGGGCTTGAATGAATGAAGTAGACTGCTAATCTAATAGACTAATAATTTAGACTAAAAACGTTTGTTTATTTAACAAATCCACTTGTAATGTTGAAGTTTCTGTATATATCTAAAAAACATGACTTTATTACTATAAAGTACTACTTTAAAAGTATGCTTTTCCTAAACTGTGTACCTTACAAAGTAATAAATAACACGCCCGCCCAGTCGGAGTTTATTGCTTTACAGGCATTTGCTCTGGTGCACACATAATAATGACTATGTACATGTAAGTACAAATGTAAGCTGTAAGAGACTGTTTATGCTCTAATCGGACAGGAAGTTAGCAAAGTGTTTTCAGGGGAACCATGAACAAAGTTAATCTCAGTGTGGCGATTCCACCGAAATGACTCAGTTTCAGTCCAAAATGTTGCCGTTCTACGTGTTGGTGGGACTGTGACCTTAAGTGTAGGTGTGCTCTCTCACAGCAGAGGATGAGGCAGAGTGCAGTCCTTAGCGGGTCTGGGTGCAGATTAAAGGTGACAGCTCTTTCTTAATCTTTCTCTCCGTCCCTCTCACTGCCCTGGGCTGTGTGTCTGTGTGTTGTGGCCGCACCTGCTGCAGGTCAGCCCCCAGGCCCTGACACACACACACACACACACACACACACATACACGTATACACACACACTCTGTTTACTAAGATCACTTTTGGGGATGTTACATAAACTTATAATCATTTCCTGGAGACTTACCCTAACCCCTACTTGCCTAACCCTAACCTTAACTGCTGACCTAAAAATCATATTTTTCCCTTATTCCCAATTGCTCAAGCCCTCCTCAATTAATTGGTATTTAGTCTGAAATGTGTCTCTGAAGGTAACCTAAGTTATCACCTCCCCCACACACACAGAGATAGCTTTTGATGAATCCCCTAGCGTGAAAAAGCTTGAAGCAAAGTGAATATACCTGAATGAATACATGAAAAAACAGGATTAGTTATTTGTGTCACTTACAAATTAAGTTGACCCTTTTTCTAAAACGTGGTGTAATCGTATAAAACGGTCAGTTCGACAAAATTGCAAAGAGTATATTTCCTAGCCATGCAGATAGTTTTAGCTTTATTTGTTCAGGTTTTTACATATCTGCTTCTGAGATTTCTGCCTCCATACCGACTTAATGGAGGTGAATGTAGATAGTCGAGTTCACAGCACTGAAAAAAACCAACATTTTAACAAGACTAAGAGTCTACAGCCATGCTAGCTGCTCTGTGAGGCTGCACTTAGACACAAGTACGCAAGTATTTGATCATAAAGTATTCAAATTTTGACTTGATCGTGGCATTTGATGAAAAGTCAGGAGATCACCAAAGTTAATATGTTGTGGGGGAACATGAATGTCTGAACCTTATTTCTTGGTATCGCACCAATTGTTGTTGGGACTTTCTCCTCTGAACCACATATGTGAGCTTTATACTGTAGTTGAGAAGTCATTAGGATACATTAGGAACCATGGATGTATGTACCAAAGTTTGTGCCAATCCAACCATCCAAAAGATGTTGATCTGCAAAGTGAGTTGGATCTATCCTCTGGAGACCATGAATGTTTGTACGGCAGTTGAACCAAGATTGTTGAGATATTTCAGTCCAGACCCAAGTACTGGACCAACTGACCAATGTGGCTATTCCTAAATCCACGCCGCTCCCGTGGACAATCAACAGTAACTTGTATTTCCTTATATTACTTATATATATTTTCCTTATGCATTACCGTAACTTAGCAACTCACAAACCAGGGCAAATAAATCAGGCCACCCTCAACATGACATGTATGAAGAACAGAAGGTTGGCTGGTTGTGAGTAAGCTGCGCAGTACTGGGTCTCCTGCAGAAGTCGTACCATGGTCGCATCAGGAATCTGCCAGATGTGAACAAATGTATTAATAAGAAAGAAAAAAACACCGCTGGGAAAGAGCATGTCAGTGTGTGTACGTATCTGTGTGTTTGTGTCTGATTGTATCAACAGCAGCCTTGTAAAGGTTAGAGTTGCTGAAAGCGGGGAGGAAGAGTGGCAGGAAACATTTAAGCAGCACTGATAAAAACACACAGTGCTGTCACTGCACGTCACTCAGCATCGCCTCACACACACGCACACACGTAAAGCTAACAGGTCCTATAAATCCAGGTATCCTGACACGTTCGCAAGCACATGTATGCACTCACATAAACAAGCACAAATGCATGCACTCACACACATGCGCGCACATACACACGCATATGCTTTTAAAGCCCATCTCCTGCCTTGATGTTCAGGAGCCTTTCAGTGTTTATTTAAGTCTGGGATTCTTCTATCTGTATCTCCGCTCTGTCAGGACAAAATGACAGCCAGACTTCACTGATAACCAGCCGTATCAGCACCAAAAACAACACATCAGTCTAATGGACCCTGCTGAGAGTGTGTGTGTGTGTGTGTGTGTACTATCACCTTGCCTCTTATTGAATATTTTTGCGTGCATGTCTTTGCCGAATTTGTGTATTCATCTTACGCCGAGTTCCTTGTATGCACGTCTCTGGTCTTATTGCCGTGATGGCAGCATATTCTCAGTCCAAATCCCAATAATGTGTTGAAAAACTCCTTTGTGTATTTATATCACTCCTTTGTGCCTCATCCTTTTATTAAATATAATTACACTTAATATTAAAGCTGAGATTAATGAGCTCAAATTTCATAGCCATATTATTACACTTTTGTTTTCCTTTTCACTACCTTACAGTAAATTAAATTCTATCTCGCTGCTAACTACATTATCTGTTCCTGTTGATTAGCAATGTGATGCTATCAGTCTCTTTTACATGCTGTCAATGAAAACTGCTTTCATGAAAACAGAAGAAAACATTTTTCATGTACTGTTTTAACATTAATGCCCATGCAAGTCAAATGTGAGTAGTAAATTCGGATTACACATTAAACAGGAACTGGTTGTTTCTATCTTACTCAAATAATTATTTTAAAGGCCAAAGCCCCCCTTTTGCTGAGTTGCAGCATCCAAATCTGAAGATGAGACACAGGGACCTTGATGATATGATTTGCGTTAGTTAACATTCTCCTTAGAGTCAACAAATCCCATGAAAAGACCAAAACTAAGAACTGTCTTTCAAAACAAATGTTCTCCCTCCCCTCTGTTTGTTTCTACTGAAGACATACATCTTTAGAAATGGCTCACAAATATAGTGTCATTTTTTTTTAAATAGCTCAGTAATTTTCTCAAACAGCTGGGCACTGTGACTTTTAGCAAACAGGAGTAAATAGTGCATTTGTTGGGGACTATTTTCATCTGTGGAATAATACATGTGCTGCATTAGTGAGCTTCATTGCTCCAGGATATGGTATATGTGGGGCAGACTCAAATTACAGTGCCCATGTTTCACTTGATGTCACCTTATGCAAAAATTCTGTGACAGCAGGACATTTTATAAAAATTATGTTGGTCTGCTCTTTTTGCCTAAATAAACTTGTGTGAAACAATAACATAACATAACATTATTTATCACATCCCAAGAACTAGTGTTCACCGTCAGTGTTCAACACAGCAAGGCCTTTGCCTGTTAGCAGGGCACCCAACATGAATTGAAACCGTCCCACATGGTGACGGTTCCATTTTACTTCTTCATACAGTGGCTAAAATACATTTTGCTGCTTCCCCCATCCACAGCAGTATGTTGCTTAGCGTCCATGACCGTACAGCTGTCTGCTTCTCCAAACTGGAGGCATGCCAAAAGCCATCTACTGTAGGTAATACACTGACTATCGAGAAGTACCTCATACATCCCCTTCAGCAAATCCAAACTATCTCTTCATAAAAGTAAGTGTTCAGACAATCCTTTCACTTTCAAAATGACAGAGCAGTTGCCAGTTTTCACTTAAAACTGTTGGTTGTTATCATGAGGTCAACAAGGAGATCTGTGGTAACAGTTTTTGCAGATGTGAGGCCTTGTTTTTCCCCTGGGCATGGAGCTCTGCCCAACATAATACAGACGACTGCTCATATTTATGATATGTCAGAAAAAAACTTCAACACTGTCTTACTTCCTGTGTTCTGGTCTAACTCCTCTGACTTAATGCTGGAAAACCAGGTGTTTGCAAAAGAAGGGTGAAGACGGAAGAGTCCCAAGGGTCCCAACAGTTTAGTCGTTGTCAGTTGGATGGTGAAAAATATCAAGAAAAAAAACTATCTATACAGAACTACAGAAAGAGAGACAAAATAGAATGAGGAGAAGAGGGTATTGACAAAAGGCAAACAGGTTTAAAAAACAAAAAGACAGAAACCAGAGAGAAATGAAAGAGGGGTAAAGAAGTGGACGAGGCCCCAGGGATTAACCGTTTGGTAGCCTTTCTTCCGATCAATAAAGCTCATTTCAACCATCGATCTTTCCACATCCTGCACACACCTGTTGGCCTATTTGAGAGTGGAGGCAGAAAAATGTTTTTAAAAAAAGGCAGTCATCGGAAAGAGAAACAACACCTTAAAGACATCGAAGAAAGTACAACTAAAAAGACCAAAGGGAAGTAAAATACAGGAAGGGAAAGAAAGAAGGAGATGCTGGTTAGAGATAGGGAAAAAATTAGACATCTAACTAATGCTTGGCCCTGAAATAGCCTAGAATCCAAAAACACCCAAGTACAACAACAGCAGAACCTGTTAGTAACGTATAATGTGTGTCCTGGAGGCCTAACAAACACGTTGAATGCATTTTTATGCCTGAACGCTGGGGATAAACCTTTCCGGAGGCATTACTATTTTGTCCAAGCCATCCCGACTGCATTCTCGTGAACACAAGATCTCAGGAACGCCTTGAGGGAATTTCTTCAAATTTGGCACAAACATCCACTTGGACTCAGGGATGAACTGATTAGATTTTGATTAAAGGTCAAGTTCACTGTGACCTCTGCTCCGTTCCGTTCTTGTAAAGGCGATATCTCAGGAAAGCCTGGAGGGAACAAATGTCATCTTGGACTCAAGGATGAATGTGGTGGTCAAGGTCAAGTCAAGGTCACTGTGACCCATTTTTGGGTCGAAACTCAAGAATTGATACGCTGAAACGGTGGTGATTGTATACATCTGTGCTGTCAAAATGTGTGTGAAGTATCCACGTTTAAGAATTTGTAGTTTCTTTGCAGCAACATTCATATTTGAAGGATTGTCTAAGCAAGGCTACAACTCTCAGGTCAATATAGTGATAACTTCCATTTTGCCAAAAAATACACTTTAATACCTTTTATTTAATTCCTCCAAATATACAGTATATTATAAACTGGTAACAACTGAGTTGGTAATTCTAGTTTGCACATTACCGTCATTGACTGTTGGACATCGGAATATTGTAAAACTGCTGGCAGTAATTTGTATCGGATCACCCAAACAAAGTACAAGGCAGCTTCAAAGCCAGTAGAAGCAGACATACTTGTTTACATTTTTTCGAGAAATGTGGCAAAAGTGACAGTACATGGCAAAGCTACATTTGTCACCTTTGCTGAATCAGTTGTCAGCGTGTCATAACTCTAATGACTCACAGTAGCTGTCAAAAGCCCATCCACTTTAAGCATGGGTGGCCCAGTGGGAATCAAATAGCCAACGCTGGCAATGTTAGAGGGTGTTACTTATCCTACACAGTACTGCAAATACAGCAGCGTCCAGACCGGCACTGTGGAATTATCATTCATGAGAAATTAAATCTGTCAAAACTAAGATCAATAATAGTAGTCTGTTTGATTGATTTATCAGGGTACAGAATTAATCTGTAAGAGGTTGTTTCAACAGTGAACATGCCATGAAGTCTTTCCTCCAGGTTAGGCACACTGATCTAATGTTTATTTAAGTCATCAATCAGATGTCAGCAGTTTGTAGTAGACCAGCGCACACACACACACACACACACACACACACACACTGAGGTGAGTTGGAGTGATGACCTGCTTGTCTTATTGTGATACCTCTAGAGGGAGGAGGAGATCACAAAATGAAGCCTGCAGGATGAATGGCTCACCACTGCATACACCGATTCTGTTGTAACGTTGGTGCATTAGTCAGGTGGGATGCAGCTGCAGGCGTGTGCTCTGATTAAAATGTTACAACCCAGAGCTATGCAATACGTGCTGCTAAGTTATTGTGCTTCTCTCCCTGTGTGTTTACAGGGTATGTTCTTATTTAATATAATTTCATTCAGACCGGGTGGCAGGATCATTGGGAGGAGGGGGGGGGGGGGGGGGGGGTTATATTTTTGGGGGCAGGCGCAGTAAATTAGTACCTCGGTACTTTGGTACTTCAAATTTAGGCCTGCTCCATATGTTGCCTGTAGCCTACAGCTGTTCATTCATACTATAATGTTGTATAACAGTTCCTGAAAGACCAGCTATGCTAACAAGCTATGCATCTGCACAGACCATCTTAAACCAAACAACACGAGCCCTATCCTCCCTGTCCACAGAGAGCCCACAGAATATTTCAGATATGACAAACACCAATTCAGTGCATACGATCTGACCTACAGAAGGGCCTCGCCCCCCAGTGGCCGCAGAGAAGTACCTAACCACATTCACCCCTGGAAGTGGAATGCCTTGTATTTCTGGAGTAGACTGTTTTCTAAACCCTGTCCCCCTTAATTATTGTTGTTCTAGCACAGCACATACTGTATGCAGTTTACGATGATGGCAGTGGCAGATTTCCCACTCAAAATTTTTAGTCATTTTCAAAACAATTAGTAATGCACTACAGCACAAATGACCTGACCTGACTTTAGACACGAGACTTTATAGACAAGAATTGAGGTTTATTTCTGAAATAAATAAGTGAAACAATGGGCCTCAAACACTTGTGCAAACAAATGTGTTTCTAAATGGCATGTACAATTTAACAAAATTTGTATCATTCACCAAGTGTCGTGTTTTAAGAATTTCCTTTAAGGTACAAATTGATTGTTATGTTTTTATCTGTTGAAGACTTCAAAGTCTACAATGTGAAATTCTTTTTTTATTCTTGGGTGACGTTTTTGTGAATGAAGCTTGCCCTCCAAATTATATCATCATATACGCCAATGATCACATCTGTTGAACACGCACCTGAACAGGTGGCATTTATTAGGTTGAAAAAGTTAATTTAAATGTTGTCACATGATATTATAATGACCCATTATAAATGTCACCAAAATAATATATTACAGGAGTTAGAGTAGGCCTTGTGACATCTCCCACTTTCTGTAGTTAACACGCCTTTTTTTCTTACATATTTGCCCCTGCTGCTTAGAGTGATGTAAGCAAAGAGGGTTTTTCACATTTGGTGGGAAATCAAGGAACGCTCAGACTCAGGCACACACAAGCACAAATCAGATTATTGAGATGAAGGTTTCGTATGTTTAGAGTGAACTGGCTGCCAGTGTAAACAGCGTCCTCCTCTGAGGAAGTCTGTCTCCGGGAGAGAAACAAAGTTTACCACCTCACTGCGCTGGAGAATCCATCTTCATTATGACCTCATAACTGTCATGGAAAATGTGCAGTCATTTCCCACAAAGTGCATGATGGCGTTGGGAGGGGGCCTTTTTTCATCACGGCGATGCCAGGGGATCGTCTTCTGCAAACCTTGCACACTTTTCTCCACACCTGTGTACACACACACACACACACACACACACACACACACACGCACATACACACTCACTCACATCTGTAGTACTCGCAAACCTCACTCTGGAGGACGTCATTGTACATGCGTGAGCACATTTGGTGCTTACGACTGTAGCAATACAAGAACTTCACGCATGCAAACACTCATACACAAATAACACAAATACATGCACAGTCACAATCACATACACCTACACACAACAAACCCCTGTAGAGCCTGTGAAGACATTTCAACAATTACGAAGAATTTGAGGGGACAGAGACAGTGAGAGGCATACAGAATGGTTATTAAAAGGAAAGGAGGAACAATAGAAAGAAAGAAAACGAAACTACTCTCCAAATAAAAACTTTGGGATAACATAACAGTCTGTAAAAATGTCTTTCAAGAGTCAGTAAATTACATTACTTTTCTTTACCCATTCATACTCACATTTGCACAAATATTTCCTCAGTTTGCATTACTAATACCCAACTTTGCCTCCTTAAATTCTCAAATAAATATACACAACTCAATCAGGTCCAGGTCTTCTCATTTTGGCAACAGAAAAACTACCTTAAATGGTCAGTAACCCTACGACAGCATTTTAAGGCCATTGTAGCATTGTGAATACATATATATATTTTGAGGGGGAAAATATTCAGAGAAAAAACAAATTTACAAGAAAAAACCTCTGAGAAAAGTCTCTGAGATTATAAAGTCATGCATTTGTGAGAAAAAACAGGAAACCACATTGCTTCACTTTGCAAGATTGGATCAACCTCATCGCATCACACACGCCACCGTTTTGCATATATTATCCCTGCTATATGATAACTTTGACCATTCCATTTGTTTGGGTTTGGATTGGGATTGGATCTTCAACCTCTTAATAAAATGTATATGAATTTCAACAGAATTAAGTGAACTGTGAATATTTCCTCCCTTGGAGGAAGAAAGTGGCAGAGCGTCATTCCGGTGCGCTCCGGCAGCACTACACCCCTGAAAATGACTTCACTTCTCACTCAATTTATTACCACAGTAAACATTTTCCCCAAGAGTTTATGGTCTCAATCGCTAGTTTCTAGTGTTTCATCAAGGCTTCAAAATGGTAGTCCACAAAACAATGGGTGACATCACAGTGGCTGCGTCCACTTCTTTTATACAGTCTATGGTTCGACCCATCCAACCACCCCGATATCCTCCCTCCTCACTCTTTATACTGCATCATCTGACTTCGACAGCACATCAAAACATTACCATCTTTTGAACCTTCCTGCAGTGATACAGCCTGTAAATGATAACGGCCTACTGAGCCGACTAGGACGCAGAGTAAGGCCATACCACCTCACACCTATGCTCCTGATGACAACTGATTTAATCAACAACGGCCATTTAATCGGCTGATCCCGCTGGCTATCCGACTGCAAAGTATAATTTGATTAGGTCATCCGCTGCAGGCATCTGTGGTGTGATGAGATTGATCCATCCATGCAAAGTGAAGCAATGTGGTCCCTCCACAAAACAAAACAATATTTTTCTGACTTTATTGGGTCGTAAATTAGTGACTTTATACTCTCAGAGAATATTTGAGGTTTTTTTTCATAAATGTACCACTGTTTTTCTTTTCTTTTTCCTACAAAGGCCCAAATACGCTGTTGCAATTACCCAATTTACAACAAAACATGCAAAAAAAACATAACATAACACCCAACCTACTTTAAGTAATATCTGGAAATAGCTTTGGGTTTTTTACCCAGGTTTTTAGATATTTATCTTTGAGATTTGTTCAAGGCCGTGGAGGACAATGAAATTATTTTTGTGGTGTTCACAACATTGAAAATGCTATAATAATTAAATAAATCTGTGTTACTGTTGCAGTGGATAATTCACAGAATACTTTTCACTGGAGAAATGAGTTCCTATTAAAACTGTAACAGCATGTTCTGTCAACCATCCAAAGAAACACGGACACTCTTGAAAAAGATGCTGCTGTTGATTTTTTTTATATACATTGGGATGCAAGCAAAAAAATCAAAACTATTTGCATGGATAGACACCATTAAAGATAAATATGAACATGTGTTTTTTTCCAAAGTAAAGCCTTGAAAAAGCATCTATAGTTTCTCTTCTGTTCTTTTTTCCTAATGCCTGTGTTTCTTCTCTCCCCTGTTGTGACACCCGCGGGTACTCATAAAACATTAAACTGCTGCTTTTGTTTGTCACCTGCTCCGACGCGCCGACAAACAACTTCTCCCCAGGAACCCAAATGTCACTGGAACCTTTTAAAGTTACTAATTTAGTCACCTGAGGGGAGTTCAATGTAATGTTGGCATTGAGAACTCGTCTTCCATCCCTGCTTGCCTCCCTCCCTCTCTCTCTCCTGCTCGTCTGTCCTCTGTGTCAGTTGGTCGCTGGCACCATCGTGTGGTCACAAAAGTAGATGACCATTTATTTAAATAAATGATAAATAAATCTCTGCACAACGCAGACACCACTGTAATAACAGAATATACTTTCTGAAATTCACTTTATTATATATATATATTTTTAATTCTGAAAAAACACTTTATTTCAACAGTTTATACAAATTGCAAATAATTATAAAATAAGTATTCTCTTCATTTCGTAACAGTAAACTTTTACTCATTATAGACAGTCTTTTAGTGTAAGTGTGTTTGTGTGCGTGGGCATAAAAACATTATATAACATATCTATTTATTAAAAAATGTGTTTTCATGACTGTGTGTGGAGTGTGTGTATTAGTCTGCGTGTTCCTCCTCCTTGGTAATGGGAAATTCCAGCGCCGTCCTGAACCGGATGGGCACCTCGCGCTCCTCACTGATTGGCTGCTTGGCCACAGGGGCATGGATCCGCAGCTGTCCATCATCCATCAGGGAACAGGAGAGGCCGGACAGGTCCAGGTGAGCCGGCAGGTCGATCTTCTGGGCAAACCCCATCTTAGACGAGGAGGAGGAGCAGAAGGAGGCGTGGGAGGAGGAGGAGGAGCAGGACTCGCTCTCCTCTGCTCCGGCCTGCTTCATGGCCACCACCGCCAGGCTCCGCCCCTCCAGTTTCACGGTGATGTCATTGGGGGCATAACCGCGAGCATCTAGGGTCACCAGGAGGTCGCCGTTGTTTTCTGTGGCCCGCTGAGCCTCCCTTTGCAGCTCTGTGCTGGGAGTCTCTCTCTGCTGCTCTTTAACATCACTCAGCCTGAAAGAGAATCAGGATCTGGATCAGAATCTGGATCAAAATCCGCTCCATGAGTCCGGGACTCCACTGGTGTTTTAAAGGGCGTTTCCAAACCTGCGTTGTTTATCACAATTGAATCAGACTGGTTGTTTTTTCCCCTTTGGTACGATTCATTGGGCAGATCCGAGCACAGCAACTGTACTCATGTGCGGACCAAAACCACCACACCAAGACCCCTACGAGACATTTGGGTTTACCAAATCGTCCTCTGATTCAGACCCGAGCAAACCAAGTCTAGGTTTGAAAACGCCCTCAAATAATCTACTGAGATACAGTACTGTACATACCTCGCCAAAGTGGAGGAAATGAGGGGCAATGGGCCCAGTCTGAGCAGGTGGGGCCCATCATGGAGCTCCCTCAGGAGGCTGTCGGCCAGCTTGGCCCTCTGGTTGAAGAAGCCTTGCTGCAGCGAGGAGAGGGCTTCGTGACGCAGCGGCCAAAGCAGTCGCTCCTGGCTGAAGAAAGGGTCATCGCCGAACAGGCTGTTCAAGGCCGCGTGCTGGGACGTCATGTCAGCTTCAGAGGACAATTCTTGACAAAAAAAATCTTTAGAAGGCAACCTATGAGCGGTGTGTATCGTAGCCTTTATGATTCTTTGTTGCAGATTCCCTCTCTCAGACGTGATGTCTTCAGGCTCTGCTGAACTCTGTGTCTTCTATCAGGTAGTTTGGGACATTACGCAGGACTCCTCTCCTTTATATACCCCAGCTGCTCCTCCACGCCCCCCCCGCCGTGCTATTTACACCCCATGAGCTCACTGCTGTTGGTTAACATGAGCCAGCGAGGTCAGGAATGCCCTGCAACTCATCAAAAGGCTAAAGACAGCTCACGGTCATATCCTGTTTGTGTTTGTGCAGATGTGGCCGTGTTCACACTGAGGTCCTATATCTGTATATATCTAGCTCGATGCATATACAGATTTAAAAAGTGTGTGAACAGCAAAAAAGATGATCTCATTGACCATTTCCCATGTAGCAGTATGAGAAGATCAGGGATAATAGTGAAAGGAACAGGTGGTGTCTGAAATGTTCTTCAAAGTTGTTCTGAATAGGATTTTCAATTATTTCAATTTAAGATTGTACTTAAATTTTTATGTATGTGTTTTCAATCACTTCGTTAATTTCATAATAATATACTTTTAGAGTACAGTTACAAAGGTTAACCTTCCTGTAAATTAAGAACATCCAGAAAATGATAGAAGAAGAATTCTGACAGGATTGACTTAACATTATAAATTTGCTGCATATTGAATAAACTGTAATTAATTGACAAATGTAATATAAATATATGAAGTGAGTTTGAGGCAAGGTAATAGAATCTTCGCCTTTTTTTTTAGGGGAAAAGGAGAAAAGGGCAGATACGAGGACAAAACTGCTTTAAAGGCCTTCTCTGATCATTTTATTTGTTAAAATAACAAAATCTTACATACAAATTTGGATTTTGCCTCATTTCTACATAGGTAAGTCAAAATTCTGGCAAAGTGTGCTAAAAGTTTGATTTACTTTTACAATTTCTTTTATTTTCCTGGGACAGGTGGGCTTCCACAAGGCTAAGACTACTCTGGAAAATAATTATGTGGAAACAAATTTAGGTTTGAAGGATGTTTAGGAAAATACAACAGTTATGTCTGTATACAAAATATGAAGCTACAGTCAGCAGCAAGTTAGCTTAGCTTAGCATAGAATAAAGATTGGAGACAGGGGGAAATGACCCCCGTAATATGTTGCCTCATCATTGTTTTTGTATGGATGAGATATAAAGTGTGAATTATTGAGCTTTAGAGGTCTTGGTAGGCATATTTAACGTTCAGACAAGAGTGTGGTTTCAATCTTTAACAAGACAGTGAATAAAGGTATTTTACAAAATGTCAAACTATTCTTTTCAAGCATAAGCTTTAAACTGGAATCTGTCAAAGCTGCCAGGACAAGTGCAGTCACCCACAGATTCACCATTCATTTTCTATTGACACACTGTTACTAGAATGTGTTTAAATTAAGTTGTAAAGGTGTAATTATCAGAACAGATGGGTCATCTTTTGGTAAAATTACTTTAATGTTTCCCATAGTAGAAAAAAAACACATTAAATAAATGGCTCCTAGGCATGCCTTTTCATTATTTATGTTGCCATATGGTATATGCAATTTTTCCCCTTGAATAGATATAACCTGACAACCCAGAATCAGCCTTCAGAACTCATGCATGTAGACCAGCAGTGTGAACGAAGCCCATCTCGTCTCAGGTTACAAGGCCTCATCTCTGCTTCTTCCAGGGATGAGCTCAGAGCACTAACATTTCTGTGTATGTGTGTGTGAAGCCAGCGTGCTAACATTACAAGGAGCCTGCCTCATATCTATTTGTGGTTGTCTAGGCATCATACTACAAAACTGCCTTCACATCATTGGCTCAAACAGTGAACTGGCTATTGTGTGAACACAGCTGTTACATTGTGGTGTTTCTCACTTCTGCTTTTCAGTGTATGCTGAATGAGACAAAAATCAACAAAATGACCAATTTATTATTCTGATTATTGTTGATATGTTTATTTTAGATAATTTTATCAAGTGTTAGTAATGTTGACTTTAATACATTTCACATTTGGACAGGATGGATTAAGACATCATCAGACTGAAGAAAAGAAAGATAGTAACCTTTACGTCATCGGGAGGGCTACTGCAAAAACAAAGAATTGTGTCAGTGAACCGGGGGATGCCAGGAACAGAAATAGAAAGGGGGATTCAAGATGGCTGCCGAATCTGTAGCTCTCAATTCCGCAGCTATTGCAGTTATAATTACACCACCCAGCCCAGTCTGGTCATTATTTATAGTTTTATGAGATCATCCACCATTCAGGGTTATGTGTGCATGTGCACCCATTTTTACGGAAAAAAACTGGCAGCTGTGATTGCCAGAATACTTTTTTAAAAATGCCAGCAAACAATTTTACAGAAAAATTGTGATTTTAATAGTTTTGTTGTAATTTACAAAAAAAAAAAATACATTTTAAACCAGTAAATCCAACAGCCCTTTTCTGCTGAATTAGCATGACCCGCTGCTATTAAACTCATTCTTTCAGTAAGATTTACATGCACTTGTCGCTCATTGTATATTAAATCCCATTCAGTTTCACTGAATAATACCATAAAAATACAATTTTTTAACTGTAAATGCTGCATTATACGACTGCCATTTAATTGAAATATTCTTTAAATTTTTCTCCAAGTTGTTTATAATGTAGTGTCTTTTGCAGAGTTTTACAATGAAAGCAACATCTAAATACTGCAATAGGATTTTTTATAAAATGTATTCATTACAATTTTGAAAAGGAAAAGACTTCTGTATTTTTCCCCGCCTGATTTAAACTGCCTTCTTGTAGATGCTTGAACAGAAATGTGAAAAATGTAACCTAGTGTACACAGATTAAGGATTTAAAAATTTTAAAGCAAAGGTAGATATACCTTAATAGTTACTGTACTAAAAAGATAAAATAAATAGATAACAAAACCCGCCTTTTCAAGAATTTATTAACCTCAAAGCAGTCTACAAAAACATCTGTTATTTCTCTGCATACATACTCATAATAATACTTTACAAACATTAGAATAAAGTCAATATTTAGACATCCTGCCTCATGATCCGAAAGTTCCTGAATCAAGGTAAGGACTCTAGGGTTAACGTGTAGACGGGATGTGTTTCTCTTCTCCACTTTAGTGCCCTTCCCTGGGTTGATGGAGAAAAAACACCTTGGGAAATTAAGAATAAAATAGCTTAATTTACACGAGACAGGGTATCACAAGACAGTGATACCCTTGCCCAATCACGTCTGACCCCCCCACCCCCCCATTATGTCTTGCAGAGATTTAGGATATTTTGCCAGAATTTTTTTAGCAACTTCAGTAAAGCTTCTTTTACATACACAAGTACTTTTTTGCTTCATCTCACAAACCACAATCCGGACCATCTCCCTTCTCATTCGTGAACTTGGTCGTTTTCCTCTCTCCAATGACTGCATCAGTTCGTCTGGGAACTTATCCCATGGTATCATAAATGTATCCACTCAGTCTATATCAGGGCTTTGGCAGCTGTTGGAAGAGGTTGAGGGTGAACTTCTGGGTGAAAGAGACTGTGAGGATGTGATGATCCTGGTGAGGCAGCAACAGGTGAGCTGCTGGTTTCAGGAGTCTGGCCTGCAAACACACACAAGTGTTATCAGGAACAATGTTAATGTTTCTGTATTTCTGACTGATCTTTTATGCAAGCTACACTGGTTCCATCCTGTACTGTACTGCAATATTTCACTTACATCTCTACATCGCCTCCAAGCAGCAAGGACTTTTCGGGCTTGAATTGGCCTCAACGCTGACAGCGAATCCGCTTCCTCAATAAACTGAAAATCAAAGTATGTCTCTACCCAGAGGGATTGTACGGTCTCTTCTAGTATATCTTTTGTCATCTCTGGAAGGTCAGGCAAGACCTCAGTGATGGCGGTGCGTAGAAATGTTTGCTCCAAGTGAGTCATTTCTGGAAACAAGGAAGAATGACAGTTTCCAAGATTACAAATGAAAGAAGACAAAAGTAATTAGAAATTTAGTCATACTCTACATATATACAGTATATATAATGTGTATAGTAGTATAACGGAATGACTTGGTGCAGTAATGGATAAACATCTGCTAAATCGTTAATGTCCAGACATTGCAATCTTGTGCTCTGTTTTGTCACTGAGTACAGATGGTATTCAGTATGATAGTCAGCTTTATGTACATCCATCACAAAATACACAGCTGCATCATTTTGATTAAGAAGTTCTCCAAACTCCATGGACTCATAATTTTTTGTCACAAGGATTTTTTACTGTTGTACCTTTGGACTGTATGTCTGTGGAAACACTAGTATTGTTTTCTGAAAAGGCAAAGTCTATCACTGCATGTTTAATTGCATTGCTGTAAAGGATGGTGTCAAAAGTACAACTGTCTTTGACTGTCTTTTTTACAGCAAAAGCTGACTGCATCCTGGCCCTGCTGAAAGATATGCCTGAAACATCTGATGTCTTTCGGATAAAGTTAGGCAGATGTTTTTAAAGTTTTTCAAATGCCTGGCACATCATGAAATAGCTGTGTTTACTTTCAACATTAGATCTGGATAGTGCTGCAAGACATGGTGTTCTGATTTTAGTGGAGTCTGGAGAGATTTTAGGAGTGGAGTCTGTTTCACAAGATTGTGACACTGAATTCTTCCAGAATTCTGATTCTAATAAGCTATGTACTGTTTGTTTCACTAGTATGTGGTAAGCAAACCTTTCTGTCATAATTTCATCATTTCCTAATGTTACTTGTTTAGGCTCTATGTATTTGAACATCTTTTTGTACGTCTGAGCTCTTGAATATGTTGTTCTCAGTGGTTCCTGATGACAGAGAACAGATCTGAATCCTTCACACAATCACAGATTTTAGCAATAGCATCATCCGTTAGACATATGTCATCTTTTCAAAGTGAATGTATCTTACTTAAAGTGTAATCCTGTCCCAACTCATGCACATTTTGCATTTCCTCAACAATTGTCTGTATTGATGAAACTGGAAGAAGAAGCTGCCTTTGCAATTTTAGGTAGAATAAACATACATTCCAAATAAAGGTCTCATTAGGGCCCGAGCGCCAAACTGGCGCGAAGCCCTATTGAAATGCAAGGAATTATTATTATTATTTTTTGTCCAAATTAATTCCATTTTTGAGGGACTTAACATGCATGAAAAGTCATGAAACTTTGCACATGCTTCAGAACTGGTGAAAAATTTGATATTTTAATGGTCTTGGACATGGGCGAAGAAAAATGGCTCTATAGCGCTCCCTACAGGGTCGCTAAAACTAAGCCCCTCGCATTGGTTTGACCTACACGCATGAAATTTGGTAGGCACATGTAACATACCAAGACTCACAGAAAAGTCTCTTGGTGACATGATCTGAACGCAACAGGAAGTCGGCCATTTTGAATTTAATGTCATAATTTTGTGTGTTTTCGGCTATTTGGGGGGGTCATATTTTAACGAACTAGTCCTAGACAATGAATCAGAACAACTTCAAATTTGGTCTGTGACATCTAAAGGCCTTTGTGAGCAAACGATACTCGGCTCCTCCGCAAAACTTTAACGGCGTGGCCGTGGCGGTGTGGAGAATTTCGATGCTTCGCCATAAAACAGGAAGTTGCTGTATCTCCTCTGTACATTCTCCAATCCGCCCCAAACTTCTCATGTTTGATAAGAGTCCCGCCTTGAACACATCTATATGTCAATATTGAGTCATCGTCAGAGCGCCACCTAGTGGCAACAGGAAATGACACGTTTTATACTTTAACAAACTACTCCTACGAAATTAATCAGAACGTCATCAAATTTGGTCAGTGACATCTTACGACCTTGGTGATCAAACGATACTCGGTTTTTACACAAAACTTTAGCGGCGTGGCGATGGCGAGCGTCCGTTTTTGATGGTTCGTCATAAAACAGGAAGTTGTTTTAACTCCACTGTACATTGTCCAATCTGCCCCAAACTTCTCATGTTTCATAAGAGTCCCCCCCTGAACACATCTATGTGTCAATATTGAAACATAGTCAGAGCGCCACCTAGTGGCAACAGGAAATAACATGTTGAATTGTTTGATGTAGTCCTCCTAGCAGGTTAACCCGATCCACTTCAAATTTGGCAAGCAAGCACTCTAAACATTGATGATGCAAAATACTGAAGATTGTGAGCTTTCATCCAACGCTGTTGCCATGGCAACACTGCTCGCCATGAAAGAGGAAGTTGCAGTAACATCACGGTACACGGTCCTGTTTGCTCCAAATTTCACATGCTTGATCAGACTCCCGGCCTGAACCCATCTGAACACCAATTAGGCATCATAGTCACTGCGCCACCTACTGGCAACAGGAAGTAAGCCTCATGTGGCAATCTTCATCAGATTTACATCAAATTTGCACGGTGTGCTCCGCACATGATGGGCGTCCAGTCACAAGGCCGTGGCCTCGACACACCCCGACGTGCACACGGGAGCGAGGGCCCGATCATCGCTGCTTGCAGCTTTAATTAGGGCCCGAGCGCCAAACTGGCGCGAAGCCCTATTGAAATGCAAGGAATTATTATTATTATTATTAGGGCCCGAGCGTCAAACTGGCGCGAAGCCCTATTGAAATGCAAGGAGTTATTATTATTATTATTATTTTTTGTCCAAATGAATTCCATTTTTGAGGGACTTAACATGCATGAAAAGTCATGAAACTTTGCACATGCTTCAGAACTGGCGAAAAATTTGATATTTTAATGGTCTTGGATATGGGCGAAGAAAAATGGCTCTATAGCGCTCCCTACAGGGTCGCTAAAATTAAGCCCCTCGCATTGGTTTGACCTACACGCATGAAATTTAGTAGGCACATGTAACATACCAAGACTCACAGAAAAGTCTCTTGGTGACATGATCTGAACGCAACAGGAAGTCGGCCATTTTGAATTTAATGTCATAATTTTGTGTGTTTTCGGCTATTTGGGGGGGTCATATTTTAACGAACTAGTCCTAGACAATGAATCAGAACAACTTCAAATTTGGTCTGTGACATCTAAAGGCCTTTGTGAGCAAACGATACTCGGCTCCTCCGCAAAACTTTAACGGCGTGGCCGTGGCGGTGTGGAGAATTTCGATGCTTCGCCATAAAACAGGAAGTTGCTGTATCTCCTCTGTACATTCTCCAATCCGCCCCAAACTTCTCATGTTTGATTAGAGTCCCGCCCTGAACTCATCTATATGTCAATATTGAGTCATCGTCAGAGCGCCACCTAGTGGCAACAGGAAATGACACGTTTTATACTTTAACAAACTACTCCTACGAAATTAATCAGAACGTCATCAAATTTGGTCAGTGACATCTTACGACCTTGGTGATCAAACGATACTCGGGTTTTACACAAAACTTTAACGGCGTGGCGATGGCGAGCCATGAAAGAGGAAGTTGCAGTAACATCACCGTACACGGTCCTGTCTGCTCCAAATTTCACATGTTTGATCAGACTCCCGGCCTGAACCCACCTGAACACCAATTAGGCATCATAGTCACTGCGCCACCTACTGGCAACAGGAAGTAAGCCTCATGTGGCAATCTTCATCCGATTTACATCAGATTTGCACGGTGTGCTCCGCACATGAAGGGCGTCCAGTCACAAGGCCGCGGCCTCGACACACCCCGACGTGCACACGGGAGCGAGGGCCCGATCATCGCTGCTTGCAGCTTTAATTAGGGCCCGAGCGCCAAACTGGCGCGAAGCCCTATTGAAATGGAAGGAATTATTATTATTATTATTATTATTTTTTGTCCAAATGAATTCCATTTTTGAGGGACTTAACATGCATGAAAAGTCATGAAACTTTGCACATGCTTCAGAACTGGCGAAAAATTTGATATTTTAATGGTCTTGGACATGGGCGAAGAAAAATGGCTCTATAGCGCTCCCTACAGGGTCGCTAAAACTAAGCCCCTCACATTGGTTTGACCTACACGCATGAAATTTGGTAGGCACATGTAACATACCAAGACTCACAGAAAAGTCTCTTGGTGACATGATCTGAACGCAACAGGAAGTCGGCCATTTTGAATTTAATGTCATAATTTTGTGTGTTTTTGGCTATTTGGGGGGGTCATATTTTAACGAACTAGTCCTAGACAATGAATCAGAACAACTTCAAATTTGGTCTGTGACATCTAAAGGCCTTTGTGAGCAAACGATACTCGGCTCCTCCGCAAAACTTTAACGGCGTGGCCGTGGCGGCCTGGAGAATTTCGATGCTTCGCCATAAAACAGGAAGTTGCTGTATCTCCTCTGTACATTCTCCAATCTGCCCCAAACTTCTCATGTTTCATAACAGTCCTGCCCTGAACACATCTATATGTTGATATTGAAACATAGTCAGAGCGCCACCTAGTGGCAACAGGAAATAACATGTTGTATAGTTTGATGTAGTCCTCCTAGCAGGTTAACCCGATCCACTTCAAATTTGGCAAACAAACACTCTAAACATTGATGATGCAAAATACTGAAGATTGTGAGCTTTCATCAAACGCTGTTGCCATGGCAACACTTTGCTCGCCATGAAAGAGGAAGTTGCAGTAACATCACGTACACTGTCCTGTCTGCTCCAAATTTTACATGCTTGATCAGACTCCCGGCCTGAACACCAATTAGGCATCATAGTCACTGCGCCATCTACTGGCAACAGGAAGTAAGCCTCATGTGGCAATCTTCATCAGATTTACATCAGATTTGTACGGTGTGCTCCGCACATGATGGGCGTCCAGTCACAAGGCCGCGGCCTCGACAAACCCCGACGTGCACACGGGAGCGAGGGCCCGATCATCGCTGCTTGCAGCTTTAATTAGGGCCCGAGCGCCAAACTGGCGCGAAGCCCTATTGAAATGCAAGGAGTTATTATTATTATTATTATTTTTTGTCCAAATGAATTCCATTTTTGAGGGACTTAACATGCATGAAAAGTCATGAAACTTTGCACATGCTTCAGAACTGCCGAAAAATTTGATATTTTAATGGTCTTGGATATGGGCGAAGAAAAATGGCTCTATAGCGCCCCCTACAGGGTCGCTAAAACTAAGCCCCTCGCATTGGTTTGACCTACACGCATGAAATTTGGTAGGCACATGTAACATACCAAGACTCACAGAAAAGTCTCTTGGTGACATGATCTGAACGCAACAGGAAGTCGGCCATTTTGAATTTAATGTCATAATTTTGTGTGTTTTCGGCTATTTGGGGGGGTCATATTTTAACGAACTAGTCCTAGACAATGAATCAGAACAACTTCAAATTTGGTCTGTGACATCTAAAGGCCTTTGTGAGCAAACGATACTCGGCTCCTCCGCAAAACTTTAACGGCGTGGCCGTGGCGGCCTGGAGAATTTCGATGCTTCGCCATAAAACAGGAAGTTGCTGTATCTCCTCTGTACATTCTCCAATCCGCCCCAAACTTCTCATGTTTGATAAGAGTCCCGCCCTGAACACATCTATATGACAATATTGAGTCATCGTCAGAGCGCCACCTAGTGGCAACAGGAAATGACACGTTTTATACTTTAACAAACTTCTCCTACGAAATTAATCAGAACGTCATCAAATTTGGTCAGTGACATCTTACGACCTTGGTGATCAAACGATACTCGGGTTTTACACAAAACTTTAACGGCGTGGCGATGGCGAGCGTCCGTTTTTGATGGTTCGCCATAAAACAGGAAGTTGTTTTAACTCCACTGTACATTGTCCAATCTGCCCCAAACTTCTCATGTTTCATAAGAGTCCCCCCCTGAACACATCTATGTGTCAATATTGAAACATATTCAGAGCGCCACCTAGTGGCAACAGGAAATAACATGTTGTATTGTTTGATGTAGTCCTCCTAGCAGGTTAACCCGATCCACTTCAAATTTGGCAAACAAACCCTCTAAACATTGATGATGCAAAATACTGAAGATTGTGAGCTTTCATCAAACGCTGTTGCCATGGCAACACTTTGCTCGCCATGAAAGAGGAAGTTGCAATAACATCACAGTACACTGTCCTATCTGCTCCAAATTTCACATGCTTGATCAGACTCCCGGCCTGAACCCACCTGAACACCAATTAGGCATCATAGTCACTGCGCCACCTACTGGCAACAGGAAGTAAGCCTCATGTGGCAATCTTCATCAGATTTACATCAGATTTGCACGGTGTGCTCTGCACATGATCGGCGTCCAGTCACAAGGCCGCGGCCTCGACACACCCCGACGTGCACACGGGAGCGAGGGCCCGATCATCGCTGCTTGCAGCTTTAATTATTATTATTTTTTGTCCAAATGAATTCCATTTTTGAGGGACTTAACATGCATGAAAAGTCATGAAACTTTGCACATGCTTCAGAACTGGCGAAAAATTTGATATTTTAATGGTCTTGGATATGGGCGACGAAAAATGGCTCTATAGCGCTCCCTACAGGGTCGCTAAAATTAAGCCCCTCGCATTGGTTTGACCTACACGCATGAAATTTGGTAGGCACATGTAACATACCAAGACTCACAGAAAAGTCTCTTGGTGACATGACCTGAACGCAACAGGAAGTCGGCCATTTTGATTTTAATGTCATAATTTTGTGTGTTTTCGGCTATTTGGGGGGGTCATATTTTAACGAACTAGTCCTAGACAATGAATCAGAACAACTTCAAATTTGGTCTGTGACATCTAAAGGCCTTTGTGAGCAAACGATACTCGGCTCCTCCGCAAAACTTTAACGGCGTGGCCGTGGCGGCCTGGAGAATTTCGATGCTTCGCCATAAAACAGGAAGTTGCTGTATCTCCTCTGTACATTCTCCAATCCGCCCCAAACTTCTCATGTTTGATAAGAGTCCCGCCTTGAACACATCTATATGTCAATATTGAGTCATCGTCAGAGCGCCACCTAGTGGCAACAGGAAATGACACGTTTTATACTTTAACAAACTACTCCTACGAAATTAATCAGAACGTCATCAAATTTGGTCAGTGACGTCTTACGACCTTGGTGATCAAACGATACTCGGGTTTTACACAAAACTTTAACGGCGTGGCGATGGCGAGCGTCCGTTTTTGATGGTTCGCCATAAAACAGGAAGTTGTTTTAACTCCACTGTACATTGTCCAATCTGCCCCAAACTTCTCATGTTTCATAAGAGTCCCCCCCTGAACACATCTATGTGTCAATATTGAAACATAGTCAGAGCGCCACCTAGTGGCAACAGGAAATAACATGTTGTATAGTTTGATGTAGTCCTCCTAGCAGGTTAACCCGATCCACTTCAAATTTGGCAAACAAACACTCTAAACATTGATGATGCAAAATACTGAAGATTGTGAGCTTTCATCAAACGCTGTTGCCATGGCAACACTTTGCTCGCCATGAAAGAGGAAGTTGCAGTAACATCACAGTACACTGTCCTGTCTGCTCCAAATTTCACATGCTTGATCAGACTCCCGGCCTGAACCCACCTGAACACCAATTAGGCATCATAGTCACTGCGCCACCTACTGGCAACAGGAAGTAAGCCTCATGTGGCAATCTTCATCCGATTTACATCAAATTTGCACGGTGTGCTCCGCACATGATCGGCATCCAGTCACAAGGCCGCGGCCTCGACACACCCCGACGTGCACACGGGAGCGAGGGCCCGATCATCGCTGCTTGCAGCTTTAATTAGGGCCCGAGCGCCAAACTGGCGCGAAGCCCTATTGAAATGCAAGGAATTATTATTATTATTATTATTATTTTTTGTCCAAATGAATTCCATTTTTGAGGGACTTAACATGCATGAAAAGTCATGAAACTTTGCACATGCTTCAGAACTGGCGAAAAATTTGATATTTTAATGGTCTTGGATATGGGCGAAGAAAAATGGCTCTATAGCGCCCCCTACAAGGTCGCTAAAACTAAGCCCCTCGCATTGGTTTGACCTACACGCATGAAATTTGGTAGGCACATGTAACATACCAAGACTCACAGAAAAGTCTCTTGGTGACATGATCTGAACGCAACAGGAAGTCGGCCATTTTGAATTTAATGTCATAATTTTGTGTGTTTTCGGCTATTTGGGGGGGTCATATTTTAACGAACTAGTCCTAGACAATGAATCAGAACAACTTCAAATTTGGTCTGTGACATCTAAAGACCTTTGTGAGCAAACGATACTCGGCTCCTCCGCAAAACTTTAACGGCGTGGCCGTGGCGGCCTGGAGAATTTCGATGGTTCGCCATAAAACAGGAAGTTGCTGTATCTCCTCTGTACATTCTCCAATCCGCCCCAAACTTCTCATGTTTGATAAGAGTCCCGCCTTGAACATATCTACATGTCAATATTGAGTCATCGTCAGAGCGCCACCTAGTGGCAACAGGAAATGACACGTTTTATACTTTAACAAACTACTCCTACGAAATTAATCAGAACGTCATCAAATTTGGTCAGTGACATCTTACGACCTTGGTGATCAAACGATACTCGGCTCCTCCGCAAAACTTTAACGGCGTGGCCGTGGCGGCCTGGAGAATTTCGATGCTTCGCCATAAAACAGGAAGTTGCTGTATCTCCTCTGTACATTGTCAAATCTGCCCCAAACTTCTTATGTTTGATAAGAGTCCCGCTTTGAACAGATCTATATGTTGATATTGAGTAATCGTCAGAGCGCCACCTAGTGGCAACAGGAAATGACACGTTTTATACTTTAACAAATTACTCCTACGAAATTAATCAGAACGTCATCAAATTTGGTCAGTGACATCTTACAACCTTGGTGATCAAACGATACTCGGGTTTTACACAAAACTTTAACGGCGTGGCGATGGCGAGCCATGAAAGAGGAAGTTGCAGTAACATCACAGTAAACGGTCCTGTCTGCTCCAAATTTCACATGCTTGATCAGACTCCCGGCCTGAACCCACCTGAACACCAATTAGGCATCATAGTCACTGCGCCACCTACTGGCAACAGGAAGTAAGCCTCATGTGGCAATCTTCATCCGATTTACATCAGATTTGCACGGTGTGCTCCGCACATGATGGGTGTCCAGTCACAAGGCCGCGGCCTCGACACACCCCGACGTGCACACGGGAGCGAGGGCCCGATCATCGCTGCTTGCAGCTTTAATTATTATTATTTTTTGTCCAAATGAATTCCATTTTTGAGGGACTTAACATGCATGAAAAGTCATGAAACTTTGCACATGCTTCAGAACTGGCGAAAAATTTGATATTTTAATGGTCTTGGACATGGGCGAAGAAAAATGGCTCTATAGCGCTCCCTACAGGGACGCTAAAATTAAGCCCCTCGCATTGGTTTGACCTACACGCATGAAATTTGGTAGGCACATGTAACATACCAAGACTCACAGAAAAGTCTCTTGGTGACATGACCTGAATGCAACAGGAAGTCGGCCATTTTGAATTTAATGTCATAATTTTGTGTGTTTTCGGCTATTTGGGGGGGTCCTATTTTAACGAACTAGTCCTAGACAATGAATCAGAACAACTTCAAATTTGGTCTGTGACATCTAAAGGCCTTTGTGAGCAAACGATACTCGGCTCCTCCGCAAAACTTTAACGGCGTGGCCGTGGCGGCCTGGAGAATTTCGATGCTTCGCCATAAAACAGGAAGTTGCTGTATCTCCTCTGTACATTCTCCAATCCGCCCCAAACTTCTCATGTTTGATAAGAGTCCCGCCTTGAACACATCTATATGTCGATATTGATTCATCGTCAGAGCGCCACCTAGTGGCAACAGGAAATGACACGTTTTATACTTTAACAAACTACTCCTACGAAATTAATCAGAACGTCATCAAATTTGGTCAGTGACATCTTACGACCTTGGTGATCAAACGTTACTCGGGTTTTACACAAAACTTTAACGGCGTGGCGATGGCGAGCGTCCGTTTTTGATGGTTCGCCATAAAAGAGGAAGTTGTTTTAACTCCACTGTACATTGTCCAATCTGCCCCAAACTTCTCATGTTTCATAAGAGTCCCCCCCTGAACACATCTATGTGTCAATATTGAAACATAGTCAGAGCGCCACCTAGTGGCAACAGGAAATAACATGTTGTATAGTTTGATGTAGTCCTTCTAGCAGGTTAACCCGATCCACTTCAAATTTGGCAAACAAACACTCTAAACATTAATGATGCAAAATACAGAAGATTGTGAGCTTTCATCAAACGCTGTTGCCATGGCAACACTTTGCCCGCCATGAAAGAGGAAGTTGCAGTAACATCACAGTACACGGTCCTGTCTGCTCCAAATTTCACATGCTTGATCAGACTCCCGGCCTGAACCCACCTGAACACCAATTAGGCATCATAGTCACTGCGCCACCTACTGGCAACAGGAAGTAAGCCTCATGTGGCAATCTTCATCAGATTTACATCAAATTTGCACGGTGTGCTCCGCACATGATCGGCGTCCAGTCACAAGGCCGCGGCCTCGACACACCCCGACGTGCACACGGGAGCGAGGGCCCGATCATCGCTGCTTGCAGCTTTAATTAGGGCCCGAGCGCCAAACTGGCGCGAAGCCCTATTGAAATGCAAGGAATTATTAGGGCCCGAGCGCCAAACTGGCGCGAAGCCCTATTGAAATGCAAGGAATTATTATTATTATTATTATTATTATTTTTTGTCCAAATGAATTCCATTTTTGAGGGACTTAACATGCATGAAAAGTCATGAAACTTTGCACATGCTTCAGAACTGGCGAAAAATTTGATATTTTAATGGTTTTGGATATGGGCGAAGAAAAATGGCTCTATAGCGCCCCCTACAAGGTCGCTACAACTAAGCCCCTCGCATTGGTTTGACCTACACGCATGAAATTTGGTAGGCACATGTAACATACCAAGACTCACAGAAAAGTCTCTTGGTGACATGATCTGAACGCAACAGGAAGTCGGCCATTTTGAATTTAATGTCATAATTTTGTGTGTTTTCGGCTATTTGGGGGGGTCATATTTTAACGAACTAGTCCTAGACAATGAATCAGAACAACTTCAAATTTGGTCTATGACATCTAAAGGCCTTTGTGAGCAAACGATACTCGGCTCCTCCGCAAAACTTTAACGGCGTGGTCGTGGCGGCCTGGAGAATTTCGATGCTTCGCCATAAAACAGGAAGTTGCTGTATCTCCTCTGTACATTCTCCAATCTGCCCCAAACTTCTCATGTTTGATAAGAGTCCCGCCCTGAACACATCTATATGTCGATATTGAGTCATCGTCAGAGCGCCACCTAGTGGCAACAGGAAATGACACGTTTTATACTTTAACAAACTACTCCTACGAAATTAATCAGAACGTCATCAAATTTGGTCAGTGACATCTTACGACCTTGGTGATCAAACGATACTCGGGTTTTACACAAAACTTCAACGGCGTGGCGATGGCGAGCGTCCGTTTTTGATGGTTCGCCATAAAACAGGAAGTTCTTTTAACTCCACTGTACATTGTCCAATCTGCCCCAAACTTCTCATGTTTCATAAGAGTCCCTCCCTGAACACATCTATGTGTCAATATTGAAACATATTCAGAGCGCCACCTAGTGGCAACAGGAAATAACATGTTGTATAGTTTGATGTAGTCCTCCTAGCAGGTTAACCCAATCCACTTCAAATTTGGCAAACAAACACTCTAAACATTGATGATGCAAAATACTGAAGATTGTGAGCTTTCATCAAACGCTGTTGCCATGGCAACACTTTGCTCGCCATGAAAGAGGAAGTTGCAATAACATCACAGTACACGATCCTGTCTGCTCCAAATTTCACATGCTTGATCAAACTCCCGGCCTGAACCCACCTGAACACCAATTAGGCATCATAGTCACTGCGCCACCTACTGGCAACAGGAAGTAAGCCTCATGTGGCAATCTTCATCCGATTTAGATCAAATTTGTACGGTGTGCTCCGCACATGATCGGCATCCAGTCACAAGGCCGCGGCCTCGACACACCCCGACGTGCACACGGGAGCGAGGGCCCGATCATCGCTGCTTGCAGCTTTAATTTAAATTATGTTGCAATTCAATGCTTTCACTTGTTGTTGCATCATTTGAGCTCTGGGAAGCATCTTCACATGCAATGACGGCAGAAGACTGATAGTTTCCCTGTACATGTCACTTATGCTATCCACTGAACATGCTCTATGTTTCTTTCATGGACATATGAGCAGTAAATGATGATTTTACAGTGAATGTATTTTTACAACCAGTTACTGGACATGCCACAGGCCGTGCCTCCACTATATGCTCTTTTAAGTGGGATATAAGTTCTATCACTGTGTGAACTTGGCGCCCACACAGCATAATGGCACATTTTAAATCTGTAACAACGGCTGTAGAAGTAACAGTATGTGCAGGCTCATTGTGAACTCGATAGAAATTAGCTTTAAAAGCTGCATAAGTACAAAATGTCCGCTTGCAGTCCGCGCCAACGCATTTGAAAAAACAACAGGGTTCATTCCCGTGAACTTTACAATGCAGCACATAACTCCTCAATGTCTATAGTGCTTTGCTGCCAAAATGACAATAATTTTAAGCAAACTAACAAAACCGCCTGTTTTTTACCCTCCTCTGGTGACGCTGCAAAAACCATCGGACCACAACAGCAGAAAAAAAAATGAACTGAAAGAGTTTTGAGTTAAGCATGAAACCCACCAGACTAATTAACCCCGGTCAGTCGGCATTATTTATGTGACTGCAAAATATTCTCTCTGTACTGAACTTCGCCAGTCTGGCTGCTCACGCGATAATTAAGTAGTACAGAATAAACTCCACTGCTCCATGAGTTGACGAGGCAGAGATCATCTAGTTTGAAATTCAAATACCGGAGTTTATTTTCGTAGGAATGTAAAATGTATATTTAAAACCATTACTATTATATTTAAAACGGCCTCAAGACACTAGAAATATTAACAGATGACATTATTCAGTTATGAAAAAGAGAAACTTTTCATTTTAATATTTACATGATTAACAACTATGCACAAATAAAGAAACTGTCCATTTGGAAAATGTAGATAACATTTCAGCAGTTTAATCACCAGTCACCTTCTGTGTAAATACCCTCAAATTAAAACTGAAATTTGGAAATCTACACATTAGAGAATCATGATAATGATTTTCTTTCAATTCCAATATGCTGTGAGTGGAAGGCAAAATAACTTTTTTGTGATTGTCCTAACAGTTATGGTCCTAACTCTAAAATCATTCATCTGTCCACAATATTAACAACACACTCCATGAACATAAATGGGAAAGTGCAGGTTCTAAGTAACATTTCAATATAACCCTCAAAAACAAGTTTTAAAATCCACAGGCTTTCAGCTACACTTACCACCTTTATCAGGGAGGCAATTTCTTTCTTTTTTTTTTACAGAGTAGGCCTACTACTATCACAGTTTTACTATCATCTACTATCATCTTTACTACCATTCAACATTTTGCCCTGAAAACAACATTTCAGAATAAATTTACAATTTATGTATATAAATCTGCCTACCAACACCTCTAAACCTATAAACTATAAAACATTATCTCGTTTGGCTGCCTGTTTACACAGGTACAGCTGGCAATAGGTTCATATTTAGCATACAGAAAGGAGAAGGATTTAATCTTCTCATCTAACTCTTAGCCAGACAGTGAAAAGTTTAGCGCTTTAACTACTTTGATAATACAAAAAGCTAAATGTGGGTGTCGATTAGCCAGTAAGATAAATTAATATAAAGACAATGTTGTGATCTACCCCAGTGATGAGATCTTAATTGAAACACATTGAAATGGCTTTCAAAGAACCATGCTGGACTTGGCTGGCTCTCCAAAAAAAAAACAAAAAACAATTAAAAACATAGCATCACTTTTTCATGAAAAACATGCAGAAAATTGATTGAGTTAATATAGTATGTGTAGGATAATAAATCTGAATGAATATATATATATATTTTTAATATTCTGTACATATAGGGCTATAATTTACTGTTGGGCACCTTTTGGCCACACATAATGATTGATTGTATGTCCGGAGACCAACCAGTACTTCTCTGTTGGAGTTCTACTGGCGTCAAGTTCCATAAACAATTAAGGGTTATGAAAATAGATTATGATACAGGGCCTTCTTCATGATATTTTGTGTTATTAGTGAAAATGTCTAAATATACAGTTTATTAAATGACCAAAACCAACTGAAATGCAGTGCCTGCTTTTCCTGCTTGGTAATCCAGCTTTGACTGTACGGAAATACTGCATGTACGGTATAACTGTTTTACATAAACAGGTTTAATTGCTAAATCAAAGTTACAAATATCAACATATCAATATTGTTATCCACAGACAGAAAAATTGCACACATGCTTTTGAAAATGATTCCATTTTATGTCAAGTGCAGAGTCCCAACAGGTTTGGTTTAGCAGGTATGTGGTCATAAACCAAAGTATTAGACAAATTGAAATTTTGTCCAGGTGATGGGGTTAGAAGAAAAGTTAAGGGATCACCAAAGGTACAGTTGATCCTGAGGGGACATGAATGTGTGCAATTCATCCAAAGCCGCCAATGTCAAACTCATACTACCAAAATCAGGAGGCTTCATCCTCTGGGGTCCATGAATGTCTATACAAAATTTCATGGCAATCCACCCAACTGGAGTTTAACAGTGCTGCAAGCCCTTGGGAGGTAGAAATAAAAGTTTTTGCTCTGCATAAGAAAGAGAGATAAGATAAAATATGCATGTGTTTCGCACAGAATCGATATCAAATAGGCTACACCTGCAACAACTTGGTAAACTTTAGGAATACAGTTTGATCATATCAAAAACCAAATTATTTTTATTCTTCTGGATTGTTTAAGTAATTTAAATATTAAAAGAGTTTTCGCATTTTATCTAGGAACGTGCAATTCAAAATAATAAAAATTGAATGACAAGCAGATCCTCCTGAGGCAGGAAGACCCCAAGGTACAATTTTTTAAACATCATTGAGTGGTCAATTGTCACAAGTTTTCATTTACTTGGCAAAATTGTTTTCAGTGGTTCAGAAGTTCAGCGCTTTAATTCATGGTAACTACTGCTGACCTGTGGACACCTTAAAGGTTTTGATAAATATCCTCATGTTCTCCATAAATGGCCACAGCTTGTTCACCAAATGACTGGGATATATTTTCATAGTCATCATCACTGGTTTCTTCTTCTTCTTCTTCTTCTTCTTCTTCTTCTTCTCCTTCTTCCTCTTCTTCTTTTTCTTCTTCTCTGTTTTCCTCTACACTGAACCAGACCTCCTTGGCAATGAAGTTTGCACCGTGGTCCGCTTCCTCGTAATCATGATCGGAATCACTCTCTGGCTCTTCATAATCATCACACTCCTCTTCTTCCACTCTCGCTGCGTCCTGTTTGAGTTTCATCTTGGTGTCCACCAGATCAACATTCACATAGTCATCCTCCTCATCCTCCTCCTCGCTATTGTCATAAAGGTTCCTGACAGCCACTGAAACACAAGCATTGGGACAAAATGTTTCATGAATATCACAATACATTATTTACAACGCATTAATGTACTATGTGTCCTGGTGAGCACAGACTTTGAGTTTGGACGAGGGCTCTAGGCTGCTTAGCTTGCCGTCTTCTCCGGAGGACCACACAGACCACAACCAAGACCACCAGGAGCAGCAGCAGACTCCCAGCAGCTACTGAAGAGATCAGCGGCAACAAAGGCACTAGGAGGGAAAACATTTAAAACTTCATCCTGAAAATTGTGTCCATTTTCCCATTGACATTATTAATGGTCTCTCTCAGTGTAGCAGAGTAGCAGTTATTTTTTTTACTGCATGTATACATTATGAAAAAAATCCCTACACCATTTTATAGTCTTGGATACCTGTAGAACTGGTTCAGGCTCATATGCACACTTATGTACACAAATGACTGAATGTCTGGGAAAACTGACATTTAACAGAAACAAAACAACAATTGTTTTTGCAATGTTCTTTTTGGTAATTTTGAATATCTGTAAAAGTTTTACTATACTGCAGGTATTTGAATGAATAATAACATGGATATATTTCATGGTTTTGTCACACCTCTTGAGCCCATACATGGTATCTGCTTGGGCTAAATTACAGTGGAAGTGTTCCTACACGTTCTTCAACACATCTCTTAAATCAAATAGCCTTACCTAAAACTAGCATTCTCACCAGACGAATCATACTGACTACCGCGGATATTGTTCCTCAGTGTTTGGCCAGTACTTGAGCCCAGGCTAAACTTATAATTTGTACAATTAATAGTGGTAGTGGCATGTCTCACGCTTCATCACTCAGTTACTATGATACACTGTGTGTTGATAATATGCTGCCACAGTTGATAACTGTACATGTCAAGTTTGGCTTTGTCCACAAATGCTTCTTGAAATGTGACTTGTTTTGTGTGGCGGCCGAGAACTGATATTAAATCCTAAAATGTTATGCTGTTCTCAGGTTCACAACATCATTTATATGGTTGGTACATGCACAACCCACACAGCTCATCAGTTCTCTATCTGCTGCTGTTTTGCTACCCCTGGCTTTACTAGACATGCCATTGTATGTCAATAAGCTGCTGATGCAGCCATATGCAGTAAGTAGAAGGTTACGTATCATAACATTTAGTTTAAATTCTACATTGTACCTACTTTTAATGTCAACACTAATCGGTGCTGTCATGGCAGAAGTGTATTTCCGCGTAGACCACGTGACTTCATACACACAGCTGTAGTTTCCTTGATGTTCATACTCTGCTACAGGGAAAGTAAAGGAGGCTGAGTGGTTGACTGCTGGCTTGGTTTTGGTGATGTTGGAGCCAGAGAAGATAAGAAGGAAAACACCAGTGGGATAGTGGGAGGAAATGGAGCAATTGAAGACAAAGCTGTAGCCCCTGGTGACCTCTGCACCTTCAGGACTCCAGACCAGCCCTCTGTCAGGAGATGTCAGGGAGATGCTGGGCTGCTGCAGTTCCACTGGATAAAAAGGGACAACAGGGTATAAGATTCCTGGATTTATAAATCAGCTAAGATGAGATCAAGATGGATTAAAAAAATTTAAATATTTACTAATACTATTCGACATGCAGAATTGTCTATCCACAAAAAAATAGTTTTGCATGAAAAATTTGCAAATTATCAATAGAGAAAATAAGAGATGATGAACTGATTCAATGATGCAATGATCTGCAAAAGTTATGGTAATTGTCCCAAACACCCAGAGATGCATTATCTATAGATACAGTTACTCTAGATGGCATTGCCCTGGCCTCCAGCACCACTGTAGGAATCTAGAAATAACATCTGATCAGGACATGTCCTTTAACGCCAATATAAAACAGACTTCAAGGACTGCCTTCTTCCATCTAAGTAACATTATAAAAATCAGGCATATCCTGTCTCAAAAAGATGCAGAAAAACTAGTTCATGCATTTGTTACTTCTAGGTTGGATTATTGTAATTCCTTATTATCGGGTTGCCCTGATAAGTCTCTAAAGACTCTCCAGCTGAGCCAGAATGCGGCTACACGTGTACTGACAGGAACTAGCAAAAGAGAACATATTTGGCTCCCTGTGAAATCTAGAATAGAATTTAAAATCCTCCTCCTCACTTACAAAGTTCTTATTGGTCAGGCACCATCATATCTTAAAGAGCTGATAGTACCGTATTACCCCACTAGAGCACTACGCTCACAGAATGCAGGATTATTTGTGGTACCTAAAGTCTCTAAAAGTAGAATGGGAGCCAGAGCCTTTAGTTATCAAGCTCCTCTTCTGTGGAATCAGCTCCCAGTTTGGGTTCGGGAGGCAGACACCCTCTCTTCATTTAAGAGTATGCTGAAAACTTTCCTTTTAGATAAAGCTTATAGTTAGGGCTGGCTCAGGTGAGTCCGTCTACTGCCCCCATGTTCCTGCTCCACACTCACTGCTGTAGTTGTTATTATTATTAGTCTGATTTGTTGTCTCTCCTCCTGTTCTGTCTCCCCTCTCCTCCTCTCTCCTCCCCTTTCAACCCAACTGGGTCGATGCAGATGGCCGCCCACCCAGAGCCTGGTTCTACTCGAGGTTTCTACCTGTTAAAAGGGAGTTTTTCCTCGCCACTGTCGCCAAGTGCTGCTCATGGTGGGAACTGTTGGGTCTCTGTAAATAATATTTTAAAGAGTATGGTCTAGACCTACTCTATGTGAAAAGTGTCTTGAGATAACTTCAGTTTTGATTTGGCGCTATACAAATAGAATCGACTTGACCTGACTTGATTGCCATTATGTGTTATTTGTTGGGTTGTCTTATTTTATTTACTTATTTGCCTTACCAGTAACAGAAAGCCTGACAGAGTTGCTCAGGGTTGAGCTGAAGTCTCGACTGGAAACCCTTGTCTCATACTGACACTGGTACGATCCTTCATCATGAAAGCCCACTTGAAGTATGTTGAAGGTGGCAGAGCTGGTACTTGATGTTTGGGTCTGACTGAATGAGCCTGAGGTTTTCTTCAGGATGAATGTTCCCCCTAAATGCTGAGTCGCGATCGAACAAGTGATGCCAACATTCTGACCCCAAGTAACCTCACCAGAAGTTTTCATGGAGATGACGGGTTTAGGGAGGATTACTGAAAAACACCACAGTATTAGAGTGATAAATGGATTGACTTTGAACTAAGGTTTATGTAAGGCTGTAGCCTGAATTAGTTGGGCTGTCTATTACTCTGAGAATTCAGCAATTCCTGCTGTTTGTCCCACATAGGACACCTTAGCTTTGAAAGTTGTTTCGTGTTGGACGCCATGTTGTTCATTGTTTTGCCATGCCTGTAAGGTATCAACGGCTGACCACATTATTATAAAATATTCATTATTATTGTTAATATTGTTATCATTTATTCGTCATTCTGTTATTAAGACGTTAGGCCATAGTTAGGTGGGTTTTTAAACAAGAAGCACATGGTTTATTTTGCTGTTTCTGCTCAGCAAATATTATGGCTGGCATGCTGTGCACCAGCAGAGGATGTATTTTGTGTCGTAGGGCAGGATAAAACAATAGCATCTCGGTTCACTTCATACTTCATTTAATGATTTATTTTGATGTGAGTTAAATAACTTTTTTTAGTGCTGTATTTAATTTAATGTGGAAATAATCTTTATTTTAATACTACGTGCATTAGTGTTAATGCCAAACTTGTTTGTATAAGGGATTCATTTCTAAAAACATTGTTTTGCCATGCCCCGTAAGATGGAGAAGCCTGCAGTCACTGTGACATGAACAAGGAGGTTTTGGAACTGTGAAGCAATAAAGTGCAGCCAAGGTCTCAACCACGATCTCAAGCCCTGCATCCAGCACTTTGCTTTTCTCCAAACGACACCCCACAACACATCTTAAAACACAATGCAGAGTCCCAGGGGGTGTACAGAGGCTCTTTAAGCAAAGGGCACGCATCTTTTTTTTTTTTTTTAACTGAATTTACTTTTTTATCAACTAACTATTGTTCAACATTATGTTTATTAGCTATTCCTTTAAACAAGTGACTGAAACATCAAGTTCAGGGAATGGATTAATTTCCTTACCGGTAACAGAGAGTTTGACGGAGTCACTTAGGGAGGTGCTGAGGTCCTGACCTGAAATCTGATACTGACACTGGTACGATCCTTCATTATCAAAGTTCACATTAGGAATGTTGAAGGTGGCAGAGTTGGTACTTGATGTTTGGGTCTGTCTGAACGACCCCGAGGTTTTCTTCAGGATGAATGTTCCATCCAAATGCTGAGTTGAGATTGAACAATCGATGCCGACGTTCTGACCCCAAGTAACCTCACCAGCAGGATTCATGGAGATGCTGGGCTTTGAGTCTCTGAGGCTCTCTGAAAAATATTACAATTAAATATTAAATGTATTACATCTTTGATCTTGGCTGTATTAATGTTGTTTTTCTGTCTTTTCTCAATAAGCATGTGGTGGTGAGCGGTTTATTGGGAACTAGGATTTGGGATGCACACACTATAAAAATAATACCAAGTCAAAAGCCTTTTTGGTCTATCTAATAGAAACTCTAAAGATTTGAGAATGTGCAATAATATTATATTACTGAAAGTATGATAAACATGTATGCACATGGTACTCCTTTCCCTCTTGGCTTTGTGATCTTTGCAAAGTTTTGCTTTTAGACACAGTGACAGTGTTTTTATCTGTCAAGCTGAGTTATAAAAAGGAAGTGTACACAAATTGTTCAGTTTCACATGCTTGTTTTTCAAATCTCATTTCTCCTCAATGACATTTGGCCCACTTCTGATACTGGGTGGTGGAATCAATCGAGAGGGTCGCACCACTGTGAAGGACTGTATCACAAAGTCATTTGGGGTGGATCCTTCTGAACTGTGCTGACTTCAGGATGTAAAAACTTTAGATCGCTACGTTGAATTGGGAGAAATGCTTTAAATCAAGTACAGAAATGCAAATAACAAAACAAAAAGTGAAAGTATGAATAGAAATGTGAAGAGACACACAGAAACACTGTTGCAGGCCCGTGCACACTCACACACACAAATACCTGGGTTGAGCACAGGTCGGACCCTGCCTGGCTCTGGTGACCAGGCCTTTCTGTTAAGGATGGAAATTAAATGAATGTTATAGAGAGAGAGGGAGTCAGAAAGAGAAAAGGGTGAGCTGGCATACTGGCAGAATTAGTGAAGTGAAACTGGATTCTCTACTGAAAGAATTATAACCTGTGACAGTTATCTCATATGAAAGGGTCCAACATAACGCACATTCAGTATACCCCCATTATATGCACGTCTGTATGAAGTGTCTGTATAAGGTGTGCATTTTTTTAGTTCCACTTTCACTTAACCTGTATGTAAATGTAATTTATGTAAATACAAATTGAAGAGAACTGAGCAAAACTTTCCAAGTTTCCAAATGTCTGGAAAGGCAGCAGGGCCACACCCCATACCAGAAGGGAAAAGAGAAATAAGCTTTGAAACTGACCAAAATGCTTTTTGTAACACAGTCCCAAACAAGGCTAGTTTTGACTGCCAATTAGACTGTTATTGTTTATTTTTAGAAGTAGTACTAGTAATAGTAGTAGTAGTAGTTATATTTACCTAGTAATTGCTAGATGTAAAAGAAAATAATTTTAAAAAAATTCTCACCTGAGCAGACGACACCAGCGTCCTCACCGTGATTACAGTTGTGTGTCCCAAATCCTCCGTGCTTACACTCAGTTAGAGACTTTTCACTTCCTGAACAGGCCACATCATCAAGCCAGATTTGTCCGGTTCCTCGACCAAAGTGGGCCGACCCCGGGGCACTCAGTGCCGTACCACAGCCCAACTCCCTGCACACCACCTTTGCATCATTTAAGTCCCAGTCGTCATCACAGACTGTTCCCCAGGCGTTGTTGTAATAGAGTTCAACCCTTCCAGAGCACCGAGTAGACCCAGCTAATTTGATGGGGACACCTAGTCACAGAACACAGATAAAACAAACCATTGCTGGATAGAACATGTGGGGGGGTTTTTTAAATGTATTTTGGTCATGATAGAAACAGCTTTTTCTTTGTTGAAAAGACATCTGTAGGAGCCACTATTATTTTGTTTTCATTTGTTTTTTGTTTTGTTGGTAATACGTTTGGTTTTTACTTATGTTTTATGGTCAAATTGAGACAAAGATCAAGCTGTTAATGGATAAAAATGAACATGGGGAAGTGAATCTGTCTGTCCTATTGGATGCAGGCAAGGTAATGTTGAGTGGGAAGAGTATCGCAATCTCTTCTTTTCTAAAGAAACAAAGAGAGCAGAAACTGTACCAACAGCAGGCTAAACCAAAATATCTAGAAAAGAACTTCAACAAAAAGCGAACCAGGATATGGTTCAGATCAGGATTAGGTTAGAAATGAGAAATCACCAGAAAATGGTGAACTCTGCCCTTGTGGAGAGAAGCCATAATATCAGTGGTCCCAAAAGAGGGCAAGGACAAAATAGCTATTATAGACCCATTTTAGTCCTCAATGTGGACTACACTTTTTATGCATCTATAATAGTCTTTATTGCCAAATCTTATTTCACATGACCAAACCGGCTTCCCAGGACAATGTACAAAGGACCTTATATATTATAATACACATCCAAAAACATAAAATTAGTATAGTTACAGTACAGTTCCCGGTAATGGGAATTTGTCAAATAAGTTCACTTTTGACAGGGGTGCTGTCAGGGCTGTGGCCTGACGGCACTATGAGGGCCTATCACAGGGCTGCCCAATTAAAAGCACTTGTTTGCTGGTGTAATCCAAAGTATACATCACAATGGAAAGATATTGAGACAGCTCAAACTGTCAAACTCATTATACCCCTAATACCTTAGACAGTGGATTTAAAAAGTGGGTCACTGGGGGCTCTGGGCTTATTGTACCATTTTGACTAATTTGGAACTTCAAAATTATTTCTACAGATATTTACAAGTAAGACATAATTTCTATCAAGTAATCAAAGGCAGGTACTTAGAAACACAAAAGAAAGGCATAATGAGTGTATTTTACTCAGTATATGGACCACAAAGCCTAACAAAATTTATTTCTGGACACTACAATGGATTTTTGAAGCAGGGAAAATAGCATATGTGAAAGAAACATGGGAAGAAGAATGCACTTTAACATTGTCCAGTGGCAAACAACCGCCTCTCAAGTGGAGAGAATTCTGCTGGAAGAAAATGATACAATATAAAGAAAGGGTTTTATTCAAAATACTTTATCCAAACGCTTTCTCACCTGAGCAGCTGACACCAGCGTCCTCACCGTGTCCACAGTTGTGTTGCCCAAATCCGTTGTGGACACACTCAGTTAGAGAACCTTCACTTCCTGAACATCCCACATCATCAAGCCAGATTTGTCCGGTTCCTTGGCCAAAATGTGCCGACTGAGGGGCACTCAGTGCCGTACCACAGCCCAACTGTCTGCACACCACCTTGGCATCATTTAAGTTCCAGCCATCATCACAGACTGTTCCCCAGGCGTTGTTGTAATAGATTTCAACTCTTCCAGAGCACCGAGTAGACCCAGACCCAACTAATCTGATCTGAACACCTATCAGACACATAACATACATACAAACATACAGTATTTTAATATTTGACACAGAATGTAAACTGAAAACTGAAAGGATTTTATGCATCACGGTGGAGAATGGACTGACCTGCAGCAAGTGAAGAAGACATCAACAGGAAATACACTATAAAAGAGAAAAAATGGCATGGCTCATTACATTCAGTAAGAGGAAAAGTGCAGAAATAAATGTTGCCATTGTTTCTGTTTTATATTCCCTTGTTTATTTGAAAAAAGAGAACGTCTTCAAACTGAAAAATTACTCTTAACAGACTTCCTTTCTATACTACACAATAAAATGGCTGTACTTTAAAAAAAGAAGAGAGAATAAAATTTTGGAATATCTGTCTTACCTAGGGCCAAATAGCAACGTTTTCTTTTGTGTATGCTCCCCATGGCTGACACAGAAGCTGCAAAGTAGCATTTATCAGTGACAGCACAGACAACAGAAAGCTGAACTAAAAACCGCGAGGCACAGAAACACTCCTCGTCCTTCCTTGAACACTTCCTCTTTATCTTTCTGGTGTTTTCACTGCCAGAAAGTAGAAGCCTACTATTTATTCTAATCCATGGAGTGTAAAGTGCCAAAGCACTAAAGCAACACATTCATCACATATACAACAGCTCTGTCAACTCTTTTTTTCCCATTTTTGGGCTTATATAACCTCTGTAATATGTCATCCAATTTGTACTGAATAAAATATTAATTTAAGGCAGCATTAATAAATCTGCGCAAAGTAGGAAGCAATTATCCTCAAAATAAGCTAACAGATACACTGCCAACACCATATTCCTGGTTTATAATGTTTGTCTGTGACAAACATATTGGTCAACAATTCACCATTCGTAAATCCCTTCCCTGAAACAACAATTGTCCAATCATAGCTTTGCAACTGTAGGTACAGCGGCACATTTTGACGTTGTGTGTCTGGGCTGTAATAATACAGATAATAATAATAACTCTTTCTGTAAAGCACTTTTCAAAAAAGGGTTACAAGTGCTTTACATGGAAAAAAATATAGATAAAAGATTCTAACAATACAATTAAAAATAATTTGACCATACCCAACTATAAAATAATATAAAGTAAGATTTAAAAAACTGAAATAAACAAATAATACTGATTTAACATATTAGAACTAAAAGGTAAAATGGCTGACATTATAAAAGGTATTTTATATAAAAATGTACATGTTAAAAAGTGATTTTAAAAGATGCCACTGCAAAAGCCTGCAGAGGGAAGACCTAGTAAAAAGGAGAACTTACAAAACTTACATTTTAAGAAGTGGTTTCTTTTTTCTATATACTCTGTCAAATACCAAAATTTATTTTTTTACATTTTCACTTGCTATTTGTCTATTCTAAAATATACTAAATAACACATTACATGGCAACTAACAAATGTCCCACTTCCCATCCTTTTTGATTATTTCTGTTCGTTCTCGGCTGGTTGAGTAATGACAAAGATATTTATAATAATGTACATGACAAGCAAAAGCAGCAAATTCTCACATTTAAGAAAGCCGGAACTGCTTTTTTTTTTTTTTTTTTTTTTGGCATTTAAGGGTTAGGGTTGGGGGTTAGGGCATTTAATAATACATTTTTCACTTTCAATTTTGACAAGTGAATATTGAAAACGTATAAATACAAGATCGCCTAGTTTGTCTCCCCCTGAAAACCAGTCTAAGTGTGACTTTCACCATCTGGTTCAATGTAGGTGATACAGAGAAGTTTCCAGTCTCAAGGGAGTTTATATATATACAGAGAGGAAGTGTTGTACTGTGGCTTGCTGTTCACTCACACATACTTACTGTGTTCTGTGAGTATGAGATACATAGAAGAAGCGGTGATTCACGGGTCCTACCCTTTCTCGGACATCGGACACAATTTCAGCAGCAAACAGCACAGAGGAGGTTTCAAGCCAAGCAGATTCAAAGACTGTAAAGTAACACACACTGAAGTCACTAACTGTATGTTCACAGTAATACAACGCAAACTAGCAGAAACGTGTTTGCAAACTTTACATCAATACAGCGGATGCATTTAACGTCGACTAAACAATGCAACTTTATGAAATGGAGAAAGAGAATTGCGTTATTGTGGTACATTAAACTTTCAGCAGAAATATACTTAGATTGTCAGTGTCTTCTGCAACGGAAACAGCGGAATGAAACAACCACAGTGAGAGGAAACGTCAAAGTAAGAGTCTCTGTGAGCGAACAAAGAGCCACAGGTCAGACTCTAACCCGGGCTGCTGCAACAAGGACTTAGCCTTAATGGTATGCGATCCACCCAGTAAGCTACTGGGGAGCCTCACATTGATTTTTATTTTATTTATATTTTTGGGCTGCAGGACTGAAAACACAAAAAGACTATTAAAATATCCAGCTGATATGGAGCAACATTAGCAATTACATATCTGGCTCTCTAGCTGCTGAATGCAGGGGAGGTAATCTGAGACTGCCTTTGCAATGCGCATACTGATGGGATGTGAAGAGGGAAATTCTTCCCACCAAATGGGCAATATTGTTTCCAGCAACTTTTGGTCAAATATCTACCCGATCAGGCCATGTTCTTTACTGGTTCCTTCTTACTTGAATGATTGAAGTGACAATTCCATTAGTAGTTTTACATATGTAAAAATAAACATTTTTTCAATGGTTCTCTGGACTGACTGTGTTCAGTGAGGATATTGTATAATCAGGTAAAAATGGCTTTTCCACCAACCTCACAATAATTGTCTTATACTTATAGGTATATGTATACTTGTAACCATGGTAGCTGTACACATCAGAGATGCTTAAAAGACATGAAAGGTTTAAATGCATGATGAAAATGAGACTATAATGTTAAAAACTAGATGAAAATGCCAGTAGTTTTGTTGACTAAAACTAGACTAAAGTTAACAATCAAATGACTCAAAAGTAACTATAACTAACATTGTCATCAAAAGTCTAAAAATAAACCAAAATCAGGTGCTAAAAGTAACACTGCTGCTAAGCAATGGTGCGAGCATAATTCTCACCTTATTCACTGGGTTATTACTGAGTATTTGTACACTTCTTATTGTTATTTATCGCACAGTCCCACATCAAAGTGTACATTTACAAGCTAAATGACTGAATACCAACACTAATCAATTAAGTCAAGTCAAGTCAATTTTATTTATATGGTGCCAAAATATAACAAAAGTTATCTCAAGACTCTTTTCATATAGAGTAGGTCTAGACCATACTCTTTAAAATATTATTTACAGAGACCCAACAGTTCCCACCATGAGCAGCACTTGGCGACAGTGGCGAGGAAAAACTCCCTTTTAACAGGTAGAAACCTCGAGCAGAACCAGGCTCTGGGTGGGCGGCCATCTGCTTCGACTGAGTTAGGTTTCTAATTATTACAAACAAATAATAAGCAGAATTTATGTTATGACTCTTTGATAAGGAGCAGGTAGTGGACAGCAAGGTTACTGTGCTGCTCTACACAGTTCTTCTATTTTTAGCCATGCTACCAGCAGTGTGGTGTCAGTTAATGTTGGTGGTTCGGTCCACCACTTTGGTCCAAATGGGAATATCTCTAAAAATTGTTGAATGGATTGCTGTTAAATTGGTGATCCTATGACTTTTCCACTAGCACCACCAGCAGGTTGACATTCAGCGATCAACATTTATATTCAAATTATATACAAATTTCCACCACATTAGACAATAGAGTTGAACCCTTTATTGCTATCAAATAAAGCAGAAACAATGCCAAAACAAAAATCTCATAAAAATAAAATTAAAAATAAAGTAATGCTGATAAAGTTATTGCATAAAAGTTACATCATTAAAATACAGTTTAGGAATGGGGCTTGACTGAAACTTCAATTATATTTTGGGTTAAAACCATTGTCATTTGCCTTTGTAGGCCTGCATTATGTACTGGGGTTTTTTAAAGTGTTTCATGACTTCTGCAGAAAACTCTCACAGTAGAGTCTGTATAAACAGGAAGGGACACACAAACTGTGCAAGTACTGAGCAGCGAAGTAAATGAAAAGGAAGTTGGAGACTATATATATAGCATATAACACCGCAATGTCAATTTTCTGAAAAAAGGCCGTCTTTTAAAACCACTGTTCCACTTGTTGCTGCAGCTTTAAAAAAAGTATTGTTGGCATTAATAAGTATTATAGACTCAAACTTCAACAAGCAACATTGGCAAAACTTGTCATTATTCCCAATATTAACAAAGTTTGGAAAGTCATTGAGGTGCTATGATCTCACCTATACTACATTTAGGTCCCCATCTCCTAATTTTTAAGGTTGGAGGGGAAAATTGAGGAACTGAAGAGCAACACATCACCACTGTTTGACTCTCAGGCTCCTGTCTTCCTTTGCCTCCTGAATTCACCCTACGTCTGACAGGGACAAGAAGATGTTGTAATATCAGAATATGATACAACAACATGGCTGGATTTGCTGTGGCTTGGCAGACGTGATGTCAGATATACCCTGTTTACTCTGGAGGAGACCCATCTCATGTTTTGTGTGACGGGTGACCGTTATAATTTCTCCAAGGGTGTTGCTACTGCCTTGGGAAACATTTTTGGAGCCAGAAGTGACATTATTTCGACAAGAGATTAGACTACACTGTTGCATACTGCCTCCAGTAAACAGCCATATGCCCATAACCTAAAGGGGGGGATGCGTTGCATTATTGTATTATTATACAGGTAATCAGAAGGTATAATGGACGGCTATGAGGCTTAATGTAAATTAAATGTAAAAAAGTTTAAGTGCAGTATTGCTAAATTGTTTTATTTAGCTGTACATCCACTTTATCCAAACTAATGCTAATAGCTGAATGCTAAGGAAAATGTTGTTACTTTGAGGCAGAAATCAGGTACATTGCCAAACAAAGTAAATATTTACTGTTTATTTTTGTTTTATATTGATATTATATATTGATGCGCTTTAGGAATTGCTTGACGCTCTTTAGCAAGTATGGTCTATCTATGAAAGAACTATGTAACACCTCAAAATGTGCCAACTACCTATCGTTATCATTAGTTGATACCTTTTGTGCCCCTACCCCTCTAACACACTATGCACGTCCCTGGCCTCAAGGTCCTTTGAGCCTTTCGAAAATGAGAATTATGATAAAAACAACATACAAGCTAAACCATTCATCCGGGAAAGATGGATGAACGGACACATTAATTCTTGTATTTGTGCAACATCACTTTGATACTTATCTTTGATTTAGCTGCTTGACCTTTTACACTAAAAAGCAGCACTTTGCATTCAGTATCTTAAAATAACAATAACAGTCTTTTATTTTCTTTTGTCTTACATTACTGAAATTATTGTAGCTAATTTTAATTTGCTGACTTGTTTTATTGTTGTTACATTGCTGCACATATTATGTGGCCTGAAGGCTTAAACCAGTTCACAGTTCACTCCACCTCTCCAATGCGCAGATCTGTTGCGGTACCCAGTACCAGCCACTAGAGGCCGTCACAGTACAGGTGTTTAATACAGTCCACTCTACCATGCCTACAGTACAGTCCTCCAATAACATGATGTGTTTTAGGTACAGTAGCTGCATGAACCACATCTTTTGTCGATTTGTAGTTATTTTGGTTACATTTTGAGTCCTGAGTGCACAGTACTGTGATGTTTTCTAGAGAGCAGCTTCAAGTAAAACACTAAGTGCAGTATGTTTTTATAATGGCACGCCATCTTTCTTGTATTTTTTTTTTCTTTGCTATTCAGTTTATTTACCTCCTGTTCCAAACATACTGGAAATGCAGGAAAATGAAAGATTTATTTTCAGGCAAACATCTGCCTGTATAGGAAGGAAGATGTAAAAGCTTTCCTGAATTGAATATACCTGAAGCTTTCGTAAAGAGATCACTCATATGTGCACACTGAGTGATACTGACAGCTCAGTGAGCCTCATAGCGTGAGAAGGCTGAGGAAGTGACTGGTGTGAGAACGCTACCACCGCAGCCCTGTGGCAGCTCAGCCTGCAGCCTGCGGTTGTCTCGACTCGCCCTCCCGTCCTCTGAACCCCACTTTAACCTGCTTTCAACTTAGTCATCGGGCCCTGAGCTTTGAGCATCTCAATTTCTAAAAAGTTTTTGCAAACTGTGCACAGATTGTAGATAAACTTTTCTCTCTGGCAGTTTCTACACTTAGTTCTTTATTACTATTGTTACTACTAATAATTTTTATTATTTCAAGAAATGTAACAGACCTTTTGATTTTTTGTTTTTGTCAGTGTACCATTCCCACAAACTTATGTATATATGTGTTTTTTTATATGACTAAGTTAATTAAGATTAATGGTTAAGATTAAATTAGCTTTTTGCCATGGTGACACTTAATGTAACATTTAAAAAACATGTTTTGAGTCCTCTTTGTCCAAAAATTTTGATATATTCCACATGATTGACAGACTTTGTACAAATAAGTGCAAGAGAGCAGGCTGCTAACACAGTGAACATTAACACAGTTGTACCAGAATATACTACACGATTATACACCTATTGTCAGTTGTGTCTGAATTCACATGTTTTACTCTGGGTTGTTCGAGTGGCCATTGGTGGAAAATAATGGCAAAATACATTTACTCAAGTTCTGTACTTGAGTACAATTCTGATGAACTTGTATTTTACTTTAGGATTTCCATTATTTGTACTTCTATTCAACTATAATTCAGAGGCAAATACTGTACTGTATACTGTTTTTACCCCACTAAAATGAATAATGATATATTATAGATTAAGTTAAATGCAGGACTTTTACTTGTAACAGAGTATATTTACACTTTTACTTAAGTAAAAGATCTGAGGGCGTCTTCCACCACTGATAGCGGCTATTTGATTTTTACACTGCGACATTCAATGCAATCCATCCTGGAGAGCACCATGCCTGAAACTAGTGGTATGTGAGGGAGCATAATGCTCACTGACCGACATCTTTATCTGGAACACACACTCGCATGTTTGAGAATTTTTAGGTAAAAATTTGTGTGGTAATGCTTTCTTTATTACTTTCTCAATCTGCACACACACACACACACACGCATATGCACACACGCACACACACGCACAGAGCTGCCCATAAAGGTTACCAGAGGTCAGGTCTAAGCAGCGGAACTGAAAAACAGGAAGAAATTTGAGGTGTAAGGATGGCAGCGAAGTGTGTCTGGTGTGTGTGTGTGTGTGTGTGTGTGTGTGTGTGTGTGTGTGTTTAGCTGAGTGAAGCATGCCAGTAGAAAGTGGTTGGTTAAACATGCATCTTGTGTAATGCAGAGAACCCATGAGACAGAGACAGGAGGCATGTGTGTGTGTGTGAGTGTGTGTTTGGAGATGATTAAGAGGCAGCAATGGCAGAGTAGGGAAAGACAGAGATTCCTTCATTTTGTTTTACAGCAGTGGGGCATACACACACACACACACACAGTGCCCAACAACTGAATTTAATTCAGACAGACAGCTAGCCTTCACGCTCTAACGCACCTCGCCTCCCAAAATGGACGCGGAAGGACCGTTTCACACACGCATGCACACACATAAACACACACACACTCACACACACACACACAGAAGTCGTGTCTAAATGGGCTTTCTGTCCACAGTAGCTGAAAACCCAAAACATTAAATGGAGGAGGTGGAGGTGGGGATGAATAGTTGGGGGAGGTATGGAGGATGGATGATCAGGGTGAGTTTCGGCCAACAGATGCACAGAGAGCAGAGAGACACACAGGCGTACAGGCAGACTGACACAAGTTATTAAACTGGGCCCCATTCCCATTTCTCTTCATATCAAGCCACTTGGCTCTGTTATTTACTCACATGGCTTTCCCAACCAAACCAGAATCAGAATCAGCTTTATTGGTACACATACACAGAATTTGACTGTATCTACATAAAATACAACAATCAAAATTGTGAACAATGGTGCACAGGGCAAAGATGCTTGGATAAATATGCAGATGACACTTAACTAATGGAGTTTTTCCCCGGTCTGAAGCTCAACCTCGACAAGACCGAGCCGCTCTTCCTTCCAAGGAAATTTTGGGCTGTATCCACATGGTTGAATGCACTTACTGTACATCGCAGAGCAAAATGTGTGTAAGGTAAATATACTTGTCTCATTTGCTGACGCTTTTATCAGCAAACACAGCAGTTCAGCACATATGGACAGATCAGCACAGGGGTTCATAGGATTGAGAAAATCAAAATGCTGAGATAAGACATTTAGAAACAGCTGCTTGACTGACCGACACTGCGCCATGTCAGTCATTTTTGTTTCACACACAATTAAAGGGGAATTCCAACAAGTTCCAGACCACTGTAGCCCGCTGCTCATCTATGCTTGAGGCTAGCAGTTGCCAAGTTACATTAGCCACAACTAGTGAAACACACCCAAATTTTTAACTAAACTATCAGTGGTTGAGTTGCATTGTGGGTAATGTACACAGCAGGTTTTGACAAGGAAAAAGAATGCGTGGAATAAAAAATACGACATGTCTGTTTCTGCAACATTGATTCTTAGGACTGCAAGGCTAAGTACAGGCTATATGTACATATTCAATTGCATCTTTGTTAGACCCTGACTAGCTGGTAAATGCCCATATATTTCCAACTGGTCAGGGTTATTTTCTCAGTCTTAAGTAAGCTATCCTGTAGCTACATGTGACATTTATTGCAAATTTGTCAGCATAAAATGTGAATTAATGCATGTTTCAATCCACTACTGTTATGTGAATATTAGCAGTTGCACGCATCAATATAAACAGCAGGTGACACTAATTCTGCAGTCGGGTGCCATTAAACCACAAGCTTGTGTAATCAAAAGAGCTTCAGTCAAACCTCAAGCAAATTAAAACAATGTAAAAAAAAACATGATGGAAATATGACATTAATGTTTGTTTATTGTATTCATTTGAAGAAGGTTGCAGTTTTCATTGAACTTTTCCAGCTCAGCCAAGCACATAATTATATATATTGGACTTGGATGCATAATTAAAGGTGGATAGAGACGCACTTTATATAACTGTTTTCAGAGCCCAGCACTTCATTTGACGAGTATACTGATCTTATGAGTAAAATTGGTGCAATGCACCTCTAACACACAAACTTCTTGCCAAAATAACATTGACACATAGCACAGACTGTTATTGTAAGTTATGACACCAACTGTCTATGACAATATAATATAATTTGCATGGATTTTAGTTGAACCTGATCTTAGTCCTCCCCTGACAGAAAGTCCCACTGCATGTTAAGATGGCTATTTATGCTTTATGCAGTCGGCTGTCAAAGTTCACGTTTAGTTTCATCTTTGCTCAGCTTGCACGTGTTGCACAGGAAGAGAACACCATCTTGTCCCATAAGCCACCAATTCACAATTCAACTTTTCAATGGAGAACAAACTCAGACAGATGGAATTTGTCTAGTTTTTGTTCCTTTTTAACGCCAGCAAGTTTGAGAACACTCAAATTGCACAGATTTCCACCACAGCCATTTAATAACAAAATATCTTTTTAATCTGCGTCTGGAATACGGTCTGCATCAAATTGCAGTTATAGACCGACATGCCTTGCATTTGGCTGAGGGTGGCCATACTTTTTGGAGAATAGCTAAATCCTTTCCAAGAAATTTTAGGATGTTGTACAAGGGTGCATCTCATTCACAATTTCAAGTGAGTCAGATTCATGACCTCTGAGTTAGGACCATTGAATCCGCTCAAGCTGCTGCAGACTGCCATCAGAGTTTACGAGATTACTTAGAATGTATATGTCTATTTATCTATCTTTTTATCTATTTATCTACCTAGCAATGAAAGTTCTAATTCTGTGGACAAAGTAGCTTGATATTACTGCTGTGATACTAAGAAAATCTTTAGAAATGATAGGATTATAGAAATGAAAACACATTCTTTATGTTCTTTTCACATTTGGTGTGTAACCTGCCTAATCGGTGCTCTTACAGAAATTCTTCACACTGTTATGTTGTCATCATTGGGTCTGTTTTTCAACTGCCACGAAGAGAAAAAGTTAAAAAGTGTTTATGATATACAAGAGAAAAGTGGGATCCGAGGAAGTAGAGGAGAAAGGGAACATAGAGGGGAAAGTGATTTAGAGAGCGGTTGAGGTATGTAATAGAGACAGTGAGGTGTAATTTAGGGCCGAGGGGGAAATGGAAGAGTGGGGGCGCGTTCTTGGCAAAGATTGAGTGTCATTTAATGCGGGAGTGAGTGGAGAAATTATTGCATGGCTGCTACACTAGCTGACTATAGATGTGACACATCGCTCATGCGGCTGCTATCCCAGCTGAATGGGAATTACCCCATTAACGCAAGCTGAATGCTAACTGCTACAGCACATATTGGGCTGGCAGCAAAGAGCTGAGCTGGCTAATGACTGTATGTCACTGTAATGGTGTGTCTCTATCAAGTGGCCCTGCTTCTGTGGGGCGTACAGCTCGTCATCGCCCCGCCTGGCCTCGACTCTTCTTCATCCTGCCGCTGGATGACCTTCCAACAGCAGCTTAAGATGAAAAAGTCGTCCCTGCCAGAGGTTCCTCACATCACACATTCATCACTACTTCGCACGCATGTTTTATAGATCTTCATCGTCTGCTTTTAAGCTACCTCACTTGTGGACAGATGGGGTTTTTTATGCTCTACAATCTCATCTAAGTAAAGAAAGATTCTGATTACCCCTTTTACACTACTTGAGAACAATTTGCTCTAATGATCCAGGTGCTTCCTATATAGATGGCAGTTCTCCATGGGCATCCGTCACTGGGATGTCTTAAGAGCTGTCACTGTATAGAAACATAAATGTGTTTACATTTTGGGTTCCGCATCCTTAGGATGCTCCAGACGTGCATTTTAACACCATGCACAGCAGAAGTTTATCCAGCCCTCAGTCCTGATCTTGACTGGGGTCATTTTAAAAATAAAAAATACATACTACAACATATGCAACTATGGGATAGTTATGGTTAGGGAATGACAGTAGTGGTAAAAAAGAAAAAAAAACTGCTTGTTCTTTTCCAAAAAGGACAAACTGTTTTGTAAAATATGTTTGTATAATGTTTTAATACTCAAATATAAAACACAAAACATACTGAAATATAAACAAAAATGTTTTAATTTTTTTTCCAAAATACCATAGAGGACATATTCACATTACTGAAAAAACGCTGTTTTTCTTTGCACCTCCTCAATTATGTGTGGATGTGGTATGTTGTGACAGTCCTGGGCCAATATCTACAGCGCGCAGAGCGCAGAGTTCAAATATGTTGAACTTTGACCTGAGCAGTGCTGACCTTGGTGAGCACAGCCGATGGCTGAAGGCTTCTGTTTGCACTGCCATTAAAGGAGCTGTATGTAAGTTTCAAAAAGTGCTCGTTTTTAGGTGTAGGTACCAGATGTGCTCGGGGTCCTGTGTGTAGAGAAAGAGATGTACATCTAATAAAATGCAATGCTAAACTTTACATGTCATTATTTCATAGCTTTTTTGTCTAGAAAATGTGAGTTCACTATGCATATTTCTCTTTCTACCAATTTAGAGAGCTGGGGCACAAAATCAACACCAAAAACATTCAAAAAGTCCACAGCTCCACATCCATAGGTGTGTGGACACCGGAGCCAGGCCGATAGACAGCACTCGGCACTGGGCACGGGCCACGCCGGCCACCTGCCCTCCCTCTGGTTCTGTGGCGGAGGAGCAGAGCAGCCTGGGTCAGTGGGATGACTTGTGATATATACATACACAAACAGATATGAAACAATTGCACATTACTAGATGTAGATCTCTCTCTGCAGCACACCTACACCTGTCACTTGTTGACTTTATCCGACTCCGGTTTCTAAGCCAACGTTAGTTTTGCACACTGTTGGTGTTGTCAACTTGGCGACTTTTCAAACCCTCTTATCTACTTTATTTAAAAGAGACGAGCGGCCGGTTGTGTAGCGAGAAAGAAAAATGATAACAGGGCTACTTTGTGGGCGAAAAAAACAATCTTGATGTTAGGGGGTAGCCTTCTGCTGCCCTGTTAGCTCAACCTAGCCTTGCCTAACGTTAGCAGTTTAGCATTTCTCACTGCAGTCCACTGATAACCGGAGTCACAGTGGCTTGTGTTGACTGTTCTGCTGCTGCAGACGGGATGTCTCTTCTAGAGAGACGTGTCTGTGAGTATAAGCAGTCTCTCTTTGTTAGCTCCACATCGGATGTCACAGGCTCTCCAAATACCTTTAGCTGCGTCTCGTCGGCAGCTGCTGCAGAGTTAGTCGCCCTCTCCGGCGATGGCTGCGATACACAACCGGTCGCTCCACAGGCCGTCGCTAGCTGCGTTTTTTTCAAATACTACACTGTGGATGCTCTAGGGGAGCTGAAGGGAGGCAAGGAGCAAGTCAGGGTTATGTTACAATCCGTTCAGACACTGGCAACAAAAAGCAATTAATATATGTAAAAAATTACATACAGGACCTTAAAGAAGAAGTTTCTGACAAGAAAACTGTACAATGACAAATCGTCATCATGTTGAGACCTAACTGAAACTATTGCAGGAGACCAATGTTCGTTTTCCGTTTTTCAGTGTTGAGCATCGTTCGTTAACTGTAACCAGGTTCTTGATATCGCCGCCTTGACAACCAAATTCTAGCAAAGTTTAACCCGAACCATGATGTTTGCCTAAATCTAACCACACCTTAACCACAACCATACTGGCTTTGGGCATAAATTGTGCTGCGGTTTCAATTAATTTTAAGGGGAGAAAATTTAGTCACGTTAATTTTTTGCCAAAGCTACATTATTGTCGCTTCATGGTACGATTGTTTAGCTTGGGAAAATGTTTTAAAAAAGGTTGGCAAGTGCAGGATTATGCTATGATAACTGTGAAAAGGTTTTTATTGAGGGTGACTACATGTTCCTTGTGAAAGCTTCCTTACTGTACCTCAAACAAGTTTCAATTCTCTGCAGAACTGAAAACCAGCTGCTGCCTGGAAGGTAGGAAATCAAACTAAAAAGATATGGTATGTTTTGGAAAATGGCCAGCAGTAAGGCTGAGGGTATGTTTGTTTGTCATTAAGGATTTCAGAAATGCAAAAGCACTTAAACAAATCTTTGATTTCTGTGAAAACGTCCTATACGCTTTGACTGGTTGGTTGCTCTAAAAACTCTTGTGGAACGCAGAGTGTAAGTGAGTGATTTTTCTTGGCTGTACATTTTACCCAGTTACATCACCTTCATCTTTATATCTAATCACAATAAAGATGGCTCCTCTGGGTATTATTGCTATATTCAGGGGGACTGGACTTCCTAGTTGTTCCCCTGAGACTATCTATCTATTCTTGATACAGAGCGTGAGTCTGAAAGCAGTAGGCTATCTGTCATTCATGCTATTAGTTCATGGTTATCATCAGCGGTGGCCAAGGCCATTAGCCCAAAGACATTTGCAGCAACCATCAGCGAAGCCATTAACTCCTCTCCCTGCTAAAAGGCTACTGTCCCTCACAAAGACTCATTAAGGAGAGGTAGGGAGAGAGATGGGCATGGAGGGAGACAAAGAGATGGAGAGAAGAGGAGGGCAGAGGTGGGTGGGGAAAAAGAAAGAGTGAAGGAGAGAGAGCGCAATATGGAAGGGAAAGGAAGACTTAGATCATTTTAATTGTTCACTGTGTCATTTCCTTCCACTCCCAATCTACAGCTGGTGCAGGATGTACACACATAGTGTAATTGTAGGGTTTTTACATTGTCCTGTACTGGGATTGGCATAGTTGAAACATATAAAATTGCCTTAAAAACGTGTATCTCGATAAGTAACGATAAGAGATGTACAGCTGAAAACTGTAGCTAACTGTTAAACTGGCTGATCATCACTTGGGACTTGCCTTGACTATAACTTTAATGATTTCAAGAGTTATATGTCTGAAATACTGATCAGTGAACATAAGGTAACGTCGTTTTCCTTCTCTTCGTCTGCTGGGTCTTATGGGTCACAGGGGAAAAAACTATCGCAGCATGCATTGGGGGGACAAAAATGTAATACTGGACAGGTCACCAGTCCTTCACAGGGCAAACGCTCACATTTATAGGTTACGACGCACCGTTTCTGCTTGTGTGTTTCAATTCAGAAGCTCTGTGGGACGTTCTACAGCACGTGAAAAAAGAATTACAAGGCCTATTCTACACTGAAATATATTATTTATAAAGCAGGAGAATTGTGACCAATTAAAGACATGATCCAATCCAACGGGCAGATAAGAACGTCGATATTGGACTATTCTGCAAAACTCCGGTCCAGTCCAGCGTCCGTGTTGTTGAAATTCTCGCCTTCTACAACGTCTGTGCGGGGCACCTAAGTTAGGCAATAATCGCAGTCTTAGCAAATAAACCATGGTTAGGCAGCTAAAACTGTTGGGTGAGGTGCTTATGGTTCATGAAAAGGCGAACGTTAATTGCAGGTCTGTGGCGGGAGGGAAACGTCAAGGGCACGCTTTCTCCTGCATCAACAGTCAACGTTGGCCTTGGGCGTAAATTGTGAGTTGCAGAATCATCCAATATAGACGTAAATCCAAGGGACGCTGGGCTATCTAATGCTAATAATATGACATTTATGTTAACCATATGTTCCTGTGTGAAGAGTCATCAGCCTTTTGTTTCCGAAACTGTGCCCTCCTTCTCTCATGTTGGAAACACTCTTGGCCGTTGAGTAATGAGAAAAAATAATGCTAAAATAATGCTTCCTGCTCTTTCAGTGAGTATTATGTAAGTATTTGAGTGTGTTTTTAAGTAGCAGTAACACATAAAGGAAAAAAGAGAGAGCGAACCCGCAAACAGAGGGCTGCAAAATAACTTCAGCCTGAGCATGCATGCGAAAGAAATGTAGGAGAAGGGCACACAGAAGTGATGGAGGAAGAAAAGGGAAGAAAAGATGGGGGGGGGGGGGGGGGGGGGGGGGGGGTGAAAGAGAGAAAAACGAGGGAGGTGAGTTTACCCTTTGACCCAACGTTCCATTCTGTCCCAGAATACTTTGGGGCCCCCTGACAGACGCTTAATGCCTCACATGGACGCACATGAACGTACATTAGCTTGCGCACGTGCACACACATACACAATCAAACACTCACACACACTTACACACTCTCACACACATACACACTCCTGCAGTTGATCTCTGATGTGCTTATGGGGGTGGTTGATTTCATTAGCAGAGAGATCAGGGCGCTAAACCATTAGCTCTCATCTCTGCCTCTTTGTACTTTCTCTTCTTCTTCTCACTTGCTCTTTCTCGCCTTGTGCGCACGTTGACTCAAAGAGGTGAAATGACATGTGAATGCACCCTGTGCGCCCGCACACACACACACGCACTCACACCCACACACACTCACACCCACACCCACACGCACTCACACCCACACACACACACGCAAAAGCAGACAGACAGCGAGCTTGATGTCAATAGGTTTGTTTTGGAGGCAGGATCAGGTGGTTCACTATGTAGGTCAGAGGGAGAATAAAAGGAGAGAGAAGCCATGTGTCGGTATCCTCAATAATTAATCAGTCCTTTTGCCTCCTCTGCCTCTCTCACTGACAGACATGAGAATAAATGGATAAGCTTGGCAGTAGTCAGGCAGGCAAACATGGGCAGAGGAAGAGACAGACAGTCAACCGCACATCAAGCTGTGGAGTTTATTTGTCTTTAGGGAGCCTTTAGCTTGGATAATCACCTCAAGGAGCTTTTAGCAAGCTGCTGTCACCACCAGTGTGCACTGTCCAAATTTCTCTTTTTTTTTTTTAATAGTGTGGATATTTCCTGTGATCGAGGTTGCACGTGCCAGCACCCGCGCGCTGGATTTTGAGGAACGACATTGGTGCTTTGATCTGCAGGATCCCCACGTGATCTCAGAGAGAAGAGGAGGAACCCACGAGGCCAGCAGATTTTTTTCGGAGAACGGGTGGCGCTGCCGAGTGATTGACACACACTTAGATGACCTCACGCACACACGCAAGCTGGTGACACAGGATATCCTGCTGTGGGCGTCAGCCTAGGGAAGAAGAGGAAGTGCAATCTGCCGAAGCTCGCGGGAGAGAAGCGTTGGTGTGTATTACCCCGCTATAAGACAAAAATATAAGTGTGGAGATGCCTCAAACACGACACTTAGGTCAACGGCATGTGACATCTAATTTCTAAAATTGAATAAGAATAAAAATAATCCTTTAAATGAAATGGAAAAAAATTAACTGAAACTGTCCTGTTGTTTACGCGCTACTGGTACTTAGACACAACCTGTAACTCATGTACTGCCTCAATCAATTCTGCTAAAATACAAGCACATCTCCTGCTTCACACTCTGATTCCCGTTCAAAATCAACACTGCACACAATACTCTACATTTGGCGCAATTTTCATTAATAAGATGCCATGTATTAACATGGAACACGCTGCTGTTCAAAATGCTAAACTTAACTCTCCCGCTATCCACTGGACTCACATGGGCAAACACACGTTGCATATACGTTCAATTAGCAATCAGAGCTTTAGCAATAAAAGGACCACAGGTAAGCTCCTCTATTTTGGAACAGTGGATGCCAACATAGGAGAGAGAGTAAGAGGAGGATGGAAGTGGAAGACCAAGGAGAGCAACAATCTCCGAGAGTCAGGCCAGTCAGAGTTGACCATGTGGTCGACCATGGTCCGCAGCTGGTTCACTGACCGGCCACACACTTTTATCTCAATCCGACTGAGGAGTTTCTTTTGGCTTGGAGATGGAAGGGTCTATGACCGCTGTCCCCATGTGTGTATACCTGCTCTGGAAGCTATGGAACATGCTTGTGCAGATATAGCAGAAGCTTTTCAGGGCTGGATCCCCCATGTTAGGTGATTCGCTGAGGTGCTGTGGCCAAACCAAAACAGATGACAGGATGCAGCCTCGCTTTTTTCTTTACTGTATACAGGACATTTTTCTATGATTTGTTCTGTAGGCAGTACACTTTACTCTTCCAACTTTGTGTTTGTTGGAATGTAAACAAAAAATAAAAACATATTTTTGTTTATATTAACATATATTTTGTATTATACTTGAGTGTAAAAACATTACACAAACATGTTTTACAACAGACTACTGGGCATCGGAGTAAGTATAACACTGAACATGTAAAAGGCATAAGTCTCCTGATTAGGCATTCATACTGGTGTTTTCTATGTCTGTTCGTATGTGTGTGTGTGTGTGTGTGTGTTTGTATCTGTGTGTAGAGTTCTGAGAATGAAGCGAATTACAGCGTGTTAATAAGTGAGTTGTAGAGGTACTGGTAGACAGATTTTGTTACATTTGGACAGAGAGTTAGCCCCCTTTTTTAATTAAGGACATAGCACAAATTTAAAACTGATACAACAACTTAACAAGTCTCACTGACAACAGTAATGTTTTTCAATATTTACATACTTTAATTATAAATTGGAAAAATACGTAAAATACTTCAATAAGAAATAATGGTGTCACTGAAGGAACATTCTGATCCAACTCTGCAGAACGGGTTTGATGACTGTGTTTTCAATTATTCTTTTTTTTATGTCTCTCTGATGCATTTGTTTCTCTTGCATCAGAGCCATGAATTAACCAGAAGTGATTAAAGTGCATGTGGGTGATAAGTTGGGTGGTGGCATGAGGAGATACAAGGAGATGGGGGAACCAACAAATCCTCCAAAGTAAGGGAAAAAGCGTGGTCATGGTTGACAGAAAACACTGACACACACAGCCTTGTCAGCAAAACAGAACATTTCAGTTTTAGCCATTTGAACAAATTACAAAATGTCGTTGTTATTCTCGTGGGTCTTTGGAGGAACTGAAGGTAGGAAGCACGGGAGGAGGCGCAGGAAGTGAAGGGAGTGAGCACAGAGGTAGAGATGGAGGCGTGGAGGGGTGGGGAGGGGGGGGGAAGCTCCATGCCTGGAGCAAAGGGAGAATAAAACAATGGGGGAGCTGTGACATGATGGGATTCCCCTACATTCCCCTGTTTGGCTGAGGCGGAGAGGCCGGCAGTGGCGGCAGTGTGTTTACACGCAGCCTTGCTTGTCATGGGGGTGTTTGTGTCCACACAAAGAGGCTTCTATGGATCAGTAAAGATGCAGAAGAGGTTCGTTGCTTTTGTGGCTTTGAATGGATTGGGAACGCGTTAGCTGATGCGATGAGCGACTGCAGTTACAAGCACATTGTGTAACTCGCTGCGCAGTGCAGAGCTGTCTGACCTTACACAACAGACCCAAATATGTCTGCAGATACACACATGCACACACACACACACACACACACACACACATTCAGTCATGTTTTCACCCCCCATTACTCCCACTGTAGTAACAGGGTCACAGAGAGCTAGTTGAAAGCTCTGCTGCTGTCCTTTGTCTGTTTGCCTTCAGGCCCGGTGGTTTCTTTTTATGTCGCCTCAGGTGTGTCTGTCCGCCTGTATGTCTGGCTGTGTCCTGTGCTCTGCCCAACCTTTAATATGATTGGTCCCTCCAGCTGTGGGTCTTTTTTTATTTACTACCCTGGTTAGCTGTAGGTTTTTCACTCTAGTGCAAAATGGCTCTCAGTTGTCATGTTCCCATCCACATTTTTTGTAAATTTTAACTGAATTAGAAAAGAAAAGTCCAAATGAGTGCCTGCTGCCATCCACTTCTGTTATGTTGTCATGTGAATATTAGCAGTCAGATGTATCGCGATAAACAGTTGGTGGCACTAATTCTCCAGTCGGGTGCCATTAAACCAATGTGCACAAATTGAAAATGCGCTTAAGAAGAAGTGGATCAAAATAATAAAACATGACTTTTTATTGTTATGTCAAAGCACTTGGTTCGGTCTTGGTTTGGATGCCTGTGGCTCAGGAGGCGGATCAGGTCGCCCACTGGTCACAGGCTCGGCGGTTCGATCCCCACCTCCTCGTGTCCACTTGTTGAAGTGTCCTTGGGCAAGACACTGAGCCCCAGATGGTTTACCAGCGCCCTGCATGGGTGGTACAGGTGGTAGGTGACAGCGTGAACTCCACTGGGACGTTTTCTACCTTTGATTTTTCTGTTGCTGAAGTTTGAGTGACAGCAACCATTGCTGCTCATATTAAATACCAGACCTGTAGACATTAGACTTGACTTGGACTCAATCCAAAAGCCTTTGTTGCTGCTGCTGGAAGCTTAGAGAGCAGCCGAATAAAGCTTTTAAAAAGTTAGCGAGCACGTTTGGTTTGGCTACATGTAGTTCTAGTTGCAGGGCTCCAGGCGGTACAGCAGACCGTATCCTGCACAACCTCAGCAGTCCATCCATTTGACCTCCCATTAGGCAAACCCATTATGTACTATACTGTAAGCTGAATCCTGCAGCATTGTAGGAAATAGTGTGTGTATGTGTGTGTGTGTGCCCGCGCCCTCATATATTCGTCATGTTTAATTACTTAATTCAGCTTGATCTGTTATTCTACTCTACTCACGCAAGGGGCACACATACACACTGCAAAGAAATAAAGAGGAGACGCATGTTTCTAGGTTCACTCTTAAGGGCACATGCACATACGCTTGTGTGTGCGTGTACAAACACTATGCATACGTGCATCATTTTCCAAATGTTATGAGGTATTGTCTGCATTTTGCAAACATCTTGCTCCTTCGTAAAATGGCCAGCTCTCTGGACCAATCAGGTATGTTCGTCTTGAGCCAATCACAGGAACATACAGTGCGTCCAACTGTTAACCCCCAGATACAATTGTACTTAAACAATTACTATATTAATACACATAGCTTAAGACAAAGCTTTGAAGATGGGGGAATGAATGTCACTGATTTTGATGTTATGAATTGTATATAAAAAATAAAAAAAAGATTTTGACTTTTTTTAATTATCAATAAAAAATTTATAAAAATAAAAAGTTACCCAGTCTTATCAAGCAAGATAAACAAATGTGGCCTGCATCTGCCTTCCATCATAAAATATTTTATATTTGAAACTTTTATTTAAACTTTTGTTGTTTTTTTTTCACGGTGTGCAAAACTGGAACCACCAGTGTATAAAAGGGTACGGGAAAGACTGCTGATGTTGATAAAGCATGCAGAAAATTCTGTTGTCAGAAACTGATATTTGAAAGTATGTAAAACCGTCCCCTTTGAGCAGAAGTTATCATTATTATTATACACACTATGATATTTATTTTGTCGTTTTATGTTATTTATTTGTGTTGTGTAATTGTGTATTTGTATCGCACATGTTCTTATGCATCTCTCACCTCATCTCCATTGTGTGGATGCTGTTGTACTTTAACATCTGTGCTGTGCATCCCCTATTCATTTCTTTATTCTTTCTTGTCTATATTCCTTTTCTACAGAAGCAGATTATATGTATAAATATATATGTATATGTATTATGGATTCATGTCAATTAAACTTTAAAGCTCAGTTGTGGCCACGTGTTGTATGTTGCACTTTTTGCATCTGGGATCTGCTTCTCGCTGACCCGTAGATAATGACAACAAAGGGATATCCACCAGCACGGCAGAACACACACACACACACACACACACACACATACACACACAGGGAGCATTATCATGTGCTATATATAAATAAGGCATAGACCCACATACACACAAATCCACACCGCCCCGGCGGCAATGGCATGCAGATAACACGCAATGTTATATATATATATTTGATGCAGCTTTGTACATACCAACACACAAGCAAACACATGCACATACACACACGTACTTACTGGATGTGAAACACATGTCACACGCGATGCCCTGAACTGTGTGTCCTCCTGCCGTTTGCAGCTGTACAGCTACAGTAGCATTCAGCATTCAGTTAGTATATAGTGACTGTAATGCATTGATGAATAATAACTCTGAGGATGCACATCCCTTCAAACAAGTATGACACTGTACAAACTCCAAAAGGATTAGAGGTTTGATTTCCATTTTTATTTATTTTTGTGTTCTATTCATTTGGGCCCTGGTGTAGTAAGATTTTGTGAACACAGTATCTTATAAATGAAAGAAGTACATGTTTTTATCATGAGAAAAAGATTTCAGATTGCTTTCAGTTGAACTGTTTTCATTTTTCAGTTTTTTCTCCAAACATGGAATGCGCCTATATATTGGTATAGTGGTATGATTTCCAGGTGGTGTGTTTCTCCCATGTTAATCATCACAGCAAACAAGGTCAAATTTGAAAATGACTGAAATTGAGCATTGCGTTAGTTCAGGCAGGCCACGGAGTCAAGCTCAGCTCAGTATCCCAGCTACATCAGGTGACCATTGCAATCCAGGAGCCACATCAGCTGATGGATCAGCTGATTCCCTTCTACACATCTGTTGGCGATCTCATTCAGGGCGCCCTATTTAAGCTGCTTCAGCCGCCTATCCTGGCTGCTTCCTCCGCAAGCCGCTTCACAACCCACCTCCACCCCAGCTCCTCCCTTCATGCTGTGTCTGACTTATCAAAGTAATTTCTGTTGTCATTGATGCCTGCTCTGTTCTGTATCCTACGGGGGTTCTTGCCGCTGCTCTCCTGCCTTAGGCTTTCCATGTATGCACCTGGAATGGCAGAGAGGTCCCAGAAAAGAGCATACCACCAAATACATCTAACTGCAAATATATCTACTGCATGTAGATCAAGTATCTTTGTCATAGTGGTCTTGACTGAACTTTGAGCACAGCCTTGAGACGTGAAATCTGTTGCAAGGTTTAGCATCTTATTATGGCACTGCAAGTCAATTCTGTTTGTCTAAGGAAAGAAGCTGCTTTGTAGTCTGGTGGTACAGCAGTGGATACTTCTGTATCTCTCGCCAGATGGCAGCAGGATGAACAGGCTGTTGCTGGGGTGGGTTTGGTCTGTGCACGCACCTCACCTCACTGATATCACTGGTGCTCTGTAAATGGGTACAAATGATGTACTGGGCAGTTTTAATCACCCTCTGCAGAGCCTTCCTGCCCTGGGCTGTGCACATCCCATGCCAGTTTGTAAAGTTTCCAGTCAGGATGCTTTCTATTGCTCCTCTGTAAAGTTAAGAAGAACATTGTACGGGAATTTGGCTTTCTTAAGTTTCCTTAAGAAATACAGTCGATTCTGAGCTTTCTTTACCAATATATTTTAAGTGGGTAGTTTTGGAAAAAGCAGGGTGTTTACCCTGCAGTCACTCAGTGTGTTCACACGCACTTAAACGGCCTATTCAGTCAGCTTTCTTCAGTATGCTGATTTCTTAAAGGTCATGTAAACAAGAAACCCAGTTTCTTTAACTGGGGTAGGGTATTAGAGAAACCAGGTTTTCCCAACTCTTGGCCAGCTTTTTATATATCTACATATGTGCAGGGCTTGTGACAGCAGAGCAGCAGGATGAATGGAGAGATCACGTAACAGTGCATCCATGTAGCTTCTAGACGTTGGATTCCACTGGTGAAGATTCAATTATATTTAAAAATTCAGACACATTCATGCTGTGCTGTCTGTCTGTTTCACAAAAACGTCAGGGAGCAGCTCTCACTAATTAAAAGGCCATGCTTCCTCCAAGTAGTCAGTCATAGGTGAGAAATTTGATTAGTTACCTGCTGCATGTATACACAATACAGTTACCTCACTACTACAATGCCTGCGTAACCTGGTTTACCTTGAGTCACTTGGTTTCTTGAGCGCATGTAGATGTACTGGCAGAGGTGGGCAAGACATAAACATCTTTCAAATGTGGGGATGATGGTGCACACATTGTTTGCACTTGAACATGCGCAAAGTGACAGAATTAGTTTCATGATGAATGAAAAAAGAGAACTTAAGAGAAAAGTTCCAATCCTTTTCCACACCTCCATACATCTGTCCAATCGATGTGGATGAGATTGTCGTATTGTTACCAGTAGAAATGTGGCATTACAAAGTAATCTACCAGGAATGTGTGCTTACATGTACTTGATTGGCCAACGCAGTGCCTCGCCAGATGACGTTTTTTTTTTTATTATTGTTTTTTGGTATTAAGGCGCATCCACACATCTCCCTGACATGTTTGAGTTTCTGAAGCTTGGTGAAGTGCAGTCGCTGCCCTTAGCTTGGTTGGTAGAGGGGCAAAGAGCTCACAAGCTTATTCAAAATTCTTATTTGTGCCATCAACTCCTGTAGGATGGCACCTGCTACGTGTCCGCAACATTCTTTACCTTTCTGAAGAGCACCAGGGTCCAGCTAACACAAGGCCCGGGAGACCTCAAACCCAAATGGAACAAGACACTGTCCACAACGTTTAGACACGCCCCACTTCACATGACATGTACAGTATACAGTATACAGTACATTGCATGTGTCATGCCTGTAAATGTGAGCTGTGAATGTTCTGCCTCCTTCCAACATTGCGTGACCGTTTTTCTGCAGTAAATTATGTGGGATGTCAACCGTGCAGTCTATACGTGTGTTTATACATTTTCCTTTTTTTCCCCAGGCCACAGAATAAAAAAAAAAAAATCTAATCGTGTTTGTTTGCCTTCTCTTTACCATTTTTTCCCTCTGTCTGTTTTGGTTTTCATCTCTATTTTTTCACTTCTTTGTCTATCCTCTGCCTCCCTCCCTCTATTCATACCTGTCTTTCGATGTCTCTCACCCCTCCATCCTGTCTCTTGTTTCTTTTTCTATCAATCCTCGTTCGCTTCTTTTTATTTCTCTCATTATTCCTCTGTTCCAGCCTGTCTATATCCCTGTCTCCCCTTTCTCATCTCTCTCTTTATCTCTGAAAAGTGTAACCTACTTACAGCACAGCTGTCTGATGAATAATGGAGGAGAGACAGTTACTATCAGCGTCTCCATCAGCAGGATCCCTCCTTTGATCTCCTCTCCCCAACCCTCCTGCCTTTCCTCGCAACTTTTCTACTCAGTTTCCCCTCACCTCCTTTCACCTTTCAACTTTTCTCCTCCTCTGCATTTGGCTTTGGAGATTCAGTTTTTATTATTCTATAAGTATTGTGGTTTCATAAAATATATCCTATATTACACCACATTCATTACAAATGTCACATATAAACACTTAATTTCCTTTTGCATGTTTTAAGAGTTAACTGTTTGATCCATGTAGCCTTTGCTGAACAGCGGCCACTGTGGCCATTAATGGGAATTACATGACACAAAGGTTATGTAAATGCCAAAAGGCAAATATCACTTCTCATTTCCAAAGAGCCTGCAAGACGAAATGTACTGTTCACGAACACAGGAAATAATAGTGTACAGTAGAGTTGGGCGTCAGCATTTGTGCACTTTCAGTGGAATCGTACAGTGATAATATGATCATATTGTGTTACCATTTTACAAATGTTTGTTTTTTTTTCTTTTACCCTCCACTTTATCCTCCATCTCCTCCACACTTCACACCCTTACATCTGTTGATTGTTGCAGTAGCTGTAGTTCTGTTCTTTACTGTGCTTGATTTAAAGCTGAGTTGTGGGACTTTTGTCTCCCCCATCTGGCAGTGTTACACAAACGCTGTCGATGCGTGCTTATGACGTATGCCACATTACAGTACAGTCGGTGCAGCATGCACCTTTAACACATGGATGTATAAAGAGAACTGGATACAGCATTGGAGGCAGAGCCTTGTTCATTCCTATGGAAGTTACTCAGTGGTGCATGAAGCAAACATCCGGGTATTCGGTGTGCAGAGGTTTCAGATTTTCCCGCTCTGTTGGGCCCATAGAGCATGCACACTAGTGTTTCCTTTAGCCCCGCCTCCCAGCCGCTCGGTCTTGGGCTCGTTCACATGAACAGCAGTAACTTTAGTGGATTATACGACTTGTAGGAACTAATGATTTAAATAAGGGCTATTAAAGTGTAAGAACTGGGTAGTTGATGTACCTCAAAAAAAATTATCCGCTGAGTTACAGACGTCTCTTTCTCAATGTTAGTCAATGGAAAAAAGTCTTTTTGGGCCCAGTGGCATCACGTGACGGACCCGGAAGTTGTAATTCCACTGTTTGGCCATTTTGTCAAATTGACATAGCGGCTTGCTTTAACGTTCATTTGTAGTCTGCCAATAAAACCAAAGAAGAAGATGTATGCCCCCCAGTAGCACTCTCTTCAAATCTTCCTGTGCAAATCATGGCGTAGTTGCTACAGTTGCCCCCAGAATTAAAAACTCTAATATACTGCAAAAAAACAGGGGAGATTTACCTGCCGGTGATAGGCTTAATCAGACACCCATAAGTCATACTTGCTGTGGTCAGAGCTGACACACACACGAAACATGAGACTGCTAATCTGCTGCGGCCCCAAGACAACACTATGAGAGAGGTGAGAGTGAGGCAAAACAGCTGTGGGCCAATGAGACAATGAGCTGAAGTTGACTAAAAAGATCCTTTTGCATTGTCACCTTTTTTTTTTTTTTTTCATTTGATACGCTGTTACAACAGAAACGTTGATTATAGCCACGGTAAAGGAAGGTATGTTTGAGGGTGTGATATGCAATTTGACATGTGTCCCTGCATGTATCACAGTGGTGGTCAATGATTGTCCCGTCTCTCTTCCATCCAGGCTTCACTGTGTTGTGCAGTAAGATACAATCAAGGCCAAAAATGTGAACTGCAGACTACCATTTGTTAAGCCTGATAACCAACTGCTTCGATCTTGCCACTGCCCTTACATGTGGTTGCCATCGTGTCTATCAGCCTCACATCCCCGCCCTACAGACTAAATAAACACATAAAATAAGAGTACATTATTCAAATACATTGTTCACATAACATATACGTTGTCTCCTTCTCACCCCCCCCCCCCCCCCAACACCCACAACACTCCTTCCCCCCCATTCACACAGTCCCTTTACCAGCCTCAGTGAGTTGTACTGTATCACTGCTTACTGAACTGAAATAAACCTCAGCCACACACATTAACCACAAAAGCGTAATCTTTACCGCCTCTTGTCGTTCTGTCTGTCGGTCTGTGTTTGTCTCTGTTAACTTGTCTATATCGGTGGATAAAGCTTCAGCGGTGGATTGAAGCGAAGAAAGAAAAGACTACAGGTCGAAGATTATTTGACATGGAAGACATAGTGGTGCCATACCTGCTGCAGTTAGGGCTGGGTGTGTGTGTGTGTGAGAGAGAGAGAGAGAGCAGACTGTGAGTCAAGCCTGTGAGAGGACTGCTGAGCTCAGTGATTCTTGAACTTTATGTTTCGGCTGTAGATATAAAACAGTATGTCTGCCATGATGGTTTGTGTGTGTGTGTGTGTGTGTGTGTGTGTGTGTGTGGGTGTGTGTGCGTGTGCGTGTGTGTTGTTGTCGTTGGGTTAATACAAGTGCCATTTAAAGTATATGAGGGCCAGGAGTCAATATTTCTATTCATGTTTTTGTGTGGATGTGCACGTGTGTGTGTATATGTGTCAGAGAGCGAGAGGGAGGCACTCCTACCCACACACACACAGTCCACCACCACGCACACTATTTACATCACAAGAAATATGCAAATATGAGTTTCTCTGTTGGTAATTGTCAAATGTGTTTCAGTTTTGCCCAAATGAAATAGAAGCAAGGAACACTCTACCCGCTCAATCCCTGTTCCCACCTCTTTAAACTACTGTGTAATCAAACACAAGTCCTGAAAAGATACACTTGAACATGTCGGCAGACTTGCACAGAGGAGGGTGTTATGGTTGACATAGTCAGCAGAGGCCCTAGAGGAGCTTACAGGTTTATCTACAATAAATATGTTGTATATAGAATATGACATATGTTAAGTGTATCTCCATAATCTCCCATTTCCATCTTCATCCGCCTCTTGTTCTTTGTTGCTTCTTGTCCCCCCCTCCCAACTCATTTTCTCCTCTCCCTTGCCTCTGTGGTTTCCATAGATTTAATGTCCTGTATTGATTAACAGGCAGCAATGAATGTGATGTGTTTCCCCTTTCTCCGCTCATATTTTACCCAGCAGCTAATCAATACAGGGACGCCTCATAGCAAGGACATAGGCTCACTTATGGCAAAGGGTTCAACTCTGTGTGTGTGTGTGTGTGTCTGTAGATGTGTGTGTCTGTGTGTGTGTGTGTGTGTGTGTGTGTGTGTGTGTGTGGCAGGGAGTGTACTAGACGTGTTAGAATCTATGCATTCATGCATGGCTGCATGGACGGGCGCTAATGTGCCTCTACGTCTGCAAAAATACATGCAAACTCATACAATATTTCAAATGTATTAGTACTGTTAACATTCAAGTTACCGTAAAGTAGTCAGGCCATACTGGACAGGAAACAAGCCAGGTGAGAAAACAAAAATATAATGTAGCAACACATACAATGCAATGCGGAATTCATTTGCATTTTCATCCAAAGATTCTTACTTAAAGATTTATGTGATCACTTTTTCGTATATTATTAACCTCTAACATTTCTACCAGGTTCATACCTTACTCCTAAATGATTTACAATTCAGAATTATGATCTGTGGTGTACTGTCACAAAATTGTAGCGCTGTACAGGAAGAGTGTGTTTCTCTTATACATATAATTTATATTTTCACTCACCTCCCAAAGAAAAATTGACTGCAGCATTTTACTCCCTCCACATCTGTCCACGCTAATTTGTAATATACATCTATAAGAAATAAAATAAAATATAACAAAAGACATTAACTAAAATATTCAACTAGAAACTGAACTAAACTAAAACTGATAATGCCTGGTAATATAATGTACGTACATTCATACTGCATGTCCAGTATGTAATGCATTATTCCTTTGTGTTGCTATAGCAAGGTGCTTCAGTCCAATTACGTAGATGATTCTATATGAACACAGGTATGTCATCAGTAGTGGACGACATATTTACTTAAATAGAAGTAGAATTAAAAAAAAATGCTCATTATACAGAAAGGCCCCTGTCAGTCTTATGGCATGATATAATATTGGATAATTATTACTGATGCTTTACGTAAGCAGCATTATAATATTCTGGTCAAGGTGGAGCCCATCCTAACCATTTTGCGTACTGTTGGGTGGTTCAATCTAAAACAATGTTTCCTATTTTGTATGCAGATGATACAGTTTGCATGTAAAGTATCAGCTTGAGAAATAATGGCTCTTTAAATTAATTTAGTGGATTAAAAGTGAAATGTAAAGTGTAAAGTGCAATAAAATGTAGTTTTAGTAAAAATAGTTTCTACCCAGCAATGTATGTCACATACATGTATGTATATAGAGGTCACTACTATACATAAGTATGTAAGTATAAGCACACACTGTATACAGGCAGTATTTCTAACAGTGGATATAAAGGTAGCAGTAGTTGTGGTAGTGGTGCACTGTAGTGCAGAGTAGTGACATTTTCAAAGTGGTCAAAAACACAGGGCAGGTAGGTGGAGCTCGTGCGCAGCTGGTGTCACTCAACAAACCAGAGAGAGAGGGGGGGGAGAAAGAGAGAGAGGGAGAGAGAGAGAGAGGGAGAGAGAGAGAGTAAGAGAGAGAGAGAGGGAGAGAGAGAGAGTAAGTGAGAGAGGGAGGGAGAGAGAGGGGGAGAGAGGGAGGGAGGGAGAGAGAGAGTAAGTGAGAGAGAGAGAGAGAGAGAGAGAGAGGGAGAGGGAGGGAGAGAGAGAGAGAGAGAGGGAGGGAGAGAGCGGCCGTCGGGTGCAGATCAGGGGTTACCACAGGACACTGCCGCCTGCACGGCTGCCGGACCTCCACAGCGAGCAGCGAGACGGCGCACAAACCCGACCGGCCTCGGACGCCGCACGTTTCCCCATCTTGGAATATTCTGCGACTCGGACGCACGGCGGCAAGTTCAGAGTCACATATTTCAGCGAGTATTGTGCGTTTTATGTGTCGAGGCGGTGTGTCCGTGTCCGTGTGGTGGTGGTGGTCGGGGGGTTCCCCGGGCGGGAGCGCTGACTGGACCTGTCTGACTCTCCGGTGAGGGCTCCCCGCTCGGCGGCGAGCACGCGTGGGCTTAAGGACGAGCGGCGCCGGCTGTGACATTACGGAGCAGCCCGACAACGGGACGGACCGTCCGCCGGCTGGCTACAGGGGATTAGCAAGCCACAGGACAATTACATAACATCATATAAGCGAAAAGAAAAACTGCCAGCGGTCGCGACGTCGAAGCTGTTTAAAACCGAGACGCCGCCGAGGTCAAACTCCGTGGTCGTGTAATGTGACGGTGTTTCTTTTCGTTGCAAAGTGATGAGAGAGTCAACTCCGCCGACCCGCCGGCTAACTTGGTGGCACTTGTAGCATTTGGACTGTTAAAAAAAGAAAGAAAGACAGTGAAGAGTGTGAAGGAGGACAACCGCGGTGTACTCTCGTCGTCTGAACTCGTCCCCGTCGAGCTACAGCGACACAACGGACTGTAAACTATCTGCGCCCCTCCGAGGGCTGAGAGGTCAGCGGGACCGGTCACCCTCCCTCTCTCCTGCCCCTCCTCCCGTCGCTCTGTGATGAAGATGTGAACTCTTCCCTCCCTCTCTTCCTCGCTCCCTCTTTGCCGTCCAGGACGCTTTGATCTTTTTTTTCTTCCCTTTTTTTTTTTCTCTCCCCCTTCTCTGTTTGGTACAAAGAGATCAAACGCGACTCCCGGCTCTCGGGGATGTACGAAAGCGTGGATGTTGTGGGTTTCAGCCCCAGCCCCAGCAGCCCCAGTCCCGGCTCTTTTCTGAGCATGGACTACTACCACAGACCCCCGGGGCTCGGGCCGGAGAAGGGACTCCTGTCCGGCGGGGGAGGACTCCAGCGCCCCTTCGGAGGGTCCCTGGTGACCGGCAGGCACTGGAGCGGATCCAGCCACTGTGAGTCCCGTTGAAAAAGTGGTTTACCGTGTTGGACTTGAAAACAAAATAACTGCAGGGCGCACAGCAATCAGTCAGTGTAGATAGTTGAATTTGTTGGGAAATGACAAGGGGGGGTGCTAGCGGGTGAAGCCCTCGCTCTAACCGCTTGATATTTGTTGTCAGCTCCGGGGGATGAATGCATGAGGTCGCCGCTTCCAACTGGGACTCGTGCCAGCCCCTTCTTCTGGTATCAGGTGCCCCACAGCCTCTTTTTTAGTCTCTTACTAACCAGATGGGACATGGATACACCACTGTTCTGTACGACGTGCAGTGGCGTTCACTTTTTCCTGACTGGTTTTCCTTCCCTCTCAGATCGTAGGTTCCTTCCAGCATTTTGTGAGCTTGTTCTACACTGTAGCTGCTGCTGGTGTCCACACCATTTGAATCAAGTGCATGTTTTGACAAAGAAAATGGCTCCTCTGTCTATGAACATGATGATTGACTGCTCTGTCAGAGGGTTTTGACAAAACAACATCAGTGCATGATGATGGACTTGAAAGTAACTTAGGTTTCATGTCACTTGGCTTTTTTCTGTACATGTAAGGCAGCTGCTGGTTAGTTTCAGCTTGTGACTGCTGTTCCTCTTTCCCCATGCCGTTTGAGTGTGCGTATGTTGTCATGCTTTGGCCTGCTTGATAATTCATCTGACAAACGCTGCCTTTGGTTAAAGATGCCCCGTCTTTGTTGTAATGTTAAGATGAGTCCATTTTCCATCAGGTCTTCGGTGTAGCCGTATGTCTATGCTGTGTGTGTGTGTGTGTGTGTGTGTGTGTGTGTGTTATGCAACTTCAGGGTTGGGTTTATGTTTTCAATGGAGCGACTCAAATGACCTGAGTAGGTCAGCAGCTGCCTGCACTCATTTACCAAATCTAGCCCATCCTGACCCCAGGCTCAGCGCCTCTCAGTGGGTGAGAACCAGCTCCGAGGGCTTACAGCTCGCCAACATGAACTACACAGGCTCTTAATGTACGACTGGTTCAGAGTTGAAAACGGTGGTTGATTAATAAATTAACTGATTGACCGAAAATGAAACCTGCATTTACTTTGATAATCCAATAATTCATCAAAGTAATTCACAAGATTTTTTTCTGCTCCTCTGTGTGATAGTAAACTGATAGTCCCTAGATAAGCTGTGTCCCTTGGTTAAAAGTCAGAAATGACTAAAAACCTATACATAGGGGATTTAATAATAAAGCTTGTGTATAATATATATCATTTTAAATCAAACAATAAAAGTGGAGCATTGTGGATCATATTCTTTGATTTAACACTATAGCTTGTTTTTGCTTGACTGGTGTGTCAATTAATAAAAGTAAAAATTAAGTTAATAATATTCAAGTTTTGGTACAGATACCATAACAATACGTTTCACTATATTCTGCCTAGAGGTATTTAAATATATGTCCTTAATAATAAATGTTGCCTAATCACAAGCGGCCGTACTAGAACTTTGTCTAAATAAAATTAAATACTAAAAATGGCAAAATTCTGAATATAAATCGAATGAACAAATGAGTAAACAAGACATTTCGGTCCATACAAAAAAAACATTGAGGTTCGATACCTAGCCGTGATATACGACACACATATTTTCCATCCAGCCATTTTCTGTACCTGCTTAACATATGCATGTCGGGGGGGCTAGTGCCAATCCCAGCATGCATTGTTCGAGAAGCACGGTACACCCCGGACAGGTTGCCTGAGACGAACGCACATAAGCACACAAACACATGACCTTCTTGCTGTGAGTTTAAGGTGTCGCCCCACTCCAGTGGCACACGTTACAGACAACCAGCCTCAGAGTCAGACAGTAACCCATGGGTGGTGACGTGGTGATGTCACTGTGACATGGCCCTTGCACAACCAAGTTAAAGTCATAAAGAGAGAGACAGCTAAATGGACTCTGGTCAGCGGGTGAGAAACAGGGAAAGAGAGACATATAGAAGCAAGAGGGGAGTGCTCGTAAATTCAAGCTGTAACGCCCTCTGAGTGTGTGTGTCTGTGTGTGTGTGTGTGTGTCTTTGTGCGTGACTAGAATGAATAGCGTCAAACGGGTTCAAAGGTCAAAGGTCATACACAGACGCAGGCACACACACACATTCAGCCTCTGCTCCAGTGACATGTTAGCAGTGGCTGGGGGATAGTGGTTCACTCTGTGTGTGTGTGTGTGTGTGTGTGTGTGTGTGTGTGTGTTTGGGTGTGATCCAGAGCAATGACTCACTGACAATTGGGAAGTGACCTACATCTCTCCCTCTCTTTATTTCTCCTTCTATCTGCCTCTTTCTTTCCTGTGTCAGCTGCCCAGTCATCACTTCCCTGCACTGAATGACCTCTCTTTCTTTGGAGACACACACACACACACACAGTGACGCACATACACACTCACAGTTTGTCTGGGAATGTGAGGGTATACTGACCAAGTTTGACCTGAGTGTGAGTGTGTGAAAAGGGGAGGAGGCGCATGGTTGTGTGTCAGTGTTTGTATCTACTAGATGTCTTTATTGCTGTATGTATGTGTGTGTGTGGAATCGCGCTGCCATCAGATATATGTTAAAAGAGTGGCAGTGGAAAGCTGGTTATTAATTCATTCGTTTTACACAGCCCTCTGGCATGGCACGTCTTCGTCTGTATTTGCCTATGTAGGAATTTCTTCTCTCGTTTCACCGCTTCACATCTTTAGGATTTGTTAGAGATGGGAAAAAGAAGAAAGAGAATATTATTAACCATGACTGCTATTAAGTTGTGCCAGTTTCTAATTCTGAGTATGTACACAGTGCTCGCATTACTAAAACTTCAATACAGCACCATTACAACAGCTCTGCAGAGCCTAAGTTTGTTGTTGTTATTATATTATACTTTTTCCTTACATTTGACTTAGTGGCATGATTCACCGTAAAAGAAATGTCGCTCAGTACACATAAAAATAATGGTATACAAAGCAGGAGAGAACATGCAGTGTTGATTAAATAAATTGAAACTGCCTTCTTAATATGGCAAACATTATTCTTCATGAGCTATGTAATGAAAATACAGGTTCCGGCTCAAAATTATGAAATTGAGATAAAATGATTGAGATTATACGAATGAAAATTTAGCTGGAAGAATGTGACTCCTGGAGCCGATGTGATGCAATCAGCTGATGGTTCTACTGAAAAAGACACATCACAAGGTTCAAGGTTCATTTATTTGTCATTTTACAACACAGGGTTGCGAAACGGAATAAAGGTTGTAGCCCCTTCATGCTACACAAACATAGAACATATATACAGATAATTACGTTTTGGATAAACAGGATCAAATGCAAATTGAAATTAAAACAATATATACAGTTATTAGTATGCATATATACATATACACGTTTACACCCAGGAATTAACTGTAGTGCATTTATTCGAAATTGCATCTGGGTTCATTATAGACAACAGCAACAGTGGTAATAGTGTGATCTTCATTTTCAAATTAAAAGTTCAACATCTGGGAAACATTGTCCATCAACTTTGGCTGCGTTTGAGCCCCATTTTGTCTCCTCCAACCTCATTCAGTTGGCCTTGTGGGAAGTGCAGACACACTCAGTCAGTTTCTTCCCTCACAAATGATATTGTTGCTGGTGTCTGAAAAGGATCTTTCAGGCACCATGATACTACCATAGCCAGGCTGGCTGATGTATCTGTATCCATTATTATATTAGCTTATCACAGATATAGTTCAGTATGGGCATATACTTCTGCCAGTAGGTAACAAGAAATTCCAGTAAAATGTGCAGTGCATGCCTGTAAATCTTGGTCCCAATTCTTTATAAAACAAATGTAAGCCACAATTTTGCCATATCATTTGTACCGTGGTAGCTGTCTCTTTAGCATCTCTGGTCACATTAGTCCAGTGTGAGCAAATCAATTGAGCAGTCACTGCTTTTTGGCAATATTGGATTTACAGGATTGTTGCATCAGTGTGATGAAATACCTTGACTTGTCGGGTATTACTTAATTTGATTAGCCAGAAGCAGACATTCCCAACTATAAATGATTTCACGGTTGGATTTCCACAATAATTTATAATATTTATGTTGATATTGTGATAAAATGACATACTACTATAAATTGCCAGAATGGTACTAGACTGTCCTTGCGCTTATTATTATGGTTTTGGATTCACGTCAGGAGAAAATCGTTAGCAAAAATAGTGGATGACAGTGAGGCTTAGCAGTGTGTATACAAAAAATACATCTTGTTAACTGTCCAGGGAGACGAATTCAACACTGTGATTAGAAGCTGGTCACTAAGCTGACAGAGCATGCTCTTTATTCAGGAACTGGTTGCTGGCATAAAGCCAGGAGTGCCCGGGGACACCATTTAATGGTATTTTACATCAGATTTGGAAAACGGCTTACCCCAGCACTGGCTAACATTTAACGTTGTTACTATTGGATTTCAACTAAACTGACCTGAGAACACAGATTGGCTGCCATGCCCTGGAGCAAGGATGGCCCTGACTGAAAGGTTTTAACCATGCATTATTTGTGTCCCAGGCCAGCGTAAACCGCACGCTTATAATTAATGTAGACAAATAATGTTTTGTTAACATTTACATTAGACTTTTATAGAGCTACTTGTCTCATAGTTGTATAGATTGTTACAGCCAAGCAGTTTTTCCCTTGACAACATAAGGTAGTTGCACGTGTCATCAGGATCTTTTTATATAATCTATATTGTGCACAGTATTTAGTTTCAACACAATGCAATGCTACTACAGTTTAATTTCATATATTTCATTTCAATGAATCTGACCTTCCATTTCACCAAGCTTAGGGAGGAGATCTTAACAGCGATAACAGAAGCAGAGGAGGTTGTCACTGAACACTGATACAGCTAAACACTGGCCATCTCAGCAAGCTGCTTGTAGGCTGCAAGTCATTTTCTGCCTACCTGCATCGGGGTAACTAGTGTTCTAAGATAGTAATATCTTTTTGGTGCTGATGTGGAAAGATTTCCTTGTTTATTAGGAGCAAAAATCCATCATTGCTATTTTACTTGTATTTTGAGGCTTTGATTGGTGCCTTTTAAGACTAACTAGACTAATACTGTGTCCAAAATCACTCCCTGTTTACTATATAGTGTGATATATTATTTATATCTATACTTATTTTATTTGAATGTCCGAATTTGGAGAGTGAAATTTATGCACTACAAAAGTGCTTAAAATAGTGCATGAACTAAATTTAAATGAGCTATTTAAGTAGGGTTTATGACATATAGACTATATTTGCTAATAATCGCACAATGCAAGGTGTCACATTTTATGGTTAGTGTTTACCAAACAGGGAATAGTGAATAAGTGAACGAGGGAGTGACTTGTGACTAGGACACAGCATAAGTCTACAGCTATGCTGGCGGCTCTGTATTCGGTCACAGCAGTTCTTTGAGCTGAATTCTAACATCATCATGTTAACACGCTCACCATGACGATGCTAACTTCATTAAGCAAGTATAATGTTTACAATATCATTGTCATTAGTTTTGCAGGTTATGAAAGTATTGGACCAAGTGAAATTTAGCACTATATTTAGAGTTCTTAGGGTTCATCTTCTGGGAACCACAAATGTCTGTACAAAATGTTGCCAATCCATCCTGTACATGTGGAGATATTTCACTGGATAAGGCAAGAGGAAAATGTGAGGGACCACCAAAACTAATAGGATTCATCCTCTGGTTGATTGTTAAGCTGAAACCCTGGTCAGATGTGGCAAAGTGCATACTACTGAGGGACTTAATTAAATTTATTTATGGTAACTGCATAGTATATTTTATGAATGCAGGACACAAAATTGGCCTTTTATTAAAAATGTTTTAAATACTGTAATTGCACCAAAAAGTATACTTTACATCTGAAAGTGAGTTTTTCTCAAAAACAGTATTTAGTTAAATGAATATAGATGTAGGAAATATTGGGTCATTTCATTATCTTTGCTGATGAGATGAAATTATATAAACGCTATTATCCATATCTGATTAGAATGGGAGGATATCATCCTCCTCCGTCACATTTTCAAAGATGAGTCACCAATATTCCTCCCCCCTGTTAAAATACCTTATCCCTCATCTAAACAATAATAAGAAAGTCTTTCTCAAAATCCAAACCCACAGCTCAAAGCTTTGCATGTTTTTTTTGGACACGTTGCCGTCTGCATCACATCCTTCGCGCTAAAGCAGAAGCGGGAAGCAATAGGAAGAGATTAACAAACAAACACAGAGATGAAAACAGAGTAAGAGATACTTGGAAATGGGGGGGCAGAGAGAAGTTTAAAGGAGGTCAGACAGTGCTGAAGGGAACTGTTGGCTAGTGTTTCAGTGAGCAAAGACAAACAGGAGAGATGAAGATGGTATGATGGCTGAGGAGGAGGAGGATATCTTCTCTTCATTTCTCTGTGTGTCTCTCTCTCTCTCTCTGTATAAACAGAGCAGACCAGTAGAGGGGAGTTGAATCTCTTCCATAGTGGAATGTCTGGTATGGCTACTAAAGCAGGGGGAGGGGAGAAGTGTGTGTGTGTGTGTGTGGAAGTGCGTTAGGTTAGAGGTTAGAGGAGGGAGACGCAGAGGAGTTGTGGTCCTGGTGTCCTAATCTGAAAGGTCAGGACCGTCTTTGTCAGGTCTGAACAAAAATAAAACAACCACTTTGACGGACTGAGCCCGGATGCAGAATTAGGAGTGGGATGTTACGGGTTTACTTGCTACGTAGTTGTTGAAGTGCCACTGACTCCTTCACTGTTGCTTGGACTGACATGCCTGTGCTAAATTCGGGAAGAATTTCAATGCAGCAGGCAAGGACGTCGAGGTTTAGACCAAGACCAGACCCAACGGATTACACCAAACCAATACGTGATTGAGATATCTGAGTTTTGATTGGATTAGATTTTAATGACAGCGCAGTACAATGCAGTTAAAGAAAAAAGCTTTTTCAGAAACAACCAAAATGTGTCATGTGAGCCCAAGAAACCCAACGGTGTTGAGAAAGAACCAATGTATTCATCCACCCCCAGTTCTGACTAAAACACAGAGCTTATATGATAAAAAGTAGTTCAGTCTGCTGGAAGGAACCAGACTCAAAGTTACATTTTGTATGATTTTTTAAACACACACACACTGAAAAGTATTTTTCCAAAAAGTGTTCTAAAGACCTTCCTTAAATTGAGCATTTCATACAGTTGCATATGAGCTGTCTGTTTATTTTTTTGTCAAGTGTGTCCAGTTCATAATGTATCACTGTTTGTACCGTCCGCATGAAGACAGTATGGATTGCCATTAGAAAAAATTCTGTTAAGAAAATGGTGGTCCTAAGAATTGTGGGAGAAAGTGTGATCTCAATACTGAGTGAAAAAAATGGGGATTCTCATTTTGACCAGAATCATATCGCCCTAATAGATGGGCAGTTTAAATAGTACAAGTACTTTTTCTTACATTTCTCTTTGCTTGGATTCTTCCATCCAAATCAAATATGAAACTGTCCAAGACGTTTGTCAATACAGACAAACATAAAGATCACACACTGACATATTTTGGAGCTCACTGTGCCCCCTCTGTATAAACTCATCTTTCTATTTCTGTTCAACAGTTCACTCGATGTTGTCACATTTTTGTGTGAGCCAGCGACACGACAAACAGCAGTCATCTAATGTTTGTTCTAAAATCCCACACACCCCGGAGATACAAATGATCATACATTTCATAACAGCCTTCAACACATGGTGGATATCTACCTAATCCCCATCAGACCATATTATTATAAACCAAAATGTTATCATGTCAAATTTTACACTTACATTTAAAGGAATAGTTTGACATTTTGGGAAACCTGGCGTTTCGCTTTCCGGAGTCTGTGGCCAGGCCAAGAAACAGTCCGGCACATAACTCCCCTTAAAACCGTTTTTACACTTTGGTTTTTCTATGTATTAAACAGACGAGGTGAGCTTCAGAGGTGCTGGTAGGTAGATTTAGTTTCTTTTGGATAAGCTTTTGCCAAGCTAGGTGTATCCTTCTGTTTCCAGTTCAGCTGCTGGTTTCATATTTACCATACAGACATGAGAGTGGTACCAGTCTCCTCATCCAACTCTTGGCAAGGAAGCCAATGAGCCGGTTCCCCAAAATTTGAATCAAACACTATTCCTTTAACCCCTGGTAACCTAACCAGTTGAAAACTGTTGACATGGAGGCAGGGCTGGAATAATCTTTGTTTGCACCTCCTTGATGTTGACCTTCTACCTATTGAAGTTGGCTTTTAGCAAACTTATTTATGATACAGCTAATGGCACAAACAGGGCAGTTGGTGCATACTCAAGTTAGTCAGCTTGATATTAGTCACAATATATTATAAACACACCATCTCCAAAAATCATATAAAGATTCATCTGGGGTATGTAAGGCAACATAAGGTGAGGACTACACACAGGATGTGTGGCTCTGACACAGAAACGTGCCCCAAAATTTGGTACAAAGCAGAGAGATATTGATGGCTCGAGAAAGGAAAAATGCATGTAAATTGCGTCCGACTAAATGTAAATCTCCCTGATTTTCTGCCCTCTGTGTCCTCCTGCAGCTATAGAGACTGAGAGCACGAGCTCAGGAGAGGACCTGCTTGTCCCCAGCCCCCCCTCACCTCCACCTCCACCCCGCATCTACAAGCCCTGCTTCGTATGTCAGGACAAATCTTCAGGATACCACTATGGAGTCAGCGCCTGCGAGGGTTGCAAGGTGGGCCACCAAACATACACGTGAGATCGACTCACACAGACGCACGCCACAACACCGGTTCTGGATTAACTGGGACACACGTATGCAGACAGCTCAGGCCAAAGCCACAAAACCTAAATGAAAAATAGTTACAGAGAGCATGAGACTACTGAGTATTTGCATAATGTTTAAGCAAAAAGGTCACGACCTTTACACCTCCCCCGGGATCTGTAAGCCTCTTTGCTTCATTTAATCCTACACACACACACACACACACACACGAAGAATCTGTGCATGCAATTAGTATATGCTTTGATATATCTGTGTGTGGGTGTTTGTGCAAGTCAAGCTCATGTCCTGTTAGACCATGTACTGACATGCTACCAGTTACCATCTGCACATGTTCACAACGCTGTGTCGTATGCTGTTCCCCCTGTCAATCATTGCCTGCATTCCTCTGTGTCAGGGTTTCTTTCGGAGGAGCATCCAGAAAAACATGGCGTACACGTGTCACAGAGACAAAGTCTGCGTCATAAACAAGGTGACGAGGAACCGGTGTCAGTCGTGTCGGCTGCAGAAATGCCTGGACGTCGGCATGTCCAAGGAGTGTGAGTACAGTGTGTGGACGCATTTCCATTCTGTGTGTGTAGAGTAAAGTGTGGAGAAGGCTGAGTATGTTGCAGTCCTGCAGCAATAAAGCAGAGCACAGCGCAGTCAGTGACTTCTATACTTGAAGCAGGAGAAGCAATACAGTGGAAGATCCGATCTCACTGACGGGTTTTAACCTTGATATCGGTCTCCCTCTGGTGGCCTCTTTCAGTTAATGCACTCCCCACAAACCTACCACCGCTAACTTAAAATAACAGCCTCGTGTCACAATACCGTCTGCTTTTTCAGGTCTTAAAGGGGTACTTCAAAGATTTGCTTTTGTATTACTGAGAGAATGGGCAAATTGATGCACCACAGGCTGATATCTTTGACACCTTTACCATTTGCGTTTTCAGGCCTGTTTATACAACTGTCTTTACAGGATGATTAACACTCCACAGGACAAGTAAGCTGACTTTTTATGTGTAAAACAGGCTAAGTGTCTCTTCATGTGGTGATTTTAAAAGATGGACTAGTAAGGACTGAATTGAAAGCGCAGCGTCCTTGTCCTCAATTTAAGATGTCAAATGCTCAATGCGAATTGTTACCGTTGAGTTAAGTCTTTACCTCCATCTGCACTTCCCCCTTCAGTGGTGCGAAATGACAGAACAAAGAAGAAGAAGGAAGAGAAGAGACAGGTGGAGGCAGAGATCTATGTCCTGTCTGCGGACACAGAGCGGATGATCGAGCGAGTTCGCCGGGCCCATCAGGACACATTTCCCTCCCTCTGCCAGCTGGGAAAATACACTACGGTACCCAGGCACTAAACAACACTAAACATGTTGTTAACATTTTAATCAAAAAATGCATATCAAAATACTTTAAATAACTCACAACTTAAAACAAATTCAACATAAAGGAACAGCCAGTGCTATAAAGGTGTTTTCTTCAGCTTTCTTGAAATAACCGTCTGTGTCTCTCTCGCCTTCTATTTCTAACCTGACCCCAACCTGCAGAGCGACAGCTCAGAGCAGCGCGTCTCTCTGGATGTCAGTCTGTGGGACAAGTTCAGCGAACTGTCCACCAAATGCATCATTAAGACAGTGGAGTTTGCCAAGCAGCTGCCTGGCTTCACAACGTTAACCATTGCCGACCAGATCACCCTGCTCAAAGCGGCCTGCCTCGACATACTGGTGAGTTTAGCACTTTTGTCTCACACACACACACACACACACACACTCTCAAAGTTTTACTCAACGAGTCCTTAACAGAGACACACCTTCCACACATGGGAAAAGGGTTGTGTCTAATAAAATCTCCTTTTAAAGATTCATCTCATGCTGTTTCCTTCTGTATTCGGCCACTTCATCCCCATTTCTTCAGATTCTGAGGATCTGCACCCGTTACACCCCAGACCAGGACACCATGACCTTCTCCGACGGTCTGACTCTGAATCGCACCCAGATGCACAACGCTGGGTTTGGGCCCCTAACGGACCTGGTGTTCTCCTTCGCCAACCAGCTGCTCCCACTGGAGATGGACGATGCGGAGACAGGATTACTCAGCGCCATCTGCCTGCTCTGCGGAGGTACTCCACCTGATTCCCCAGGAATATGAAATTAAATAATAAATGAGGTGCTTTAGTGTTTCACATAGAGATGATGTGTAGTATAGTAGGGGTGTATCGATTCGTGTTCTGTGTTCTCTATAGTTTACAAATGTGTAATACAGCATGCTGCTGTGTATCACAGTGTGTTTTGCGTGTGTGCAGACCGTCAGGATCTGGAGGAGTCAGATAAGGTGGATGTTCTTCAGGAGCCAATTGTCGAAGCCTTGAAGGTTTGACATCTAATTATTATTATTATACTATTTTTGTTACTTGCAGTTTATTACCTTGCACTCTTATTCCAGAGGGGTGAAATCCTCCAATTCCAAAACAAACGTGTACATTTACAGAAACCCTGTGAATATACAGTAGGTATCTACAGAAGTTACCTGAAAGCTTTGGTTGACAAACTACAACACATGTCTGTGGCTCTCAGTTCAGGCTCATTTATTCTTACGAGAATCTTTAAAATAGGTTACAGCCATAAAGTATAATTAAAATAAAAATCGTTTCTTTAAAATGCTTGCTGTAGTTTTTAGCAAAATAGTGCATTTGTTGGGGACTATTTTCAGTGGCAGATTAGTCCACATTTGGTTCTCTTGTGGAGGTTTGGGGCAGCAGGATGGTGTATGTGTGCATGAGTCAAAGTAAACTACAGTGTGTGTGTGTGTGTGTGTGTGTGTGTGTGTGTGTGTGTGTTCATGGTGATGAAGGAACATGTCAGCCAGTGCAACAGTGCGGCTCATTGATGTGTTTTTAATGGAGCTCTATGGCACAGAGGAAGAAGATATCACACATACACACTCACACACAGTACTTGTTGGTGGGATACATTCATTGTTGATTTATGTTTTCATGAGATTTGTTGGCAATAAAGATTTAAGAAATAGAATATAACCAGCCTTATCCTTTAAATAATACAGATAAAGGTATTAAGAATGCCTACCATATGTATCAGAATTAGGGAAGAACACAAAAAATACAAATCCATTTTCATGTAATGTTTCTTCCACTATATTTTTAAATAGCATACATATGGCAATCATAAGAAGACACTGAGTGATGAATTAAATGAGAGTAAAATAAGGTTGGATCTACCTTTAAAACACATACATCAATCATTATTATTGGAAACATTGTAATTTGTCAAAAGAAAAATGTATTAATCCACCAAACAAAGTAGAAAGGTGTCCAAACCAAAAATGACAGAGCTCTGAAGCATCAGTGATTCATAATATTTAGAGGGAATATTATGATAATATAGCACATGAATAGCTACTGCTTTGCCATATACGTGTGTATATATATATATATGTGTGTGTGTGTGTGTGTGTGTGTGTGTGTGTGTGTATATGTGTGTATATATGTTTATCTGTATATATATATATATGTATGTATGTATGTATATAAACATGTGTATATATGTTTATCTGTATATATTTATATATGTATTTATGTATATAAATATATACAGCTATATGTGTTTATATATGTATGTATATATGTGTTTATATATGTGTGTATGTATATGTGTGTGTGTATGCACACACACATATATAAACACACACATATATATATATATACATACATATATAAAGACATTTTCATACATATAAACAAATACTTTTCCTTGATATCTTTCTATGTGCATAGATCTATGTGAGGAGGAGGAGGCCTGAGAAACCCTGTATGTTCCCCAAGATACTGATGAAGATTACTGACCTCAGGAGCATCAGTGTGAAGGGTAAGATACAGATACACACACGCACACACACGCGGACACACACACACACACACACACACACATACGGCAGTTTACAAGGAAACAATTGATTAATAATGAAATCCTGTCTCTGTCTGTACATGGAAGAGATGAGTTTATGAGATGATTTGTTGGAACAATTAACAATTAATATCAACAGTACAGTCTTACAGTAAAGAACAAAAAATAAAAAAAACAGCCAATTTTTAAGGTAAAAGGATATGATATTTAATTTTTATCCCGACAATGTTAAATATGTGATAATATTCTCATCCCATCAAGAAGAACCGATGGTTAATATTACGTGACAACCATCCGTTGTTGAATTTCTTTGTCCTGTGAGAAAATGTTCCACAAAAGTCGAAATGTTGGCTAATGAGAGAGGGTCCCTACATCATGACTTGTTCTCTCATCCTGAACTTTCTCTCTCTGCCTCTTTCTCACAGGAGCGGAGCGAGTGATCACACTGAAAATGGAGATTCCGGGCTCCATGCCTCCCCTCATCCAGGAGATGCTGGAGAACTCTGAGGGACTGGAGGGCCATGGAGCCGGGGGAGGGAAAGGAGGAAAAGGCACAGGAGCAGGCAGAGAAGAGGACGAAACAGAGCTCGGGAGCTGTCATCCAAGTCCGTCATCCAAATCGGAGCCCTCTCCCGGCCCGAGCCCCGCGCCCTGCTCCCCTTCTTCTCCCTCTCCCTCCAGCTGAAGGTCTACACTCAGCAGCTCCGCTCCACACGGCGCCACCCTGCGCCTGGAAGAAAAGCACCCACACAGCAGACTGAAAGCAGAAAAACACTGCCCCCCTATAACAAATGATCTGGAGGACAGAAATTCTGATTGTGTGAACCAATAAACTCTGGGTTACTGGTGACATGTTTTGCCCGTAACACCTATTAAACCTCATGCGTGCCAGAAGGGAGGCTAAATGTCTTCACACAGGTGCTGCAGATAGGCAGTGTGTGGCTGAATGCAAGCAGGTAAACTATGCTGTTCAGACATCATGGTTTTATACATTAAATGCAAAAAACCTGATTTCACATTTTTTGTTATCTTTTTATAATGCCTCAAAGGTTAATTATATGCAGACTGCGTGAACCTAAATGAAGGATTATCGAGATACTGGAATGCCGACAGACTGATGACGAGGATTCATCTTAAATTAGACGTTTCCTCCCCTATGAAAAGTCATGTATAGTATGCAGAATCATTATGTGTAATATATTGTATATAAAAAAGACTGTGAAAGAAGTTGTCGGACTGAGAAGGACTGATACAGGAAGTTATTTTCTTAAATGTACATTTGTATATACTGTATTTCCCCAATACAGCTGTAAGGAGTTCTTCCTTCATCCTCGTTCCAACACGCACACACACACACACACACACACACACACACACATACACACACACACACACACACACACACACACACACACACACACACACACACACACACACACACACACACCCAACCTTCTGCTTTCAACCCCTCACAGACACATCAGGGAAAAAGAATGATCCTTGACTTAATTTTCCATAACTGGAATCAGAAATGTAAACCTGAATTGGAGACTGTCTATAGCTTGGGGTAAACTTATTTCTCCATGTGTTACTTTGCATCATCGTCTGTAGGAAAAGATGTTCTTGGTTTGTCTTCAGATGCAGCTTCAACAACCCAAGTGACTTCACCTTCAACAAACTGTGAAACAGGACGTTTTAATTTTCAAGTGACACAGTGTCTGCCTGTTGGTGGACACTTTCGACCAAAGCAAACCAAATCCCAGGATTACAAACACCCCTCGCAAGAGTGTCCCCACCTACTGTGGCACTAAGAGCTGTTATAGGAATTATAGTTTGATACAGGCAATATGGAAATCTCATCATCAGTAATGACCGGTGCTGCCAAAATGTGTCTCTTAAATGTCCAAGCTGTATTTTGTTTTTAATGACTGCACCACTAACTGTCATAGTCTGTTTACACAGTGCCACTGCCTCACTACAACATACTCTGTCAGGTACAAATCATTGTCAGTGGTGTCCTTTTTAATGTATGGTGAGCTAAAACTCACTGCAAAGTATAGAAATACAGGGAGTTTAATAAAGAAGTATGATTTTTTTTTCTTCTATCCTGAAATATGTGTGCTCTTTGGTCAAACATGGTGTCCACTGTGATATCAATCTGATATAAATGCCTAGGAAAATTATTATTTTCATGCTGGAGATTCTACCTTGAAGTCTCCTAATCTTTCCGTCTAGACCATCTGAACCTCCTCTGAGTAAAGGCTGCAATGACCAGCATTAAACAGCATTTTACGTATACATTTCATATTCTGCCACAGTTGCCCCCTTTTTGATCATAAGATCAACATCAAAACATGAAAAAACTATTGCCTACGTCAATGTAGCCTATGAGTTCCATCTTGTACTGTACAGCCTAACAGAGGCCGTGTTCAGAGGAGCATTACCATCGCTGTCTTCAGGATCCCATACTAACGCACTATTCATACTAAATATGGCGTCAAATTGACTGTGCAGTGCATTCTAACTGCACAGTATGGATTTTGTGTATGCGAGGAACGACTGGATCTGTACTAGATTAGCAAGAATTTCTTACTAGACATACTCAACAGCCCAAAAGATTCATTGCATCTCTTCAGACTGGCCAATGGCGGACTGCAAGGCAGGCGGTTCTAGCACCACACTGTGGCTGGTGAGAGGCCTGGTTGGATAAAATATATTACAAATGATGGCAAGTGAACGTGAATCAGGAGCCACTCAGGACCCAGGACGTCAAGTGACAGTTAAGAGGAAAAACTCACATGTATAATGTACTATAGGAAAAATATTGAACACTAAAATATTTAATCATTTTAATTTGCCCTAAACTAGTACTGGAAAAATTACATGATGTAGAAGAAGTACTGTGGATTTACATTTGGGATGAAAACAGTTTCATTTTATATCAGATATATCATATATGAGATAACATGATATATGATATTTCTTAGTATTTTATACACTAAAGTATGAATGTATATGTGTGTTTGTGTGTATGAATATATTTATATATATTTATATATATATAGTCACAAGGTGTTTGTGATGAAAATATGAAAAAAGCTTCACATTAATGAGTTGAAAAGTAACACTAATCCATTGTTATAATATAGAATATCATTTAAAAATATCTATCATATTAGTTTATTGAATGTTATTCATTTTGTTCAAATATTAATACAAAACATTTGGCTAATTGTTCAGCCATTTCGCCCAATACAACCAATTGCAAACAGTCCATTGTGATAGTACATACAATATCTATTATATGGTTTTAGTTCACTGAATGACAAAAATAGACTACAGATGTTTGTCCTTAGTTTCCCTTTCTGTACCATTCACTGTGTCCTCTCCCGGTCCTGTCCCTCGTCTCATCCATTGTCAGTGACTGTCTGTCCCTCGTCCCCTGCCTCCTCCCTCCTCTGGCACTGAAACAGTAACTGAGGCCTACATGATGAAACATCCCATTCGCTGCAAGCCAGCTGCCAGCTAGCCTTGAACTAGTTAAGTTCAGTTTACCAGTGTCACCCAACATGACTTTTAATCCTGGACTATTTCATTCTCTTCATCCTTTACGAGCTTTTCTGCATCTTGAAATAAGCGTAGGAGCCCTTCTTCAGCAGTCGACAGCTTTCTTCTTCTCATAGCTGACTGCTGTGAGCCATTTTGACTCAAGTGTTATCCATTTATGTATAAACAGGCTTTACTCATAATACATACACATACAATAAGGACGTCTGTGTACACTTTTGGCCCCAAATAGTTCAGTGTGTTCAGTTTTGGTCTTTTGGTTTTGATTAATAACTGTATTGGTTTAGAATTCACATATGCCATTTTGGCAGTAGAAGGAGCTTTCATTTGATATATAACTCATTTTTGCCCAAAATATCACTTACACCCCTCTGGTTCTCACCCCTTTATACATACAAACATTTTTTTTTAAAGCATTTTATACAAAGGTGAATGGATAATCAGATGTTATCACATAATTGAGTTGACATTTTATTTGCATGTTCAGCTGGAGGCCACACTGATTGAGGTTAACCACGCCCTGGTGACTGTGGCCCCCGTGCAGCTGGACGGCCCCACTCGGCGGAAGTGTCGCTCAGAAGTGCCTCTGTTTGTGACGACAGCTCCTGGAGGCTGTGGGGAAGGTTAGGTCAACTTCCACAAAGCCCCCTGAGGGTGAGGACCAACTCTGAGAGCCTCCGGTGTGTCAGTGTTGAAGAGGCTTCCTGCCCCAAACAAGTCGGCGCTGAAGCTGAAAGAGCACCAGGACCTTTATGACGATGATGCGTTTAGTTAAGTTGCTGATGATTGCCCATAGGTTTTTGCCTGTGTTTCCATAACTGAGCTGAAAAAACATATTTGAAGACCAAGTGAGGTTGAAATGTTTCTGCACTATTAAATGTCTTGGAGCAGCATGTTGTTGTGAGGAACACCAAAAAAGGTTTATACTGTTATCAGTTTAACTCATCAGATGAAGATCAGACTCAGATCAACAGTTTTCAAACCATACCTTAATCAGAATCAGCTTTATTGGCCATGAATGTGTACAAGGAATTTGACTCCGGTTTTCCCGTTGCTCTCAACGTACATACACATAAATAGACAAATAAACAAAAAACAAGGACAGCAAAGGTAAGCATAAACATTTAACTACTGTGTACAAATATAGAAATAAATATATATACAAAGTATATATATGAGCATGACACAACAATGACAATGAAGTGGAGAAATAGTGCAATGATGGAGAGTGCAGAGATGCCTGGATAAATATGGAGACTTTATATACATGAGGTAGGTGGAATATGTATATATATATATATATATATATATATATATATATATATATGACTATATGATTAAGTGTTTATATGATTAAGTGTTCAACAGAGTGAAAAGGGTAATCAGCAGAGAGGAATTCTTTTGGATGATGTATCAAATTCACACTCCCAATAACTAGAGTACTGTTGTTAATCTGAAGGGATCTTTCACTAATATGACAGACTTGTTTCATTGAATATAATTGACAGGCCTGCCAGCTTGTGTCGACCTGCCGTCTGACTCAGGAGTTCATTCATGTTTCTCTCAGTTAACACCCACAACCTTCCAACAATCCAATCCCCCCCCCCCCCCAAAAAAAAAAAGAAATCTGATGAAATGAATGAATGAAATGTGTCTGTCAGTGTTAGTTCGTCAGGAGGCGGAATGATCCGGCGGATGTGTATTTCCAGGTGATGCCGTCTTGGCGGAGCTAAGGCCGACGCTTCAGAGCTGATGGTGTGTGAGTAGCAGGCTGCCCGGTGTGATGTGTATGTATATTGGAAATATTAATTGTTAAGGAATTGCAAATACAAGCGCTGTTATTTCAGTTTTTGATGTCCGGATTTGAGTTGTTTTGTGGGGATCCGGAGCGGACTCTAGAGTTGTTTCTTCTTGGTGTTAGTGAACTGGATTGGATCGTCTTTTTGGGGGTTTGGGGGACAAAACCAAAGTGATCCTTTGCAGAGTGGACTGCACTCACACACAGTATTGTCCCGCTTGCTTTGTTTTAAAACAAACTATTGAAAGCGGATTTGATTTGTGTTCTCCGTCGCGGATGGAGGCTGATTCACGCTGAATTATGTTTCGATTCTGTAAACTGAATCGAAAGTACTGATTTTGCAAATTGAATCAACGTTGAAATTGCAACTTTGTTTCAACGATTTGTTTTTCAACATTAAAAGGTGTTTTATTTTCATTCTACACTGTACACTGATCACAGCTGGATCAACATGACAACACGGACTCAATCAGTGATTTACATATTCCATGTTTATAATGCCTTTTTGATTTGCAACTTGCTGTGCGTAACCTGCAATACTACTGTCCCTATACATATACACCTTCCTATGAGGGAAAGCAGCTGTTACAGTTTTATCTCCAATAGATGCAAAGATTTCCAAACTGTTTAGTGTGGCAGCGATCTACAGTACAGGAGTGGGACGTTTCACATTGTATGGGAGAAAAAAAGTTTACTTTATATATATATATATATATATATATATATATATATATATATATATATATAATACTTTTTTTCTTCCCCTTGGTCAAGTCTTTGAAAGGTAGATGGTTTTGTAAAATTGGAGCAGGACGCAGAGATGTTTTCAATCATACCTTAATTATTAATCATACTTTTACCGTCCAGCTGCAGGAGAAGTCATCTGCATTGACCAGGATGTTGAAACTTCTACCTAGCCTGGTTTTGGGTGAGTAAAACATGTGCTGTGGGAGATTAGAGAGTCAACATGCTGCAGGCTGAATGCCAGTTTTAGGTGATTTCACTGCTGGTTATGAACCATTTTGCACACTTGATGTTGGTCTATTAGGGCAAACAGCAATGACTGTGTGTTTTCAGAATTGTGTTTTTTTAAGATTACTGGATAAAATGAAAATGTTCCATTCATGACCAAAAAGCAAGTCTGCAGTATAATATGTGTAACTAACCCTAAGTAAGGATGGAAAACGAAATATATCAAAGTTGTACTGTGAGAATGTGCCCCATGCTGTGGTTTTGTATTTTATAGGAGATGACTATTATAAGTGTGATAAAAAAAATTATTGCAAACAATCATGTTACTATATAGACACAGCACACTTAGAAAATATTCAGAGCCCTTCACTTTTTTCATATGTTGTTATGTTGCAGCCTTATGCCAAAATCGTTTACATTTGTATTCCCCCCTGAAAAGTCTGAACTCAATACCCCCATGATGACAAGCAAAAACTGTTTTTTTGGCCAAGTTTATTATAAAGAAAGTATTCAGACACTTTGCTATGGCACAGATTTAGCTCTGGTGCCTCTAATCTCTCTGAATTATCTTTGATATGTTTTTAAACCTTGATTGGAGTCCAACAAGTGGTTAAGTCAATTTACCATTTTGAGTTGGAGGATATTTATTTAAAAGATTTGAGCATAAGGCTACAACATATCAAAATGTGAAAAGAGTTAAGGGGTCTAATAATACTTTCTGAATGCACTGTGTGTATATATAAACCTTTTATATGAAACTGATACTACATGTGCTTCAACACATTTCTGCTAATATAATGAAATTTGTTTCTCCACTGTAGTTTCCCTTCTCTTGACGTCTTCTTCACCTGCTGCAGGTCTGTCTGTTCTCCTATTGTGATATATACAATTTCTAAATGTTTTCATTTATGTTCTGTGTGAAGTATAAAACATTGTATTGCTATTTCTTATGTGCCTGATAGGTGTGCCGATCAGATTAGACGGGTCTGGGTCTACTCGGTGCTCTGGAAGAGTTGAAATCTATTACAACAGTGCCTGGGGAACAGTCTGCGATGACTACTGGAGCTATTATGATGCTAAGGTTGTGTGCTGGGAGTTGGGCTGTGGTTCGGTAGTGAGTGCCCATGGGTCAGCCTACTTTGGTCCAGGATCCGGGCCAATCTGGCTTGATGATGTGGGCTGTTGGGGATGGGAAAGTAATCTAACTAACTGTCAGCATGCAGGATTTGGGACACATGACTGTTCACACAGTGAGGACGCTGGTGTCACCTGCTCAGGTGAGATACATTTTTGTCACTCATATTTAAATGAAGTAACAATGTTAAAACCAACAGTTGATTCCAGTGCAGTTACAGTGGGGGGATGCATTTATACAGAAGAGCACTATAAGGTTAAGACAAATGGGTTCAGTTATGTGGTATGTACTAAATATATAGAAAGTATATATATGTCTTAATGTATACATATATGTACATGCATAACATGCATATATGTCAACTATTGTACCAAAGCCACCAGTTTATAATAATAATAATAATTATTATTATTTTCTATTATTATTATTATTAAGAAAAAGGAAATTGCATAATCTTAAAAAATTACATTAAGTACTGAATAATCATAGTGATTATCATAATAAGTAATTGGAGAGTACCTTGAGGTAAAGCTGAACCTGTGAGTGCATGAGTTTTGGAGAGTTAGGATCTGAGGAGAGCATGAAGGTCAGTCCATTCTCCTGTGTGATGCATACCACTGCTGTAGCTTTTCATGTATGCTGAGTGTAAAATGTTGTATGCTACGTTTTATATACTCCATAGATTCTCAGGTCAGATTAATTGGGTCTACTCAGTGCTCTGGAAGAGTTGAAATCTCTCACAGTGATACCTGGGGAACAGTCTGTGATGACGGCTGGGACTTAAATGATGCTACTGTGGTGTGCAGACAGTTGGGCTGCGGTGCTGCACTGAGTGCCCCGGCGTCGGCCCACTTTGGTCGAGGAACTGGACAAATCTGGCTTGATAGTGTGGCCTGTTCAGGAAGGGAAAGTTCTCTAATTGAGTGTCAGCATGGAGGATTTGGAAGACATGACTGTGGACATGGTGAGGATGCTGGTGTCATATGCTCAGGTGAGAACATGCTTTTGTTTTTAAGATTCTGCTGATTTAGCTATTCTTTGACGCTCAAAGCTGAGCAGCACGCCAACCTAAGTGGGATTACCAAGTGAGCAACTGCCCCAGGGCCCCAGAACATCAAGTGGCCAGAAGGCCCCAAGGCTCAGCGTTACTGTAAATAATATTCCTGACATCACAATACTGAGTGAAGTTTAGAAGGAATGAAGAACACAGACTTCAGTCAGTCTCAGTCCTTCATCCTGTCCCCTGTCCTCCTCCTCTGCTGAGGTGATCCGCTGTCTGCAGGGACTGCAGGTGGAGGGAGGAGGGGCTGCTTTGTCTCTGCAGCTAGGTTTACAAGAATTTGCCAAATTATAAGATACTTGGTAAACTAAGCTAAACAGTTACACTACATACAGACAGCTTTCGTTTTAGCTCGTTTGTAACGATTCGCTGATGGCAGAGCTAAAAAATATAGCTGTTGTGGATGAGATACTGCAGACTGAAATACCGCTTTTCTACATGTTTACATGTTTTTGTATTAGGTGTATTGATAAAGTATTGGCTTTATTGCAAAGGTTTTATCACATAACAGTAACGCGCATAGTTGGAAGAGCGCAGCCCATAGACTGTATATAAGAAATAGACGTGGCATCTGCAATGTCACTCAATGGTCCATGGACTACCATTTTGAATCCTCGAGTTTGGTAATTTGGCAATCACCATCTTGGTTTTTAGTGTTGCCCCCTGCTGGCCTTTATAAAGAATGCAACTTTTAGGCAATGCCTTGCTATGCATCACTTTAAGCCTTATCATAATTTAAACAGGTGAGTTGTGTAAAAATTCACCCTACACCCACATGTTTATTTATGCTGTGAGGCTGGGAATTTTAACATAGGGGTCTGTGGAGATTGACTAGCTTTTGGAGCCAGCCAAGTGGCCATTCGATTAACTGCACTGTTTTTGGCACTTCTGCATCAGCTTCCTTTTTCAGCACTGGAGGTTGCGGCTTGGTTCAGACAAGAGGATGCAGCATGATATTAAACCAAAACATTAGTACTGATAAAAAAAAACAATAACATCGGTGCTTATCAAAACTAAGCTTTTAATAATTTTGCCGTGTGATGAGTTATAAGAAAGTTCACAGCCTGCTGGTGCTTTATGAAAGGTTTGTACTGTCAGGTGAGCGCCTCCAGGGCCAGCCGGACATTGCCTCTCACACATTCAAAAACACCGATTGAGTGATCAAAGTCGTCCAGCAAACACAGCCAATAATTTTTTTTTCGTATTTACTCGTCCTTATCAGGGCATAATGACAAGAGATTTTGTTGTTGTCAATATTTTTTCATTTACGTTGTCATAACAGTTTAGTCATGAAATAAAAGGACGTCACCAAAAACTTTATGTCTCGTTTATGATTATGAACCTCATCATAAATTACAATTGACAATAAACACAACACAAACCACAGAAAAGGTACCAGAAGTTTAAAAAGCACAAAATGGCAAATAAAAACTAAAAATAAAACATTAAAAATAACAAATTGGCATCTAAATTGTGATTAAAAGTTCTCCCTTACATTTTGCAGTCTTTCTTTTCTCTGTTTACAAAAATCCTAAATACAATGAAAACAGTTAGATGTCTGGATAGTTTCAACTTGTTGGGTTAATTTTACTGTAGTGATCATTATGATCACAGCCACATGTCTACCTCTGTGTACCTCTCCAATAGGTGTTCAGATCAGATTAGTTGGTTCTGAGTCTACTCGGTGCTCTGGAAGGGTTGAAATCTATTACAACGATGTCTGGGGAACAGTCTGTGATGACGACTGGGACTTAAATGATGCAAAGGTGGTGTGCAGAGAGTTTGGCTGTGGTACAGCACTGAGTGCACCGGGGTCAGCCCACTTTGGTCAAGGAACCGGACATATCTGGCTTGATGATGTGGGATGTTCAGGAAGTGAAAGGTCTGTAACTCAGTGTCGGCACAGAGGATTTGGGACACACAACTGTAATCACGGTGAGGATGCTGGTGTCGTCTGCTCAGGTGAGAAGATACTTTTTTTTAAGATTTTGCTGATTCAGATGAGCTGAGGGGCCATCTGCCAAAGTTGGACCAACCTGTTTCACCAAGTCATTCTAAATCAGTCTGGCTCTATGCTGCTTTCATTTCTGCTGTTCATGCAGTTGATTCAAGTGCAGTTCCAGTGGGGGGATGCATTTTTACTAAATGAGTACTGTTAAGTGATAACATATGCATTCAGTTGTCATATGTACAAAATATATAGAATGTATAAACGCAGACATACATGCATAACAATTTGTCAACTACTGTGCCAAAGCCACCAGAGCCATTTAGAGGATATTAATCACAATAATAATAGTAATCCAAAAAAGAAATTGCATGTTTTCCATGTATGTTGCGTGTAAAATATTATATGCTATGTCTTATATACCTCATAGATCCTCTGATCAAATTAGTTGGGTCTGGGTCTACTCTGTGTGCTGGAAGAGTTGAAATCTTTCACAGCAGCAGCTGGGGAACAGTCTGTGATGACAACTGGGACTTAAATGATGCTACTGTAGTGTGCAGACAGTTGGGCTGCGGGGCTGCACTGAGAGCCCCTGTGTCAGCACATTTTGGTCAAGGAACCGGACGAATCTGGCTTGATGAAGTGGGCTGTTCAGGAAGAGAAAGAGCTTTAACTGAGTGTAAGCACGGAGGACTTGGGACACACAACTGTGGACACGGTGAGGACGCTGGTGTCATCTGTTCAGGTGAGAAAAATACTTCAATTTTTAAGATTTTGCTGATTTAACTATTTTTAGACACTCAAAGATAAAGGGCCCCAACCAAAGTTGGATTACTAAGCCGCGATGATTACGAGCGAATGTTAATAGTAAATATTCAAACAAGAACTTTGATGGCTGAAGTGGAGAAGGGTTCCATGTGAACATCAGTTGAACATGGGTCAGTCGGTCCCAGGGCCCCAGAACCTCAGGTCCTCAACCTCAAGGTTTAATGTATGCCGATTAGTATATGGTCATTTGATTAACTCAAAATAGTTTATGTTGCATCGCTACAACGCAATATAAAATAAAATAATAAGAGCCTTGTGTTACAATAAATTATCCATTACAAAAGTAACAGGCTTACAGCAAACCTGGTGTCGGGTAGTATTCCAGAAAAGAAGGGCTTGTTGGTTTCTGGGGTTCAAGGTAAAATATAATGAAGCTGTCATGTATTGTCTGCCATTAACACTGTGCATGATGGACACTTAAGAGCGATAGTGTAATGTCAGTATCCCTCCTCAAGTGAACTTTCATAATGAGGGATCGTAGCAGTGTCAATTTCTGATACTGTTTTCAATTCAAGTCTTCAGCTCCCCCTTCAGTGACACTGTCAGGCTGCCTAGAATTAAAGAAGAATTGCAGTTCCGAATTTTTTTATACGCTTGTAAAATTTATCATATTAAATTAAGTAAAAATGGCAAGAAGTTAAAATACAGAGATATCCCTCAGCTCAAAGGCAATATCAACTGCTCTAATATTGTGTTATTTCTTCAGGGAGCCTCCTAAAGCCCAGAATCTCCATGAATCCTGCTGGTGTGGTGCCCTGGGGTCATAATGTCGAGATCACTTGTTCAATCTTAGGTCAGTATTTAGATGGAACTTTCATCCTGCAGAAAACTTCAGGCTCATCCAGAAGGACCCAAACATCGAGTACCAACTCTGCCACCTTGATGATCCCTCAAGTAAACTTTGCCAGTGAAGGACTGTACCAGTGTCAGTTTCAGACACAGGCTTCAAGTCTATACTACAACTCCCCCGTAAGTGATTCGGTCCAACTCTCTGTTACTGGTAAGGAAAAAAAACGTCTCCCAAGTTTTTAAAGTTGAAGTTAAATTAAAGATATACCTCAATTCTAAGGCAATATAACGTTTTTTTCTTTTCAGTGATCCTCCCAAAGCCCAGCATCTTCATGAATCCTATTGGTGAGGTTACCTGGGGTCAGAATGTCGGCATCACTTGTTCGATCTCAACTCAGCATATAGGCGGGACATTTATCCTGCAAAAAACCTCAGGCTCGTTCAAAAAGACCCAAACATCAAGTACCAACTCTACGACCTTCAACATCCTCAAAGTCAACTTTGATGATGAGGGATTGTACCAGTGTCAGTATCAGACGAGGGATTCAGGTCGAGACTTCAGCTCCCCCTTAAGTGACTCTGTCACAGTCTTTGTTAGTGGTAAGGAAAACTTCACTTCCCAATCATTTTGTTAACTTGTATTAAATTAAGCAAGAATTACACAGAGTTAAAGATATAAAGATCAGCTCAAAGGCAATATATCTATCATTCAAACATTGTGTTATTTTTTCAGTGATCCTCCCAAAGCCCGGCATCTCTATTAATCCTGTTGGTGAGGTTACCTGGGGTCAGAACGTCAGCATCACTTGTTTAATCTCAAATCAGCATTTAAATGGAACATTCATCCTGAAGCAGACCTGGGGCTTATTCAGAAAGATCCAAACATCAAGTGCCAATTCTACTACCTTCAATATCCCTCAAGTGAACTTTGACTTTGAAGGATCATATCGCTGTCAGTACAAGACAAGAGACTCAATTCGAAACTTCAGCTCTCCCTTAAGTGACTCTGCCAGACTCTCTGTTACTGGTAAGAAAACCTACATTCCCCAATCTTGTCTTTTTTTTCAACTTATTTAACAAGTAGTTAATATAGAACATATACACCAACGTTGTGTTATTTTTTCAGTGATCCTCCCAAAGCCCGGTATTTCCATGAATCCTGTTGGTGAGGTTATCCGGGGTCAGAACGTCAGCATCAATTGTTTGATCTCAACTCAGCATTTAGGTGGATCATTCATTCTGAAGAAAACCTCAGGCTCATTCAGAGAGACCCAAACATCAAGTACCAACTCTGCTACTTTCAATATCCTCAAAGTCGACTTTTATAATGAAGGGTCGTACCGGTGTCAGTACAAGACAAGGGTTTCAGTTCGAAACTTCAGCTCCCCCTTAAGTGACTCCGTTAGACTCTCTGTTACTGGTAAGAAAAAATACATTCCCCAATTTTGAATTTTTTGTTAACTTATTTAACAAGTAGTTAATATAGAACATATACACCAACGTTGTGTTATTTTTTCAGTAATCCTTCCAAAGCCCGGCATCTCTATGAATCCTGTTGGTGAGGTTACCTGGGGTCAGAACGTCAGCATCACTTGTTTGATCTCAACTCAGCATTTAGGTGGATCATTCATTCTGAAGAAAACCTCAGGCTCATTCAGAGAGACCCAAACATCAAGTACCAACTCTGCTACTTTCAATATCCTCAAAGTCGACTTTTATAATGAAGGGTCGTACCGGTGTCAGTACAAGACAAGGGTTTCAGTTCGAAACTTCAGCTCCCCCTTAAGTGACTCCGTTAGACTTTCTGTTACTGGTAAGAAAAAATACATTCCCCAATTTTGACTTTTTTGTTAACTTATTTAACAAGTAGTTGATATAGAAGATATACAATAACGTTGTGTTATTTTTTCAGTGATCCTCCCAAAGCCCGACATCTCCATGAATCCTATTGGTGAGGTTATCCGGGGTCAGAACGTCAGTATCACTTGTTTGATCTCAACTCAGCATTTAGGTGGATCATTCATTCTGAAGAAAACCTCAGGCTCATTCAGAGAGACCCAAACATCAAGTACCAACTCTGCTACTTTCAATATCCTCAAAGTCGACTTTTATAATGAAGGGTCGTACCGGTGTCAGTACAAGACAAGGGTTTCAGTTCGAAACTTCAGCTCCCCCTTAAGTGACTCCGTTAGACTTTCTGTTACTGGTAAGAAAAAATACATTCCCCAATTTTGACTTTTTTGTTAACTTATTTAACAAGTAGTTGATATAGAAGATATACAATAACGTTGTGTTATTTTTTCAGTGATCCTCCCAAAGCCCGGCATTTCCATGAATCCTGTTGGTGAGGTTACCTGGGGTCAGAACGTCAGTATCACTTGTTTGATCTCAACTCAGCATTTAGGTGGATCATTTATTCTGAAGAAAACCTCAGGCTCATTCAGTCAGACCCAAACATCAAGTACCAACTCTGCCACCTTCAACATCCTCAAAGTCAACTTCGATGATGAAGGATTGTACCAGTGTCAGTATCAGACGAGGGTTTCAGGTCGAAACTTCAGCTCCCCCTTAAGTGACTCTGTCACACTCTATAGTACTGGTAAGAATAAATACATTTCCCAATCTTGAATTTTTTGGTTAACTTGTATTAAATCAAGCAGAAATTACAAGAAGTTAAATTAAAGATAAACACCTCACCCCATGTTGTGTTATTTTTTCAGTGATCCTCCCAAAGCCCGGCATCTCCATGAATCCTGTTGGTGAGGTTACCTGGGGTCAGAACGTCAGCATCACTTGTTTGATCTTAACTCAGCATTTAAATGGAACATTCACTCTGAAGAAAACCTCAGGCTCATTCAGTCAGACCCAAACATCAAGTACCAACTCTGCCACCTTCAACATCCTCAAAGTCAACTTTGATGATGAGGGATTGTACCAGTGTCAGTATCAGACAATGTTTTCAAGTCGAAATTTCAGCTCCCCCTTAAGTGATTTTGTCAGACTCTTTGTTATTGGTAAGAAAAAAAACTTTTCCCAACCTTGATTCTTTTGTTAGTTTCTATTAAATTCAGTAGAAAAGGCAACGTTAGAGTGTACAAAGAAAGGTGCTCACTTTCCTAAACGAAAACTAAGTGGATGGGGTATAATTACAAAGATTTCTTAGATCGCCACTGAAGGACAAGATCCCCTTTCCCAGATGACCTGACCTGCGTCCTGACAGGCAATGTCTTACTGATACTGAGCACAGGTACTGCACATTTTGAGGTTTTAGAAATTCAGAATGGTCTGGATGGGAACCATCCCTCTGCATCTGCCTCACAGACAGGAACATCCCTCTGAGCTCAAAGTGTACAACGTTTTGTGCTGCTTGAGGAAGCTCCTGATGGAAATGATGTGCTGTATGAGAACCATGGTGCAGTCTGTCTCACAAAATGAGACTGAAGATACTGTGTCACTTCCTCCTACCCAAGTTATTCAGTGGCAGCATATGGTGCCTTCATGGGTCGTCTCATTCAAGATGGTGCCTGCTTAAAATCAACTCGGTCCTTCCACTAGCAGCCTTTCTGGGACATCCACACCAAAAAACAGTGGAGTGCTTACACACTGGCACTCATTGTTACAGAGGAACCAAATGCTCCTTCAGCCTGTTGTTGTCTGCATTTCCACCACTGTCTAAAGACCCGTGAAGATCGGGCAAATTAGTTTGCGGACATGTGGGAACTCCCTGGAGCTCCAGCTAGGAGATGTGTGTGCGTGGAGGCAGTGGGTTAGCTGTCGAATGAATCCGTCTGCTCACTTGTTCTTCGACTCAGTGGGTGTGCACTGAGCTACATTTGTTAGCTCCCTGACTGTTGCTTTGTTGCCAATCAGAAATGTTTAGCGCTCCAGGTCCCACCCCAAAAGTTCCTGTACTTTCGAATGTACTCCCACCCAGCAAAAATAATCCCAGCAAGTTTACCGAGAGTGATCAAATGTACCTGTATGATATCTGATTCATTGTTCTTGGCTCGGACAGAGTTTTGTGTTTTTGCACTCTTTGCAACTACATACTGTACCATTTAAGTTCCTTTTGTCTCCCGAAAACCAGATATTTTTACTTTAAACTTTAGATTCAAAGTTTACAAAACATTTAATCGTATGATTTTTTTTTTCTTTAGCATATAGCTTAACTATGTGGTCAAAATCCATCTTAATATCATCTAGTCTACATTGTCTTTATGTTGTTCCTTCTTTACCCAGTGGAACTGCAGCAGCCCAGCATCTCCCTGACATCTCCCAACAGAGGGCTGGTCTGGAGTCCTGAAGGTGCAGAGGTCACCAGGGGCTACAGCTTGGTTATCACCTGCTCCATTTCCTCCCACTATCCCGGAGGTGTTTTCCTTCTTATCTTCTCTGGCTCCACCATCACCGAAACCAAGCCGGCCGTCAACGGCTCAGCCTCCTTTACCATCCCTGCAGCTGAGTATGAACATCAGGGAAACTACAGCTGTGTGTATGAAGTCACACTGTCCTCAAGGACATTCACTTCTACTACAACAGCAATGATGAGGGCCACCATTAAATGTAAGTACAGCTATAATTTATTAAATTGTTTTAAAGGAAGCAATACAAATTACAGAGCAGATGTACAATAAGACCTAGCCATACATGCAAAGAATATCTGAATATTATGGAAGTAACCTGTACAACTACATTCAAACAAGCTTTATTTTGATGGCCTCACCATTAAAGCTGGAGTGCAGAACTTTTGTCTCCCCCTTCTGGCAGAGAGAGTACTTACATAAACACAGTTGACGCATGCTTATGACGTATTGGAGCAGTTTGACTAGGAGTCGTGGTGCAGAAATAATATTTGCAGTTATATAGCAGTCAACCTTACAATGGACCCATGTCTTTCAATACATGGCCTCTTAACAATCACTAACAACCAGGTATTTCAAAAGGCACCTGCAGACAAGAAACACAAAACAAACAAGAATTTGAAGTCCCAACTGTGAAGGAATTTTCCTTCTTGTATGTTAAACTTCCCTCTTGTAGGTTAAAGGTAACTTAAGACAGTGCTTCACAGGTCAGGTCAACTGCCTGTCTCTGTTCGCCTGTCTCATTCTGTGTGCCAGACAAGGCCGAGTTGGCTCTGGCATCTGGTAAACCAAGGTCTGCTAGATATCTTCTGTTTTCAGTGTTAGACACAACAGGCTGGTGCCTGGTTGTTGACGCTGGATAAGAGAGACTGTAGAGAGGCTATGCTGTTGTTAGGACAGCAATGGTTGATGTCTTTCCTTGTTTGGATCTGATATCCAATAGAGTCATCACACATGACAGACTGAGTTAGGAATAACCCTATTTGGGTATAGCGGAACTTATCAGTTCTGGGGAGGTTAAATACTGAGCTTCAGGACACCATCTTCAGATTTGGGTAGCAGTACGCTGTGATTCACATGTGGTGTTTCCCTTTTCTCCTCGATCGAGCTTCAGTGAGTATTCCTGTGTAAGACATCCCGGTCTCCTGAAACTTCTTGTTAGAGTGAACCAGCTCTAAGATTTCCCTCACACCCACAGTTTATTATACAGTCAGTGCTCAATATAAAACACACAGTTCCACTACCAATGAATGAGACCTTATCTCAACAAAAAAATCCTACTCGGTGTACCAGGAAGAACAATACTTCAGACTTCAGACTCCTATGACAAAAATACTTGATCTACATGCAGTAGATATATTTGCCGTTAGATGTATTTGGTGGTATGCTCTGTTCTGGGAGAGCAGCAGCAAGAACCCCCAGTAGGGTACAGAACAGAGCAGGCATCAATGAAAACAGAAATTACTTTGATAAGTCAGACTCAGCATGAAGGGAGGAGGTGGGGTGGAGGTGGGTTGTGAAGTCAAGTCAAGTCAAGTCAATTTTATTTGTATAGCGCCAAATCATAACAAAAGTTATCTCAAGACGCTTTCACATAGAGTAGGTCTAGACCATACTCTTTAAAATATTATTTACAGAGACCCAACAGTTCCCACCATGAGCAGCGCTTGGCGACAGTGGCGAGGAAAAACTCCCTTTTAACAGGTAGAAACCTCGAGCAGAACCAGGCTCTGGGTGGGCGGCCATCTGCATCGACCGAGTTGGGTTGAAAGGGGAGGAGAAAGGGGGAGAGGGGAGACAGAACAGGAGGAGAGACAACAAATCAAACTAATAATAATAACAACTGCAGCAGTGAGTGTGGAGCAGGAACATGGGGGCAGTAGATGGCCGGCAATCAAAGCACAAAAACTACCAGGAAGAAGAATTGGTAACCTGTATTAGTGGGATAGGAATGCGTACAGATAGAGAGGGAGAGGAGGAGAGAGAAGCTCAGTGCGTCATAGGAAATCCAGTCTAAGCCTATAACAGCAGAACTAAGGGATGGTTCAGGACTCAACTGAGCCAGCCCTAACTATAAGCTTTATCAAAAAGGAAGGTTTTTAGCATACTCTTAAACGAAGAGAGGGCGTCTGCCTAACCCAAATTGGGAGCTGATTCCACAGAAGAGGAGCTTGATAACTAAAGGCTCTGGCTCCAATTCTACTTTTAGAGATTTAAGGTACCACAAGTAACCCTGCATTCTGTGAGCGTAGTGCTCTAGTGGGGTAATACCGTACTATCAGCTCTTTAAGATATGATGGTGCCTGACCAATAAAAGCTTTGTAAGTGAGGAGGAGGATTTTAAATTCTATTCTAGATTTCACAGGGAGCCAGTGCAGAGAAGCTAATATCGGAGAAATAGGTTCCCTTTTGCTAGTTCCTGTCAGTACACGTGCAGCCGCATTCTGGATCAGCTGGAGAGTCTTTAGAGACTTATCGGGGCAGCCCGATAATATGGAATTACAATAATCCAACCTAGAAGTAACAAATGCATGAACTAGTTTTTCTGCATCTTTTTGAGACAGGATATGCCTGATTTTTATAATGTTACGTAAGTGGAAGAAGGCAGTCCTTGAAGTCTGTTTTATATGGGTATTAAAGGACATGTCCTGATCAAAGATTACTCCTAGACTCCTTACAGCGGTGCTAGAGGCCAGGGCAATGCCATCTAGAGTAACTATATCTATACATAGTGCGTCTCGCAGGTGTTTAGGACCCAGAACAATAAGTATGTCCTTAATACATGCCTGAAGCTTGGCTAACTTACCGGTTTCATCTGGCTTTATCGATAAGTATAATTGAGTATCATCTGCATAGCAGTGAAAGTTTATGGAGTGTTTCCTAATAATATTGCCTAAAGGAAGCATATACAAGGTAAATAAAAGTGGTCCAAGCACCGAACCTTGTGGAACTCTGTGACTAACTTCCGTGTGCACGGAGGATTCATCATTTACATGGACAAACTGAAATCTGATAAATACAACTGAAACCAGCTTAGTGCGGGTCCTTTGACGCCAATCAAATGCTCCAGTCTCTGTAATTAAACCTCTTCTTAAAAAGCCTACGCTTGATCCAGGGGTTTTAGCCAATTATAGACCTATATCTAACCTTCCCTTTCTCTCCAAAATCCTTGAGAAAGTGGTCGTTAATCAGTTATGTGACTTTCTAAACAGCAATAGTTTATTTGAGGATTTTCAGTCAGGATTTAGGGAATTTCATAGCACAGAGACAGCACTAGTGAGAGTGACAAACGACCTTTTGATTGCGTCAGGTAAAGGATTTGTCTCTGTACTTGTTCTGTTAGATCTTAGTGCCGCTTTCGATACCATTGACCACTGTATCCTATTACAGAGACTGGAGCATTTGATTGGCGTCAAAGGACCCGCACTAAGCTGGTTTCAGTCGTATTTATAAGATAGATTTCAGTTTGTCCATGTAAATGATGAATCCTCCGTGCACACGGAAGTTAGTCATGGAGTTCCACAAGGTTCAGTGCTCGGACCACTTTTATTTACCTTGTATATGCTTCCTTTAGGCAATATTATCAGGAAACACTCCATAAACTTTCACTGCTATGCAGATGATACTCAGTTATACTTATCGATAATGCCAGATGAAACCGGTAAGTTAGCCAAGCTTCAGGCATGTATTAAGGACATAAAAGACTGGATGACCTGCAATTTCTTGCTGTTAAACTCAGACAAAACTGAAGTTATTGTTCTGGGTCCTAAACACCTGCGAGACACACTATGTATAGATATAGTTACTCTAGATGGCATTGCCCTGGCCTCTAGCACCGCTGTAAGGAGTCTAGGAGTAATCTTTGATCAGGACATGTCCTTTAATACCCATATAAAACAGACTTCAAGGACTGCCTTCTTCCACTTACGTAACATTATAAAAATCAGGCATATCCTGTCTCAAAAAGATGCAGAAAAACTAGTTCATGCATTTGTTACTTCTAGGTTAGATTACTGTAATTCCTTATTATCGGGTTGCCCCGATAAGTCTCTAAAGACTCTCCAGCTGATCCAGAATGCGGCTGCACGTGTACTGACAGGAACTAGCAAAAGAGAACATATTTCTCCGATATTAGCTTCTCTGCACTGGCTCCCTGTGACATCTAGAATAGAATTTAAAATCCTCCTCCTCACTTACAAAGCTCTTATTGGTCAGGCACCATCATATCTTAAAGAGCTGATAATACCATATTACCCCACTAGAACACTACGCTCACAGAATGCAGGGTTACTTGTGGTACCTAAAGTCTCTAAAAGTAGAATGGGAGCCAGAGCCTTTAGCCTTTAGTTATCAAGCTCCTCTTCTGTGGAATCAGCTCCCAATTTGGGTTCGGGAGGCAGACACCCTCTCTTCGTTTAAGAGTATGCTAAAAACGTTCCTTTTTGATAAAGCTTATAGTTGGGCTGGCTCAGGTGAGTCCTGAACCATCCCTTAGTTATGCTGTTATAGGCTTAGACTGCCAGGGGACTTCCTATGATGCACTGAGCTTCTCTCTCCTCCTCTCCCTCTCTATCTGTACACATTCCTATCCCACTAATACAGGTTACCAACTCCATTTCTTCCTGGTAGTCCTTGTGCTTTCTGTGCTTTTTCACCTTCTCACTTTCTGCAGGTATTTCCGCCCCTGGAGCTGTAGATTCTGGATCTGTGATTGCCGGCCGTCTACTGCCCCCATGTTCCTGCTCCACACTCACTGCTGCAGTTGTTATTATTATTAGTCTGATTTGTTGTCTCTCCTCCTGTTCTGTCTCCCCTCTCCCCCTCTCTCCTCCCTTTTCAACCCAACTCGGTCGATGCAGATGGCCGCCCACCCAGAGCCTGGTTCTGCTCGAGGTTTCTACCTGTTAAAAGGGAGTTTTTCCTCGCCACTGTCGCTAAGCGCTTGCTCATGGTGGGAACTGTTGGGTCTCTGTAAATAATATTTTAAAGAGTATGGTCTAGACCTACTCTATGTGAAAGCGTCTTGAGATAACTTTTGTTATGATTTGGCACTATACAAATAAAATTGACTTGAAATAGGATATAATGGTATCGAAAGCGGCACTAAGATCTAACAGAACAAGTACAGAGACAAATCCTTTGTCTGACGCAATCAAAAGGTCATTTGTCACTTTCACCAGTGCTGTGTCTGTGCTATGATACTCCCTAAATCCTGACTGAAAATCCCCAAATAAACTATTGCTGTTTAGAAAGTCACATAACTGATTAACGACCACTTTCTCAAGGATTTTCAAGAGAAAGGGAAGGTTAGATATAGGTCTATAATTGGCTAAAACCCCTGGATCAAGCGTAGGCTTTTTAAGAAGAGGTTTAATTACAGCTACTTTGAATGACTCTGGTACATAGCTTGTTAATAAAGACAGATTGATCATGTCTAGTAAAGAAGTGCTTACTAAGGGTAAAACTTCTTTAAGCAGCCTAGTTGGGATGGGGTCTAAGAGGCAGGTTGTTGGTTTAGACCAAAAAAATCATTAGTTAGTTGTTAGTTGGTAAAGGTGTGACACCGGTGGTTTAGCGGACCAATGAACGGACGCTGAAGATTCACAGGCACAGGATTTATTTCAGAATAGGGGAAGGTGGGACAAAAGAGCAGGGGACCAATTTGCTGGGGAAGCGGGGACTCGAGGCAGATGACGAAGGGAAGAGGGTCCAGGAGGGGAGCGGGTCCAGAGCAGCTGGGCAACGCAGGGCAGGAGGTCTGAGGATTCAGGAGGAGAGGGTCAAAACAGGCCAGGAAACACGGAGAAGCAAGGGAAGCAAAAAAACACTGGGGAGTCACAAAAAATCTTGAAGGAAGCAAAAGAGGAGCCAGATAAGTTACCGCATGAGAAACTGTTAAGATCTGGCGATGAGTGAATGAAGAGCCGGTGTATTTGAGCTGGAGGTTGATGAATGATGAGCTTCAGGTGTGCCCTGCAGAAGCTGCCAGAGTCTGGGACCCGCCCCTAAGAGGGAGGAGAAACACACAAGGAGGGGAGGAGAGTAACAACAGGGGCAGCACAGACACAGATGTAACAAAAGGTCTATTGGAGAAAAACAGTCTAAATATAAATCTGGTTCTACAGCTGCTTCTGAAGTTCCTGAAGTTCCTGTACTCGAAGATATATCTGAACTGGCTAAGAGCAGAAGATGATGAATTTTTTCTCTAATAGTTATAATTTTATCATCAAAAAAGTTCATAAAGTTATTACTACTGAGAGCTCTGGGAATGCATGGCTCAACAGAGCTCTGACTCTGTGTCGGCCTGGCTACAGTGCTAAAAAAGAAACCTAGGGTTGTGAAGCGGCTTGCGGAGGAAGCAGCAGGCTGAAACAGCTTAAATAGGGTACCCTGTATGAGATCACAAATAGATGCGTAGAAGGGAATCAGCTGATCCATCAGCTGATGTGGCTCCTGGATTGCAATGGTCAACTGATGTAACTGGGATATTGAGCTGAGCTTGAATCCGTGGCCTGCCTGAACTAACAGGATGCTCAATTCGTAGTTTGGCCAGTGCACTTCTGTCGGCTCCAGGGATTTTCTTTTTCTTTTTTTTTTACTAATCCTTCCACTGAACCACAAGTTTGTTTTTTAACTTGAGCATTCAAAACTGTTCTTGGACGCTTCTTAGTTTGTTTTCGCCATAGGCTCTGCCAGACTCCTAAAAAAAAAAAAAAGGCTGAATTGCAGGAAAAAAGAACGGAGCATAGGAAGTATCATGGAGCAAAAAATATGAACTTACTTCTGTGCCTTATCCGATTATATAATTTTGTGCACACAGATTTCTTAATTTGTGCACTTGGTTATATGCGCTTTAAACTTTATTTTGGATTTTGCCTTTTTATTCTAAAGGGCATCAGACACAGGCTGTCTTTGACGACATTTGTGAAGCACTGAACTGGATGATATAAGCAGTTTCAACAGAGTCTTTATGGCGAAATTATCCTGGAAAAAGCCTCAGTAACAATAAGACAATGTTGTGTTTAACAGGTAAATTCCCAAGTATAGCCTAATATTTATGTCCAAGATCAAAATCGTATTATATCCAATGCAAGACAGATGATCTTGAATCAAGAGCACAAATTATCCAGTAAAAAGCCGGAATAACTACAACATGCACACATTTTTGTTTGTCTTTCTACATTGACACTGCCTGGGCTCAGGCATGTTTCGAGAATAAACTGAAAAAACTGAAGTGTTTTTCTCTCTTAGTGCCTTTGTTGCTGCTGGTCTCCTCAGTCTTTGCCACCCTGCTTCTGCTCCTGATGGTCTTGGTGGTGGTCTGTCTGGCCTACAGGAAAAGACAACAAGCCAGGCGGGATGGAGCCGTTGTCCAAACTCAATGTGTGTTCACCAGGACACAGTGCATTACATGAAATGAGAAATGTGATCATTGTTCTCTTCATTTATGTCACACTTTGATCTACATGATAGTGTTTCAAATTGTGTAAGAAATTGTGTGATAGTCACAGAAATGATTTTTAATATTCAGGATACCTTTGGTTCTGATGCTTGTGTTGCAGTGACTCTCATGGACAATTGCGCAGTCGATGAAGAGGAGGAGGAGGAGAAGGAGGAGGAGAAGGAAGAGAAAAAGAAGGAGGGAAAGGAGGAGGAGAGGAAGGAGAAAGTGGAGGAGGAGGAAGAAGAGGTTTAAACAGTGCTATGTACACTGAAGCACGCCAGAAAGAGGCAGGAGCAAGCAGAAAGTGTGAAGAAAGAGGCGTGTGATGATGACCATGATTATTAGAAGAATGAAGAAGATAATGATTTTGAAGATGATTATGTCATCGAGGAAGAGCATGCAGGTTATGCTGATGAAAAAAAGTAGCCAAGCCCTTTATCAAAACATTTAGGTTTTCACTGGCCAATAATGTGAATAGTTACCATAGATAAAGGACAGCTGATTGACCGACTCTAAATCATTTTGAAAAGTTTATGAACTGAATGTTCATCATGATTTCTTATCATAAAATGATGTTGTGTATTTAATTATATTGTTTTTGGTGACTCCTCTTTTAACTGTACTTTCAGCATGTGGAGTTTCCTGGGTCTGATGATAAGGGCTATTACTGTTCTCTGATTATAAGTAAGTAACCTTAGCCCCATGGACACAACACTGATTTCCATTTCTATGCAGATGATACTCAGCTGTATTTTCCTTTTAACCCTTTACATAGCAACTTGGCTATGGTTGCTTCGCTAATGCTGCAAACCTCTTTCAAATTAAACAGGTTCAACTCAGAGGGCACTGTTATTGGCACATGCATCATCATTTGTACCAAAATCTGGGGATTATTCTTTATATGTTTGGCATATCCAACCACCTGGTGTCTTGAATGGTTTGCTATGGCATCTTAGTAGAGCTGATTGTGTATCCTCCAACACCATCTTCCATTTCCCTACTCCATACTTGTCTAACAAAGCAATAGCTCTATATGACTTTGTTTTTACAGTTAACAGTTTTTAAAAAAAGCTCTTGGAGTCTGTGGAGTGTGTCGAGTGTCTTATTGTATCAATTAATGCAGGGGAGGGGTAGCGGAATTAATGTAAATATTGAACTAACAAGATTTAACCTGGGATGATATAAAATGTCTGGGATGATTGCTGCAAATCCACCATTGTATTCCAAAATAATAAATAATCAGAGCAAATGGAACATGCCTGTATCTTTGTAAAGCAACACACAGCAAACAGGAAGGGAATCACAGTAGAGATTCGAAATTATGTTATTTGGACATGTAACTGTTTCTGTGTCAAGCCAGTATGGAAATGGTCTTTAAAAAAAAAGAACAAAAATAATATTATTGGTCATTAATGTTGGGGACCAAAGAGGGTCTAATTTGTGACATTGCAGATATCTTTATATCTCTCCTCTAATAAAGTTTGATACCAAAACATGATGCTTTCCCCAACAATAAGCAGGGCAGGGATCATACTATAACTTACGCATATGCCTGTGTCCGTATTGGTCAAAATCTAAGATGGCAGCTTCCATTTCTTACATTTATTTTACTTGGTTTTAGCTAGTAGTGGTCAAAATGTTAGGGACTAAGACTTCAGCTCCCTTATAAAGACAAAAAAATATAATGTGCATATTATGCCACCAGCATATTTCTTGCCTCTATACTGAACACACATAAACAACAGTTCATCAAGTATTGTCTCTTTATTTTATTTTGTAGCAATGCTAGTGCCATGGCTCTAGGGTTGCAATGTTGGTCTGTCAGTCGGTCTACCACTTGAGTCCAGACTGAAATATATCAACAACTATGGCATTTAACTTTGTACAGACATCCATGGTGACCAGAACTGAAGTCCTACTGACTTTGGAGATCCCTGTCGTTCAGTGTGATATCTTGATTTAACTATTTGGTGAAATTTGCTACGGATATTTAAATCCGCCTGGAGACACATTTGAATGAGTTTGGTGATCCTTTGACATTTCCTCTAGTGCCACCAGGAGCTTAAATGCTTATTCTGTGAAATATCTCAACATCTAATGGGTGGATTTGCTCCAAATTATGTACAGACATTAATGATGCCCAGAGTGTTCTAATGACTTTGGTGTTACCCTGATTTTTCCTTTAGCAACACCATGGGGTTGATTTATAAAATATGGTTTGCGGGTAACACATTTAAATATAATGAAATGGAACAAATTAATACATTTTCATGAGTGTTGTAACTTATGTATCCTGTATCCGTATTGGTCAGAATCTATGATGGCAGCTATCATTCCTCTTATTATATATTCCTTACATTTATTACACATGGTTTAACGAGTTGCAGTATTTGTTTTTATGAAACTAATGCTTCAAATGGCTTGCTGTAATGTGAAAGAGTTGCTTGTACCATCAGTCCCATATAGATGAGTTTAACATGTTGCATCCCAGTCAGTCACCTACAGTTGAATCCATCTTGTCTTGCATGGCCCCATCTTAGTGTTACAGTCTCAAACAGCATCTTATTAGCCATATTATGGATGTAATAATTTACAGAATACGGTTAAAGTTTGATTTGACACGGCGCAGCCCAGAAAACTCTATTTCTCTCATTAGTCTTTCATTTTCTTCCAGTTTCAGAAGTATGAACACACACACCCATTCACACATTTATACACATGTAGGTGTGTGTCTCATCACCTTCCCCTTTTCTGATAGTGTGCCCATCTTCCATTTGTAAAATGTTTTTCTTTTTCTTAAATTTGAGTTATATTTTGCTGAGCTTTGTGTCAATATATACATACCTCAGATACACTTTTAACATTTGAATATGTGTTGGTTTCAGTCATCATTTACATCATAACCTTTTATTAACTTTTATTACCCACATGTAGGAGAGCAGCAACAAGTGGCTTTGTGGCTTAAAAAAAAAACTGTTACAAATACAGAGGTTGGGTTGTGAAATGTTATTGTGCAAATTTCCCACAACTTTTTGCAGTATATGTATCAGTATACAGTAAGTGTTTGTGTGTGAGAGAGCCTGCCACTGTGAACACAAGTACAAAAGCCTTGACACTTCTCTGAGTCACCTGTATTGAGCAAGATGTTGACACTTCTACTTAAACTCATTTCAGGTGAGTAAAATATGAGCTGTGCGTGTGGGAGAAGTCAACATGCTGCAGCTCAAACAAAGACATGCAGCAATGTATAGTTTATTTTGTGTTTTCATGCGAAAGGAAACAGGTTTTCCGTTATGTATTTTAATGATGAACGATCGACTTTTGAATGACAATTACTTTTTTTACAAGAAATTCATATTTTAAGATGTAGTTAAATATATTTTTGTGATACGACTGTTCATTTTAGAAATATAGTTTCAGTATTTCACACACTGTCATATGGCTAATAGGAAATGAAATATCTTCTTGTCATCATTTCATACAAATTTCTTTGTAATTCAATCTGAAATAATTTTTTGGGCCATGGCTAAAATGTTAAATTATTTCTTTACAATAAAGTATCATATGTGTTTGTAATGGCAAACATGCCAAAAAACCGGACAAATCTGGCTTGATGATGTGGACTGTTCAAGGAGTGTTGTTAATATGCATTGATACAATACATAAATAAAATAATAAGTTTATTTCGACCATGTCTTTATCTTCTCTAATACTTTCTTTGACATAGAAGAACATAGTTCTTCTATTATAATGCCTCACTGTGTTTCAGTAGCTTTGCCACCTGCACCTACTCCTTAAATCCCCACACATTCCACTGTCTGGCAATTATTTTCTCATGTGAGAATCCAACAAGTAATTATATTCTTTGTTCACAGAACTATGTACCTCAACTTCATTCAAGACACTCACAACAACCTATATATTTTTATTATCATGGTGGATAAATACTAAACACATCTGATCATTTCAGCAATCAGAAATGTCCCCTGACTATGGGAAGGTGATGTTGGGCTCTAACCCTGCCTTTGTGCCTAAGGCTAGTGAGTCTTCTTATAGCTGCCCCACACCGGAGCTGTCTGCCTTTCACTGCTACTGCTTAAAGACAGGGGTGATTAGTAACATGCCACAGCTGTGCCAGTTAACCTCACCCTTGCAGTGTTCCCTGAACCACTCCCACATCTCTCCCCTGCAGCAGAGCACAGACCAGCCCCACTACCACACCCTGGTAACCAGAAGTTTCCTCCTGCAGGGTGTAGGCAGTCTGTGTTTCTGCATACCCTTGTCCTCAGTATGTGAATTTTTGCACAAGTGTAATTTGGGTGCTTAATGGATAATGAATCTCAGTGTTCTGTGACTTCTTCTTGTGTGTTCACTGATTGCCTGTCCTTTGAAATGTATTGTCACCAAATCTTCTGCTAATTGTTGACAGAGCACAGAGTCTGAGCTGTACAGTTTGTACTCTATGAATCCTGTGAAACAGAGTCTTAAAAGCTTACTTCATATCTCTACGTAAAGCCACTTTGGTATAAGATCAGTGTTTATTTGTAATGTTCTGATCCTAAACTTTCCCCCCCATTAGGGACAACCTCTGTCTTGGGGAGGACATTCTGTTATTCATGGGTGATGACATAAACTTATCTTTGTCACAAACTGTAGATGGTTGCTGTGGGCCTGGCAAGCCCAAGGTCGGGGCTTTGGTGAGGGCTTGTTTGAGTTTAACAAAAAATTCCATCTTCTTTAGCAAGTTTTTCGGTCAAAGTCCATAAGATTATATCTAATAACTTCTTTCCGTCATGGGAAATTATGTGCCTGGCAGGCCCGCTTCCTCTCTCAACACAAAATTCGTCCCTAAAAGGTAAAAGTAAAACAAAATTGGAAATCCACATGTCCTGGTATACTGAAAAATGCATTTGCTGGGCCTTTATAAGAAAAGTATTTATTATTAGGTACCTGTGACAGAATTGTATGAGGATCTGGAACCACCGGTGCTCTGGCATGCACTGTATCATTCACTGCTTTAGATCTTGGACACTCTCCAAGCTGTAGGTTGATTTTCCTGTTGAGCCTTTTTTTTTTTTTACTGGGAAGATAGGTGTACAAACATGGAGAATATGGGCATGGCACAATAACTCCCTTTTCTGTGATTCAAACACTGATCTTATTCCTATAATTCCTTCTGGTTCAGGGGATATTGGGTCTTGCATGGTCTGTAATCGGATTTTGGCGTGCTGTGTTTAAAAAAATATATATATTTTTTTATATCAGACCAACACTGTACTTATATTGCGCTCACAATTCTGCAGGACCATCAGCCACTCATGCCACTGAAGCAGTCAGTGATGCCATGTTGTAATAAAATAATTCTGTCTTCTTCATGAGAGTAAATGTAATGCATGTACTCCCAATGAATGATTTACTGTACACCTTTGAAGAGGGTGTGACACTCCTTCTCCCTCCTCTGTGGCTTTTTTCCAGTCTTGAACGTTAGTACAGTGAGTCACCCATGGACCCACATTCTTCCTTTCTTTTATGTGTGTGTATTGTTCAACACATGTGTGGATCAGTGTGCTGTTTGAGAAACCTTTCAATGTCATCTGTCCTCTGTATAAAAAATAATAAAAGAACGAGCACCAGTCAACAAGCAAGCTCTTTATCCTCTTTGAACTAGTGTTTCTCAAAGTGTTCATCTCCGGAGTGTCATCAGACCTCAAATCCCATGTGTACTGTAGGAGGAGTTGGATGAAAAGACACATCCTGAATAAACAAAACATGCTCTCTACACGTCTTATTTGCAAACCTTTACCATTAAATTTATAGGACAGCAGCTGGAGAAAAACAAGAAAGAATGTTTTCTTTCCAATTATGCTGTTTCCAAATCAATAGCTAAAAGAGGTGTAGGAAATTTTCCTCGTACCTCCTGATCCTTTAGTGTCTCCTGTCCTGAAGCTCTTTTCAAGTCACTTAATTTCAAAACAGAATGAGTTGCATCAGAGTCAACTTAAAAACTCTTTTCTTGCTACTCACAATTTAGTTAAGGGTTACTCTTCTGGGGAATTATTTTCTGTGCCATTTGCATTTCTGATGCTTCATCATTATGTGTGTGGCTGTGTTTTCTTTTGTGTGTGTCTGTGTGTTTTGCTCACCCTCCCTTTGCATCTCTCCTGGTTGTCAGAAGCCATCCCTCCCTCCGCAGTGATTTCGGCCTCCTCCTCTCGAGTTGTTCACAGTCACCCTGTCCTCCGGGCGGGGCTGCCACTCCTCTCTGTCCTGTTCAGACCCAGGTCTTTACAGTCTCTTGCCCATCCCTATCTTCTCTCAAAGTAAGTTGTCATTCCGGTTACCAGGGCGGCTGCTGCCACTGTTTAGGCCTTGCCTTCATCCTAATTCCAGGGTGTGTCTGCAGCTGGTCAGTCACTTGAAATCACCCCATTTCAGTCCCGATTTGGTGACCAGCAGTGTCTTGATTGTGGGACGGTTTTGCTGTATCAGTTCCTGTTTCTGCACACCGAACTCAGGCGCCCAGTTGCGAAGGAGGGTGCTGGTTTTCTTGACAACTTAGCACATTGTTTAGCTTCATCCCTTATATCTATTGCCCTGGATGGTCATGACTCTGCTGTTTCCTATCTCTAGTGATCCCTTCTTTATCCCACACATAAAACACTCTCCAGCCTACTTTCCTCTTGCCCTTTGTATACCTCTCAACAATGCCTCTGTTTCCCATGCACCAAAGCTTTCCATCCTTTTCTTTTCTCTATTTGGTGTCAGCACTTTCTTTTTTTCTCAACACTTTCTTTCTCTTTTTTTGTTTCAACACTTTCTTTCTCTTTTTTTGTTTCAACACTCTCTTTCTCTTTTTGTTTGAACGCTTTCATTTTCCTTTTTTTATTCCAACTCTTTCTCTTTCCTTTTCAATTTATCTATCTGTATGAGACTAAAGTTGCCTTTTGCTGGAAACCCATATTTTTCCCATAATTTAAACTGTGCACATGTAAAAGGAAGAAACTGTCTCAACAAGAAGGGTAGAAGTCTCTGTCTTCGCTATGCAGAGACTGTGAGTCTGTAAAGGCGGGGGAGTAGAGAGCTGCCCTGCTGCTCAGAGCGAGGAGTAGAAATACAAGGACCTTAACAGGATAGGTGCAATATCTAAAAGTTAATGTGGAGTTATTATTATAATGCAAAATACAAAACATATTTAATGTGATTATTTCATGTCAGTATACAAACACCACCTATCAGCATGTCCAATCTGCATGTTCATCACATATTATCTTTGCACAGCCTTCATATTTTTTGCAGTTCTTCAGAGGACCATGGTAACAATATCCCTCCCACATTATTGCTTTAACTGGTCCAAATAGTTTTTCAGTCCAACTGATATTTTAACTAACCCAGACAGTTTTTAATTTGATTTATGTGTCCAACAGCATTAATAAGCTCATCAGTCCTTTAGCAAGTATTGAAGCTACTTAGAGGAGTTTCAGGAGCGGGACCACACCTCAACTGCGCCAATTCCAGCACTACTATAAATATCCACGTAACTTTCTCCCTCCCCTTTCGCTCTCGCATTCTGCGCCCCTCCCACCCACCCTGTTTCTCCCTGCTTCTCTCTCCCTGTCCCCTTCTCCTACTCTCTCCTCTCCGTAGGGTCCTAAGGGGGTTCGTCGTGCCCGGGTGCCACGGCGGATTCCTAATCTAAGCTCCCCACAACACAACCGTAACTGAAAGTTCCAAGCGAGCCGATCCTTGCACTCAAACATTTCTCATCATTATCTTCAAATAAATCTTTAAACAAACCTGTTGACAGTGTGGTCCTTGCAAGTGAAATACACATTAGGCCTATATTATCAAATATTGTGTCCTCACATTTTAAGTTATTTTGTCCCTCAGGATGCCGTGTCGAGAAATCTGTGATACACGCCTGATTCAGGCAACCCCCTCTTATCCCCTCAGGTCGGTTACGACTTCTCTTGGGGAGAGACTTAGGCTCTGCGACCCAGTCTCCGGCCGTGCACGGTTTACCTGTCGGCGTGTTTCAGGGAATCCTCGAATCAGACATCTCAGACAAGCCTCCAAATTGTCGTGGAAACTGAAATCTCAGTTCTTGTCTAGTGCAGATGACAGTTGGTAATTAAATACAGAATGGCAATTGGGTAATATTGGTATCCCTCAAGTGAACTTTCATAACGAGGGATCGTACCAGTTTCAATTTCTGATAAGGTTTTAATCTCAAGACTTCAGCTCCCCCTTAAGAAACATTTTCAGACTGTCTAGAATTACAGAAGAATTACAGTTCCTGATTTTTTTTGACTGTAGAAATTATAGAAATTATCATACAAAGTTAAGTAAAAATGGCGAAAAGTTTGAGTACAGAGTTACTCCTCGGCTCAAAGGCACATGTACTGCTCTAATACTGTGGTATTTTTTTCAGTTATCATCCCAAAGCCCAGCATCTCGATGAATCCTGCTGGCGAAGTTACCTGGGGTCAGAACATCAGCATCAAATGTTCGATCTCAACTCAGCGTTTAGATGGCACATTCATCCTGCAGCAGACTTCAGGCTCATTCAGAAAGATCCAAACATCAAGTACTAACTCTGCCACCTTCACTATCCCTCAAGTGACCATTGAAAATGAAGGATCGTACCAGTGTCAGTTTCAGACAAGGGTTTCAACTCAAAACTTCAGCTCCCCCTTAAGTGACTCTTCCAGACTCTCTGTTACTGGTAAGAAAATATAAATTTCCCAATCTTGATTTATTTTTTTTATTTGCATTACAAGAAGTTAAATTAAAGATATACACCTCAGCTCAAAGCCAATATATCTATCACTTTCAAGTTGTGTTATTTTTTCAGTGATCCTTCCAAAGCCCGGCATCTCTGTGAATCCTGTTGGTGAGGTTACCTGGGGTCAGAACGTCAGCATCACTTGTTCGATCTCAACTCATCATTTAAATGGAACATTCATCCTGAAGAAAATCTCAGGTTCATTCAGTCAGACCCAAACATCAAGTACCAACTCTGCCACCTTCAGCATCCTCAAAGTCAACTTTGATGATGAGGGATTGTACCAGTGTCAGTATCAGACGAGGGTTTCAGGTCGAAACTTCAGCTCCCCCTTAAGTGACTCTGTCACACTCTATAGTACTGGTAAGAATAAATATATTTCCCAATCTTGATATTTTTGTTGACTTGTGTTAAATTGAGCAGAAATTATAAGACAAGAACAATATATATTTATCACTCAAATGCTGTGTTATTTTTTCAGTGATCCTCCCAAAGCCCGGCATCTCTATGAATCCTGTTGGTGAGGTTACCTGGGGTCAAAACATCAGCATCACTTGTTCGATCTCAACTCAGCATTTAGGTGGAACATTCATTCTGAACCAGACCTTGGGCTCATTCAGAAACATCCAAACGTCAAGTGCCAACTCTGCCACCTTCACTATCCCTCAAGTGAACTTTGACAATGAAGGACTGTACCAGTGTCAGTATGAGACAAGGGTTTCAATTCGAAACTTCAGCTCTCCCTTAAGTGACTCTTCCAGACTCTCTGTTACTGGTAAGAAAATATAAATTTCCCAATCTTGATTTATTTTTTTTATTTGCATTACAAGAAGTTAAATTAAAGATATACACCTCAGCTCAAGGGCAATATATATATATATCACTTTCAAGTTGTGTTATTTTTTCAGTGATCCTCCCAAAGCCCAGCATCTCTATGAATCCTGTTGGTGAGGTTACCTGGGGTCAGAACGTCAGCATCACTTGTTCGATCTCAACTCAGCATTTAAATGGAACATTCATCCTGAAGAAAACCTCAGGCTCATTTATTCAGACCCAAACATCAAGTACCAACTCTGTCACCTTCAGCATCCTCAAAGTCAACTTTGATGATGAGGGATTGTACCAGTGTCAGTATCAGACGAGGGTTTCAACTCGAAACTTCAGCTCCCCCTTAAGTGACTCTTCCAGACTCTCTGTTACTGGTAAGAAAACATAAATTTCCCAATCTTGTTTTTTTTTTTTAAACTTGCATTACAAGAAGTTAAATTAAAGATATACACTTCAGCTCAAAGCCAATATATCTATCACTCTCAAGTTGTGTTATTTTTTCAGTGATCCTTCCAAAGCCCGGCATCTCTATGAATCCTGTTGGTGAGGTTACCTGGGGTCAGAACGTCAGCATCACTTGTTCGATCTCAACTCACCATTTAAATGGAACATTCATCCTGCAAAAAATCTCTGGCTCATTCAGTCAGACCCAAACATCAAGTACCAACTCTGCCACCTTCAGCATCCTCAAAGTCAACTTTGATGATGAGGGATTGTACCAGTGTCAGTATCAGACGAGGGTTTCAGGTCGAAACTTCAGCTCCCCCTTAAGTGACTCTGTCACACTCTATAGTACTGGTAAGAATAAATACATTTCCCAATCTTGATTTTTTGTTAACTTGTATTAAATTGAGCAGAAATTACAAGAACTTAAATTTAAAAAATACACCTCAGTTCCAAGGCAATGTATATTTATCATTCAAATGTTGTGTTATTTTTTTTTTAGTGATCCTCCCAAAGCCCGGCATCTCCATGAATCCTGTTGGTGAGGTTATCTGGGGTCAGAACATCAGCATCACTTGTTCAATCTCAACTCAGCATTTAGGTGGATCATTCATTCTGAACCAGACCTTAGGCTCATTCAGAAAGATCCAAACATCAAGTACTAACTCTGCCAACTTCATTATCCCTCAAGTGAACTTTGACAATGAAGGACTGTACCAGTGTCAGTATGAGACAAGGGTTTCAATTCGAAACTTCAGCTCCCCCTTAAGTGACTCTTCCAGACTCTCTGTTACTGGTAAGAAAAAGTAAATTTCCCAGTCTTGTTTTTTTTTTTTTTTTTACTTGCATTACAAGAAGTTAAATTAAATATAGACCCCTCAGCTCAAAGCCAATATATCTATCACTCTCAAGTTGTGTTATTTTTTCAGTGATCCTTCCAAAGCCCAGCATCTCTATGAATCCTGTTGGTGAGGTTACCTGGGGTCAGAACGTCAGCATCACTTGTTCGATCTCAACTCAGCATTTAGGTGGAACATTCATTCTGAACCAGACCTTGGGCTCATTTATTCAGACCCAAACATCAAGTACCAACTCTGTCACTTTCAGCATCCTCAACGTCAACTTTGATGATGAAGGATTGTACCAGTGTCAGTATCAGACGAGGGTTTCAACTCGAAACTTCAGCTCCCCCTTAAGTGACTCTTCCAGACTCTCTGTTACTGGTAAGAAAACATCAATTTCCCAATCTTGTTTTTTTTTTTAAACTTGCATTACAAGAAGTTAAATTAAAGATATACACCTCAGCTCAAAGGCAATATATATATCACTCTCATGTTGTGTTATTATTTCAGTGATCTTGCCAAAGCCCGGCATCTCTATGAATCCTGTTGGTGAGGTTACCTGGGGTCAGAACATCAGCATCACTTGTTCGATCTCAACTCAGCATTTAAATGGAACATTCATCTTGCAAAAAATCTCTGGCCCACTCAGAGAAACCCAAACTTCAAGCACCAACTCTGCCACCTTCAGCATCCTCAAAGTCAACTTTGATGATGAGGGATTGTACCAGTGTCAGTATCAGACGAGGGTTTCAGGTCGAGACTTCAGCTCCCCCTTAAGTGACTCTGTCACACTCTTTGGTACTGGTGTGGAAAGATACATTTTCCAATCTTGATTTTTTGTTAACTTGTATTAAATTGAGCAGAAATTACAAGAACTTAAATTAAAAAATACACCCCAGTTCCAAGGTAATATATATTTATCACTCAAATGCTGTGTTATTTTTTTTAGTCATCCTCCCAAAGCCCGGCATCTCCATGAATCCTGTTGGTGAGGTTACCTGGGGTCAGAACATCAGCATCACTTGTTTGATCTCAACTCAGCATTTAAATGGAACATTCATCCTGAAGAAAACCTCAGGCTCATTCAGAGAGACCCAAACATCAAGTACCAACTCTGCTGCCTTCACTATCCCTCAAGTGAACTTTGACAATGAAGGATTGTACCAGTGTCAGTACAAGACAAGGGTTTCAATTCGAAACTTCAGCTCCCCCTTAAGTGACTCTTCCAGACTCTCTGTTACTGGTAAGAAAATATAAATTTCCCAATCTTGTTTTTTTTTTTTTACTTGCATTACAAGAAGTTAAATTAAAGATAGACACCTCATCTCAAAGCCAATATATCTACCACTCTCATGTTGTGTTATTATTTCAGTGATCTTGCCAAGGCCCGGCATCTCTATGAATCCTGTTGGTGAGGTTACCTGGGGTCAGAACGTCAGCATCACTTGTTTGATCTCAACTCAGCATTTAGGTGGAACATTCATCCTGCAAAAAATCTCTGGCTCATTCAGTCAGACCCAAACATCAAGTACCAACTCTGCCACCTTCAGAATCCTCAAAGTCAACTTTGATGATGAGGGATTGTACCAGTGTCAGTATCAGACGAGGGTTTCAGGTCGAGACTTAAGCTCCCCCTTAAGTGACTCTGTCACACTCTATAGTACTGGTAAGGAAAAATACATTTTCCAATCTTGATTTTTTTGTCAATTTGAATTAAATTAAGCAGAAATTACAAGAACTTAAATAAATTTAAAAAATACACCTCAGCTCAAAGGCAATATATATCAATCACTCTAATGTTGTGTTATTTTTTTTTAGTCATCCTCCCAAAGCCCAGCATCTCTATGAATCCTGTTGGTGAGGTTATCTGGGGTCAGAACGTCAGCATCACTTGTTCGATCTCAACTCAGCATTTAGGTGGAACATTCATTCTGAACCAGACCTTGGGCTCATTCAGAAAGATCCGAACATCAAGTACCAACTCTGCCAACTTCACTATCCCTCAAGTGAACTTTGACAATGAAGGACTGTACCAGTGTCAGTATGAGACAAGGGTTTCAAGTCGAAACTTCAGCTCTCCCTTAAGTGACCTTTCCAGACTCTCAGTTACTGGTAAGAAAATATAAATTTCCTAATTTTGATATTTTTTGTTAACTTCTATTAACTTTGGGAAAAATGTGTTACACTGATGAGTGTACAGAGAAAAGGTGCTAAGAACCTTGGAGTGGGGGGTTAGGCACCCATCTAAAAGGTGTTCAATTTGGAGATGGAAACAGAATCCCCATTCTTTGGACACATCTTCCAGCACATCAAGATTAGCAAGGAGTATGTGATGCCATCCAAGCTCCCTGCATGTTTGTCAAGGACTGGTAAATGGTCTCCAGGACAGCACAAGATGTCACTGAAGCCTTATGAAATTAAAAACCTACTGAGGCAACGTCTTGAACACTAGGTGGATATGGTGTAATTACAAAGATTTCTTAGATCTCCATTGAATACCACATGGTGCAGTCTGTCTCACAAAATGAGACTGGGGATACTGCAGTGCTAATCTCACTTCCTCCTACCCAAGTTATTCAGTGGCAGTATATGGTGCCTTCATGAGTCGTCTCATTCAAAATGGTGCCTGCTTAACCTCAATTCGGTCCTTCCACTAGCAACAGCATCACCAAGAAGCCACGAGGTTTAGCAGCCTTTCTGGGATCCACGCTGTGGACCAAGAGGAAGACCCCTGCACCAAGGGAGTAAGGAAAGTGCCTCCCTGCCACCAACAAAAAACAGTGAAGTGCTTACACACTGGCACTCATTGTTGCAGACCCAAATAAGGCCTTGGTTCTGATTTACAACTATATGTCAAACAATGCAGACAAAAGATAATCCCAGCAAGTTTTTTGAGGGCCTTCCAAAAACAAGTGATCTGATGTACATATATGATATCCAATTCATTGCTCTTGGTTCAGACCAATACTGAGGGTATTTTTGCACTCCTAACAACTACACACAGTTTTCAACCTGCTTTGTATCATTACAGTGTGGGTAGTATATGCAAATGAACAGTGTTTAACTTTCCCCGATGTTGCCTGCACTGAGAGCTCTCCACCAGCAAAAATTGATTCACGTCATCCGGCACCCTTTTGTGGACTTTATATGGATTCACAATACATATACAATATGTGGACGTACAATCTGTAGCTCAAACAACAGCCCTAGAGCCAGCAAAAGTCAACATGTCACCCATCTGTTTTTTGTTAGCAAATGAATGGGGAGTTCTGGGGGAAGGCAACATGGAGAAAAATTAAACATTTTTAATTTGCACTACCCACTACCCACATTGTGAAATTGGCAAAGTACTCTTTTAAATTCCCTGTGTCTGCTCAAACTAGATATTTTTGAATTTTGAGATTCAATATGTTTGTAATAAATTTGGACTTGTAATGTTTTTTTCTTCAGCATATAGCTTAATATGTTTGGAATCCATCTTAATATCATCTAATCTACATTGTCTTTATGTTGTTTCTTCTTTACCCAGTGGAACTGCAGCAACCCAGCATCTCCCTGACATCTCCCAACAGAGGGCTGGTCTGGAGTCCTGAAGGTGCAGAGGTCACCAGGGGCTACAGCTTGGTTATCACCTGCTCCATTTCATCCCACTATCCCGGAGGTGTTTTCCTTCTTATGTTCTCTGGCTCCACCATCACCGAAACCAAGCCGGCCGTCAACGGCTCAGCCTCCTTTACCATCCCTGCAGCTGAGTATGAACATCAGGGAAACTACAGCTGTGTGTATGAAGTCACACTGTCCTCAAGGACATTCACTTCTACTACAACAGCAATGATGAGGGCCACCATTAAATGTAAGTACAGCTATGATTTATTTAAATGTTTTGATGGAAGCAATACAAATTACAAAGGAGATCTACAATAAGACCTAGCCATACATGCAAATAATATCTGGATATTATGGAAGTAACCTGTACAACTACATTCAAACAAGCTTTATTTTGATGACATCAACATCAGTCTCACCATTAATTCCTCAGATTCAGGTCTGTAATCTACCCATACAGCTTGTAGATGGACATTCTTTCATTTTAATCTCCGTCCAAGTTGTGAATGCTAAACTTTTTTTAAATGTGAACTGAATTCAGTTAGGACCACTTTGTCAAAAAACTTGATTTATATGCAGTAAGATATATTTGCAGTAGGATGTATTTGGCGGTATGGCTCTGTTCTGGGACCCCCCTGCAGCAAGGACTCCTCGTAGGGTACAGAACAGAGCAGGCATCAATGACAACAGAAATGACATTGATAAGTCAGACATAGGATGAAAAGGAGGAGCTGAGGCAAAACCTCCCTGAGCTTCCATACGCTTACATGGAAGTGCACCGGAGGAGCTGAGCCTCAGACCAGAGGTAACGTTCGTAGGCAGATGAAGACCATCGGCGATAGCCTTAGTACTAAGACAGGGCCATGGAAGCTGCAGTTGTTGCTGCTCCTATGCGGAGAACCCCAGTGGAGACTTGGACTGCATTTCCCAGCAATCTCCGTGGGACTGATACCTTTGACGCTCGCTGGAGTGATGTCATCGCTAAGCGTTGCATCCGGCGGCCACCTCAAGTACCCAAGAAGTGCGCCAGACTTAAATAGTGGCCAAACAGTGGAATTACAACTTCCGTATGCGTCACGTGATGCCATTGGGCCTATAAACACTTTTTTCCCCATAAACTTACATTGAGAAAGAGACGTTTGTAACTCAGCGATTTTTTGTTTTTTTGTTTTTGGGGTAGTACATCACTTCCCAGTTTGAACATTTTAACAGCCCTTATTTTAGTCATTAGGGTCCTAAAAGTTGTAAAATTCACTAATAGCCGAGACTAGATTTATGTCCTCGGCATCGTGACTGCTCATCAGACTAACGCATCAGTGCTCGACTGCATCGCCCGGCACACTCATATGACAGATCTGCTGTCTGCGGCTGTAATTAAGGATATACTGGCTGTAACTCATCACTTTTATTACTTTTAATTAATTTATTCCTCATTTGATTTATTTTCCTCAGTAAACATTTTTGAATGAGTTTATGGTCTCAATCGCTAGTTTTGAGTCTTTTTCAGTACAGCATGATGTTTATTTTGTAAAATATGTATAAAAAAAGCAGCGCATGCCATGGGGCTGGGCTACCGCGTGATTGACAAGTCATTACCACGCTACTGCTGATCAGGATAGCGGCTTCCCTCTTACCAGACTAATGTCACTCCGGTTTCCAAAAAACAAGATGCGAAGGCTTCAAAACAGCCGTTCACGAGCCAACAGGTGACTTCGCAGAGGCTACTTCCACTTTTTTATACAACCTTTAGCTGCTTTCACATATGAAGTCTGGACAATCGGGTCCGGACTATGTATGGAGTTTCCCTTTCACACATGTAGCACACAGCAGGAGATGTCCGTGTCAGACGCGTTCACACTAACTGAAAAAAGTCAGTTTGGTTTAGGCAAGAGGTGCAGGATGCAGGGCGTGACGCAAAAAAGTTGCTGCAGTTTGTAATTCAGTGTTTTTGAGATTTTCACCAGAAATCAAACGTTTATTTTTACAGGAAGTCCTCTCTCCCGTTAGCGCTTCGCAATAAAGCGTCAAAACTATGCAGCTTTTAGCTGCTGCGTTTATCAGCGCAAAACACAGCAGCTGTGGATGAGAGCAGTTGACTGCTGGAAGTCAACACGCCCACTCGCTCACATGAATTGTCAGACAATTACCTGCTGTATTCACACATGGTTCACCCGGACTTTGTACTCTGGAGCTGGCAGGTTAAAGTCCGCTCCAACTGACGCGGACATTTGCGTTCACGCATATACCGTGACCGGAAAATGTCCGGACAATGTCCTGGTAGCAGTGCCTTTGTGTAACCGGATTATGGTGGAGAAAAAAACGAGTTGCTGAGGCTGCCAAGCCGGACTCCAGGGGTTGGATTCCGAAGTTAATGGTGGCAAGTGATGACTGTTTGTTGGATAAGGCTGACAAGATCGGGTTATCTTCCTGGTCCACGGAGACGGCTGCCGGAGGTGGGGTTAGTGCTATTTTGGACAGCAGAGCGGCGGCCTGAGCTGGGACGTAAGCAGAGGTGCAGGAGCAGTGTAAGCTGCCGACACGAATAGCTTCCTCTGCTTCAGATTGTTGATGCGGTGAGTCCATGATGCAGTCATGGTGGATGGGGATCAACATGCGAGCTGGAGGTGAGTTGAGGCAGATATGCTAACAGAATGGTCATTGTCACGTGGGCGAGCTTGTGAAGTGGCTTGCAGAGGAAGCAGCAAGGATAGGCAGGCTGAAGCAGCTTAAATAGGGCGCCCTGAATGAGACTGCCAATAGATGCATACAGCGCCTTAGAAAGAGAGAGTTACGACACTCCCATAGACCTCCGTTATAATTGGGGAATGCGGAAGTAACGTGAGTCGTCGTGGGGCGACCAATAGTCCCAAACACTGCATAGTTCCAGCGTTGGAGCCCATTCATTTTCAGTGTTACCCAAGCACGATCGCTGGTAAGTTGATTAAATTACTGCATTTATTGACATTTTAACACATTAGCGGACCTCTTATGAATCTAGTCAATAATGGTATTTTATGTAGCCACCTTTAGTAAATATTTATTGTCAGATAATAGCTTGTTAGATTCTTAATGCTGTTAGACAACAATAGCAACGCTTCACCAGCTACCATAACCAGCTGTCAGTTGGCCTAAATTTATCTCAAACTAGTTGCAGTTATTGGTGTCTGCTGGCATATAAAGTTTATCTTTGTGTTTGAGATTTAATGTTAAAGTTGGCAACACTTAATTTCGACCGACATCTGATTACAATGAATAGTAGCTAGATAAACTAGATAACATGGCTAACTTATATCTTGCAAGGTTGTGACTTGGTTCATTCAGCCGTTAACATCACACACGTCGTTTGTTAGGCAGTGCATCAATGACAGCCGATCAAGAGATCAGCAGCATAAATGTGGATGATCACCCTAAAAACAAAGTATAACTGTAGGTAGTCAATTTTATTCAAGTCAAGTCCATTTATTTATATAACGCCAAATTTTAACAAAAGTTACCTCAAGACACTTTTCACATAGTAGGTCAAGACCAACTCTTTAAAATATTATTTATAGAGATTAGTTATATCTGTAACTCCCAAAATTTAATCCCAATGCCACTTAATTAGTTGAACATGTTTGAAGATACAGAGACGCTGACGCAATTTCTGTTTATATAATCCCAGTAAAATATATGATATTGCATTTTACCATTTTTTGTAGGAATGTTTTAATCTGAAATTACTCACAAAATAATTTAATCATCACTAAATCTAGCTAGCAAAATATTAATACAAAACATCAAGTTTCCCACAGAATTTATGAAACTGTGATGGTGAACTCTAAACCCAATATTAAAATCAAATCAAGTTTTATTGTCACATAGACAAAGCTAACAGTCAGATAAATCCAACATAATAAAGGTGAATCTAACAATAAAATAGAAACAGAATCTGGTAGTTATATAAAATAAAAATAGTATAAAATTATGAAGTGCAGGAGCTGAATATTTTATATTTCAACCACTTTTATTTTGTGTGTGTGTGTGTGAGTGTGTGTGTGTCTGTCCAGTCTCAGGTTTGTGAGTGACTGTTGTGACAGCAAGGCTGGGATCTAGAACTACCACCCACAGGAGTCGAAGAGGGACAGGGGAACAGACTGGACATTAACCCTCTCCCTGGACATATTATATAATAAAATGTTTTGTTGATGACAGTGAGTTGCCTTGTATATTTTGTACTATTCACCAAACTTCTTTCTTGGCTTAAATTGAGCAGTTGCTGCATGATTGGTGTTCACATTGTGTGCATGTTTATGTTAATGTATAACATAAGATAACATCATGATGTAAAATATGTATGCATACACACTGTAAATGTTTTCATTTACAGTAAATGTAAATTCATGTTTTTCGTAACTGTTCTCTACATTATGAGAACAGTCCCCCTTCCCTCCAGAATTAAATACAGAAAAACATATTAATTCAGTTTATCTACCACTCCCTAGAAAAGCTATTATATATATTGAATCCAAGTGTTGTCAATATATTAATCCTGCTGTCGTGCCATTATGTCAACAGGCTAATGTAAAGTAAAACAATAGTCCTCATTAGCTGCCATAGTAGCATAGTATCACAGTCATTTCTAGGTCTGCTTTAGGATATTGCTGCCTTGTGGTATAAAGTAAGTAATCAATGTAAATATATGTAAATAATAATAAAGTAGTAGACATATAATGATGGAACACAACAGTTATCAATGGACATTATACGTTAATTTTGACCAAAAATTGCTGTAAATATATTCAGTGTCGCTGTCTCCCGCTGAAAAACCTTTCAAACCGGTTGACAGCGCGGATGAGTTTGGAACTGTTGACAGTTGCATGGACCACGTGATCACGGGGCGGCGACATCAAAGAGTGTCGCAACTCTCTCTTTCTATGGCGCTGGATGCATAGAAGGGAATCAGCTGATCCATCAGCTGATGTTGCTGGGATTTTGAGCTGAGCTTAACTCCGTGGCCGGTCTGAACTAACGCAATGCTCAATTTGTGGAGCCCAGAATGTGAGACTGCTTTTCAGACACTTAAGAGGCGGCTCACCTCAGCTCCTGTGCTGGCTTATGCAGATTTCACCAATGTTTTTTATTGTATGTAAGGTGCTGCAGCACCAATTATGGTTGCGCTTAGAGCTGCACTGTATGGTTAGTGGCATGGGGTATTACAGTAGCCAGTTGTGCCACTGGTGATGTCATAAGTTTTGTTGTGGGAAACTGAGGAGCTGCGGCTGAGGCTGTATTAAATGGTGCAGGGGTTACCTGGGTTGCAAGCTCTAGGATCAAAGCCATGAGACCAGGGGAGTTGGAGCGGAGTGTCAGTTAAATCTGAAGACCTGTGTCACTGTTTGGGATATAATGTGTGGAAATGTAAAGTGACTCGCTATAAAAGACGTAGAGGATCCATTTTAAGTTGTGATACGAATGAACTACGCCTGTTAATACACCAATTCTGGGTGCTTGTATTTGTTGGGGGGGAAACTAACCTGTGAAAATGTTACATTATGATTATGGCCTTTATAATGGCTTGAACCACCCTTTGCAGCCCTCTGGCCTCAGGGGACAGTAATGAGCCTTTTGGCTTTGACACATTTATGTTTTGGTGGTTTCAAATAGTATTTTCCGGTTTCACATAGGAAAAGACTTCAGCTGCTGCTGGTTTGTTTGGCAAAAGTTGGTCTGGTTAACTTCCCCAACTCTGATAGAGAGCAGCACAGAACAGCTGCTTCCCAGGGCTTTTATAAGAAACCATTCAGTACATTCTCCCATGCAGTGGATTTGCATGGGAGGACAAACGGTAATAAGTACGATGTACAGAAAGTGTCATTGAGAAGAATAAAAAAAGTGTGCCTAATTTAATTTTGTAATTTTTTCACAGCAATTTCTTAATTTGTGCTTTCCATTTAATATTATATAATGTATTTTTTCTTGCCTAAAAGGCAGCAGACACATGCTGCCTTTGTGTATCGCATTCAGTCAGCCGGGTGTTTGATAGAAGCACTGAACCCTGAAACTGAAATTTCTGAGTACCAGATGACATCAGCAGTAACAACAAAGTTTTCATGTCGAAAACAGTCCATTATCCTGGAAATTACCTCTGAGGGAAATCAACAATAACAAAATGTTGTGTTTAACAGGCAAATCCACAAGTATAGCCAAATATTTGTGTCCAAGATCAAAATTGTGTTAAATCCAAGCGATGTTTAGTGAAAGTGTGAAAGGTACATGGAAGTTAACCTAAACTGAGAGCACAAATTATTAGTTGGAAAGCTTGAACAACTCCAATGTACACACATATTTCTACATCACACCTCCTGTGCTCCGTAAAAAAAGTACCTTGAAGAACTGTCTAAAACAGTACCCTTGAATCAGACATATTTCGAGGATAAACTGATAAACTGAAGTGTTTTTCTCTCTTAGTGCCTTTGTTGCTGCTGGTCTCCTCAGTCTTTGCCACCCTGCTTCTGCTCCTGATGGTCTTGGTGGTGGTCTGTCTGGCCTACAGGAAAAGACAACAAGCCAGGCGGGATGGAGCCGTTGTTCAAACTCAATGTGTGGAATGAAAAACCTATTTATTGTTCTCTTCATTTTTTTACTCATTTTGATACTAATGTTTGTGTTTCGGAGTGTGTAAGAAATTGTGTGATAGTCACTGAAATAATTTAATATTCAAGATACTTTTTGTTCTGATGCCTGTGTTGCAGTGTCTCTCATGGACAATTGCGCAGTCGATAAGGAGGAGGAGGAGGAGAAGAAGGAGGAGGAACAGCGTAACTTAAACTGAAGCACACCAGAAAGAGGCAAAAAGAGGAGAAAAGTGAAGAAAGAGGCGTGTGATGGCATATGATGGAGGACCATGATTGTGAAAAGAGTGAACTGTGCTTTCAGCAAGTGGAATTTCTCGGGTTTGATACTTGGGTTATTGCTGTTCTCTGATTATATGCAGTAGGGGTGTGAATCTTTGGGTTTCTTATGATTCCAATTTGATTCAGAATTGATTGATTCAAAACAATTCTCGATTCAAAACTTATTCTTTATTGAATGAATCAAAAAGGGGACACAATATTCGGTCTATTACTCCAGTATACTGCTCCAGGAAAAGCCAGCAGTACAAGACACTGGGCAGGTGCAGGGTTTCTGAGGTGAGACAGACTGAGCACCAAGTTATTTTCATAAATTGTTGCTTAATTGTTTAAGTTGCTTAATTCTGCATTCAGTTTCACTGAACAACAAAACACAGGCATTGCATTTGTTTTTCTTTTTGCATTCTGATGTGTTATGTCTAATAAATTTTTCTTTATTTAGCTTTTTCTTCAATGCCAGTGTTTTTTTTTTTTTTTCACAATAGCAGTTTTTACTTTTACAATGACAGTGGTTTATGGTTTCAACTTTCTGTCACTGTTTTGGCATGGAGAGGAGGGTTTGAGGGGACGGGGCAAGGAGAGCGTGATTAACATATAATCTGCACAAGGAGGAGAAAACTTCACTCTCCTGATCCCGAGGTCCACTCCAAACACCTGTGGTGATGACTCCCCAGACTTCACCTGTATGTATCCCTCTGAAAAAACATTGGCAGAGAGAAACGGACTTAGATGCAGCCTGGCAGCTCCAGGTGAACTTGTGAAAGTCATTGCCGTACATGTGCAGGCATGTCTAAGGTTTACTGCGGTCAGTGTGATTGTGGCTGGAGTTTTTCTGGTTGGATTTTGATGCACGTCTATTTATGCAGTTACGGTAATGTTACTGGTGTTTGGAGTGGCCAAAAAAGGACTTGTATTCCAGCAATTATTTCTCACATTTATGTACCAGATAAAAGTGACATTATATTATACGTCATATATTTAATAGGACTTGAATATGTGAGGTCCGGACCGGACAGTTGGTGATTATGCCATTGAGTTTCGCACAATGTGACTGGAATTCTGCAGCGCAGTGTGATGCCTTTTTGGCAGGACTCGCAGAATATATCAAGGATGAACTGGTATCATTTGATTTGCCATCTTCCCTGGATGGCTTAGCGGAACTAACTTCCAGACTGGATAGGCGCATCCAGGCGAGGAGACAGGAGTGACGCAAGGGTGAGTCAGATCACCAGTTCTCCACCTGTGCTCGAGGTCCCCCAGCCGCAACCAGCATCACCCCAGGGCCTCCAACAGAATCTATGCAGGTGGGGCGTACCAGCCTCATGCCAGAGGAGCATGAGCGTCGCTGCTGGGGAAATCTCTGCCTATACTGTGGCCAGGCTGGTCACTTGATATCCCGGTGCCCAGCAAAAGGCATGGCTCATCAGTAGTGGGGGACATACTGGTGAGCCGAACCTGACTGTCCTCCAATCAACGACCCATATTTCACGCTCAGCTCCTGCTCACTGATGGGCCACACACCCTCGCTACATTCATCGACTCAGGTGCCGATGATAACATTGTGGATGAGGACCTGGCCCTTCAGCTAGGTATCAATCAGGTACCGTCACCCTGTCCTGTTCCTGCCAGCACCCTGGATGGTCACCTACTGGGGACAGTGACTGACTCACCAGACCACACCAGTCCACATGCTCCTGTCTGGGAACAGGACAGGGACACCACGAGACCATCTGGTTTCTTATCCTGCGGTCACCCCAGCTTCCATTGGTTCTAGGATACCCCTGGCTCCGCCGCCATAACCCCCACATAGACTGGGCTACTGGAGCCTTCCTGGATTGAAGCTCGTCCTGTCACCAGATCTGCCTGAAACACGCAGCTGCACCACAGCGGTCAGACTTCTCCAGCTCTGCTTCAGACCTGTTGGGCGTGCCTAGTGAATACCAGGACTATCATGAGGTATTCAGCAAGACCAATGCCACATCTCTGCTTCCACATCACTCCTTCGATTGTGCCATAGACCTGCGCCCGGGCACCACTCCACCCAGGGGTCGCCTGTACTCCTTGTCGGCACCTGAAAGAGAGACTATGGAGGAGTACATCAACTCCTCTCTGGCCGCTGGGATCATCCGCCCCTCCTCGTCACCTGTTGGTGCCGGGTTTTTCTTCATGGAGAAGAAGGACAAGTCACTGAGGCCATGCATCTATTACAGGGGCCTTAACGGCATAACCATTAAGAACAGTTACCCACTCCCACTCATCTCCTCTGCCTTCGAGTTGCTGCGGGGAGCCACCATCTTCACCAAACTAGACCTGCACAATGCTGACCACTTGTTCCGGATCCGGGAGGTTGATGAGTGGAAGACGGCTTTCAACACCCCCACTGGACATTATGAATACCTGGTGATGCCCTTCGGCCTCACCAACGCCCCAGCCGTTTTCCAGGCCTAGGTGAACGATGTACTGTGGGAGATGTTGAACAGGCATGTGTTCGTCTACCTAGATGATACCTATTTTGATTTTCTCCCAGTCTCGAGAGGAGCACATTCACCATGTCCAAGCAGTCCTGCAACGCCTCCTAGAGAATTCTCTGTTCGTGAAAGCAGAGAAGTGCGAGTTTCACTCCTCATCGGTCTCCTTCTTAGGGTACATTGTGGGACAGGGTTCTGTGCAAATGGACCCTGCCAAGGTATCAGCTGTTACATCCTGGTCCGTCCCTGACACCTGCAAACAGTTGCAATGGTTCCTGGGGTTCGCCAACTTCTACCGGAGGTTCATCCAAGGCTATAGCACCATGGCCGCCCCACTCACAGCCCTAACCTCGTCGAAGGTGCCATTCCAATGGTCCCCCTCTGTGGAGGAGGCCTTCCAGACCCTTAAAGCCTGGTTTACATCCACCCCCATCCTTCAAGTCCCTGACCCTGAGAGACAGTTTGTTGTGAAAGTGGATGCCTCTGATGTTGGGGTAGGAGCCATTCTATCCCAGCAGGCAGCGAACGACCAGAAGCTCCATCCCTGCGCCTTCTTTTCTAGGCGGCTCTCACCGGCTGAAAGAAACTACGACATTGGTAACCGAGAGCTGCTGTCAGTACAGTTGGCCTTGGAGGAATGGCGCCACTGGCTGGAGGGGACCAGTCTGCCCTTTCCAGTATGGACAGATCACAAGAACCTGGAGTACATCCAGTCCGCCAAGAGACTAAACGCTCGACAGGCCAGATGATCTCTGTTTTTTTACCCGATTCAACTTTTCCCTCTCCTACCGGCCAGGTTCCCACAACGTCAAGCCTGACGTCCTGTCCCGCCAGTTTATGGAGAGGGAGGAATCCACCCTCAGCCAGGACACCATTCTTTCTGCCCCCATCTTGGTTGCTTCTCTTACATTGGAGGTTGAGGAGAAGATTAAGGCCACCCTGGAGGATCAGCCCGGTCCTAGCTCCTGCCCTCTGGACCGCCTGTTCGTCTCTCAGAACCTGAGGTCCAATGTTCTCCAGTGGGCCCATAGCTCCAGACTCACCTGTCACCCTGGGATCCAGCGTACCAAGGGGGTCCTGCAGCAGAGGTTCTGGTGGGCTACTCTGGAAGAAGACACCAGAGAGTTTGTTAACGCTTGTCCCGTCTGCAACCAGCACAAGCCATCCCACCAGGCTCTCGCTGGTTTCCTGCGACCTTTACCTGTGCCTCATCGTCCTTGGTCCCACATCTCTTTGGACTTTGTTACCAGTCTACCACTGTCCAACAAACACACTGCCATCCTGACAGTGGTAGATCGGTTCAGCAAGATGGCCCACTTTATTCCCTTGCCCAAGCTCCCCTCAGCAAAAGAGACTGCTGAGCTGGTGCTACTTCATGTTTTCTGCACTACGATGCTTGGTCTCCAAGCATCCTTCGTCCTGGTCCCAGCAGCTCATGTGGGTGGAATACGCCCATAACTCCCTGATCAGCTCTGCTACTGGATTATCCTCATTCCAGTGTGCCTACGGCTTCCAACCGCCATTGTTTCCGGCATTTGAGAAGGAGGTTTCCTGCCCCTCGGTCCAGGCCTTCGTCCGCCGCTGCCAGAACAGCTCTCCTCCGCTCTGCCAACCGGTACTCCACAGCGGCCAATCGGTGCCGCACTGAACCCCCTACCTACCAGGTTGGCCAGAAGGTGTGGCTGTCAACCCGGGATCTACCCTTGCGGGTAGAGTCTAAGAAGTTGGCACCCAGGTTCATCGGCCCATTTGAGATTGAGAAGGTCATCAGTCTGGCAGCGGTGAGGCTCAAGCTGCCCCGATCCATGCGGGTCCACCCGTCATTTCACGTATCCAAGGTGATGCCGGTTCGAGAGAGCCCACTGGTTCCTGCTGCTCGGCCGCCACCGCCACAGCGCTTTGTTGATGGAGGTCTTGTTTACACAGTTCACCGCCTGCTTCGTTCCTGCCGCCATGGGAGGGGTCTGCAATACCTGGTCGATTGGGAGGGCTACAGTCCGGAAGAAAGGTCCTGGGTCCCAGCTCGACATATTCTGGATGCTCCCCTCATCAGAGAGTTTCACCACCGCAATCCTGACCAGCCCTCCAAAGCCTCTATGCCCTCTGGGACCACCCAGCTAGACTCTGCGCCCCCTCTTCCATCTGTGACTTCTGATGACGGGGAGGAGTCGTCTTTGGGTGAAGCAGAACTCATGGATGCTGAAGAGGGGGAGATCAAAATGGACATACCCGATGACTATTAGCCCTCCTCCAGGCCCCCTCCGCCCACCCGGCTTGGTTGTGATTATTTTGGGATGTCGGGAGCCTTCCCATAAGGGGGGTTCTGTCACAGTTCAGCCACACCCTCCCAGTAACTTTCCACCCTATCTGTCAGCCACTCCCTCCTCATCTGCCTCACTCCGTTCACCTGTCCACTCACCTGCCAGCAATCACTAATCAAGCCACTATTTATACTCCTGCCTTTCTCACATTCATTGCCAGATTGTTCTTTGCTCTCATGCCAGACTTTCCAGCGGTTTTTCCCGGACTGATTTCCCGTTGCCGACCCTGCCTGCCTTGGACCTTCCCGTTTTGCCTGACTCCCGGTAAACGTACCTGCCTTCTGTTCCCATTTCGGATTAATTCTGTCTGCTGTTTCTACGGCTCAGCTGGGCTGAGAGACTCTGCTGCAAGCCGCAGTTTTTCCGGCGTCCATTTTGTGTGCATTCATATGTACCTGCTGAACTTTCCATTAAAAGTCTTCACGTACTATTCCTTGGGTCCTGTGTGCTGCTTTTGGGTTCGTACACCACCCGTTACAATGTATTTTAGTTTAGCTGTACAGGGAAGTTCACCTCAAAGGACACTGTAACACATTTCCCTCATATTTGAACTTTCATAAAAACTAAATGACTCTACACACCTTGAGTGGATTAAAACAATAACATTATGTGAAAATGCAAATGCACAAATCCAGCCACAGTCATACCATCTGTATACTCAAAAGGGAAAAAAGGCCATCTTAATACAAAATAAAGTTAGACATGAAGTTTAGAGAAAAGATAAAAATGTTTTACAGGTAAACTTTTCCTGAGAGACGCATCTGTTGCGGTTAAAAAATAGCTGCAGGTGGTTTAGATTTTGAGAAGCGATGACAATTGATCCATATCTTAGTCCAGCTGATTGTGTATTCTCCAACACCATGCTCCAGTTCCCTACTCCTCACTTGTCTAACAAAGCAATAGCTTTATAAGACTTTGTTTGAAACAGTAAAAAAAAGGATGAGAGCTCAAGCTTCTTGTGTCTCATTGACTCACATAATGCAGGGGAAAAGTGGGGTATGGGATTGGATGTAGATTAACAGCCACTCCCTATTTTCAGATAGCTTCTCATTTTCACAAACAATTTGCCTGTTGAAGGTCTAGCACCAAAACATTGCAAATAAATTGAATATTGCAAGTAAGACAGTGTGCGGTAGTTTTGTTTGCAACCTTTTATCTATTCATCCCTGTCATCGAACCTGTCCCATGAAATAGATAGTGCGAAGAATTCTTCTGCTTAGGGACCCTAAAGGGACATGCCTGCCTGTCATCATTGCGGGTCCATCTCTGAACACTCCCAATACAGTTAGTCCATCTTGCAAGTGATTAAAAAACAGCTTTTGCCGTTGTTGTAGTCTTCAAATATTTACAAAGCAAACATTATTCTATACTTCCTTAAATCCCTAAATTGTATCCCCTGAAAAACCATACTGTGCGTGCGCCAGCCAGTCAGTGCAGTTGCACGCTGTCAGTGCTCAAGCAGTACTCAAAGAGATTTTGAGAAAACCGCATTTTTGGATTTCGTCAACCAACACCAGAACTAACACTTTAGATAGAGAAAAACATTATCTTAGCATTAACTGCTAGAGAAAAAGGTAACTAACGTTACTTACTTGTCAGGGGGTAAATTGCATTATTAGACAGTATCAGTAACATTAGGACAAAGACGCCAGCAAAGGTAGAAAGACATTGGGGGAAAACAGCTGGAGAGACAAAATATTTTCACATCTAACTAAGTAAGGTTTTTTTTCTACCAAACCAGAGTTGGTGATTGTTGGAACAGTGGAAAGACTAACCAAGATGGTTTTGGTATGTTTTGTTTTGTTTGTCATGTTTGAATGCAGCACTTTTAGAGGCTCTAAAATATTCATTTCACCATTGCCAAAAAACAGTGCCATTTTTCACAAATCAAATTGGCTTAATGTAAAAGTTTGATTATTGTGGAGGTGTAAACAATAAAAACTATAAAAATGCAGCAGTATTGATAGATTAGTGTGAAGCTTAAGTGAAATTGTGTTCCTTGGTAAGCTATGTGTTATGGACTCAAGGGTTTTGGACTTTTTGTGTTTTTGTTCATTTTCTTGTGTTCACTTTTTGTACATCTCGTGTTACTGTAGCCCTGTTCTTTCTTATTTTACCCTGCAAACTTGTGAAGGGATATTTTCCTTCTTGTATGTTAAACTTCCATCTTGTAGGTTAAAGGTAAGTTAAGACAGTGCTTCACAGGTAAGGTCAACTGCCTGTCTCTAGTCATTTTGACATATGAAGATAATGTGCGGACAATCAGGTACAGGTATGTACGGAGTTGCCCTTTCCCACACGTAGCACACAGCAGGAGATACCCGGGTCAGATGCGTTCTCACATACTGGAAATAATCTGTTTGGTTTAGGCAAGGGGTGCAGGAGGCAGGATGTGACGCATTGTTATTCAGCGTTTTTAAGATTTTCTCGGGTCAAGTGTGCCAAGTTTGGAGGCACTGGCTAGGAGACTGTACAGAGGCTATGCTGTTGTTAGGAGTTGTTTAGATCCGATATCCAGTAGAATCCTCACACGTACCAGACTGACTTAGAAATAACCTTTATTTGGAGGTTGCGAAACTTAGCAGGTTTGGGGAAGGTTAAATACTGAGCTTCAGGACACCATCTTCAGATTTCAGTGGCAGCAAGCTGTGTTTCACATATTTTCCATTTTTCCTCAATCGAGCTATGATAAATATTCCTGCTTAAGACATCCGGGTCTCCTGAAACTTCTTCTGTCTCGAGTGAACCAGCTTCCTTCTTTCCTTCCTTCTTTCCTTCACACACCTGTCTTGTATTTGGTCTCATTTGCCCTGCCCTTGTGTTTCCCTCCTTTTTCCATTTCCTTCCTACCCCAGCTATCTCTTACTCTTGCTGTCTGTGTGTATATGTACCTGTGTGTTTCCTTTGTTCTTTGTCTGGTCATCATTGTCAGTGTCAGATTTCCCAGAGTCTTGTACCTGCCTGCACATTGTAAGTTCTTTTTAAAAGAAATACCTCTGAACAATTATCCTGCTTCCTTGCTCTGCTGTATCTGCGTTTGGGTCCTTCCCTCGTGTACCAACTGTCACAGTATGGCCAGACAAACAATGGACCCAGCAGAGGAGTTTTCGATTAACTAAATTACTTATCTTACAACCTTGTGTGTTTATATGGGTGAAAAGACCCCTCAGTAAGGAACACACAGAGGCAGCTCTACAGAGGGCATGCCGGAAAGTTTCAGTTTCAAAGCCATGGCTGAGGAGTTCCCTTCCTGGCTGGTTTCAAGACTTTGTTGAGACACCGAAACCCCCGCCTGCTTCTCAGTCTGTTTCTCAGCCTGTTTCTCAGCCTGTTTCTCAGCCTGCTTCTCAGCCTGCTTCTCTGCCAACTCACCTGCCTGACACTCCATTAATTAGGCTTGGTTTGGTGAGTCTGCAGCTCACCTGTCCAGCCCCTAACCCTAACCCATTCCCGGGAACCTGCTTGTCGCTGAGAGGTCCTTGAAGCATCTGCCAGACTCCCAGGCTTCAGGGAAAGAAACCCAGTGTTTCTTTGGGCAAGTGCGTCAGGGGTCCTGGCCTACGTCTCTCCTGTTCCAGCGTTGAGGGAGGGGGGGTCCCGACCAACGTCACTCCTATTCTGGCATTTCCTGTGGCCCAGCTTCCTGAGTTCCCTGCAGCCCAGCTTCCTGAGCTTCCTGTGACTCTGTCCCCAGAGTGAATCCGCCATCTCCGCTGGCCTCCAGAGGGGGTCCACCATCCTGGTTCCCCACACTCCAGCCTTCCGCCCGAGCGCCGTCCCCCTGGGTGGACCAACGATGACAAAACTGAAATTTATAGTTGTCATTTTTAAAATGTGACATAAAATAATGTTTAAAGGAACAGTGTGTAGGATTTAGTGGCATCTAGCGATAAGGTTGCAGATTGCAACCAACTGAATACCCCTCTCTTCATCCCTCCCAACCCAGCGTGTAGGAGAACCTACGGTGGCCAATGAAAAAGAGCCTGGATGCTTTACATTATGCTTACCTATCGTTCTTTGTTCCTCTCTCCCCCCATGACCCAGAAATCGCTTCCCTTCCGCCATCATGGAGGATCTTAAATGCACCTCAAGCAGAGAGGAGAGAGGACGCCAAAGTAACTAAATAAAATTCTTTGTAGTTTGTGTCTTATCTGATACAAAAAAAGAAATATCCTTTTTGTTCATGTTAATTTGGTTCCTTGTCAGTTGAATCGTCACATTAGTTTGTGATATTGACGGGTTAGTTGAACTTTTCACCCCACAGTCAAACAACTTAATTTAAGAAAATGACATACATTTGCATTTAAAGAAAAATTATTCAAGCAGTTGCACAAAACATTTTAATGTTAACTCATAAGATTTGCATAAATGTGAAAGAAGTGAGTAAATGTGGTGTGGAATGTCTCTTTTTACTAGCTACACCTGCAGCGCACGTACGGCGTAACAAGACGGTGAGCTTGGGGTTGTTTCTTCTGGAGTTTGGTAATATGGGTAAGTTAACATTTACAGACTACAGTAGGCTGTGTAAATGATTGAGATACAAAGCAACCGTCAGCTGGTACTGGCAAAATAAATGGTCAAGATTGGTCAAGAACCTGAAAGTGGAAGCCCTGTTTGATATAAAGTAGCAGATATACAGCGTGGCTTCTTACCAAAGATAGTTAATTAACCAGAAATATTGACTTAAAATTAGGTTATTTCCTTAACTTGTTGTTGAGGTTACGGACACTAGCAACTGTCAGTTAAATACTCATTCAGAAGTAACTGAATTTCAGCTAATGTTAGATTCCTATTTTGTGTAGCCAACACATTTTTCCAGCACCTGCTGTAAATAAGAGGAAGGCACTCCCCCTATCTTCTAATACTAAAGAGAATCAACAGGAGGAGGAGGCAGATTTTGGTGCATCACATCAACCAATGCAACAAGGTACTTTTTATCAGCTGGTTGCAAAGCTGTAGTTTGAAGGCGAGCTTTACCCCAGACCCTTCAGGATGACTCCACAGCAAATGGACCATGTCCTCTCAGTTATAGGCACAAACCTTCAGAGGCAAAATGAACTGCAGGGAATCCACTGAACCTAAACGATGGCTGGCTGTAGCATTGAGGTAACTGACTTATTTCACTTGCTTAAATGTTTGTAGTTTAGGCCTATAAAATGTTTTTATGTATTTATTTCAGATAAAGTGCATCTTATATTTGGCATACATAATGACATATGACCCACAGTATAACTTGTTGATATGGATGATGGGCAGTAAGTATTGTGAAGTTAATCTTAGCTGGTTCACTCTAACAAGAAGTTTCAGGAGACCGGGATGTCTTACACAGGAATATTTATTGAAGCTCGATCGAGGAGAAAAGGGAAACACCACATGTGAATCACAGCGTACTGCTACCCAAATCTGAAGATGGTGTCCTGAAGCTCAGTATTTAACCTCCCCAGAACTGATAAGTTCCGCTATATCCAAATAGGGTTATTCCTAACTCAGCCTGTCATGTGTGATGACTCTATTGGATATCAGATCCAAACAAGGAAAGACGTCAACCATTGCTGTCCTAGCAACAGCATAGCTTCTCTACAGCATCTCTTATCCAGCATCAACAACCAGGCTCCAGCCTGTTGTGTCTAAACCTGCATACAGAAGATATCTGCAGACCTTGGTCTACCAGATGCCAGAGCCAACTCGGCCTTGTCTGGCACACAGAGTGAGACAGGCGAACAGAGACAGGCAGTTTTACCTGACCTGTGAAGCACTGTCTTAAGTTACCTTTAACCTACAAGAGGGAAGTTTAACATACAAGAAGGAAAATTCCTTCACAGTGCACAATAGATTGTTTGCTTACTGGTGCAAAGCAGGCAATTTACTTCCATGCTTGCTGCCCGCTCAATTGGGTATGGATGGCTCAAGCTCTTCTTCAGAGGGTTGGGATGAATATATGGATATCCTAGATTATATAACTAGTAGGCACTACTAGTGTGGTATAAAATGTATCAAGTTCATGTGCATTTATTGATCAAAGAATGAATATCATATGCAATCAGTTATTATTGTGTTAAAGCCTGTAATAATCAAGAGGGGGAAAAAAAGTGGTTTGATTGAACAAATTTAACATATAATTAGATTGAAATAACATGTAACCCATGTCATAACATGTATCCAGTTTGAATTAAAACACAGTCAGCAATATACATTTTTAAAAAATGCAGCCAGGAGGAACTGAGATATATATATTTCTTTACACCTGCAACAGCCAGTCACCATTAGAATATCTTTATGTAAGTGCTTGGTACTTTCCACAGTTTTGGGGATTTGTTCCAGAGTATTAAAATACCATTATCTCTAATAAAATGATAGGCTAAAGTTAAAAAAATAGGTGGAGGATACGCCATAACCCCACCTGGTTTTAAGATTATAAAACGGTATGTACAAGACACAGAATTCAGTCTCTTCCATGGAACTTGACTTTGGTCTTAGGGTGACCATCTCTGGTGATTTATTTATTTTTTATTCACTTTGATGACTTATTAAGTGTTGGAGAAGAAGTCCAGACTTGACAACTGGCCCTGATCTGGGCTTGGCACTTCTATCACTAGCCTTCTTTTTTGATCATGGTTCTTCCCCATTTTCTCAGCCATCTGTGTCCGCTTGAACTCATAATTACTTTCCACCAGTTCTTTCATTTCCCTGAACTCTTATTTATATGCACACTGTTATAAGGCCATTAGTTGATTAGATATTGCATAACTATTTAATTGTAATTTTTATGTTTAGTTTTAGTACTCACAGATGTTTAGTCCTCATCCTAAAAGAAAAAGGAAACACTGGCATTGAAGCAAGTATTGGCACTGCAAAAAAGTGCCACTGAAGTATAAAAAACAGACTTGATCTGCGAATTTAAAATCCCAGCCACAATCACACCGTAAGTAAGTCTGTTTCTCTCTGCCACTATTTTTCACAAAGAACCAAACATTAGCTAGGATTGCTGACATTAGCTAACGGGGTTTCCTAAGATATTTAACCATCTGAAAGTTCTGATGGTGCATACAGGCAGCTTGAGGCTTCTGTAGGACCATGAGCACAGATGGACATGTGGCCTGGTCTGAGATGGTCTCAGCACTGATATACTCCATATTTGTATTCATACGTTCAACTTTTTCCCAGTGCCCAGTAAATGGCTGTTTTTTAAAAAATCTTATTTTTAATTGGCAATTTTCACCTTGGTCCAGTCTTTGAAAGGTAGATGGTTTTGTAACATTGGAGCAAGACCCAGAGATATTTTTAATCATATCTTAATTATTAATCATACTTTTACCGTCCAGCTGCAGGAGAGCTGTGGTTTTAAAAAGACATGGTCAAGAACACAGAGGTTGGTTGTGAAATACTACCATACTAATTCCTCTTTATTTGCTATTTATGGTATATGCAGATTATAAATGGTAAAGCTCCTGCCACTGCAAACACAAGCAGAAAAGCAGCAAACCACACTGAAACCCTGACTCTCTGTGTCTATAGCAAGCCTCCTGAGCCTGGGCGCCTCTCTGAGTCATCTGCATTGACCAGGATGTTGAAACTTCTACCTAGCCTGGTTTTGGGTGAGTAAAACATGTGCTGTGGGAGATTAGAGAGTCAACATGCTGCAGGCTGAATGCCAGTTTTAGGTGATTTCACTGCTGGTTATGAACCATTTTGCACACTTGATGTTGGTCTATTAGGGCAAACAGCAATTTCAGAATTGTGTTTTTTTAAGATTACTGGATAAAATGAAAATGTTCCATTCATGACCAAAAAGCAAGTCTGCAGTATAATATGTGTAACTAACCCTAAGTAAGGATGGAAAACGAAATATATCAAAGTTGTACTGTGAGAATGTGCCCCATGCTGTGGTTTTGTATTTTATAGGAGATGACTATTATAAGTGTGATAAAAAAAATTATTGCAAACAATCATGTTACTATATAGACACAGCACACTTAGAAAATATTCAGAGCCCTTCACTTTTTTCATATGTTGTTATGTTGCAGCCTTATGCCAAAATCGTTTACATTTGTATTCCCCCCTCAAAAGTCTGAACTCAATACCCCCATGATGACAAGCAAAAACTGTTTTTTTTTTTTTTGCCAAGTTTATTAAAAAGAAAAAACTTTTCACATTGACAAAAGTATTCAGACACTTTGCTATGGCACAGATTTAGCTCTGGTGCCTCTCATCTCTCTGAATGATCTTTGATATGTTTTTAAACCTTGATTGGTGTCCAACTGTGGTAAAGGACTACATGTGCTTCAACACATTTTATAAGATATTTTTCTCCTGTTCTCCCCTTTAGCCTCTCTTCTCTTGACCTCATCGTCTCGTGCTGCAGGTCTGTCCATTCTCCAAAAATACAATTTCTATATTTTGCCATTTATGTTCGTTTGAAGTATTAAAATATTGTATTGCTGTTTCTTATGTGCCTGATAGGTGTTCAGATCAGATTAGACGGGTCTGGGTCTACTCGGTGCTCTGGAAGAGTTGAAATCTATTACAACAACGCCTGGGGAACAGTCTGTGATGACAGCTGGGACTTAAATGATGCTACTGTGGTGTGCAGGGAGTTGGGCTGCGGTGCTGCACTGAGTGCCCCTCAGTCGGCACATTTTGGTCAAGGAACCGGACAAATCTGGCTTGATGATGTGGACTGTTCAGGAAGTGAAAGTTCTATGATTGACTGTCGGCACAGTAATACTGGGACACACAACTGTGGACACGGTGAGGACGCTGGTGTCTTCTGTTCCGGTGAGATACATTTTCATCATTCATCTTTGAATGTAGTAATGAGGTTAAAACCATCCAGTTTCCTGTACGGTACCTGTAGCAGTCATTCCGAATCAAAGCCACCAGAGCAAATTTCGACGACAACATTAATCATAACAATAATAGTCATTATAAAAATTAATTACATGATCATTGTTAGGAAAATTAGTACAGAATAATTATAGTAATTATAATAATAAGTAATTGGAGAGTACGTTGAGGTAAAGCTGAACCGTGTGTTTTGGATAGTTAGGATCTGAGGAGAGCATGAAGGTCAGTCCATTCTCTTGTGTGATGCATACCACTGCTGTAGTTTTCCATGTATGTTGTGTGTAAAATATTATATGCTATGTCTTATATACCTCATAGATTCTCAGATCAGATTAGTTGGGTCTGGGTCTACTCGGTGCTCTGGAAGAGTTGAAATCTATCACCGCGACGCCTGGGGAACAATCTGTGATGACGACTGGGACTTAAATGATGCAAAGGTGGTGTGCAGACAGTTGGGCTGTGGTACGGCACTGAGTGCCCCTCAGTCGGCCCACTTTGGTCAAGGAACCGGACAAATCTGGCTTGATGATGTGGACTGTTCAGGAAGTGAAAGGTCTTTAATTGAGTGTCAGCACACACAATTTGGAACACACAACTGTGGACATGGTGAGGACGCTGGTGTTGTTTGTACAGGTGAGAACATACTTTTACTAAGATATTGCTGATTCAGTTATTCTTAGACCCTAAAAGCTGAGGGGACCTGACCAAAGCTGGGTTACCAATTGGGAAAAGTGGGCAACTGTAATATATGCTGTACATTTACATTTATAAGCTAATTTCCAATTACCAGCACACACATTACCATATAAATAACAGCACATTCTTCCAGTACAACCACTGAAATAATTGCAATTCACAATTAAAATCTGAATCACGGTCAAATTAATGTCGACATGACTGGTTGCTCCATATCCATTTTTTTTACACCATGGGAAAAAGAATGAAAGTCGGTGTAAGTCTTAAGGTCAGCTGGAAGCATCTTCCAAGGATGGCCATAAAGGAAAAAGCAGTTTGTGCAACGGCAGTTTGCTGCAGTTTGACATTTAGGTCTGAGTTTAGAGCTGATTGAGAGGTTCTGCTCAGAGTGGAGCTGAAAAAAGCTCTTAATGGACGAGAAGTAGCTCTTCAAAATTTGTTAAACACCAATCCAACCTCTGAAAACAGAATGAGGTTTTCAAAACTTAAGAGGTTGTATTTGGACTTTGTGTTACAATGATGTTGATTTAATGATTCCCTCTGAAAAACATTGAAGGCTTGTTTAAAAAGAATCTCAGTTGGTTACAGCATAGTCTTACTGGCCTGAGACCAGCAGGATATACAATAATGAAAATGTGAAAAAAACCATAGCATGCAAACATTTTGTTGATGCTTCTATTGTTTAAAAGTTCCTATTATGTCTAAATTTAAAAATGTTATATTTCAATATTTACTCATCTTTTTAAAATGGCTTTAAAAGTCAAATTGGGATCCAAAGTCATTCCTAAATATTTAACCTCATTAAATTTTTGATACTTTGTCTATTACCATTAAGCTGTGGATACATTGCTTTTGTTTGTTTCAAACTACATTGTCACAGTTTGTTTTATATTCAGGGTAAGACACAAGTCACTCAGCCACCTTGCAACTTTCTGAAGCGTTAATGAGAGCTTAGTGGCCACTTGTTCAGCATCTGCCCCATTAGTGTATTCGACCTTGTCATTAGCAGGAGATCATTGATGTATAAACTGAACAATACTGGCCCCAGAATTGAACCTTGTGGCACTCCCATTGTGCATGATTTTATTGATGATAATTTATCCCTCCCCTCCTTGATCATATTTAGTTTTGATTACTTTCAGGAAGTAGCAACATGCAGTTACAATAATTATTCCTACATCTAAACTGCATCAGGGGAATCAGATCTTTGTTGTTAAGATGTGACACCAGCTGTTCTGCAACTACCTTTTCAATGACTTTAGAAACAACAGGTAGTATGTTGATAGGTCTATAGTTGCCTTGCCTACTTCCTTTTGTCATCACATTTATATACTGGGGTTATAATTGCAGTTTATGGTAATATGCTGTGTTTCAATGACTGATTTGTTATATCAGCTCAGCTCGCTTGGAACCTTGATACCAAAACAAATCTGCATCTAAACTTTTGATTTAAAGTTTTCCCTAACATATTAATTCTCCATATACAAAATACAAATAAAAAGTGTTAGCGAGCTGGATAGTTTCAACTTCTTGGGTTGTTATTATTGTAGTGATCATTATGTTCACAGCCACATGTCTACCTCTGTCTACCTCTCCAATAGGTATTCAGATCAGATTAGCTAACTCTGGGTCTACTCGGTGCTCTGGAAGGGTTGAAATCCACTACAACAACGCCTGGGGAACAGTCTGTGATGACGACTGGGACTTAAATGATGCAAAGGTGGTGTGCAGGGAGTTGGGCTGTGGTATGGCACTGAGTGCCCCGGGGTCGGCCCACTTTGGTCAAGGAACCGGACAAATCTGGCTTGATGATTTGGGCTGTTCAGGAAGTGAAAGGTCTCTAACTGAGTGTAAGCGCAGAACATTTGGGACACACAACTGTAATCACGGTGAGGACGCTGGTGTCGTCTGCTCAGGTGAGAAATGTTTTTATCACTCATCTTTTAATGACGTAGCCTAATAATGTTAAAAATCAAGTTTCCTGCATGGTATCTGTATCAGACATTCCAAATCCGTCTGGCTCCATGTTGCTTTCATCTCTGCTGGTCATGCAGTTGATTCAAGTGCAGTTCCTTTGCATTTATATGAAATGAGCACTATAAAGTGAGAACATATGAATCCAGTAATATCATGTCGTAAATATATAGAATACATATATCAGTGGTGGGCCGTCAGGGCCTGCAAGGCCTTCTCTGCTGGCCTAAGAAATATCTGAATTACAGACTTATTTTAATTATAATTATTATTTTTAAATGTATTATTATAATTTTTTCCATTAATACTTAATAAATAATTCCAAATGGTCTATTCGCCTCCTCTCATAGCTTTTCCCCTGGTTGCGCTGCTTCCAAACATGTATATTCATATAACAGCATTTATCCAATCACAGTTCAGCCATAACTTGTTGCTAGGGTCAAAGAAGTTTGCCTGGAGGCCTTCACAGTCAGTCCTGCGGGCCCTGTAGCATAAAATAAGTGTTGATCAGACTGTTGCTTTAACCAATCAGATTTTGAGTCGACGACACCAAGGCCTTCTAGCAGACGTACGGTGACGTCAGCGTATTCCCGCCCTGTGATTGGATAGTCAGAGAGCGTGCTAGCTAGAGCTAGCAAACTGCATCTGTTGCGAGCTGAACAACAGAAATATACTTGTGTTGATTTACAACCCATCCGGGCCGGGCTGCATTACTGTGTGTGGATCATTAATATAACGGTTAATCGCGGCTCTCAATCTGACGTAGATGCTGATTGAGTAACGCTGGCTCTGGCTGTTCCTCACAGCTGCATAAAATTCATGGAGGATCTTGTTTTGTTTCTCATTTGATAATGCTCTAAACATCTTATTGACCAATCAGATTGCACAGTCGGATCTACTTGGTGTATAAATAGCCATAAAGTAGTTATTGAGAGGTGGATTAATTCAGACGAGCACTACTAAAGGCCTAGGTGTGAAATGCACGGTCCGCCACTGACATAAATGCATAACAATATGTCAACTACTGTGCCAAAGCCACCAGAGCAATTTCAGGCAGTAGAATTAACCATAATAATAATAGAAAATTAAGAAAAAGGAAATTCCATGAACTTGTAAGTAAAGAATAATTATAGTGATTATTATAATAAGTAATTGGAGAGTACTTTGAGGTAAAGCAGAACCTGTGCGTGTGTTTTGGAGAGTTAGGATCTGAGGAGAGCATGAAGGTCAGTCCATTCTCCTGTGTGATCCATACCACTCCTGTAGCTTTTCATGTATGTTGTGTGTAAAATATTATATGCTATGTCTTATATACCTCATAGATTCTCAGATCAGATTAGTTGGGTCTACTCAGTGCTCTGGAAGAGTTGAAATCTATCACCGCGACGCCTGGGGAACAGTCTGTGATGACAGCTGGGACTTAAATGATGCTACTGTGGTGTGCAGACAGTTGGGCTGCGGTGCCGCACTGAGTGCCCCTCAGTCGGCCCACTTTGGTCAAGGAACCGGACAAATCTGGCTTGATGAAGTGGGCTGTTCAGGAAGTGAAAGGTCTCTAATTGAGTGTCAGCACACACAATTTGGAACACACAACTGTGGACATGGTGAGGACGCTGGTGTCATCTGTACAGGTGAGAACATACTTTAATTTTTAAGATTGAGCTCCCTGTTGGATTACCAACTAGATGAAGTAGGCAACTGTCCCAGAAGTCCCCAGGTTAAATGTATGGCAATAACTTTATGGTCATTTGATTAACTCCAAAATGGTTTGTTAATATGCATTGATAAATAAATATTAAATAAATAAAACAATATAATAATAATTAGGGCCTGGTGTTAAAATAAAGTATCCATTATGAAAGTAACAGGCTGACAGCAAGCCTAGTGTCTGGTAGTATTCCAGAAAGGCAGTACTGTACATGATGGGCACTTAAAGATGCCAAAAGCTTATTTTTGCTTAGATGTAGTGTGATTTTTCTCATATTTGGAACAACCAAGTGGCCCCTTCTGCTTTCTTGCTTTGCCATGCCTCACTGAGAGTAAGCATGTCTAAAAGGTAAACCTCCCCTTTAAGTGCCCTAAAAGTTACCAGCAAAAGTAATATTCCAGAAAATGGGTATTGGTTTCTGGGGTTCAAGGTAAAATATAATGAAGCTGTCATGTATTATCTACTGTGAACACTGCATGATTGAAGGCAATTGGGTAATCTCTCAAGTGAACTTTAATAATGAGGGATCGTACCAGTTTCAATTTCTGATAAGGTTTTCAACTCAAGACTTCAGCTCCCCCTTGAGAAACACTTTCAGACTGTCTAGAATTACAGAACAATTACAATTCCTGATTTTTTTAGACTGTAAAAATTGTAGAAATGATCATACTAAATTAAGTAAAAATGGCGAGAAGCTCAAATACAGAGTTACTCCTCAGCTCAAAGGCACATGTACTGCTCTAATACTGTGGTATTTTTTCAGTTATCATCCCAAAGCCCAGCATCTCGATGAATCCTGCTGGTGAAGTTACCTGGGGTCAGAACATCAGCATTAAATGTTCGATCTCAACTCAGCGTTTAGATGGCACATTCATCCTGCAGCAGACTTCAGGCTCATTCAGAAAGATCCAAACATCAAGTACTAACTCTGCCACCTTCACTATCCCTCAAGTGACCATTGAAAATGAAGGATCGTACCAGTGTCAGTTTCAGACAAGGGTTTCAAGTCAAGAATTCAGCTCCCCCCTAAGTAACTCGGTCAGTCTCTCTGTTTCTGGTAAGGAAAAATAAATGTCCCAACCTTGATGTTTCTTGTTAACTTGTATTAAATTATGCAAAGTTAAATTAAACATATACCTCAGCTCAAAATGCAATATACAGTATCTATCCCTCTAACATTGCATTATTTTTTCAGTGATCCTCCCAAACCCCGGCATCTCTATGAATCCTGTTGGTGAGGTTATCTGGGGTCAGAACGTCAGCATCACTTGTTCGATATCATTTCAGCATTTAAATGGAACATTCATCCTGAAGCAGATCTCGGGCTCATTCAGAGAGACCCAAACATCAAGTACTAACTCTGCCACCTTCACTATCCCTCAAGTGAACTTTGATGATGAAGGATCATATCGCTGTCAGTACAAGACAAGAGATTCAATTCGAAACTTCAGCTCTCCCTTAAGTGACTCTGCCAGACTCTCTGTTACTGGTAAGAAAAAATACATTACCCAATCTTGACTTTTTTTTAAACGTCTATTACAAGAAGTTAAATTAAAGATAGACACCTCAGCTCAAAGGCAATATATCTATCATGTTGTGTTATTATTTCAGTGATCCTCTCAAAGCCCGGCATCTCCATGAATCCTGTTGGTGAGGTTACCTGGGGTCAGAACGTCAGCATCACTTGTTCGATATCATTTCAGCATTTAAATGGAACATTCATTCTGAAGCAGATCTCGGGCTCATTCAGAAAGATCCAAACATCAAGTACCAACTCTGCTGCCTTCACTATCCCTCAAGTGAACTTTGATGATGAAGGACTGTACCAGTGTCAGTACAAGACAAGGGATTCAACTCAAAACTTCAGCTCTCCCTTAAGTGACTCTTCCAGACTCTCTGTTACTGGTAAGAAAATATAAATTTCCCAATCTTGATTTTTTTTTTTACTTGCATTACAAGAAGTTAAATTAAAGATATACACCTCAGCTCAAAGCCAATATAGCTATCATTCTCATGTTGTGTTATTTTTTCAGTGATCCTTCCAAAGCCCGGCATCTCTGTGAATCCTGGTGGTGAGGTTACCTGGGGTCAGAACGTCAGCATCACTTGTTCGATCTCAACTCAGCATTTAAATGGAACATTCATCCTGAAGAAAATCTCAGGTTCATTCAGTCAGACCCAAACATCAAGTACCAACTCTGCCACCTTCAGAATCCTCAAAGTCAACTTTGATGATGAGGGATTGTACCAGTGTCAGTATCAGACGAGGGTTTCAGGTCGAAACTTCAGCTCCCCCTTAAGTGACTCTGTCACACTCTATAGTACTGGTAAGAATAAATATATTTCCCAATCTTGATATTTTTGTTAAATTGTATTAAACTAAGCAGATATTACAAAAAGTTAAATTAAAAAAATACACCTCAGTTCAAAGGCAATATATCTATCACTCTAATGTTGTGTTATTTTTTTTTTTATTTAACTTTATTTATCACCCAAGTGTGAAATTATTTCTCCGCATTTAACCCATCCAGTGGCACTTGTACGAGCACACACATGCACAGGGTCACACAAAGAGACAGGTGCCATATTCACACTGGAGCAGTGGGCAGCAGTTCACAGCGCCCGGGGAGCAATTGGGGGTGCGGTGCCTTGCTCAAGGGCACCTCGGCCGTGTCAAGTAGGTGGGCTGCCACCCCACCAGCTGTCAGTCCACCAATCTTCGGGAGGGAGAGTGGGGATCGAATCTCCAACCTTGGGTTATTGGACGACCCCGCTCTACCACTGAGCCACGGCCGCCCCTAATCAGACAAGGGTTTCAATTCAAACCTTCAGCTCCCCCTTAAGTGACTCTGTCAGACTCTCAGTTTTTGGTAAGGAAAATATATATTTCCCAATCTTGATTTTTTTTATTAACTTCTATTAACTTTGGTAGAAATGACAAAACACAGAACAAGGTTGCTCACGTTCCTCAGTGGCAACCTGAGAGAACTATTTGAGAAGAACCTTGGAGTGGGGGGTTAGGCACCCATCTGAAAGGGGTAAAATTGGAGATGGAAACAGAATCCCCGTTCTTTGGCCACATCTTCCATCACATCAAGAGTACGCAAAGAGTATGTGACCCTAGAGCCCTTTCTACAATGGATGCCATCCGAGCTCCCTGCATGTTCGTCAAGGTCTGGTTAATGGTCTCCAGAACAGCACAAGATCAAGTCCCTGAAGCCTTATGAAATTAAAAGTATTAGACTAGATTTCAAGTTAATTAGTTTTCAAGATGTCCAAGGGACATCTTGAAAACTAAGTGGATGGGGTATAATTACAAAGATTTTTCAGATCTCCCCTGAAGGACAAGATCCCCTTTCCCAGATGACCTGACCTGCGTCCTGACAGGCGATGTCTTACTGATACTGAGCACAGGTACTGCACATTTTGAGGTTTTAGAAATTCAGTATGCCCTGGATGGGAACCGTCCCTCTGCATCTGCCTCACAGACAGGAACATCCCTCTGAGCTCAAAGTGGTCAACGTTTTGTGCTGCGTGAGGAAGCTCCTGATGGAAATGATGTGCTGTATGAGAACCAATGAGACTGGAGATACTGTGTCACTAATGTCACTTCCTCCCACCCAAGTTCTTCAGTGGCAGCATATGGTGCCTTCATGGGTCAAGATGGTGCTTGCTTAAAATCAACTCGGTCCTTCCACTAGCAGCCTTTCTGGGACATCCACACTTTGGACCAAGAGGAGGACCACTGCACCAAGGAAGCGGGGAACAAAAAACAGTGAAGTGCTTACACACTGGCACTCATTGTTACACACCCAAATAAGGCCTTGATTCTGGCTTACAGCTTTGTGTCAAACATTGCAGACAAAAGATAATCCAAGCAAGTTTATTGAGGGCCTTCCAAAAACGAGTGATCTGATGTACATGTGTGATATCCAATTCATTGTTCTTGGCTCGGACCAATACTGAGCGTTGTATTTTTGCACTCTTAGCAACTACATACTGTACTATTTAAAGGAGTACTTTGGTTTAGGCATATACAGGGAATTTTAAAGAATCTAAAAACTTAAAAAATCAGCAGATATTTTTCTTTAATGTTCAGATTCAATATGTTTGCAATAAGTTTGGTCTTGTCATGTTTTTTTCTTCAGCATGTAGTTTAATATGTTTGGAATCCATCTTAATATCATCTAATCTACATTGTCTTTATGTTGTTTCTTCTTTACCCAGTGGAACTGCAGCAGCCCAGCATCTCCCTGACATCTCCCAACAGAGGGCTGGTCTGGAGTCCTGAAGGTGCAGAGGTCACCAGGGGCTACAGCTTGGTCATCACCTGCTCCATTTCCTCCCACTATCCCGGAGGTGTTTTCCTTCTTATGTTCTCTGGCTCCACCATCACCGAAACCAAGCCGGCCGTCAACGGCTCAGCCTCCTTTACCATCCCTGCAGCTGAGTATGAACATCAGGGAAACTACAGCTGTGTGTATGAAGTCACACTGTCCTCAAGGACATTCACTTCTACTACAACAGCAATGATGAGGGCCACCATTAAATGTAAGTACAGCTATGATTTATTTAAATGTTTTGATGGAAGCAATACAAATTACAAAGGAGATCTACAATAAGACCTAGCCATACATGCAAAGAATATCTGGATATTATGGAAGTAACCTGTACAACTACATTCAAACAAGCTTTATTTTGATGACATCAACATCAGTCTCACCATTAATTCCTCAGATTCAGGTCTGTAATCTACCCATACAGCTTGTAGACGGACACTCTTTTATTTTAATTTCCTTCCAAGGTGTGAATGTTAAACCTTTTTACAATGGAAACTGAATTGTTTTGACTACACTAGACAAATCACCCTGTTACATACAAAAATTTGAATACACACTTCAAATATTGTGTAATGTCCTTTAACTCACCCATTTCAATTAATACTTCTCCCCATCAGTTTAGTAAAATAATTAAGTTGAGTATTTGGTTAAATAATATTAATTTGATTTATTATGATTACAATACCTTTTATAATGGCTTGAACAACAATTTGAAGCCCTCTGGCCTCAGAAGACAGTAATGAACCCTTTGGCTTGGTGTGCTACAAGGAGGAGAAGTGACACATTTATGCTTTAGTGTTTTCAAACAGCATTTTCCGGTTTCACACACCAAAAAAAAGATTTCAACTGCTGCTGGTTTGTTTGGCAAAGGTTGGTCTGGTTAACTTTCCCAACTCTGTTAGAGAGCAGCACAGAACAGCTGCTTCCCAGGGCTTTTATAAGGAACCATTCAGGACATTGTTCCATGCAGTGGATTTGGATGATCACAAACAGGGCTGGAGTAATACAAGTTACCAGGATTATAAGTCAAGTCAAGTCAAGTCAATTTTATTTGTATAGCGCCAAATCATAACAAAAGTTATCTCAAGACGCTTTCACATAGAGTAGGTCTAGACCATACTCTTTAAAATATTATTTACAGAGACCCAACAGTTCCCACCATGAGCAGCACTTGGCGACAGTGGCGAGGAAAAACTCCCTTTTAACAGGTAGAAACCTCGAGCAGAACCAGGCTCTGGGTGGGCGGCCATCTGCATCGACCGAGTTGGGTTGAAAGGGGAGGAGAGAGGGGGAGAGGGGAGACAGAACAGGAGGAGAGACAACAAATCAGACTAATAATAATAACAACTGCAGCAGTGAGTGTGGAGCAGGAACATGGGGGCAGTAGACGGCCAGCAATCACAGATCCAGACTCTACAGCTCCAGAGGCAGAAATACCTGCAGAAAGTGAGAAGGCGAAAAAACACAGAAAGCACAAGGACTACCAGGAAGAAATGGAGTTGGTAACCTGTATTAGTGGGATAGGAATGCGTACAGATAGAGAGGGAGAGGAGGAGAGAGAAGCTCAGTGCGTCATAGGAAGTCCCCCGGCAGTCTAAGCCTATAACAGCATAACTAAGGGATGGTTCAGGACTCACCTGAGCCAGCCCTAACTATAAGCTTTATCAAAAAGGAACGTTTTTAGCATACTCTTAAACGAAGAGAGGGTGTCTGCCTCCCGAACCCAAATTGGGAGCTGATTCCACAGAAGAGGAGCTTGATAACTAAAGGCTCTGGCTCCCATTCTACTTTTAGAGACTTTAGGTACCACAAGTAACCCTGCATTCTGTGAGCGTAGTGCTCTAGTGGGGTAATACGGTATTATCAGCTCTTTAAGATATGATGGTGCCTGACCAATAAGAGCTTTGTAAGTGAGGAGGACGACTTTAAATTCTATTCTAAATTTCACAGGGAGCCAGTGCAGAGAAGCTAATATCGGAGAAATATGTTCTCTTTTGCTAGTTCCTGTCAGTACACGTGCAGCCGCATTCTGGCTCAGCTGGAGAGTCTTTAGAGACTTATCGGGGCAGCTCGATAATAAGGAACAAATGCATGAACTAGTTTTTCTGCATCTTTTTGAGACAGGATATGCCTGATTTTTATAATGTTACGTAAGTGGAAGAAGGCAGTCCTTGAAGTCTGTTTTATATGGGTATTAAAGGACATGTCCTTTATAATTTATCCATATAAGGATTCACACTGGCTCCAAAGTCTCAAAAAGGCAGAATTGCAGCAAACTGTAAAAAGTACGATGTACAGGAAGTGTCAGAGAGAAAGCAAAGTATTGTGTGAATAAATTGACTTCATAATTTGTGCGCACAGATTTCTTAATTTCTGGTTTCCATTTGATATCATATTATGTATTTAGCGTTTTCCATCTTGTAAAAGGCAGCAGACACATGCTGCCCTTGTGTATCACATTCAGTCAGCCGGATGTTTGAAGGCGACAAAGAAGAAATTTTTGAAGCACTGAACCCTGAAATGGAAAATTCTGAGAATCAGATGACAACAGAGTTTTCACGTCGAAAAACAGTCCATTGTCCTGGAAATGACCTCTTAGGGAAATCAACAATAACACAATGTTGTGTTATATCCAAGATCAAAATCGTATTAAATCCAATTGTAAGCCAAAGTGTGAAAGGTACATGGAAGTTAACCTAAACTGAGAGCACAAATTATTAGTTGGAAAGCTTGAACAACTCCAACGTACACACATATTTCTACATCACACCTCCTGTGCTCCGTAAAAAAAGTACCTTGAAGAACTGTCTAAAACAGTACCCTTGAATCAGACATATTTCGAGGATAAACTGATAAACTGAAGTGTTTTTCTCTCTTAGTGCCTTTGTTGCTGCTGGTCTCCTCAGTCTTTGCCCCCCTGCATCTGCTCCTGATGGTCTTGGTGGTGGTCTGTCTGGCCTACAGGAAAAGACAACAAGCCAGGCGGGATGGAGCCGTTGTCCAAACTCAATGTGTGTTCACCAGGACACAGTGCATTACATGAAATGAAAAACTTACTTATTGTTCTCTTCATTTTTTGACACATTTTGATACAAATGTTTGTGTTTCGGAGTGTGTAAGAAATTGTTTGATAGTCACTGAAATGATATTTAATATTCAGGATAAGTTTTGTTGTGTTGCAGTGACTCTCATGGACAACTGTGCATTCGATGGGGAAGAGGAGGAGAAGAAAGAGAAGGAGGAGGAGAAAAGGGAGTAGGGGGAGGAAGAGGAGAAACAGTGCTATTGTACCCTGAAGCACACCAGAGAGAGGCGCGGCATGAGGACCATGATTATGATCATGTTGCTCTGTACTCAATGCCGCTCTCAGTGTGGTTTGGCAGAGGTCCATCAGAACAAGCACTAACGTTAGGTAACGTGTCAGCTAGCTAACATTCAATTCTACGTGAAAAAACATCGGCAGAGAAATAAACCGATCTGGTTCCTTTGTCAGTTCATTGTGTTTCGTTTGTGTCATGTTGCCTTGTCACTGCCTTCATGCTTCTGTTTTTCCCAGGGACCTGTTCCATCACCAGCCTGATCTAAATATTGCCTTTTGTTACATTTTGGATTTTCTTTCTGCCTTCCCATCCCGTACATTTCTGTTGTACTTTGTTATTTAAATAAACTGACTGAGCCATTTCTGCCGACCTCAACTTCTGACTGCGTTTGAGTCCGACCTGTTTTCCTGCATTTTGTCATGACAGTTACGGTGTTTGGAGTGGCCAAAGAAGGAACTATAAAGACTTGTATTTCTCACATTTATGTACCAAATAAAAACGGCATTATATTACACGTCATATTGAATATGTGAGGTAACCGAAGAAGTCATATTATGATAAAATCAACGCCATAATAGGTATGATGAGATGTACAATGTATTTCTGCTTAAAATGTAACTATGAACATATAAAATGTGAAGTAGTTTAGCTGTACAGAGAAGTTCACCTCAAAGGACACTGTAACACTATGACATTTTCCTCATATTTGAACTTTTATAAAAACTGACTCTACACATCTTTAGTGGATTAAAACAATAACGTTACCAGGATTTTTGCAGTGAAACAAAATTGCTGCAGGTGGTTTAGATTTCTAAAGCAATGACAATTGATCCATATCTTAGTCCAGCTGATTGTGTATTCTCCAACACCATGCTCCAGTTCCCTACTCCACGCTTGTCTAACAAAGCAATAGCTTTAAAGGACTCTGTTTGAAACAGTAAAAAAAGAAGAAAGAAAAAAAGATGAGAGCTCAAGCTTCTTATGTCTTATTGTATCAATTAATGCAGGGGAGGGGTAGTGGAATAAAATATAAATATGTAACTAATAAGATTAAACCTGGGGTGATATAAAATGTCTGGGATGATTAAGAAGTTAAAATAATTTGTTGTTGTAAATTGCTGCAAATACACCATTGTAATTCCAAAATAATAAATCAGAGCAAATGTATCTTTGTAAAGCAACACACAGTAAACTGGAAGGGCAGACAGTAGATATATGAAGAGATTCTAAATTATCTTATTTGGGCATGTAACTGTTGCTGTGTCAAGCCAGGATGGAAATGGAACAGGAATTTGCTAAGGTATCCATTACATTTATTTAGCTGAAGCTTTTATCCAAAGCAACTTACAATAAGTGCATTCACCCATGTGGATACAACCCAAAAATTAGGCAAGTACAACAAATTTATTACTGCCCCATGCATAAATTTCCCAGAAGCGCAAGCTGCATCTCCTTGCTGGTCCTGTTAAAAATTAGGCAAATTCTTAATTTTCAGAATAATTGATGCATGGTCTTTCATGGCCAACAAGAGACTTGAAAAAAATGAATGTGTTTTATTTCCCACTTCATCTCATTCCATAACAATTCCTCTCTGTCACAAACACACCCAGTTTATCACTCTATATTTTCCCACAAAAATAATGAATTAAATCCATACTCCATTGACTCCACTGCCAAGATCGGTTTTCATGATTCATCAGAAACTAACACACAGTAGTTTCTGAGTTGATATATTTGAAACAAGAACACTACAACAAAAGTTGTTACTTTTGGCTAATACAAAAGGTTTTCCTGTGACCTTACCGTATGTTTTGTCTTTTCTCTTTTCAAAAGTTCCCATAGATGTTCACTTAGTCATCTCCTAACATAAGCCCTTACAATTAAAACTGAAAAACATCAGTTTACAGAGCCTATTCACAAACTAACCACCTTGTTTTTCATTCCTCATTTCCTGTTTCATTTTAAAGTAGTCTCCTTGTTTCTGTTTATTCACTTCCCGCCACTGTTATTGGTTTCACCTGTTCCTGATTAGTTTCACCTGCCCTCGTCATTGTTTTGTACCCGTACCTGGATCATTGCCTGCACTTGCCTGACTACCTGCACTCCATTGTAAGCAACCTGTCTGTTCTGCACACGTGGAGTAACATATTATAGATATGAGTGCCTTCACAATGACAGTCAACACCTCAGATGTGGCAACGAAGCTGACCAGGCACACTGGACAAAACCATCCAAAAGACAAAAAAAAAAAGAAAAACATGACGCTATCAGGCCAGTCGTCGCTGCAGCTTCCACACAAAACATGATGGATCACAAAGAACCTCTGGATGACCTGGATGTGCTGTTTATCAGTACATTAGATGAACAGAGACACTGCTGACAAATACAAGTCACCTTGTGAACCACTGTTGTATTTTGTGCAAAAACCATGTTTTTGAAAAGTTATATGTAGTCTTGAAATATGCAGTACATATATCCACGTACATTCACACACCACTCTCTCAATGACAATCACACCCACCGCAACCATATCATTTCATCATATTCCCCTTTGTCTTAAGTTTCAGTAAAACTCATTAAGTTATTTACAGTGTTGATTTAAGAACACACATAGAAGCCTGAAGCCTAAACATAGCCCTCAAACAATGGCTAGTATTGTTACAAATTTTGTTGTGTTGTGAAAGTATGTTGAAATGTTTTCTCAACAACAAACCATACAATACTGTAAGTACCAGAATGTTTAAGAATTGGTAAATGCTGGTTATGTCTTATACTGGACACTTTTTGTAATTCCTACCATTTGAACAGCTGTTACCCTATAAACTACGGAGCCTCCCTGGTGACATTGGTGGGAAAATGTTATTGCCCGCCCACAAGATCAGTAGCCACTCCTGCAGTTACCCGATTTCAACAAAATCTGTGATTCATGACAATAGCAATTATGAAATAGAAAGGCAAAGAAATGTATTTCTCGGTCCTTGCTCTTTTAATTTCTCTTGCCTTGCTCCTTTGTGCTCACCGTGTGTTTACCTGACTTTTTTTTTTGTATGTGTCCTTTTTTCAATACTGATTTTCAATGTAATATCCCTATTGTTTGTGGTTAATGGTGTTGCTGTGTTCCACCATTGCTAACTCTATCTTCTGTCTTTGTTTGCTGGTTCCCTCTCTTGTATAATATATATATATATATATATATATATATATATATATATATATATATATATATGAAATTACTACCTGTTCCCATATCTGAGCCAAACCAGCCAAAAACACCTTAATCCATAGAAAGGACTTGAAGTGATTACTGTACATTATGTTTTAGAATACTTACCTTTTGTTATTGCAGTTCAGGCACTGCTACGTACACTGTTAGTACCTTTGTGCAACATTATTAAGTCCTGCAACTGTTAACTGTGTCTGACATCTGATAAATAACTAATGAAATTATATTATGTAGCAAGATTCAATTAATGCTATAAAATGTCCTGTTCAATTGCACAGTGCATTTGTCGTAAACATGACAGTATAGTGTGATAATAAGAAGAGACCCCTTAGCTATTTTATTCTGTTTTTATTATCATTTTTACTATATTATTTTTTCGTCTTTTATTAGGTAAGAATTCTGTTTACACTGTGCTGTTTCCAAAGAGCCTACTACTGTTATTCTATCATTAGCCATATCTTTACAATTTTTACTCAATTAAGACCAACTGTGGAGGTGCATTGAATGGTCAAAGCATCAGATCTGAGGTCAGTAGATTTGGACCCAGACACAGACAAGGGGTGTAAAATAAAGTGAGAGGTTTATAGCAGGGATAAAGGATGACGAGAATGATAAGGAGGTTGAGATGGACAGGTGGAGGCAGTTGGTGGGTGACTGAGCGGAGCAAGGCAGGCCAGGCAGAGCGTGGTGTGAGCGTGGCAGATTTGGGAATGAGCTGGCAAGGTAGGCATGCTGGGGAACTGGAGAGGATGATCCTGCAGGCACAGACGGACAAGATAAGTACATGCAAGCGATAACACTCAGAATAAAGTCAGAATACACAATTACTTAGCGGGCAAGAACGACTAACTACCACTGCGGTTGCAACAACGATCTGGTGATGAGTGGATGGAAAGCCGGGGTAGATATACTGCTGAACTGATAAGATGGAAGGCAGCTGAGCAGACTGGACAGGCGGGGTGAATGAGCTGTAATCAAGAGGGAGCCGAAGGAAACCAGGCAGGATCCACAGCCACACCACAGAGAGAGAGAGACGGGAAAAACAACAGACACAAGGCAAGAGGGGAACACTAGGGAAAACAAGTCCTTTTTTTTCTTGCTGGCTGCCTTCCTTGTATGTGCCAGCTAAATGTTTGGAGATGCCCAACCTTTTCCTGGTACTGCTGCTTAATAGCTTTTTGCTTACTGGTGCAAAGCAGGCAATTGCCTTCCATGCTTGTTGCCTGGTGAGTCGGGTACGGATTGGCTCAAGCTCTTCTTCAGAGGGTTGGGATGAATATATGGACATCTTAGATTATGTAACTAGTAGACACAAGCTCCACCAGGTGGAGGTGATCAAACATCATCCCCATTTCTCATAAGTTCCATTACTTTAAGCCATACCCCAATAATAATATAAAAATGTTATTATTAATATTATAATAAAATAATATTTTGCTGATTTTTTTTTTTTTTTACTGGAGCCTTCTATTTTGATCCTGGTATTTCCCCATTTTCTCACCCATCTGTTTCTGCTTGAACCCTTGAGTACTTTCCACCAGTTCTTTTATTTCCCTATACTCTTATTTATATGCACACTGTTATACGGCCATTACTTAATTAGATATTGCATAACTTTATTATTTAATTCTCATTTTTAACTAAAAAATAAATAGTTCAATCATACTAAACCAGATTATTCTTAATTAGAATTGACACTATACAGAATAAATCTATTCATATATGCTGATTCAATGACTATGATCACATTTTACCCGCTTGGTTTTAGCATTTTAAATCTCTTTTTCTATCTAAGCTCAACCTACTCTTGTGCTGTTTGCTTGATGTTGTTCCACCCTTTCTTCTTTTGTTGTGTTAGAGACATACAGGTCCAATAGTCGATGACCAGCTCTGGTTGCTCTTTCTCCTTTTCTGGACCTTCCGTGAAGGAATTTGCCTTTTCTTCTTCCTTTGGAGTTCATTCCTCTGGACAGTCTCCGTCCTGTTTCCGTTGCTCTTTTTAGGGGGCCCATAAGGCCTACTCAATTTAGCGTCTGTTTTTATTTGGTCCTTGACAGTATGTTCAAAGGCACTGATTACCACAGTACCCATAAGCCTCATTGATTGTCACTATACCAGCAAATTACTGAATTTCTCCAAAATGAAGTGACTGCTAAATTTATTATACAAGTTGGAATGTTAAGCTCCACGAGTGATTATTTGTTTAACAGTGCCTTTTTGGACTCAGTTGCTATTTACAGACACTGCTGTTAACCCTCATGGCCTCATCATGTTTCACTAAACAGTCAATGCAATACAATGTCACCTGGTTAATCCAGCTGAATCAGGTTAATTTGTATAGCCCCTACCTACCTAAAACTAAAGACAAGACCCTGCTGCTGATGCTCAGTTTAATCCAGTAACATTAACTGTCCCATCAAGCTGTTGCTGATGATATAAGCCCAGTTTATTGACACTATATATTGCATGGCTGCATTGCAATGCTACGTGCAATTGTAAATTGCATCACGAGGTTTGAGATGATGTAGTGTTGAGAATATGGAACCCCTACGCCAGTGTACTGTGCCTTTGCTTACAATCATACCAAACACTGAGTTATTCAGCATAATTATCTTATTGCATCATTTGTATTACAGGGTTTCAAGGAACACATTTCAGTTTACATGGTATCATTCAAAGTTGTAATAATCTTGCTTGCTTTAGCTGCCTTACAGAAGCTGAATGTCACTACAGTTTTAATCACATATTGACTAAGCACACCAAGCACTACTGTTGATACACCTGTCAAGCTTTCTGTTCTTTCACAGCTCATATACAATTTATTTTAATAACGGGAGCAGATTTACCTATTACATTAGTAGTTAAGTAATTTCTTAAACAATGCATCCATAATTTTAGACAAAATAAGCTTCTCAGTTCCTGCTGGAAACAGTATTTTTTGCCATCTGAAATGACAACTTTCACTGGCAAATTTTAAAGTTAGCTCCATGAGTTGGTGGAAAACATAAGCCTCTGGCTGTCTTTTCTGCCTTTTCGTATCCAGCTGACTCTTTTTTTAACCCAGCATCTTGTAATAGGGGTCTTAAATATGCACTTGATTCATGATGTTGTATTAAAAGATGGAAGCTAAATCTGCATCTTCACCAGTTAAGTTCTCACAGATGTTTAGTCCTTATCCTAAAAGCCCACTTTTTTGGATAACTGGATGGGGTTATGGAATTGTAAACTTTACTAAATCAAAAAAAGTAGGCCAGGCCTAAACTTTGATAGCATCCAGGACTATGGAACCAGTTTACATTTTAAATTTTGTCATTGAAAACAAAATCTGAACTGAAAAAGGAAAAACTGGCATTGAAACAAGTATTGGCACTGAAAAAAGTGCCACAGAAAAATAAAAATTTTAATTTTTTAAAATTTTTTTAATGACAATTTGTGTGCAATGGATTTCTGCTCAAATGTTTCTGTGACCATATAAATAAAGAAATCTAATTTTATAAAAAAAACCCTGAATGACTCTGCATATATTCACCGAATTAAAACAAGGCCAGGAATGTGATCTGCAAATTCAAAATCCCAGCCACAATCACACCGACCACAGTAAGCCTCTGCCATGACAGCAATGGCTTTCACAAGTTCACCTGGGACTCCCAAGCCGTAAGTAAGTCTGTTTCTCTCTGCCACTATTTTTCACAAAGAACCAAACATTAGCTAGGATTGCTGACATTAGCTAACGGGGTTTCCTAAGATATTTAACCATCTGAAAGTTCTGATGGTGCATACAGGCAGCTTGAGGCTTCTGTAGGACCATGAGCACAGATGGACATGTGGCCTGGTCTGAGATGGTCTCAGCACTGATATACTCCATATTTGTATTCATACATTCAACTTTTTCCCAGTGCCCAGTAAATGGCTGTTTTTTAAAAAATCTTATTTTTAATTGGCAATTTTCACCTTGGTCCAGTCTTTGAAAGGTAGGTGGTTTTGTAACATTGGAGCAAGACCCAGAGATATTTTCAATCATATCTTAATTATTAATCATACTTTTACCGTCCAGCTGCAGGAGAGCTGTGGTTTTAAAAAGACATGGTCAAGAACACAGAGGTTGGTTGTGAAATACTACCATACTAATTCCTCTTTATTTGCTATTTATGGTATATGCAGATTATAAATGGTAAAGCTCCTGCCACTGCAAACACAAGCAGAAAAGCAGCAAACCACACTGAAACCCTGACTCTCTGTGTCTATAGCAAGCCTCCTGAGCCTGGGCGCCTCTCTGAGTCATCTGCATTGACCAGGATGTTGAAACTTCTACCTAGCCTGGTTTTGGGTGAGTAAAACATGTGCTGTGGGAGATTAGAGAGTCAACATGCTGCAGGCTGAATGCCAGTTTTAGGTGATTTCACTGCTGGTTATGAACCATTTTGCACACTTGATGTTGGTCTATTAGGGCAAACAGCAATGACTGTGTGTTTTCAGAATTGTGTTTTTTTAAGATTACTGGATAAAATGAAAATGTTCCATTCATGACCAAAAAGCAAGTCTGCAGTATAATATGTGTAACTAACCCTAAGTAAGGATGGAAACGAAATATATCAAAGTTGTACTGTGAGAATGTGCCCCATGCTGTGGTTATTACACAGTGGTCATGTATTTTATATGAGATGACAATTAGTGTGATAAACAAATCAATTATTGTACACAGTCATGTTACTATAAATACACTATGAACTCAAAGTATTCAGAATTTTTCAGTATTTAATTTTTCAGCCTTATGCTAAAACATTTTTATTTTTTATCAGTCACAGGTAATTTCCCCCATAATGACAAAGTAAAATGGGTATGTATTAAAACCTTTACGACAAAATTTAGCTCTGGTGCCTCTCATCTCTCTTGATGATTTTTGAGATGTTTCTAAACCTTGATTGAGTCCAGCTGTGGTAAATTCAATTTACTATTTGGATTTGGAGGACATTTATTTAAAAGATTTTACCATAAGGCTGTAACATAACAAAATGTGAAAAAAGTTAAGGGAGGCTGAATGCACTGTGTGTATATAAACTTTCTATATGAAACTGGTACTACATGTGCTTCAACAAATTTCCGCTAATACAACATTTTATATTTATAGAAATTTGTTTCTTCCCTGTAGTTTCCCTTCTCTTGACCTCTTCTTCACCTGCTGCAGGTCTGTCCATTCTCTTTTGTGATACATACAATTTCTATATTGTTCCATTTATTTTTTTGTGAAGTATAAAACACTTTATTGCTATTTCTTATGTGCCTGATAGGTGTGCAGATCAGATTAAGAGGGACTGGGTCTAATCGTTGCGCCGGAAGAGTTGAAATCTATTACAACAGTGCCTGGGGAACAGTCTGCGATGACTACTGGAGCTATTATGATGCTAAGGTTGTGTGCTGGGAGTTGGGCTGTGGTTCGGTAGTGAGTGCCCATGAGTCAGCCTACTTTGGTCCAGGATCCGGGCCAATCTGGCTTGATGATGTGGGCTGTTGGGGATGGGAAAGTACTATAACTAGCTGTCAGCATGCAGGATTTGGGACACATGACTGTTCACACAGTGAGGACGCTGGTGTCACCTGCTCAGGTGAGATACATTTTTGTTACTCATATTTAAATGAAGTAACAATGTTAAAACCAACCGGTTTCCTGCATGGTACCTGAATCAGTCCTTCCGAATCAGTCTGGCTCTATGCTGCTTTCATGTCTGCTGGTCATGCAGTTGATTCCAGTGCAGTTACAGTGGGGGGATGCATTTATACAGAAGAGCACTATAAGGTTATGACAAATGGGTTCAGTTATGTGGTATGTACTAAATATATAGAAAGTATATATATATGTCTTAATGTATACATATATGTACATGCATAACATGCATATATGTCAACTACTGTACCAAAGCCACCAATTTGTTATTAATAATTATAGTAATAATAATAATAGAAAATTAAGAAAACGCAAATTGCATAATCTTTAAAAATTACAGTAAGTAAAGAATAATTATAGTGATTATTATGATAAGTAATTGGAGAGTACTTTGAGGTAAAGTTGAACCTGTGAGTGCATGAGTTTTGAAGAGTTAGGATCTGAGGAGAGCATGAAGGTCAGTCCATTCTCCTGTGTGATGCATACCACTGCTGTAGTTTTCCATGTATGTTGTGTGTAAAATATTATATGCTATGTCTTATATACCTCATAGATTCTCTGATCAGATTAGTTGGGTCTGGGTCTACTCAGTGTGCTGGAAGAGTTGAAATCTATCACAGCAGCAGCTGGGGAACAGTCTGTGATGACAGCTGGGGCCTAAATGATGCTACTGTAGTGTGCAGACAGTTGGGCTGCGGGGCTGCACTGAGAGCCCCTGTGTCGGCACGTTTTGGTCAAGGAACCGGACGAATCTGGCTTGATGAAGTGGGCTGTTCAGGAAGAGAAAGAGCTTTAACTGAGTGTAAGCACGGAGGACTTGGGACACACAACTGTGGACACGGTGAGGACGCTGGTGTCATCTGTTCAGGTGAGAAAAATACTTCAATTTTTAAGATTTTGCTGATTTAGCTATTTTTAGACACTCAAAGATAAGGGGCCCCAACCAAAGTTGGATTACTAAGCCGCAATGATTACGAGGGAATGTTAATAGTAAATATTCAAACAAGAACTTTGATGGCTGAAGTGGAGAAGGGTTCCATGTGAACATCAGTTGAACATGGGTCAGTCGGTCCCAGGGCCCCAGAACCTCAGGTCCTCAACCTCAAGGTTTAATGTATGCCGATTAGTATATGGTCATTTGATTAACTCAAAATAGTTTATGTTGCATGGCTACAACGCAATATAAAATAAAATAATAGGAGCCTTGTGTTACAATAAATTATCCCTTACAAAAGTAACAGGCTTACAGCAAACCTGGTGTCGGGTAGTATTCCAGAAAAGAAGGGCTTGTTGGTTTCTGGGGTTCAAGGTAAAATATAATGAAGCTGTCATGTATTGTCTGCCATTAACACTGTGCATGGTGGACACTTGAAGTCGATAGTGTAATGTCAGTATCTCTCAATTTAACTTTTGGTAATGAGGGATCGTAGCAGTGTCAATTTCTGATACCGTTTTCAATTCAAGACTTCAGCTCCCCCTTCAGTGACACTGTCAGGCTGCCTAGAGAAGAATTTTAGTTCCCAATCTTGAATTTTTTTAAATACTCTTGTAGAAATGTTCATATAAAATTAAGTCAAAATGGCAAGAAGTTAAAATACAGAGATATCCCTCAGCTCAAAGGCAATATCAACTGCTCTAATATTGTGTTATTTCTTCAGGGAGCCTCCTAAAGCCCAGAATCTCCATGAATCCTGCTGGTGTGGTGCCCTGGGGTCACAATGTCGAGATCACTTGTTCAATCTCAGCTCAGTATTTAGATGGAACTTTCATCCTGCAGAAAACTTCAGGCTCATCCAGAAGGACCCAAACATCAAGTACCAACTCTGCCATCTTGTTGATCACTCAAGTAAACTTTGCCAGTGAAGGACTGTACCAGTGTCAGTTTCAGACACAGGCTTCAAGTCTATACTACAACTCCCCCGTAAGTGATTCGGTCCAACTCTCTGTTACTGGTAAGGAAAAAAAACATTTCCCAAGTTTTTAAAGTTGAAGTTAGATTAAAAATATACTCCTCAATTCTAAGGCAGTATAACATTTTTTGCAGTGATCCTCCCAAAGCCCAGCATCTCCAGAAATCCAGTTGGTGAGGTTACCTGGGGTCAGAATGTCAACATCACTTGTTCGATCTCAACTCTGCATATAGGTGGAACATTTATCCTGCAAAAAACTTCAGGCTCGTTCAGAGAGACCCAAACATCAAGTACCAACTCTGCCACCTTCAGAATCCTCAAAGTCAACTTTGATGATGAGGGATTGTACCAGTGTCAGTATCAGACGAGGGTTTCAGGTCGAGACTTCAGCTCCCCCTTAAGTGATTCTGTCATACTCTATAGTACTGGTAAGGAAAACTACATTTCCCAATCTTTTTGTCAACTTGTATTAAATTAAGCAAGAATTGCAAGAAGTTAAATATATAAAGATCAGCTCGAAGGCAATCTATCATTCAAACATTGTGTTATTTTTTCAGTGAACCTCCCAAAGCCCAGCATCTCCATGAATCCTATTGGTGAGGTTACCTGGGGTCAGAACATCAGCATCACTTGTTCGATCTCAACTCTGCATATAGGTGGAACATTTATCTTGCAAAGAACCTCAGGCTCATTCAGAGAGACCCAAACATCAAGTACAAACTCTGCCACCTTCAGCATCCTCAAAGTCAACTTTGATGATGAGGGATTGTACCAGTGTCAGTATCAGACGAGGGTTTCAGGTCGAGACTTCAGCTCCCCCTTAAGTGACTCTGTCACAGTCTTTCTTAGTGGTAAGGAAGACTACATTTCCCAATATTTTTGTTAACTTGTATTAAATTAAGCAATAATTACAATATATAAAGATCAGCTCAAAGGCAATATATCTATCATTCAAACATTGTGTTGTGTTTTTCAGTGATCCTCCCAAAGCCCGGCATCTCTATTAATCCTGTTGGTGAGGTGCCCTGGGGTCAGAACGTCAGCATCACTTGTTTAATCTCAATTCAGCATTTAAATGGAACATTCATTCTGAAGCAGACCTGGGGCTCATTCAGAAAGATCCAAACATCAAGTGCCAATTCTACTACCTTCAATATCCCTCAAGTGAACTTTGACTATGAAGGATCGTATCGCTGTCAGTACAAGACAAGAGATTCAATTCGAAACTTCAGCTCTCCCTTAAGTGACTCTGCCAGACTCTCTGTTACTGGTAAGAAAAAATACATTCCCCAATCTTGACTTTTTTGTTAACTTATTTAACAAGGAGTTAATGTAGAAGATATACACCAACGTTGTGTTATTTTTTCAGTGATCCTTCCAAAGCCCGGCATCTCTGTGAATCCTGTTGGTGAGGTTACCTGGGGTCAGAACGTCAGCATCATTTGTTTGATCTCAACTCATCATTTAAATGGAACATTCATCCTGAAAAAAACCTCAGGCTCATTTATTCAGACCCAAACATCAAGTACCAACTCTGCCACCTTCAGCATCCTCAAAGTCAACTTTGATGATGAGGGATTGTACCAGTGTCAGTATCAGACGAGGGTTTCAGGTCGAAACTTCAGCTCCCCCTTAAGTGACTCTGTCACACTCTATAGTACTGGTAAGGAAAAATACATTTTTCAATCTTAATTATTTTGGTTAACTTGTATTAAATTAAGCAGAAATTACGAGAAGTTAAATTAAAGATAAACACCTCACCCCATGTTGTGTTATTATTTCAGTGATCCTCCCAAAGCCCGGCATCTCCATGAATCCTGTTGGTGAGGTTACCTGGGGTCAAAACGTCAGCATCACTTGTTTGATCTTAACTCAGCATTTAGGTGGATCATTCATTCTGACGAAAACCTCAGGCTCATTCAGAGAGACCCAAACATCACGTACCAACTCTGCTACTTTCAATATCCTCAAAGTCGACTTTTATAATGAAGGATCGTACCAGTGTCAGTACAAGACAAGAGATTCAATTCAAAGTTTCAGCTCCCCCTTAAGTGACTTTGTCAGACTCTTTGTTATTGGTAAGAAAAAAAACTTTTCCCAACCTTGATTCTTTTGTTAGCTTCTATTAAGTTCAGTAGAAAAGGCAACGTTAGAGTGTACAAAGAAAGGTGCTCACTTTCCTAAACGAAAACTAAGTGGATGGGATATAATTACAAAGATTTCTTAGATCTCCACTGAAGGACAAGATCCCCTTTCCGAGATGACCTGACCTGCGTCCTGACAGGCGACCTTTTTGCTAATACTGTGCATTCAGTATTCCTTGTAGCCTGGAACATCCCTCTGAGCTCAAAGTGGTCAACGTTCTATGCTGCACGAGGAAGCTCCTGATGGAAATGATGTGCTGTATGAGAACCATGGTGCAGTCTGTCTCACAAAATGAGACTGAAGATACTGTGTCACTAATGTCACTTCCTCCCACCCAAGTTATTCAGTGGCAGCATATGGTGCCTTCATGGGTCAAGATGGTGCTTGCTTAAAATCAACTCGGTCCTTCCACTAGCAGCCTTTCTGGGACATCCACACTGTGGACCAAGAGGAGGACCACTGCACCAAGGAAGCGGGGAACAAAAAACAGTGGAGTGCTTACACACTGGCACTCATTGTTACAGAGGAACCAAATGCTCCTTCAGCCTGTTGTTGCCTGCATTTCCACCGCTGTCTAAAGACCCGTGAAGTTCGGGCAAATTAGTCTGCGGACATGTGGGAACTCCCTGGAGCTTCAGCTAGGAGATGTGTGTGCGTGGAGGCAGTGGGTTAGCTGTCGAATGAATCCGTCTGCTCACTTGTTCTTCGACTCAGTGGGTGTGCACTGAGCGACATTTGTTAGCTCCCTGACTGTTGCTTTGTTGCCAATCAGAAATGTTTAGTGCTCCAGGTCCCACCCCCAAAGTTCCTGTACTTTTGAATGTACTCCCACCCAGCAAAAATAATCCCAGCAAGTTTACTGAGAGTGATCAAATGTACCTATATGATAACCGATTCATTGTTCTTGGCTCGGACCGCTACTGAGTTTTGTGTTCTTGCACTCTTTGCAACTACATACTGAACCATTTAAGTTCCTTTTGTCTCCAGAAAACCAGATATTTTTACTTTAACCTTTAGATTCAAAGTTTGCAATACGTTTAATCGTATAATTTTTTTTTTCTTTAGCATATAGCTTAAGTATGTGGTCAAAATCCATCTCAATATCATCTAATCTACATTGTCTTTATGTTGTTCCTTCTTTACCCAGTGGAACTGCAGCAGCCCAGCATCTCCCTGACATCTCCCAACAGAGGGCTGGTCTGGAGTCCTGAAGGTGCAGAGGTCACCAGGGGCTACAGCTTGGTTATCACCTGCTCCATTTCCTCCCACTATCCCGGAGGTGTTTTCCTTCTTATGTTCTCTGGCTCCACCATCACCGAAACCAAGCCGGCCGTCAACGGCTCAGCCTCCTTTACCATCCCTGCAGCTGAGTATGAACATCAGGGAAACTACAGCTGTGTGTATGAAGTCACACTGTCCTCAAGGACATTCACTTCTACTACAACAGCAATGATGAGGGCCACCATTAAATGTAAGTACAGCTATGATTTATTTAAATGTTTTGATGGAAGCAATACAAATTACAAAGGAGATCTACAATAAGACCTAGCCATACATGCAAAGAATATCTGGATATTATGGAAGTAACCTGTACAACTACATTCAAACAAGCTTTATTTCGATGGCCTCACCATTAAAGCTGGAGTGCAGAACTTTTGTCTCCCCCTTCTGGCAGAGAGAGTACTTACATAAACACTCTTGACGCGTGCTTATGACGTATTGGAGCAGTTTGACTAGGAGTCGTGGTGCAAAGATAATATTTGTAGTTATATAGCAGTCAACCTTACAATGGACCCATGTCTTTCACTACGTGGCCCCTTAACAATCACTAACAACCAGGTATTTCAAAAGGCACCTGCAGACAAGAAACACAAAACAAACAAGAATTTGAAGTCCCCACAGTTTATTATATAGTCAGTGCTCAATACAGAACACACAGTTCCACTACCAATGAATGAGTCCTTATCTCAACAAAAAAGATCCTACTCAGGATCCCAGGAAGCAAACAAAAATACTTGTTGTCTGGCCAGTGCACTTCTGTCAGCTCCAGGGAGTTTTTTCTTTTTTTATTTGACTAATCCTTCCTCCGAACCACAAGTTTCTTTTTTAACTTGAGCATCCAAAACTTTTATTTCTGACGCTTCTTAGTTTTTTTCGCTGTAGGCTGTGCCGGACTCCTAAAAAAAGGCTGAATTGCATGAAAAAAGAACAGAGCATAGGAAGTGTAATCTTTCGAAAAATAGGAACTAATTTGTGTGCCTTATTCAATTATATAATTTGTGCACACAGATTTCTAAATTTGTGCACTTGGTTATTTCTGCTTTGAACTAATATCATATTTTGGATTTTGCCTTTTACCCTATTATAAAGGGCATCAGACACAGGCTGTCTTTGTGTATGGCATTCAGTCAGCCGGATGTTTGAAGGCGACAAAGATGACATTTGTGAAGCACTGAACTGGATGATATCAGCAGTATCAACAAAGTTTTTATGGAGAAACAGTCCATTATCCTGGAAAATGCCTCAGTAACAATAAGACAATGTTGTGTTTAACAGGCAAATTCCCAAGTACAACCTAATATTTATGTCCAAGATCAAAATCATATTATATCCAATGCAAGAAAAATTAACTTAAATCGAGAGCACAAATTATCCAGTAGAAAGCTGGAATAACTACAACATGCACACATATTTGTTTGTCTTTCTACATTGACACTGCCTGGGCTCAGACATGTTTCGAGAATAAACTGAAGTGTTTTTCTCTCTTAGTGCCTTTGTTGCTGCTGGTCTCCTCAGTCTTTGCCCCCCTGCATCTGCTCCTGATGGTCTTGGTGGTGGTCTGTCTGGCCTACAGGAAAAGACAACAAGCCAGGCGGGATGGAGCCGTTGTCCAAACTCAATGTGTGTTCACCAGGACACAGTGCATTACATGAAATGAGAAATGTGATCATTGTTCTCTTCATTTATGACAGACTTTGATCTACATGATTGTGTTTCAAATTGTGTAAGAAATTGTGTGATAGTCACAGAAATTATTTTTAATATTCAGGATACGTTTTGTTCTGATGCTTGTGTTGCAGTGTCTCTCATGGACAACTGCGCAGTCGATGAGGAGGAGGAGGAGAAGGAAGAGAAAAAGAAGGAGGAAAAGGAGGAAGAGGAGGAGAAGAAGGAGAAGGTGGAGGAGGAGGAGGAAGAGGTTTAAACAGTGCTATGTACACTGAAGCACGCCAGAAAGAGGCAGGAGCAAGCAGAAAGTGTGAAGAAAGAGGCGGGATGATTAAGAGGTTGAAATCGTTTGTTGTTTTAAATTGCTGCAAATCCACCATTGTATTCCAAAATAATAAATAATCAGAGCAAATGGAACATGCCTGTATCTTTGTAAAGCAACAAACAGCAAACAGGAAGGGAATCATAGTAGAGATATGAAACTATTTTATTTGGACATGTAACTGTTTCTGTGTCAAGCCAGTATGGAAATGGTCTTTAAAAAAAAAGAACTAAAATAATATTATTGGTCATTAATGTTGGGGACCAAAGAGGGTCTAATTTGTGACATTGCAGATATCTTTATATCTCTCCTCTAATAAACTTTGATACCAAAACATGATGCTTTCCCCAACAATAAGCAGGGCAGGGATCATACTATAACTTACGAATATGCCTGTGTCAAAATTGGTCAAAATCTAAGATGGCAGCTTCCATTTCTTACATTTATCTTACCTGGTTTTAGCATGTTGTATATATTATATTATGTCTTATATGAATATTGTATCAAATGGCTTACTCTAACGTGAAAGGGTTGCTTAAATTTAGTTTTACATGTTCTTGCATCTAATCTGCATATTAATAACATTTGCCACCAGCATACTGCTTGCCTCTATACTGAACACACATAAACAACAGTTCATCAAGTATTGTCTCTTTATTTTATTTTGTAGCAATGCTAGTGCCATGGCTCTAAGGTTGCGATGTTGGTCTGTCAGTCGGTCTACCACTTGAGTCCAGACTGAAATATATCAACATCTATTGGATGGATTGGCATTTAACTTTGTACAGACATCCATGGTGACCAGAACTGAAGTCCTACTGTCTTTGGAGATCCTGTCGTTCAGTGTGATATCTTGATTTAACTATTTGGTGAAATTTGCTACAGATATTTAAATCCGCCTGGAGACACATTTGAATGAGTTTGGTGATCCTTTGACATTTCCTCTAGTGCCACCAGGAGCTTAAATGCTTATTCTGTGAAATATCTCAATATCTAATGGGTGGATTTGCTCCAAAATATGTACAGACATTAATGATGCCATTAATGATGATGATTTTTTTTTTAATTATGAAACTAATGCTTCAAATGGCTTGCTCTAATGTGAAAGAGTTGCTTGTACCATCAGTCCCATATAGATGAGTTTAACATGTCAGTCACCTACAGTTGAATCCATCTTGTCTTGCATGGCCCCATCTTAGTGTTACAGTCTCAAACAGCATCTTATTAGCCATATTATGGAAGTAATAATTTACAGAATACAGTTAAAGTTTGATTTGACACGGCGCAGCCCAGAAAACCCTGTTTCTCTCATTATTGAGTCTCTCATTTTCTTCCAGTTTCAGAAGTATGAACACACACACCCATTCACACATTTATACACATGTAGGTGTGTGTCTCATCACCTTCCCCTTTTCTGATAGTGTGCCCATCTTCCATCTGTAAAATGTTTTTCTTTTTCTTAAATTTGAGTTATATTTTGCTGAGCTTTGTGTCAATATATACATCATTTACATCATAACCTAACTTTTATTACCCACATGTAGGAGAGCAGCAACAAGTGGCTTTGTGGCTTAAAAAAAAAAACTGTTACAAATACAGAGGTTGGGTTGTGAAATGTTATTGTGCAAATTTCCCACAACTTTTTGCAGTATATGTATCAGTATACAGTAAGTGTTTGTGCGTGAGAGAGCCTGCCACTGTGAACACAAGTACAGAAGCCTTGACACTTCTCTGAGTCACCTGTATTGAGCAAGATGTTGACACTTCTACTTAAACTCGTTTCAGGTGAGTAAAATATGAGCTGTGCGTGTGTGTGTGGAAGAAGTCAACATGCTGCAGCTCTGTAGCTTTGTGATGTTACTGCAATAACATTTGTGTGCAAAATGTGTACACAAATGTTACATGATGCTGTCAAAGACATGCAGCAATGTATAGTTTATTTTGTGTTTCCATGTAAAAGGAAACAGGTTTTACATCATGTATTTTAATGATGAACGATCTACTTTTGAATGACAATTACTTTTATTACAAGAAATTAATATTTTAAGATGTAGTTGAATATATTTTTGTGATACGTCGGCTCATTTCAGAAATATAGTTTCAGTATTTCACACACTGTCATATGGCTAATAGGAAATGCAAATATCTTCATGTCATCATTTCATATAAATTTCAATGCAATAGACATCAGTCAATTAGGAACCTAAATATGAAGCAGGGACTTTAACACATTTTTTGCTTATATAATGTGATATTTTTTTTTTCTCTTCTCTTGACCTTACTGTCACCTGCTGCAGGTCAGTCCATTCTCCTTTGTGACACATCACATCCTGTAGTTTTCCATGTTCAGTGTAAAATATAAAAACATTTCATGTCTTACAGGCCTTGTAGGTGTTCAGATCAAATTATCTGGGTCTACTCGGTGCTCTGGAAGAGTTGAAATCTATCACGACGACGCCTGGGGAACAGTCTGTGATGACAGCTGGGACTTAAATGATGCTGAGGTGGTGTGCAGACAGTTGGGCTGTGGAACTGCATTAGACGCTTTTAGTAATGCCATATTTGGTGAAGGAACTGGGCAAATCTGGCTTAATAATGTGGGCTGTTTAGGAAATGAAAGGTCTCTAACTGAATGTCCGCGTGAAGGATTTGAGCACCACAACTGTGACCACAGTGAGGACGCTGGTGTCATCTGTTCCGGTGAGATACATTTTCATCATTCATCTTTAAACGTAGTAATAAGGTTGAAACCAACAAGTTTCCTGCAAAGTACCTGTAGCAGTCATTCCGAATCACTCTGACTCTATGCCACTTTCATTTCTGCTGATCATGCAGTTGATTCCAGAGTAGTGACACACATCAATGTGTCCAGAGTTAGTTTTGTGACTCCTACTGAAATTGTTTTCTTAGTAAAGGATATCCAAAAGTATTCAAACTCCATACTATAAAAAACATTATCTGGCTGGACAGTTGTTAGTTACGGTAGCACTCATTTTGTTGGTCAACAAAGCTAAAGGTTATCACTGCCAGATTTAGCATTTTCCAGCCTTGATTTATGGCTATTTCATCAAAACCACCATCTTTGTTTTGATGTAAGACATTTGTGGTTTGTCTGAAAACCAAAAATTGGATGTTTGTAATGGTAAAGGAAAACAAATATAAATAAAGCATTACATTCTATTTAATTTTCTGGAGTTCATAGGAAAACATAAAACTAATATAACAGCATGATTTTGTTGTGAGCAGATTAGCTTATTTTACCACATTATTAGCATGTAGTTAATAAAATGTTCTGTTTTTCCCCCAATTTTATCTCCCATAAAGTATTCCCATCATTTCTTAACAAATATTACTAGGTTATTACCTCAGTAATTACCACACCACTGCAATACCATTATTACCAGTATAACCCTATTGTTACCTTTGTTTACCTGTTATAATATTAGCAAGCGGTAATGTGAATGGTTTATCATTGCAGTAATAGTCAAAAACAGAATGCATGTTGTACTTGAAGACATGATTTAAGTATACATTGAAATGTTTTCCCTCTTAGTGCCCTTGTTGCCGGTGTTCCCAGCAGCTGCTGGGGGTCTGCTGCTGCTCCTGCTGGTTTTGGTGGTGGTCTGTCTGGTCCTCAGAAGAAGAAGACGAGCCAGGCAGTGTGCAGCCCTCGTCCAAACTCAATGTGTGTGCTCACCGAGACACATAGTACATGACCTTATGAGACTCACAGTGGCTGGTTGTTTTACCTTCTTCACTTCAACTTCACAGTACATCTTGTTCCCATACCCGTGTTCCAGTGACTGTCAGGAACCGTTTTGAGGATGAGGAGGAGAACCAACACTGCGTGTCCTTTGAACAGGTGCACTCCAGGAAGAAGCAGAAGGAGCGAGCAAGAGTGAGGAAGGAGGTAGAGAGTGAGGAAAATCATGACTGTGAGGGAGAGCAGAACAATGAAGGTCATGGTTATGCGGAGAGTGAGCAGATCTATGTTATTGTAGAGGAGAACGGAGAGGAGGAGGTGTATGAAGATTGCTTAGAAGTAGCTAAGGACGAGGAACCCAGAGACACTGATGGCGTCTATGTAAATGTACAACAGCCCTTTGCTGAAGACGCTCTGGACATTTACAGAGAGATAATCAAAACTTTTAGTGCTGAATTCTACGTTTCAGAAAATGTAATTCAAAAGAAAAGGGCTATCTTACGACAAGGTAAAGTAGTGAAAAAATTCTAAATATAGTGTACACTGGCTAAAGGTTTTACTGCTGACCCCGTCCACATCAGTACGTTGCTGAGCTTCCGTGTTGGTAGAGCTGCCTGCTTGTCCAAACTGGGGACGTTAATTTAAAATCAGTATGAAAACAGAAAGCATTATGATGGCATCATGCAGTACTAACTTACACTGTACTAATAGTATTCTGTAAATTAAATTTGAATAACTTCTGTTAATTAACTTAAGGTTTTAATAGAGTACACTTTTCAAAAATATAATTTGAAATATTCTAAATTGTACAAAAACTAAAGACATCTGAAAAGGTATGTATGTATCCAGTATTTATATACAGGTACAAGTATATTTCTGGAGAACATACCTTGGAATCACTTGGGGGACATTAATAATTAGGGAGCGGGGCTACTACTGTGTTCACTGACTTGCCAGCAAGGTATATTGGGTATGAGAAGAGTTTCAGAGTTGCAATAAAAAGTGCATAAATAGCTAATGTTTAGTAATCAAACTTTTACTTTATTTTCATATATTCAACACAAATGTAACGTTTACTACTGTGCTGCATTACACATTTTCCAAACTATTGGTCAATGGAGTAGTAAGCAAAGTGAAGTGTAAGCTGCCTGACTAGTGATTTCAAGACTGCAAAATTATTACCATTTTTGTAGATAACCAGTTTCTCTGCAATTCTGATTTCTGCTTAAAACAAAGTATATTTTGTATATATATTAAGTATATTAAACTAGTTGACTGGACTACTGCACCAGCCGACTTCCAGAATGAAGACAGAGCACAAAGCTGCGGATGATTCCATAAACACAGAAGAGCAGATCAGATGTAATTTGAAGAAACAACACCAACACAACCCAACCAGCCAGCCTTAGGGAAACCAGACGGGGAGGGGACATTTTAGATTGTAACGGTACACGTATTCATACTGAAAATGTTCGGTCCACACACTCTGTACAGAAGTAGCAGTCGTTGCTTAACAAAGCACCATGACTGACAATGTGGCTCTCTCTGTCCTCGTCCTCGGTGTCATCTCCTCACGAATTCCGTGGCGTCCACTGCACATTAACCTATAAATAAAACCGTACACACTGTCTTCAGGGACCTCTGTGTTACTTCCTTACAACAGCGTGCTGTGTGTGATGTCTTTGTTACTGTAGTTTTGAGAATGCCAGTCAGTTCAGAGCCATGACCAGTTCACACTGGAATCTGATATTGACCATATTTTAAAAAAATCATGTGAACAGCCAAGCAAAAAAATCAGATCTGAGCAATGAATCCGAATTTAGCACTAAGACCTGCAATGTGAACGTAGCCTAACAGAGCGCTAAGTGACAAATGGCTGAATTATGAAGGGGTAGTTAGATAGGGTGGCTAGATGTTTTTTTTTTTAGCTTTAAGTCAAAAATGTCCTTAACTTTCCAAGGGTCCATTTCTGCTTCCTTTACCTGCTACTAATTCAGTTGCCTATCCAATTGACTGTTTGATTGTTTGCTGTTTGCTACTGAGCAATTGCTACCATTGACTACCTAATTGCTTGATCCTGATTATGGTCTGAACATAATTTTGAAAACGTGGGCGTGGACATTATAACCTACATTTGAAAAGCATGGCAATAGAAATGTTTGGGTGTTTTCTAAGATAAGCCCAAAGTAACCAGTTGTTTTACATCAACCCAAAACAAAATGTTACCTGGATGCTGATGTACTTTATAAATACCTGACTGGCAGCAAACAAAACGTAAGCTCAAGTAGCTGCAGTGCAGAGCAGTGAGCAAAAGATGTTGCCTTTTTCGCTCTAGTGGGATGAAATCCCACTCAACGCAAGCTTGCAAACATTTGATTTTTTACATTTCTTTTGTCGTGATTGGTTGAAAAAATGTAAAACTAATGCTTTCTTATTCTGACCCAATTAAACATCAAACCATAGAAACTGTACAGCATCTTCAGATTGAAGAGATAGCAGATTTTGAAAGTATTAAATGTATTGAATGGCGGAATTCTAAAAAACAACAAAATTAAATGAAATTCAATAGAAGAATGATGAAATTAACTGAAATTTAGTGCCTTGATAATGTAGTTTAAGTAATGTAGTGAAATAGATATCATCAGCACAAACGGTAAGTAGCTCAATTTGTTCCACAAATCCGATCCTAAAAGCTTTTAACTACAAACTTCATTATTCAAACTGTAACCTTTCTAAAAATATATGGAAAAATGGACTCCACTGCTGACTTTCTTGAAGGATTCATACATTGTCATTGTTCTGAGCCTTCCATGCTTATCTGCACATCACAGACACTTGTTGACTGTGCCTGGTTTTGCCATACCAAAACCACACTTCTACTCTCACTGGTTGCCCATTCTGGTTTTACAGGTGTTAGTGGCTGCCTCTCCTCAAAATACACCAAACAAAACCAAACAAAGAAATAAATGGAAATACAATACACATTGCTACATGTATTTCCCTTTTATGCATACATTTACTCTCATAATTAAATTTAAAAAATGTTAAAATAAATACTAGCCTAGCTTTTTGTCTTCAATAACTGAATTCATTGTTGTGTTCATTGTAATATGAATGGTCCATGCCACATTAAAATCAAATCTCAACACAGAAAAAAAAGAGTGAAAAGGTGTCTTGTATTTCAGCGTTGTCCAGCAGAGGGCAGCATAGACCTGTCAATATTACATGCAAAGAACATTTTAAGAAGTTTAGATTATTGTCGTTCTACAACACTTTTACAAGGAGATGCAGATCTAGTCCCAATATGCTATTCCAGAAAAATAATTATTATTTATGGTGGAGTGTTGAGGATGAGTTAAGGAGTCTCACAGCCTGAGGAAAGAAGCTGCTCTGTAGTCTGGTGGTACGGCAGCGAAAAGCCTACTTCTGTATCTCTTGTCAGACGACAGCAGGGTGAACAGGCTGTTGCTGGAGTGGGTTTGGTCTTTTAATATCCTTTGGGCTCTGCGCTGGCACCTCACCTCACCTCACCGGTATCACTGATGCTCAGTAGATGGGTACAAATGATGTACTGGGCAGTTTTATTCACCCGCTGCAGAGCCCTCCTGTCCTGGGCTGTGCACATCCCATGCCAATTAGTGACGTTTCCAGTCACGATGCTTTTTATTGCTCCTCTTCAAAAGTTGACAAGAACTTGGCGTGGGAAGTTTGTTTTCTTATGTTTCCTTAAGAAATACAGACATTTCTGAGCTTCCTTAACCAGGGTGGAGATGTGAGATGACATTAACAGGTTCTCTGTGATGTTGAAATTAAAACTGTTCACCTGCTACACCTCAGCTCCACTGATGTACGCAGGGGTGCATGTCTTTACCTCAATGATAAGCTCCTTTGTTTTGCTGATGTTGAGCAGCAGGTTGTTCTCTTAGCACCACTCTGAGAGGTTGTTGATTCCCTCCCGATATAAATTTTCATCATTGTTTGTATAATACAGCCAATGATGGCGGTCCGTCCACAGACTTCTTCATTTCAGGGAGAGACTGGAGGAGGTGCGACCACCAATCTGGTCTGTCTGTGGTCTGTTTGTGAGGAAGTCCAATACCCAGATGCAGAGTGTAGTAGTTTCACTGGGGGAAGATTGTATTGAATGCTGAAATGAAATCAACAAACAGCTTTCTGATGCAGATGTTGTTATTTTAAAACGTGTAAGAAGACTGAGCAGAGGGCAGTGGAGATGACATCCTCTGTGGATCTGTTGGTTCTGAAAGCAAACTGGTGAGGGACCAGGCTGGCTGGGATGCTGTTTTTGATGAACCAGCTCCTCCTCACAAGGAGGTGCTTTTTCATTTTTTGAGATGGAGATGCATCGTACAGAACAAGGCTAAATACAATTTAAAAAATCAAGTCTTAGTCGTTGCTCCGAGACTTTGGCTGGACTCTGCATGTTATGATTTGTAATGTCGACTCACACTGGAATGTATAAATCAAAAGGCTTTATTGCCAGGGAAGCAAGGATAAATATGGCTGGAGATAAATGAGGGAGAAGGGGGGAGCTGGTGGTAGTCCAGGAGAACTGGAGAGTTAGCAAGGAATCCCAAAACTCTTGGAATAAACACAGACAAAACACGGGTAAGAGGCCAGAAGCATTAGCTACCACTGTGGCTGACAAGACGATCTGGGGCCTGTACTACGAAGCAGGTTCAACATACAAGGGGTATCTTTTCGTTATCTGGCGTCACTAAACCTAACAACATTGACTCGGCAAGTCCACCCAGGGTTTCCCAATCTAGCTATGAGCACGTTCACATAAAAAGGGGCGGTGTTTGCAGTATGTAACCAATCGCAAACATGGACACAGAGCACTAGAGCATGGACTCGTCCTACAAAGGAGTTCTCTCCTGCTGTGGAACTGGCCCTCTGCAATAATGAGGGTCGCCCCTTAATGCAAGGGGTGGAAGGGGATGTCTCGTTAGATCCTGGTGGAAGTGGCAGTTTCCAACAGGCCACATTTGTACAGGGCCCTCTGGCTCTGCTGTGGCCTGCTTGTTTGTTGTTTCGTGTTTCCCTTCAGGTCGTGGTAGGTGGAGAGCACCTGGGTGCACTGGGCCAGTCCATCCAGAATGCATTTAGGATCACCCATCCCCATTCCCTCCCACTGGCTGGCCCCCACCCGCGCACCACACCACATTTCCAAGGCCCAAGAGCCGGGTCATAACAGTCAATGTTAAACTATTGGGTTGCTAATAAAACACAATTTACTATTTATTGTGGGAGTAAGTAACATTTATTTACTGCCTCTACAGTTGATCGAGAGACATTGGGGATTCTACCACCACCCACTTACACACTGTCCTATACAGAGGTAAGAGTGAAAGCAAACAATCATACACTGCCGTGTCATCTATGGTTGTCTTGTTTTCTCAGGAGGAGGCCCTAGATGACGAGACATGTCTGTGTGCTCAGAGAGAGATCTGGGGGTATACTTTAGTACAATTTTATGCAGTTTTTAATTTACCCACCTTAACACAAATGGTGAGAGTGTGGACACTTGTCTGTAATTGATTTATCTTTAATTACTTTCTAATGGTGGTGGTCTGCATATTGGACTAGTAACTGTTCAAGTGCTCTCTATCCTAAAATTAATCAATTGCTATAATGTTAATCTTGCAGGAAGAGGGAAATCTTCCTCTCCCTGAACCTATGGCCTCCACTTGTAGGCCAAAAGGATAAAAAGTGCTAGATATTGAGTAAAAACAACATTTAATCAGAAAAGCGAAACTCGAGGTGGAGAAACTGGAGTATGAAATAAAGGTAATTCAGTAACGCTATTTATTTCCAGGCATGAGAAACAATTTTTTTAAAAATGTCCTTTGTTCCAAGGAACAGGAGAACAAAGATAATTGAAACAATAAAGATTGTAAATGAAAAGAAAAAAAGGCTGTTCTTTGCAAAAAATTTGCTGTGTGATGGCCCCTCACAGCCCTGCCAGTTTGATGATCTAAGGTGATGGGGTCCACAACATCAGGGGGTTGTTGGCTGACGGGAGAGGCCCTCTCCTTCCTTATGGTCGCTATGATGTGGAGCACAACACAAGCTGAAATGAGTCATTAAAAAAAGGCTTGCAGGCCCAACCCCGGTCTCCTAGCAGCACTCCACTGAACACCTCTGAAGATAAAAAGGAATCTTGCCATGATCAGTATCACAAAAGAACATTCAAAACATAAAAAAAAAACATAAAAAACAAAAAAAATAATATGCGATGTACAGTTGCCATACCCTGCTCAAATCTGACCCTCTCATCAGCCGCGCACTGAACTACACAGAATCTTCTACGAATGGTGATGCCATTATCCAAGAAATTTAATCGGTGCTTTTATACCTGCTGATCTGTTATCTCAAACATAACGTTAGTTATTAAGGTTTGTTTTTTAAGTATTTTATTATAAAAAAATCTCACTGTACATGTTATAATCATATTCACACTATTAACAGTACATTTACAAAGGACCAAATGCAGTGGGAATAAATAATACAAGACATAAAGCAAAATTCAAAGTGTGTCTCAAACATATATAAAAATAAACCAACAATGGCTGACAAACAAACCAAACTGCTGTATGTTTAATTACTAAGATAATCAAAGAAACCAAAATTGAACTACCTATGCAAGGAAACTTCATAAAAAATAAATCTGATGAAGGCACCTACGACAGATCATAACAAATAATTTATAAATGAGTAAACTAACTTGAAAGTGCTCAAAGAGAAACTGCATATAACCAAAACTCCTTCAATTCAATGAATAAATAAAAAATAAAAAAACAGGTCAGAGTGATTCCCATCCTATTAGATAAATTAAATTTAAATTAACAAAAAACATTTCTATCAAAATACCCCAAATATATTTTAAAAACTCAAAAGAAAGTGTTTGATCCTGTTTTTCACGTGTGTTGAATGAATTTACCATTAAAAAGGTCTATCTGCTACATCCATTAACCTCAGGTGGGTTCAAAGAGTTTTTGAATAAATAAAAAAATTAACAATAAACAAACAAACAAACAAACAAAAGGTAAGGAGATGTTGGGAATAAACTGGAATAATGACAACTTGTTTGTAGATCAAAAACCATTCATTCATTGATTTCCTGTAGATGATAATGGCACAACTCATAATTAAAAATAATTTAGCAATATACTGAAACAAAAAGGGTTTCAAGGCACGCAGCTTATCATGAAGTGTGGTGGCCTTCATGTCCCCAAGGCCGGCAACTAATCATGCAACTCCACGGGGTGCACACGTGGAGCAGAGAGCGGCCCTGCCAGCCGGTCCCGCTGGCCAGATGCTGTGCAGCACTGCACAGGCGGTGATGGCTGAGGGAGGACAGAGGTGTGGTCGACCCCCAGATCCCTGAAGGACAGCATCTTCAACATGCCAAAGGCCTGCTCTATGATGGAACAGGCCTTAAGCGGCTCTGCACCCTGCCATGCAGTGGTTCTCTATATGGGGTCACCCACATTGCAGTAGCCATCCAGCAGAGGGTGGGAAATATTTATAGTTTTTGGTGGATATTGATGTATTAAGAAGTTACTTTAGGGGGGTCTTGATGCGGACAAATGCTTGACAAACCTCTGGTGACCTTCTGGTGAAGGTCTGCAATTTTCTGCACTCCAGTGTGCACCAATCTGCAGAGCGGTGACTTGTGAACATGAAAGGCCTTGGACACCACACTGTATGATAAGCCATGTGCCAACCAGAACGCTGTGATCAATAAATGCAGCTCATGTGACCAGCCTTGTGTGTACTTTACAGCTACGAGGTCCTTCTGACCATCAAAATACACAGCAAGGACTGGCACGAGGGGACTGAGCTGTGCATGTGTTGGTGCAGTGTCCGACTCCACGTACAAAATAAAGAAAATTTCCCACACTTCTTTTTTGTCTGAACAACATTTGTCTGGACCATAAAATGTGTTAGATACAGACAACATATTCAACTCCTGTGGTGTATGCTTTTATGTTGTTGTGCTTTTTTTAATCTTCCATTATTTAGCCATATTGATCCATTAATTTGGCCAACTTTTTTTCTCAAAGGAGAACACTTTTCTGCAGAGCCAGCAGCCAATGTAACGTTTTGCCCCCTCTAATATATTGACTAGGTCCTGACAGCATGCAAATGTTATTGTTTTTATTTATTTAGCCCTTTTTATTTATTTAAATTTGGGTATGCAGGCATCTCCATATTGATTCAACTCATTTTGACTTTGTCGTATACATATATATCAAAAAACAATAAAGTTGATTTACTAAAGGGAGTTCTGCTTAACTTTAAATCATAATTTTCTTCTTTTAAAACTAGGTTTGCTAAACTCAGATCAGAGCTAATCTTCATCTTTGTTGGTGCAACCAGCCATATAAATTAGATTTGTGTGATACTTACTTAGTAAAAGGACAGCACACTGCAGTTTTGCTCTCCTGCATCTTGAATGCTCCTGTTTTTGCTGGAGCGTGTCCCATGTGGCATGTGCACAAGCTGTTGCCTTAATAAACATCCTTCTTATCCTGGTAGAGAATACAAAGTTGGTCCAGTATTATCTGACACTCATATAGGCCGGGTACCTTTTGAAGTAACTGACTGAGCTACAGTTGATAGTTTGTGGACACACCTAATTAGCCTGGCCTACATTCAGCTGCTTAATGGCAGTGATTGAATTAAATAAAATTTATTTCAGTCTGGAATCAATAATGGTAACTAGAGTTCATATGAATAAATACACAAATCCATATACATAGACACTACAGTTTGAAAACAACAGCCACAGACAGCAGATCGAGCTGTGCCGCTTCACAGGAAAAAGGACGTCTTATTTCTCTAATGGTTTACTTGTGTTTCTCCATGCAGGACTAAGACGCAAGGAAAATACGCAAGAGAGGGAAACATGGATGCAACTTAAGAGTCTTGGGATACAGCCTTTGTCCGTGTGGCGTTGGTTAGGGTTAAGGTTAGCACTCCTGCCCTGACCTGCCTGTCTGCCATCGAGCTCATTGTCCTACAGCATATCTACTCCGGCTCTGCAACCACTGCCACAGGCCTGTACTGCGAAGCAGGATCTCAGCGAGGTAACTTCAGGGTTGAGATGGTGGTTCAATTCTTATCGGGGTACATCGCCATGGCAACTTATGCTGCACACCTCACTCCTGCTCCAAGCAGTTTCAGATATCATAGAGGCCTCTGAGGTGGCCTCTGGTGCCAAAATCATTAAAGATAAGTCAGATATAATATTCTGTGGTCATAACCAACAACCTGTGCCTTAAATCTCCTTCTGAGACCTGAAGAAAAAACTGTCAACATCTCATCTGTAGAAACTATGGACTGGTACAAGTTGGTCATATCCAAAATGGTAAAGACACCGGTGTCTGAGGTATCCTGGCAGAAAAAAGCCACAAGAAAATTTGAGCAGTAGAAATCTGCCCGTACACTGAATTATATGATCTTAAACCTCAGTTAAACCAGGTCTGTATAGCATGTTTAATGTAAACTTAAATAAAAGACCATGTGATTTTGTTCCTAACAACGCAGGTTTAAACCAAGCTTATGCAGCTAAGCTAACAGTGCCTGAATGTTTCTTTTGAGGTGTTGAATATTGTCTCTTCAGTCCAAAGGTCCAGCTATTGCAGGTCGTATAATGGCATTGATTGGCTTCCCCTGGCTCATGGCCATAAGTGGAAAAGTAAATGCAATTTTTGCTCCACCCTGCATCTTCTTCTTTAGTCCACCTCAGTGGGAGGAGCATTTGGTGAGAGCTGGGAGAGAAACACATCACAACAGTAAATACTGTTATATTATGTTTACAAGTGTGTTGTAAGGTACATTTTATAGTTTCACCATATCCTATATTTGTGCTGCTGGTTATTTAGCATACAGGTTACCAAGTTGGTTCATGCTACAGATGTTTCCTGGCAACCAATTACACATTACTAAAGTCTTTACTAGCTAAGACATCCAACTGAAATTAAATTGCATTTTTTGTTAGACTATAAATGATGCATCACCAGTTCATTTTCAATTTCCAAGGGGCATTATCAACAGGTACGTACGGTGCGTCCTGTCAGAAGTACGGCAAACACATTTTCCTTATCAACATAAAGTTTAAGTGCAGTTGTTTTTTTTTTGTTTTCCCAGGGTAGATTTCTTGAGTTATATTGGTGCAACCTGATTTAGTAAGTAGCAAGTTTGAAACTAGCTAGAACTGAGAATTTAGGAAGGACATCATACACAAATGTATGGATTACAAACATTTGGGGCAACCCAATCCAGAGCTTTATATTTCTTATTTAACAAAAATTGTTTTACAGTGTTTACCCCTTTGCAGTCGGTCATTAACTGTTTCGTCTTGTGTTCCAGTGAATATCAAAAGGAAATTAAGGAAGCTCAGTCTGAGAACTTTGAATCACACTGTATACTGAAATTCAAGTATTCTTGCAAAGTGAAGATTGAGGCTTCATTCACAAGTTGAAAAACATATCTGGTATTATATGGTGACTTTCCAGTGGTCAAAACAAAGATTCATGTATATTTCTGATATTTGTATTTGGTAACTTATTTTTTCTGAATGTTCTGTGTGTCATTGTTTTTGTTTGTTTTCCCCATGATCAGTACATGTTTAGCGGCAAATCACGGCTCCTATATGAGGACACACATGGTTGTTTGGGTGGCAGCTTCTGCTAACACACGAGCAATGTTGTTGTCTATCTTGGTGCGCTAAGCTTTGACTCCAACTATAGAAAACTGTTACAACAACGGAAAATCAGAATAGCCAATACACTCCATCCAACAAATTTTGGACTTAAACCTTGGAGTTATAGTTGTTTCAGTCTAAGCATTTGCCCATTCCCACTGAAGCAGCATTCATTCAGTTGTAGGGTGTCACCATGAGATGGCGCTTCCTTCTCAAAAACACATGAACCAATGTGCGATGGCCCACAGTCCGCTGCAAAGGCATGTTTCTTTGTTTAGGCCATGTTTCTACAGCATGTTACAGTAGTTGTTTTGTTCTCTATGTTTTCTCTAGTTGTCCACAGTTATTATTCACATATGTTTTTACAGCAAAACACAGATTTGACCTTCACATTTCAACTTAATGACTTTGATGTTAAAACAAAAACATTCTGTCAACATCATATTGTGTTATGTTGTGTATCATCTTGTCCTGGCTCTTCATTGAAGTTCGACTGTATGATGTTGACACTGAGTCAGATATTCAAACCAGACACTCCATATTTTTACCACTCCATCAAGTGGAAATCTTTCTGATGTCTTGTGCATCATTTTAGACATGCTTCAGCCGGTCTGTGGGGCTAAGGGACTGGAACACAGCAATATTTACACCACACCCCCAGGTTCCAGATAAAAATAAGTATTAATAAGACAGCATTATATGTGGCCCGAGACACTCCCAAAAGCCCATTGTTTTATAGACTCAGTTTGGCAGTTTATTTTATACTGTCTGACTTCATTTTAAGTATAATGCTATATATTATAAAGTAATACAAATTTATTTGCTCATTTCAAATATTTAACAATCATTTATTAGGTAAATAAAAATTAAGCTTTGTGGCACCACTTATGCGTCCTGTATTGGCCACTTCTTTTGTCTCTAATGACGTTTGTGGAACGCTCCTAGAATTTTATTATTTTACGGCCTCAACACAACACTCAACACTCATACACAGACAATACTTGTTACTGGGAAACCTTCACTATTTTGGTCGTTTCGTGGGATTTTCTGACAGCCAGAAAAATATAGAAGCTCACCAGACATCTCCTTTAATTTATGATATTTCACTTACCTACCTTCAGTTACACTTATGTTTATACCCCCCCCACCCCCACCCCCCGCCACAGCTGCTGGTCCCACTGTGGCCACAGACTCTGTTGTTGTCTGTAGTGCGCGCACACACACGCACACACACGCACACACACGCCCACACACACACACGCACACACACGCACACACACACACGGGGGGATGAGCACGCTGAGCGCACTGGCCACGCCCCTCTCATGAATAATTCATCACCTCCCGTCGACCGGAGGAGGCTCGTGCCACCGGAGCTCTTCAGACGTCAGCTCGCGCTCTCCGGAGGGAGGGAGAGTAATGGTCGCACCGTCCCCGCCCGCGCACCGACCAGGCGACAGCGGTAGCCGGTGCTGAATGGGGCATCGTGGAGAGGGGGAATCCGCCTCACGCGCTACGGCTCCGTTGGTTTCCGCCGGGGATTCGCGGAGGGGCGCACGCCGAGGGCTCGGCTCTCACCCGGCCGTGACCGAGGCTTCGTCTGCCGGCCCGGCGCTCTGCTCACCGCCGGCGCTGCCAGGGGACAACAGACGCTCGAGGTAGGCTCGCTGTGTCCCCCCCCCCCCCCACACTGTGCGCGTGTACGTGTGTGTGTGCGCGTGTGTGAGGGCGCGGGGATGGGAGAGGTAGCAGGATGGTTTGTGTGTGAATGTGTGCGCGTGCGCGTGTGTGTGTGTGTGTGGAGGCTCACCTCTCCTACCAGAACAGCCATAATATCAAAGAAATCAATAACATATATAATAATATTAATAAAATACAATGGTACAGACTTATTATTATTATTATTATTATTTTGTATTATACTCAGTATGTTGTCTTACAATGATAGATATTGAGCTGAGTTACTGCAGAAATACTGTGGTGACAATATAAAACACCACTGTAAAATCACAGGGACACATTTCCACTTAGCCTCGACGATATTACAGCCGTACAGTCCAACCTGCGGCTGACACACTGCCTGGTCACTTCACCTGGGCAGGCAGCGGCACAGCGCTGTGGGCCTGAGGAGCGCAAACAAGTAGACAATAACAGTACAGACTAGAGTGAAGGGAGCAGCCCTCGCCAGGAACTGCGTTCACGTACTGCATGTGCGAGGAAAGGGTTTTACTTTTCCCGCCCTTCTCCAGTCCCTGCCTCTGCCCACGTTCTCTCCCACACTTTTTTGTCACATTTCAAATTCCCGTCGCTCGCCCCTGGCCTCGAACGTCTGTTTGAGCCAGCTGGTGGTTCACAGTTGTTTTGGCAGGAAACGGAAAATCCTCGTGTGGAAATGACGGGATTATCTCCCACAATGCTATGTCCATTATTAATCTGCATCATTCTGCTGGCTCTGTGTGTGTGTGTGTGTGTGTGTGTTTGTGTGTGTGTTTGTGTGTGTGTGTGCGTGTGTACAGGCAGAGCTTCGCACAGGCTTCCAGAGGCCTGAAGTATACAACTGCAGTTATAGTGGCCTTTGCTTCCTGCAAACTCTGGCTGTGTTTGTGCAGCGGCCGGTCACTCCACCAAGTTGTTTCTGTGTCATACTTTGTTTCTCCTCTCTGGCTTCTTTTCCTAGACAGTAGCGGTGCAGATGGGTGTTATCCACTGTTAATCTGCCTTACCCTGTAGCTCATGGTCTGGGTTTAACACTGCTCTGATTAAAAGCCCCCCCACCATGTCAGTCATTAGTTTAATTATATCACAGCACTAATTAAAAGAACACAAAACACGAGGACTTGGTTAAGTGCCATGGCAATGCGATGTGAGGAGGAATTTCTCATCCACAAATTCAGTATTAATTCTGACACTTTATATCACCTGCCAAAACGAATGTGTTCTTAAATATATTTTTCCAAACCTGTCTGGCTGAGTCACTCCCATCTTGAGCCCTGTTCGCTAGAAATAAGTTATACAAAATAGTGCAATAACTAATAATGTTCGTGCAGCAGTGCCTGTATGAGCACAGTTCATCATTCCGGCTTCCTGTGGGAAGCAACTGTCTCGGAAATGGGCAGTGCGTGATTTAATGCTCCGGTATCATCTTCCATGTGGCGAGAGTGAGAATTGTGTGGACCGCCCGACTGCTGTCCTTGATGATCTTTTGAGCGTTCCATATTTGCAGAGGGTAAAGCATCCACCGTGGAGTGAAGCTGGCCTTCAGCAGTTCGCAGCCCTGAGCAGTCCAGTCCCCATGCTGTAGTGTAATGCACCCTATGAGAATTGATAAAGGTTACAGGCACTACAGAAAAAAACAAAAAAACATGACATTACCTGTTAGATTATGTTTTCTTTACAGGGCCTCCTCCTCAGACCTGTTCCTGATCATCTTTTGTTAGAAATAACTCCAAATGGCTGCCAGTCAGAGCTGTCTGGGGCCATCCATGCCCAGGAATAAAAACTGGGCTTGAACTTTTGACTCACCAAAACCCACCTGGAGAAAACCCACCACACATATAGCCCCTGTCACGCCTAACAATAATAATATGGTAAAAGGGGTTTTGATTATGAAAATGATGTCAAACAATACAAGAAATAGAAACCCAGGTATAATGTTTTATAGTGATGCATTTATTTATTTTGTTATTTGCGCTCAGTCGGATCACATTCTGTGGTATTGTTGTGGCTGTAGTGTACGAAGTGTGAGGTGGACAAAATTTCAGAAACACCTTTTCAGAGAAAACAGATCACTACTGCACCACAGCAACAAAATACATGATAAAAATGGGAATTTAACTGAGTCAACACACAAACAATAGAAGAAGTATGAACAAAAACCGAACATTAATAAGGAAGGTAACTGATATTTATTGCAGTTCCATTTAGGGTTGCACGATATATTGTTTTAGCATCGAAATCGTGCTGTGCATTTGGGCAATAGTCACATTGCAGGATGCGTGATATCACGCAAGGAAAATTACCTCAAACTCCCCCGCATTTTTTTTTGCTGCTCCATACAAAAGGAAAACTCGCAAAGGTTCTCATTTTCCATAACTTACCTACAAGAAATCTGGATACACAGGGTTCGATCAGTTCCCAGTGTGCTCTGGTTAAGAGGTGTACACATCAATTTGTTTGATAAACTGATCAGGTGCACGCCTTCACCAGAGCACATAGCAAACTGACGGCTGTGCATGCAGAGTCTGCTCATCACCTGCCTGTGAACATGCAAGAGACGCAGCTACTGCCACAGTTAATGTCGCCTGGATGCTAGAGGCAGGAGTTCATTTGCGCAAGGCGGCCTTTGAGTGCGTTCAGTCTCGTGATCTGCGGCACTGCCACGCTGTCCCGGTGCTGGTTAAAAGTCAAAAAGTCACGTGTCCGGTTTGTGCCCTCATGTAATACACGCTTAACCACACAACACACACACACACACAACACCTGCAGTATCCAGATCTGTCTATACTTACATCTTGCCGGCATATACATAAATCTGTTTGTTGCTTGAGTTTGAGAGTTTTACCATCCTCAGCCTGTTTGTAAATCTTCCACCACACAGATTAAGCATACATTTGACATCGTTAACGACGGTAGATTAAATGAAAATAACACAACTGCAACACACAAGTCCATTTGTAAAATTTATTAAGAAATGTGTAAGTGGCAGTGGAGGAGTCCAAGCTGATATCTGGAGGGGTGGCAGAGGGCGGAACCAAGTGTTGTAGAATAGGTGGGGGGGCGGGGGTTGTTTTGTTAGAAGAAGAGAGACTTTTAAAGTAACCCAAATTGTGAAAATTATGATTGTTAATTCTCTGTACATGAATAGGACACTGCATGTATCTGGTGAAATTTCCTGTATTTTTTTTTTTATCACAATATATATCGCAGAAAGAGACAGATATCGTAAAGGGATTTTTCCCTGCGTAATAGCTGGCAGTCAAGTGGAGTGATGTACTGAATGACGGCTAACACTAGCAGATAGTGAACAAGTCGAAGTCCCTCAATTATACTTCTCTGAAGATCACATTAATATCTGAATCACATTAATGAGGACATTTGGACGTTTGGACGTTCAGAGCTGAGCAGCAGCTCGTCCTGTCAGTCTACGATAGCTAACACGAAGACAACGGTAGCTTCAACAGGAATGAGATGACAGCTTCAGCTTTAATCATCAGAAAAGACTTCCCAGATATGTGTCGTTATTACAGTGAGTACACAAATACATAGCATTCAACACTAAATATAATTCCTCTTTTGAGCGGAATGATTGGAATGATGAAAAAGTACATTTATGTACAGTATTACACTACACTACACTAACAAGGCGCCAAAAGTGCCTTAAATGAGACAGAAAGCTATTAAGGAAAGATGAGGGAAACACAAGGCCATGTGAAAAAGACACATACATACTATTTTAAAAAGAGTAAAAAAATTAATCAAATAGAAGATAAAAAATAAGCTAAAATTTAAGACAAATCAAATAATAGAAGAGGAATTACAGTACAGTGTATAATATGAATAAACAGAAGGGATGTGGGATTCTCAAACAGATTGTTATTTTTGAACGACTCTTAGAGAGGAACGGAAGTGAACAGTAACTCAACTGCAGGTAGCCTATTTGCACTTTGAGATTCTCCTTCTTTCAAGTAGCATAGAGCAATGACTGTCCTAGTACAAATGATATGACACATCCCATCCCAGAGACCATGGCTATCATGCCAAATTACTGCTAAATGCCAGTGCAGGGTGTAATATACGTCAAAAATACAGGACCAAAAGAATTGTTTGTGAGTCGGTTTGCTTGTGGCAGGCGAACAAAACGAACCAGGTTACTTAATTCTCATCACTAATAAATACTCCTGGCATGTCTAACTTTTCTGTTAGGCTGTTATTTTTAAGATAATGCATAGAGATGACCAAATTATCTGACTTCACTTCAAAATTTCACTTTTTAGCCTGTTGTAAAATTTGCAAGTCAAAGCAAGCTGATGCCTCCTCTGTGAGGGCTTTTGAAATCCATTCTGGAAAATGTAGGAAACCACCAACGGAAGTAGAAGTAAAGGAAGGCAGCTTTTGTCTGCCAAAGTAGTTGGACAATTTCTTCCAAGTGAAATCACAAAGTTTGCTTATCTCTCCACACAGGAGACGTTTCTGCCTCTCAGAAGTCCTCAAATCATTACCAGCTTCCACTCGCCGCCACTGGGGGCCGCCAGTGTGCAGTTGCCTCGTGAGGCTTTGAATGACTCCAAAGAGTGTAAAAGTGAAAAAAGTTTACAGCAAGAAGAAAGGGTAAAAGGTGACCGTATCAGTTGGCCCTTTGTTTGTTTATCTACGGGAACTTTATTTCGACACACACACTCCCTTCCTGCATGTGTGCAAGCTGAGGGAGTCCTGAGCGATTACAGGAAGTCAGGATTGGCTTCTCTGGGGAAGAGAGATAAGAGTCTGGTAGAGTGTGTGTGTGTGTGTGTGTGTGTGTGTGTGTGTGTGTGTGTGTGTATGAGTTTGTGGGTTTAGCTGAAGGCAAGGCCTTCTGCACTCAGCTATTGCTAATAACAAACACACACAGACACACAACAAAACCAGTCCTGTATGTGTGCGTTAAGTTCAGTGTGTGTAGTTGTGTGCATGATACCGGCCATTTCCTCTGCTCACAGCAAGCAGCAGGTCTTTGTGTGTGTTTTTTTTAAAAGGGGAAATCCTTCTGAGGTGTTGGGGAAGAGGGGGGAATCAGTCAGTGCAAAATCCAGATTGACCTACAGAAGAAGCAGGGTGGACATGCAACTCCCAGCATGTTTTGGGTCATCAATCAGCAATCCCCATGAGGTACTTGTAAAGTTGCTGGTGAAAAGGAGGCGTGCTCTGTTTCACAAACACAAGTAAATAATAGATATCACCAGGGAACAGGTAGAGCAGGTAGACGCATTTGAATTGAATTTGCATGTTGTTCAACAACATTTTGTATTCAGAGCTGCAGTAACTCTTTATTGGCATTCTTGGATTATGTGTCTGCTGAAGCTGGTACTGCAGATCATAGTCGTCACTGTTCCGCACCCACTCCAACGAGACGAGAGGCGACAGCCATGCTTAGCTGCCCTGTTCAGCACGCTAACATGCTCACAGTGACGATGATCACTTCCTGACGTTATGCCGTAATAATGTCACCATTGTCACCATCTTAGTTTAGTTTCTTAGCATGTTAATATTTTCTATTGAGAACTAAACGTAAAGTACAATTCTTCGATTAAAATTGTGACCTGATGATGGCGTTTTAAATTGTTACTTGAATTTGTCAGCATTAGTAAATGATTTATTAAACTTTAGTTACAACTTTAGTTACAACTATAAACTCTTCATAAAGGGCCCCTTATTAGGAAGTGGCTGCCATTTTGATACAAAACAACGTGTGTGAAATTGTTCACTTCCTGGTGAATCATTTCTCCATTAACTTTTAAACAGGAACAAAACCGCTTTTAATTTTGGGGGGTGGGTAAGGCACTGACAGTAAACATGACTAATAATTCAACAAATTGGATAATTCATGCTAGTTTGGGAAGGTTTACAATACACTATATGGAATCCTGACCTTTGTCAACAAAGAAAGTAGCCGCCTGAGCGGCCAAACATGTATGGGCTAATTACCTTTTTTAACCAGATTATGGTGCTAGAGGAAAGTCAGATGGATTCATCGTCAGGGCACCATGAATGTATTCTGTATGTCACTTTTGGAAGATTTTATAGAGCATTGCTTGTGGCAAGAGAACTTAGTTTCGTGTTTCGAGTATAGTGGTCAACATCTACTTGCAATACGAACAAAACAGGTTTTGGGTGCAGTGAGGACATAAAAATCCGTTAAACCATTGTGCTCGTTTTTATAAAATCTTGGTATTTTGTGATGAAAATCCGTAAACATAAAATAATAAAGTAAACTGCACAGTATTTTATTTCCACAAGAAGTTTTTTTTGTTTGAAAATGGTAATGGTGGAAAGAGTGTTGGGTAGTATTTGGGTCGTCCATCTGTGCTGTCTATGCGTGTGCTGTTGCGGAAATAAAATGGGGCCACTTTTCTGTCTGGAAACGTGCCAGCGAGATGGAAGCGTGAGTTTGGATCGTAAACATGGCTTCTTCACTTCTGAAAAATGAAAACGTACTAAACAGGGTAACACATTAAAACAGAGGACTAATACACCGAAGGACCCGTTAGTCACAAGTTTGGGTCAACAAAGAACTTCCAACATGGCTACTGAATGTAAACTAGAGAATATAAAAAGAATACTGCGTCATTTCAAAGGTTTAGTTTTTAGCATCAACAGGTAGCTCTGCCGGACAGTAGCATCACGCTGAGCACTGGATGCGGGACATAGCCAAACTTAACCTTCTGTATCTTTTATGTTGTTCCCCTTAAATTTGGACAAAAAGCTTTCTGTGTTTAAGACAAAGTTAGAGGAGGTCAGATGGAGCAGTAACTGACGACAGATGGTGTGTGTGTGTGTGTGTGTGTGTGTGTGTGTGTGTGTGTTTGTGAGAGAGAGAAAGAGATAAGTGTGGTGTTTGCGTGTCTCTCTCTCTCTCTCACACACACACACGGACAAACACTGACATTAAAGCGCTTCTCACCACGTCAGTGCTGAGTCACATTTACCGGCTGCTGACTTCCAGTGAGTGACTCAGATCAGTTTGTTAATTTCCCACATCTTTCTTTGATTTTTTTGGTTTCTTGTGCATTTACCATCCGTATTTGTGAATCATTTAGTCTTTCATTTGAACTGTTAAACCTGAGAGACTGAGAGCATTAGCTTGTATTGTAGATATCACACTCTCACACATAAACACACGTACATACAGACACTCGCCTGTATAACGAAATTGTGGTAAATCCTCAGTACCTGTGGTGTTATATGACATTAGCATTATCTGCCTTATGACACATTTGAGACTTTATATTTTATTTTTAAAGCTGCAGTAATTCATATTTTTCACAATGAATGACTTGATTATGTTTGAGCAAGGTTATTTAGTTGTCATTTTGCATCACAACGAATGAAAGTTGTAGTTCCTTCATATTACACACGCATAGAACTTATTCACAAATAATTCAATTTATTGCGGTTTCCCACAGCTCTATGGAGCGTTGTAGTAGGAGCAGTTTTCAGTTTCCTCAGAAGTTAGCGGGGACCAAAACAGAGCAAAATGGAGAGTGAATATTGGACTTAATTTTCTCAGATGGACAAAAACACAATTTCTGATCAATGCTAAAGTCACATCATGTTGGCTGTGTGCGTAAATATGTGATTGCTTTCTAACACGTCAGCCATAACAAAACATTTTATGGTGATATGTCAGTGTTGTGTTCGCTGCCCCAAAGTTGTCAAAAAAATGCTGCTGCTTTAAAAAAATAAATATGTGAATTCATCTACTCATGTAGTATTTGTACATACTGAATATAGAAACAACAGTCATTGAAAAACTGTATAGTTTTTATTTCATTGTTTTGTTTTATTAATGTATTAATATATCATCTCCCTCTCTCAGTCAGACACAAAGGAGTCTTGCTCTATTTTCCCAGCCACCGTCTAATTTGTCTTCAGTGCATTTACATAAAAAGCCAACATTTGTCTTTTCCGGACACGCGTACTGTCATTTGAATGTATGTGCTGCTGTTCAGTCATGCGTGCGTGTGTTTGTGTGTGCGTGCGTCTGGTTGCAGCCTTGGTGTTTAGACTCAATCCCATCATTCCTGCTCGCTTGTCACCAAGGATTAGCACACTGACACACATTACACACACACATGCGAGGCTGAGCTGGCCACTGCTGTGTGTGCGTCACATCTAAAGCACAAGATGACACCTAACTGTGCAATGTGGAGCTTTTGTGGGGCCCTTTCTCAAACAGAAATTAAGCTTATTCCTAGACTGGCCGTGCACGTAGCTGTGGTTTTATTTGTCCTGGTTTTAAAGCATTTCTTGCTGAGACGGGTAGGAATGAATATTTTCTCTGTTAAATGAGTTTTGACACTATGTATTTTTTCAAAGATTAGTTTAAACACAGATATAAAGTGTTGTTTACTGACAACAGTGTCTTATCTGACTAGTCAGTCATACACACACACACACACACACACACACACACACAAACATGTTTACTTAAATCACTTTTGGGGACATCATTGACTAACATTCATTTCCTGGAGATTTAACCTAACCATAACCACTGACCCAAAAAATCATTTTTTCCCCTAATTGGGGACACGTTTTTTGTCCCCAGTTTACTGGTCTTTATTCTGAAATGTGTCCCCAAAGGTAGCCTAAGTCAGACTCACACACACACAGCATCTCGGCATGGTGGGGTTTGTCCTTGTGGACTCACCTCTCTCTTGCTCGCTCTGCACCTGGCAGTAGAGTGTTCCTCATCTACTCTCCTGTGGATACACACACACATCCGAGATTGTTTCCCCCCGAGAGGAAATGTAGATAACAATGGAAAGAGAGAGAGAGAGAGAGAGAGAGAGAGAGAGAGAGAGAGGTGGAAGAAGGTAGGAAAACACACACCTCCCTCTCACCTTCACATTGTTATGATGATCTGCTGAGAGGACACTTCATCTATCATGTACCTGTATGTTTACTGTGTGTGTCTGTGTGTGTGTGTGTGTGTCCATGCATTGTGGTAAAGCAGCAAAAACCAGAAGCAGAAATGTGCTGTAAGAGGATAATAGTGCAAAAAACTACACAAGGGTACTGAAGACATAGGAATTACCAATGAAACAACAGTGTTTGTTATCATGATTAAGGGCAGGCGAAGACCACTATGGAAGTTATATTAACTCTTAGGTAAATGCATGTTTGGTGATAGGCAGGGGCGCCACCAGCTGGATGGGTTACTATTTGTGGCAGGCTGAAGTGAAACAAGCCGAACTATTTTACGTTTAAAAATCAGACTATTACATACAATTTACATATATTATTATATAAAAAAATACTATGGAACTGTATACAAAATATTATAGTAAACTGTCAAAGGAAAGCTGTGATGCTGCTTATATTTTCTTAATGCAGAGCTGTTCTTAATGACTAATTTTGTGCAGACATATTGTAGGCTAAGCTTACACTGAAAGCTGTAAAATGTAAACAGAATTAATATTTAAATACAAAGTACTAAATCAGGCTGTCTAGTATGGCCTGTGAGAAATCTCCATGCTGTAGGCTAAGCCGAACGATAAGGCCATATCAGAGCACTCTGAAGGGATTAAGCTCAGTTAATTATAACGCAGGTTCCTTTATCGGCTCGCTTGTTAATCTGCCGACGGGCTATTTCAAGGAAGGCAGTGCGGCCTCTCGCTCACCTCGTCATCCAACTGCAAGTACACCTGTAGAGAAAACTGATCTGAGTAAGAGGGGGGAGTCCAAGAGGATCGCAGCCTCATATTGCTGTTTGAGGAGGAGACATGTGTACTCGAAAAGCTCAAGACATTTTAGAAACATTGCAAACAGAGACAAGGGATTTAAAAGAAACGATCAATGCGATGAAAGATTCAAACATTGCCTATATAATGAGCATACACAAGGCAACCTCTAATGTTTGTGACCTTTTTATAAAGGTAATCATCTCTGTGCAGCCATACCACAGACTTTGAAATTGTCATGATGTGCAGACTCTTTATTAGGGATGGACGAGGACCGTTATACATGCATCTCAGTAAAATGCTATTGATATCTTGGTATTATAAAGCTATTGAGTCAAAATGTTAGGATTTGTTAGACAGATTTCCATTTCAATTTTACTACTTAGACTAATTTACAGGTAGTTGCTTTCTAGGAAAATGCCTAAAAAACGGGGCCTTCAACGTGTTTTTGTGTGTGTGTGTGTGTGTGTGTGTGTGTGTGTGTGTGTGTATATATTAATTTACCTTCTGTCCTATGTTGCACTCGAGTTGCATCTTCCTCTGCCGTTTTTGTTGTTGTTTTCAGCTGGTGGTGTTTTTATTCTGTTACTTTTATGCATGTGTGTGTTATGTAACCTTTTGACTTTGTGTAAAACTAATTAACTAACTAACTAAATATCCAGAATATGATTATTCATGACAGGGACTAGTCTGCATGTATATATACAGATTGGTATGTGTTGTAATTGACATGACACAGACCAGAAGTTGAATAAAGTTGAATCAATCTAAAATATCTTGAAAGTATTTGGCATTGAAAAGATCAGTCCCCTGAGGAGACCGCCCTGGACACAGTAGTAGAGCCTGAGACAGGAACAGAGTGGAGGACCATGCTGCTGTAGTCACCGGTGGTCACAGACAGAGGGGGACAGAGGTCAGTGGTTACTTATGCTGTGCTTTAAATGGCAGTCTTAACCCTGACATGTGCGGCACAGTCATATCACACTCTTTGCACACTCTTTGAATACGCACATACAACACTTTCTTTCCTGACAGTCACACAGACACAAAAAGATTCTTTTCCCCAGCATTTATCTCAGTAATTTTGGTGTGTAGTAGAATAGTAATTTTCTGCTCTGATGATCAGACTGCCAGTGAGTAACTGACTTAATTAGAGAGAGAAACTGAGAGAGGGGTGAAGTCTGGAATTTGGTTTTCAGCTCATCTCTATTCTTATTTTTTGTGTTTTGTGAATTTGGTCTTTGGAGAATTTTCCTTGATCAGGGACTTCGAAACTGAAATTGATTGATTTACATTAATAACCATGCAGGGGTACCCTGACATTAACCATAACCATGCCTAACCTCAACCCTTCCAGTAGCCTTAATATAACACTAACCCTAAACCAAGTCTTAACCCGAAAATATAACCAGCTTTTTGTCCATAACGTGACTGTGTGACCAGATTTTTTCATTGTGCCGCTAGCTTTTCATCCAAAGTGGAAATAGGAAAATAAATATATTTAAAATAGACAATGTTAAGTGTTGTATTAATTAGTTTTGTAGGCAGTATGTATTTAGCCAACATGCACACCTGCACTTTATCCAATGTCAACCGGTTTAACCTTGTTTTTAGCTAGTGTAGTTGAGTATTTCATTTTGACTCAACACACTTCAAGAAACATTATCAAGTTAGCCCTCAGGAGGCTGCCTAATAAACCAAATTGCGTTAACGGCATGTCGAATCCCACGTGAAAAAGTCTGCAGATGTCATGGATGCAAAAGAAAGAAAAAAGGCTAAGATATTTGTGCACGGTGCCGCTCAGTTGAAGATGTAGCCGGTGGAGTGTGTGAAGGCTTGTCCTGTAAGAGTCGCATGGAAACTCTTTGTTTCTCTAATTAAATCAAATTCAGATAAGCTAAATTTGCTCCAATGGTCATTTAGCAATAAATATACAATAACATGCAAATATCAACAATTCTATCAAATACAATACAATAAAATAAACTCCTTATTCCTTAAACAATCCTTATTGTTTATTTTTTAATAGAAAACCCCTCATAAATCCTTGTGTTTCTACCAGAAACAAGTGAGATGATTTATGACACCGTGGACACAGCCTGGCCTCCCTGGGTAGCCTGCTATATCCAGGCTGTGTTCACTCCATCTGTAATTAAATCACCTTAAGGTCCATTCCTGTTGTTGTGACATATATATGTATAGATTCCTGTAGTCTTTAAACAGCACACACACACACACACACACACACACACACACACAGAAGCATACACCAGCAGCCGAACAGGGTTATATTCTAATACGCATTCTCATTAATGGATCGCTTAGCAACGGCAGGCGGTTGCCTAGCAACAACATTGCCAGGCCAGCAAGTTGGGTGTGTTCAAAAGTCACACTGTAGTAAAAGAAGAGAGGGGGTGTATGGTGGTGTGTGTGTGTTTGTTCAATAATTCTACTGCCAGTCGGACCAATGAGATATTCTGCAGAGTCAGCCACTTAATTGCAGAACACTCATAAAGTATGTATGTAAAACAAGCATGGTCATACACACACAAACTGCCACGGGTGGTGCAAGCAGGGTAGCAGGAATGCAGGGGGTGTGGAGAGGTGTTCGATGATTTAATAATCAAAAGCAGGGGGTGCAAACAGGATAGTGAGGCAAGCAAGGGTCAAAACCGGAGGAAGCAGTCCAAATAGGCAAACGAATCCAAGGGGGTCACAGTCCAAAAACTAGGCCACAGTTCAAAACAGGCAGGTTTCTGGTTTACAGATTACAGAACACACAGAGGCTGCGGTCAAAAAGTCCATCCCCTATCTTTTCCTAAACACTTTTCCTCGACCGTAAACGCTGTGAGATCAAGGAAAGATGTGAAGGAGAATTCATAAGGAACTAGAAAAAGACAACTGGGTGCTCAGAGAATCCAACTGCCCTTACACTAGGTGTTATCGTTTGGATGGTTTTTGATGGTGCAACACTTTAAATGTTGCTGCTGCAAGGAATTGTGGGATGGCATTATCTCCTTTACTTTCATAAAGTATGGTCCAGTGTATCTTATGCTGGTCTTACATAGCCCAAGCCCCCAGGAAGTGCGCCGCACTTTGAAGCCAACTTCCGGGTCCGTCACGTGATGCCAGTGGGCCCAAGAAGACTTTTTTCCATTGATTAACATTAAGAAAGAGACGTCCTTAACTCAGTGGATAATTTTTTTTGAGGTACATCAACTACCCAGTTCTTACACTTTAATAGCCATTATTTAAATCATTAGGTCCTAAAAGTTGTAGTTCACTAACAGCTGAATCCAGAGTTACTTTAGTCTGCCGGTCATGTGAACGAGCCTGAGATCTTAACAGGCTTAACGAAACGCTAGTGCGCATGCTCCATGGGCCCAACAGAGCGGGAAAATCTGAAACTTCCGCATTCTGAATACCCGGATATTTGCTTCATGCACCACTGAGTAACTTCCATAGGAATGAACGAGGCCCCGCCTCCAATACTGTATCCAGTTCTTTTTATACATCCATGACATAGCCACACCTATCTGTGTATCCTCGCGTCTCTTCCCAGCTTCTCTCTCGCACATCCCTGCTGGGAGGAGCTAAGACACGAGGGGGGGAAGCGAGGAGACATGTTACTGTAACAAAAAGCATCCCAGCTCTCATCATGGCTCCCACTTAGATACTTCTAGGGTCATTTCACTCAGTTAGGAACCTTCCTCAGCAAAAAAAAAACACTATTTGACCGCAGCCCAGGGCTGGAAAACAAGAACATGGCGCACATGGTAACATACTTAACGATGCCGCAGGGACACAAGGAAGTGACCTGGAGGTGCAAGTGGGGAGATGGGTGGGGATGGCCTGTGAGAAGTGGGCAGGGGTTGGAGACAGGGACAGAGAGCAATGCAGGCGGCAGGGGTGGAGAGAATGATTGAAGAGAGGGACTGAAGTGCAGATTGTGACACAAACACACTGCGCTTCTGTGAGGATGATAACGATTCTTTCAACCAGGTGTAATGTGGGCTGAATTCAAATATTATTATGCTTAATGAAAATCTAGTCACATCAGAAAGCTATTTGAGGTAATGAGCTTGCCTGGATTGTTAGTTAGGAGAGGTCGTCACCGTCTAGACAGTTAGCTACTGGTCAGCGCAAATTTGTGGGTCAGAGTTCACCAGGGTTTAATGTGGGTTTACTGTAACTCGTCCCCACGAGTGAATCTACTGATCGACTGATTGCTGTCTCCGAGTTTTAAAAGTTGGTGTGACCAGACCTTCGGAATGTTTGAATGAATAATGGAAATAATAATAAATAAATGATGGCTGACATGTGCACACGTGCACAATAAATCCAACTTCAACCTAAAATAGCCATCGAATAGTTGAAAGATGTAAGAATCATCAACGATGCTACACATAGTAGCATTAGTAGCAGTTAACTTAAAGGAATAGTTTTTGGACATTTGGGGAAATTCACTTTCTTGTCAAGAGTTAGATGAGAAAAAATTGATACCACTCTTATGTCATACATGAGCATTAGATATGAAACTCCCACCAGCAGTGGGAAACAGCTAACCTGGCCCCCAGCACCTCTAAAGCTCAGTAATTAAAACATTGTGTCTCTTTGGTTTCATCTGTTTGAAAATGAAAAGGTCTGAGGGGTTGTGGGTAACGTAGATGGCAGGTTTTGACATGGAAGACGAAAGCGTGGAATAAAAGAGACGATATCTCTGGATATGCTTTTTTTGATTTTGATCCTTGTCTTTTCCCCCACTCTCCATCGTGAGCATATGGCAATGCTAAATCGTCAGAATACTCTTTTAACACGAGAAGAGGGACTTTTACTCCAAAGCAAAGGAAAATATAAATTCTAATAGTTGACTGACTCTTTCTCCCCAGGGGGTGTTGACTGAAAAGTGCGTGTGTGACCTGTCGCTGTGAGCAACCATGTTCCGAAACAGCCTGAAGATGTTGCTGGGAGGCAAAAGCCGCAAGAACAACAACAGTGGTCAGTACCTCTATGTGTTTTTACATGTGTCCCCCATATCTTGGATCCTATGATCTCATGTTATGTTCATAAGAATGATCTAGTTTGATCGTATACAAATAGTCAATACAGTCACGTCAGAAGCTCCATATATGTTAGATTTTACGAAGGAAATGTGTTTCTGTTCTCAGTGGCAGGTTGCAGATTTTCTCCAAACTCTCTCTGATCCTCTCTTCTTTCAAAGGTGGCAGTGGCATAGAGCCAGAGGGGTCAGAGGTCAGGATGATGGAGGGATTCACCCGCTCGCTTCCCTCTTCTCCGCTTCTCAACCTTCGTCTAGCAAAAAGAGCTGGTAGGACTATCTATGTATCTATCTATCTATCTACAGACATTCGGTGTGGTGTGCCAACATTCAGCGTAATAACAATCTGTCCTAAGTCAAACACAGGAATACACATGCACACAAACAAGACAACACACACTCATCGCACAGAGGGAGAAACAGATGGCGATCTCCCCTGAAATGTTGGTAGCTACGAGGCTAACATTAGCAAAACAAACATGGCTGCGTCACACCATATTCTGCGAGTGTAGAGAAGTCTGACTACAGACGGATTAACATTAGCATTGCAGTATGTAGATCAGCCTTCACCAGCCTCTCCCCAGCAGTGAAGTGATCCTACATGAACCACAATTTTGTTTCTTCCTGTATTTATTTATTTATTTCTTTTGTATTTCCTGTGCTCTTCTGACTGGTTTGAAGCGGGTCCAGGATTTAGAAAAGAATTTGAATCAGAATCTGATGACAGCTGGTGGGTTGTTTGGCCACTGTCAATCAGATCTGATCAAGCCACACTTACACAGTCCTGAGTTTTTGAGTGTTAAACTTTCACACATGTCAAATGCATAATGTAGGCTTAAACTTCACAGTTTTGAACCAGGACCCTCGGCATTGGAATAAAAAAGCTAATGTAGAATGTTTGTCGAATTAAGTAGTCTACAGCTGTTATTTCAATGTGTCAGATACATATTTAATCAACATTTAGGCAAATATGAGTATCAGATCGGACTCAGTATCAGGAGATATGCACAAGTAAAAGATTTGGGTTTCACGTCTAGCCCTCTCGAAAGGAACGAGAGAATCAAGGAGAAACCACAATCAGCGCTGGAATAGTTTCTTCTTCTTCTTCTTCTTCTTTTCCTCTCGCTCAGTCTCCCATTCTGTCATGCGCACACACAGCTGTGACCTGTTACACTGTGTCTGGCAGCAGAGGGGGGGTTGACCTTTGACCCTGCATCTGATCGTCCCTCTGTGCTTTAGTGAGGGAGAAAACACAGAAATGTAACCCAACCCCCCTGCCAACCTCGCCTCTCCTCTTCCTCCTCTCCTTTTCCTCCTCTCCTTCTCCTCCCCTGCTGCTCCTCCTCTTCCTCCTCCTCGGGGTTGATTTGACACACTTCTCCTAAACATTACCATGTGGAGTCTCTCTCCAACTCTCTTTCTGGGTCCCTCTGCTGCTCGCGCTCTGTCAAAACAGTAACATAATGAGCCAAGGCAACTTCTTAACGTTAGTACACCATGCCCACATACACACAAGCTCTGATTTCAGTTTATTTCTCTTAAGTCCTTTACCTCTTCTCTGTGTTTTTGTCCTCCCTCCCCCCCTTGTCTTCTTCCTCCTCCTGACTCCAGATTCCTGTCATTTCTGCTTTTGAAAGAACAAGAACTTTTTGACAGCTGTTTCACTTCATTAATACATGTTTATGTCATAGAAATGTATAGTTTCTGTGAAAACGGCATTTTAAATGGTGGTTTGGTAATCTGGGGACTCTAAAGCAAGAGCACTAACGTTAAAGGGATAGTTCTGATTTTTTGAAGTGGGGTTGTATGAGGTACTTACCCATTGTCACTGTATTACCTACAGTAGATGACAGTTAGCACCCCCAGTCTGGCGAAGCCGGCAGCTGTCCACGACTCTCAGCAACGTACTGATGTGGGTCAGCAGCATAAATGGATTTTAGCCACCTAGAAAAAGGCCCACCTAAAATAATCAAGAATCAAGTGTACGCCATATATAGAACATTTTCAGTGCTTTACCTTGCCATCATACAGTCCTTTCTGACGGGGAACTGAAGCCGTTTTATCCATCTATGCTCTCGTCAAAGCCACCAGACTCCTTTGACAAAAACAGTGATTCTACCTTGCAGAACATGGGAGTTGCTAGTGTCCCACTAAAAATACTCTATAGCTATTGATATAACAAAGATGACACTGTGCGCCAATGACATGAAATGGTATACACTTCCTGTCTCCTAAGTGGGCGGGACCTGTCCCCACACCTGGTTTGGAAGTGTTGTGAACGTTGTGTGGATGTATTCTTAAGCAAAAAAGTGAAGTTTTATTTCAGTTTTAACGTTTAATTCAGGGTTCCATGTGTTTACATTTCTGTTTGGAAAGCGACGTTGCAGTGAAACCAGGTGAACAGTTCAGCACCAACAGCGCGATTTCAGATCCCGCAAGAGTGTGTTGCTGAGGCAATTTTCTCCTGATTTGTCAGTCTGAAAAAATGAACGAACCTCCAGGGACAGCTGTCAGCTTCTCCAAACTGGAGCCACGTTGACCGTCATCTACTGTAGGTGATACACTGACTATAGACAAGTACCTCTAACTTTACTTCTACTGCTATCTGTAAAAATATATTTTTGATAAATGGAAGTTTGTTATTTCAAATAACTAAACAAAGGCAGTAACTCAATTCAGTCAAAGCTAGCTAAACTCCTGCTCAAGGTTAGCTTAGCAGGTCTCAGTAACTGCCAGCTCAGCTTTTGATTATAGTTGAATCCATGCGATTTGGTGAAGTTAAGCTTATTTAAACGTACTTAAACACATACTTAAACCTGCAATAACATTGCGTCACCTTTAGAGTTGATATGGCCAACAGTTACATCCAGTAGTTACAGAGCGACATCATTCATCTGGAGTCGTGTTTCTGGCCACCGGGTGAATGTAAGTGCAATATTTCCTCTCTTTTCCCTAAGTTTTTGGTCTCTACAAACTATGTGGCTCTTTAGCTGCTAAATTTCAGAACTTTTTCTCTGAAAACAGCTGTGTGGCGCTGTAGGTTCAGGTGATAATTCTATCTCAGTTCACTGCTGAGCGACCACATTCATATTTTCACATTATCATTTGATACATTATAAGTACAAAAATATGGATTATAGCTGCTTTAAATGTATTATTATGTATATATATTATTGATTTATAATATGAATATTAATTGTAGCTGGGCAGACAGACACCTTGCAAAACAGAGATACATTGAATTCCTATAAGCTATGGAGTGTAAATAATCAAAATGAAGTTGAATGAAAATGAAAGAACAAGCTAGTTGAAAAGGACAAGAACGCTTAAATAACACATTCTGATATTACACTTTCCCCCGCATTCCCTTAATACTAGCTTGGCATCAGCAGACTAATTTGCAAATACATATTAGTCCGGAACCTCTCAGTTCATTTTTTATTTCCAAGGGCGTTATCAACGGGTGCAGACAACCAATCAGAGCAACAAAACGCTGTCCTGTTGTATGGTCCATTCTGTCAGAAGTACGGCAAACATATATTTCTTATCAACATAAAGTTTAAGTGCAGTTGTTGGATTTTTCTTTTAGAGAAAATGTACCATCCAATCCGTTTAATACTGCCGCTGTAGCCGGCCAGGGAATGCTCCGCATCGGCGGCAGCCATCTTGGTTATTATCAAAGATGCCTCAATGAAATAAAGCAAACAAACTTTTGCAATTCTTTCAGTCTGTTTCTGTTTCTGGTTGTTGGCCAGCCTGAAAACTTTAAATCCCTTTTTGTCAACTCTACTAATTCTTCTTTGGGGCATATTTCTTGCTTCCTCTCTCACTTATTATCTTTTTTTCTGTCCACCTCTTTCTTTAAATCTTAACCCTACATTTCTCCCTTTTCTCTTGTCATTGGAAAGTTTTTCCTATTGATCGGAAGTAAATTTAAAAATGACATAAACATCTAAACATCATTTAACTGATGTTTAATCTAATCTAACTCTTTATTTTGTGCTTTTCTGTCTACATTTTTTACATTTTCTGGACCACAGTGGATTACAGTCTTCTATCCTCACTGTGATTTGTGGGCAGACGCTGTTCTGTTCTTGGAAAAGGAGTTTCACTTTAATTGCAGCATTTCTTTGCTCTGCCGACCTTCATCCAAGTCTTCAAACAGTCTTTCTCTCTCTGGCTGTGTTTTCCTTCTGTCAGAAGGAAGAAGAGCGAACTGCTCTAAACTTTCCTTGCACTTCTCGACATGTAACAGATTACTCTCTGTGTTCAGCTCCTCCTGCAGTCCTTCCCTTTCTCCCCTCTGTGTGTGTGTGTGTGTGTGTGTGTGTGTGTGTGTGTGTGGGGTTTTTTTGGGTTGGAGGAGGGGAGGTTTTGATTTGCTTCGCAGTCAGACGAGGGAGGTCGTCTTTCAGAGCAGATATGGAGGCTCCGCTGTTAAAAAATAAACTTTTCTAACACTTGGAAACTTTACTTATTATGCTTCTGACCAAAGAAGACACCATCTTGGAGGACATTTAGTCTTTCCACCTCATGCTTTAGTTGGTCTTTTCTCTTTTTGCTTGATTTTGAGGAGGCTCTACCTGTGAATGAAAAGGATTGCATTCTTTGGCTACAAAGGACAATAACCAGTGGTTTACATCGTCCAGATCTGCTGTGAGTTGTGGTCAAGTTTAAAAGCGTGTGGATTCTGGTTTCACCTCTGAAAGTAACAACAAACCTTTACTGAACATAAGGGGACCTTCAACAGTATTCGCATGTTTGACTCTACTGCTTATTAGCTGCAGCCTCAGAAGTTGGAGTACCGCTAACGTTTCTTCTTTTCCTGGAGAGTCTCTTCTTCGCCTTATCTCTTCAACTCTACCTCCTTCATCTTTTCTCCCTCTCTCCTTTGTGTACTCTGGAGAAGGAGGAGCTCAGGACCAAACAGAAAAGGATTGAATAATGATGTCATCATGTGCATTTCAATTTTTACCAAGAAAACTTAATGGAGAGGACAATTCAACTAACTGAGTTAAAGAACCTTGCTGACATTTGTCACCGCAACTGTTGTTTTCTGGGACAATAGCTGCCCCTTTGTTTTGTTGACTCTGCCCTCTACATGGAACCACTCTGAACCAATCAGAACCCCACTGACGGCCAGCTATGGACTGCACGGCGGCTATTTTGAAAGCATGCGCGCGCTCCAGAGCCAAGTGGTGTCGCCATGAGCGGTCATCCGTTCGTCGCCAATGGAGGCCGGCCGACAGCTGCAGGTGCGGCGGAGATGTCACGTCGGCAGGGGTTGTCAGCCACGGCTCCTCCCTCCTGCAGCGCTTGCTGTTTTACGCCTGCTGTTGTCTGTCCCGTGCAGAGAATTCTGAGCTGTGTCAGGAATGGGTGGATCGTCCCGGAGGAGGAAGAGGAAGAAGTGAGGATGAAGGTGAGAGTGAAGGACTCTCTCTCTCTTTTTGTCCTGATGTTCTTGTTTCAGCAGGCAGCTCGGGTTTCTACTAAGGTCTTACTATATTAGTGTCAATGTTTGGGGCTTTCTTTCATATTTACTCATGAGAATTAATATTATTTGGGTTTTCTGTTCGCAATCTGAACTAAGTGGGTATCGACTACTGCACTCTAGTAGTATAATAAAAGGGATACAGTGATTTGACATTGCACTTTCATAAAGTTAGGATGGAAACTAGGAAAACCAGAATTCATTTGGATGTATCCTATATTTCCCATAATACAACTAGACAGCATTTTTCATTAGACCCCCTGCCCGTTAGATATACAGTCTTTTCAAACTTTACACCTCAAGTTTGTAATGCATATTTTCTTTTTAAAAGAACTACAGAAGACATTATACAACTGTTTTTACAGGCTGAGTACTACTCCTCGTGAAGAGCAAACTGAACTTCATGTGTTGATGTCTTCACAAGGAACACAAAACAGGAACTGATGAACCAAGAGTTTGTCTGTCAGTGCTCAAAGTGATGTTAGCAGAGGCGGCCTTTATTTCAGGCGAGGCAACACTACAGGAAAACCAGAATTCATGTGGATTCCTGAACTGATCCAACAATCCCTGCAAAGCTCGGCATCTCAAACCCTCCCTTAGAGCTGAGCAAATACTTACTGGCAGCCCAACAGGATAAACTCAACACAAGAAAACAGAAGAGAGCGACTGTCACTTCTAGCTCTCCTCACAGTGCAGAAATTATGTGAATCATACAGTGATGGCTGTTTGGAAGTGTCAGGTAGTCACTGGTTGTTGAATGATGATGTTAAGGCCTGGTCTCACCAGAAGGTGCCACAGCGAAATTCATCCATGCTTCTGGAGGTAGAGGCTGCTCGCATGGATGGTTGGATTACTGCTGACACTGCTTACTAACTCTGGCATTTTGTTCTTACGATGGTATACCATTTCATTCAATAAACAGTTACAGAAGGGGGGGAAAAAGCTCTCTGAGCTATGAAGCTTAGTTAGTTCAAAATAGTTAGCTGAGTCACGAATGGAGCTGGATCAGATTATTATTGAGTCCAGTCTCATAACTGTCTGTCCATTCAATGTTCGTGGAGCAGTTTATACTCCAACAAGAAGGTTAAAGGTGGATGGTTTAACACAGCTAATAAGCTACGATAGCCTTTTCCATTTTGGACTCTCCGTCCCCCTAAAGTTCAACGCTGTCGGTCAAATTAGCACAAAATTTACAAATTTACTTAGTTGCAGCTAGAGAATCCCCAGATTGCGACGATTCCATTGGAATTCATTTATTTCGCCAAACAATTTTGCAGTTGTTGAATTGGGGTTGCCTGGCTTGAGTGAAACTTTGATGCCAAGCGCTTAATCACGTGCACTTAATCACATGCACATATTTGGACTCAGTTCACCATCAGGGTTTAAATGTATGCATCTTACGCACGTGGCAGGAGTGGGCACTCAGGTGTAAGATTTACGGTTAAGCACGCTGGAGAAGTTTGCCTTCAGGGCTCGACCCATTCATCCATTGCGACATCCTCCCTACACTCACTTTGTCACTCTTTGTGCTACATCACCTGACTTCCTAAAGGCTTTCTGGCAGAAGGCACGGCTGGCTTGCTTGAACGCCTTCTGGGCTCCCTGCTTTGAGCTTGAGCGGCTGTCCAATAAACATGGAGATAAGCATTGCGCACCAAGACAGTAATTTAAGAGCCTATAGATACTCATAGAATCTGGGGTTATGATACGTAACCAACGTTCCCTTGGTTTAACCATTACTATACCAGAAAGACTTAATACATTCTCAGTGTTATGCGTGTGTCACACGCCCAATGCCTGAGACACAGCATTTAACAACCCTGTGTTAAATGCTGGTGTGACCAGGCCTTTACTGTTTATCACTAAGTTTTAGTATAAAAATAACCATAAATATGTGTATAACATATATGTTCTTATATCAATTACACTACACAAAACGATTATTTGTCACCTTCTAACTTGACATCAAAGTCAAAACAGAATAATGGGGAGCAGACTACCATCAATGTCACCCAGTTTTTCTGATAGTGAATCCTACCTGATCACAGTCTGACTTGTTTGGCCTCTATAGCCACAAAGGAATTTTCGAGTGTCAGGTCGCCTGATGTTGGTTGAGGGTAATGGAAGCAGACCCCATATTTCCACAGCCACGGATGAAGAAAATGGCCTGTGTTGCCTAGTTGACACTGGCGATCTTGACGCCAACAACCTTTTATTTTTTTCTATATGTATTGATCCATCAGTGTACCGACATAACAGAAGCCCCACACCCCTCCAAGGCTGAGCGTTAACCTGTGTTAGTCAGAGCGAGATGTAGGCTCAGCATGCAACAGCGGGCATTGTCCTCGTCTAAAATACCACATAAATCTTCGACAGCCATGCAAAACCAGATACTATGTTTGATATTATTGCCTTTACTTTAACCATTTAATTAATTTAAAGGAATACTTCAATCATTTTTAATCTCAAATACAGACAACAACCAATAAAACATGTCACACTGACGCCAGATTGAATTATTCTCTGTAGAATAGACAATAGAACAATACAAGATGTACAATAGAATCCAACAGAAGCTTTATCATCAGGAAAGATAGGTAGAAAATTACAACGAAGGAAGGAAATAAGTGAGGAAAGAAAGAAGGAAGGAATGGCAGGAGTCAGAAGCTCACAGTGCTTAAAGAGGCAGAAATGGAAAAGTCCATGCTCTCTGTATCTGATCTTTCCATTTTATTTTTCTTCTTCTAAAAACGACTCACATACCCTGTCATTGACTGACCACACACACATGCATGTATGTGCGTGCATACACACACAGTCTTCCCAGAGTGCTTTGTGTTTGGTTGGTTTTATTTTCAGTGTGCGTGTGTGTGTCTGTGTGTGTGTGTGTCAGCAATGCTTCTCTTCTCTTTAGTCCAACAGTCAGCAATTTATAGCAGTAATTATAGACTTTCAGACACAGAGAGTATGAGCTTTCATGCTGTGGCTTACAGTCCTTGTATGTGCGTGTGTGCGTGGGTGTGTGTCTACTCTTCACATATTTAGGTCATGATAGTGAATATATTAATGTGGAGATAAATTACTGTCTTCCCAGTGGGCTTTGCGATGGAGTTAATGCCTTTTTTTGTGTGCATGTGTTTTTGAGTTCTCTTACGATTTGTTCTATTTTTATAATCGCTTCTGATTGGACCGATTTTATATCCACTTTTATCCTGATTGGACAGATCCAATCTCATAGTGCGAGGAGGCGGGGCACCAGTGGTCATCACCAGAACAACAGTAAATGTTGGATGACTTTCACTTTTCTGGGTAGTTCCAGTGGTCAGTCTGTGTTTATGTCGGCGCGTTTCCACCGCTGTAAATTCAATTTATGTGGCTCCATTTGTATTTGACCTTGCAGCAAGGCTTTCCTGGACAGCAATGCTTCGGCACAGCCGATATTAAAGGAGTAGTTTGTTTGTTCATTCGCTTTCATGCCTAGAGTTAAATGAGTAGATGGATACCACTCTCATGCCTGGGCGGTAAATATGAAGCTGCCGTATGCAGCTGATTAGCTTAGCTTAGCATACAGACTGGAAACAGCTAGCTTTGCATTGTACAAAGGTAACAAAGTCTTCCTACCAGCACCTCTACTGTCAGTGCTGTGTTCAGAACTTGTTTCCGCTGCCCCCTTGGGAAAAAAAATCAGTCACTGCACAAATCTTTCACAGTTCAATTTTCTAAGTGGAATGCAAAACCTAATTAAAAACCATTTCCCCTTTTTCTTCACTCTCCAGGTGAGGATGAGGAGTTAGGACCTCCACCCTCAGTAGACGAGGCGGCTGACGCCCTGATGACCAGGTTGGGTTTCCTGCTGGGGGAGAAGATAATCGGGAGCGAGCCGGGGTCCCCCTACCACGCCCACGAAGATGGACAGGTGATCTACTCGCACACGCTTACACACACGTGACTGTGTTCAGTGCAAAACTTTGCAAAACAAAATTTCACTTTTTACATTCAAAAAGGGTTCATTAATGTCAGGGTTTAATTAATGTCACTTTTACAACGAGTGGTGTTGTCACCGCCCTCTCACCTTTCAGCCAATCACATGCCCCTAGACTACTGCTGCAAGATTAAGCATATTAAATATGCTTTAAACTCTTCCACAAACAGGATACTCTTTTTAATGTTTAAATACTGTATATTGTGTGTACATTTTGCAATACATAACTTGGATATTAAGAACAAAGTTTCTGTTTCTCTTTCAAATGAAAATATAAACATGCTTTATCTGTATAAATGCACAAAAGCCATTGTTGCATAGAACACGCATAAACCAAACACTGATTCATATCTGATAGATAATAAGAGTAAGAAGAAGAATGGAAATGGAACATAGATACATAAATGCATGCTCACACATATATACAGTATAGTGAGGATACATTTCTTTCTCTTTCCCACAGAGGATCTCTCCCTCCTCCAGTCTGGCCAGCAGCGGCACCTCCCCCTGCTCCACACTGCAGCCTCCTGCCGGAGGGGAGGGCAACGACAACAACAAGCACGCCTCCTCCACTCACGCCTCCGTCACCTCCCCCACCTCAACACTGGAGAGCAGAGACAGCGGCATCATAGGTGACATGCTGCCGGTGCAGCCACTTCAAAAAGAAGCCCTTAAACTGCTTGATTATTGACTTTTCCTGTCCTTCCCTCACTGTCTCTCTCTCTCAGCCACGCTGACCAGCTACTCCGCCGAGTCAGCAGCAGAGCGGGACGACGGTGCCAGGTACCCCGGCGACGGTTACCACGGCAGCAGTATGAACATCTGGCAGCAGGGGGGGCGGCCGGTGGTGGCCTCCTCCTCCTCTTCCTGCATGACGGCAGCAGGAAGAGCGAACGACGGCTTCCTGTACAGGGTAGAGGACAACATGGCCGCCTCCACTTACAGCCTCAACAAACTCCGCCCAGACCGAGGCCCCGGCCCCGCCCGCTCCTCAGGCTCCACCCACTCCATCCCTCTCTACCTCATGCCTCGCCCTAACTCAGTTGCTGGTAAGATGGCTAATGGATGACGTCTGTTGGTGTGCATGTGTGTTTGTGTTTGTGTGTGTGTGTGTGCGTGCGTGCGTGTGTGTGTGTGTGTCTGTGCGACTCAAGTGGTTTCCAGTCCACTCTTTCCTGTTAGGAAGGAAATACATCACTCTTTCTCAACTATAGTGAGTTCACTTGTGATAGTGAGTAAACAAAGCCTTTGCTTCCATGATAGTTATGTGTCCACAGTAGTTTACAACACAAACAGCCTGACAAATGACGGTGATACAGAAGTGGCAAACAAAGTGCGCTCAATTTTCATTTCAACTTCCTTACAAACAGTTACACTCTTTTTCCATCACTGCAGTTCAGGATAACATGAGGCAACTTTATGAGTATTAAACCTTTTTAGACCCCAATGAGATGATGATTACGAATGGAAAGTATGACATCAGTCAGTTTTGCCCACTGTAGTCTTTTTATCAAAAATAAATATCTGCTTAGAGCTGTTGAAAAATGCTCTAAAGCTTACAAAATATCTGCATCTTATTTGTTACTGTACAAAAGCAGAAATGTAATAATGAGGCGGTAATGAGCTCCGTGTGGTTAGTCACATGTATAAAACAACCAGGCTAAAAAGCAGAGACAGTGCCTGGACGACGTGTTGACACCTCATCCTCCCTTTCCTCTTTTCCTCTCCCTGCGCCTCATAAAAACTAAAAACCACGAGTGCTTCGGGAAAGGAAGGAAGCGACATGCGTGACGTTTCTCAAAGCACACACACTTACATACACACAGGATACAGGGCACAGCCAGCCCTGACTTTCTCTGCGGCGTAAAGGATTGAAACCGGGCTGATCGGATCAAACTTTCGGTAGGTTTCCATCTGTTTTTGTCGGGAGTCAAGACAAGCCAACGTTTTATCAGTGCTTTTGTAGCTTTCATATCAGCTTTATAGCAGCTGTAGTGGAAGTCAAGACACTGCACGCCTCCGACAATATCCTATAAATCCTGCCTGTTCGCTTCACTAATGATGGATAAGAAAAGGAAGACAATGTTTGATTTTCTTTAAACATTTAACTTTGAACCACAAATGACCACTGTGGTCTACACACTGTTTTGAAACAGACCTTTTGGTGTTTCAAACCCTGTGTGCTGTTTGTGGTCGTACTTGTGGTCGTAACTGTAAATATTAGATAGTTTTATGTGTTCCTGCAGTGGTTCCTACAGTTTGTGGATTTATTTGTTGTGGCCAACCCCTGGAAAATAATGACCAAAAGGATGAGCAATAAAACAGCATTAATTTCGCAACTTATACAAGAAAAATTGCCGACACTGTCAGGCAACTTGTGGAGAATCCTGGAAGTCACTGCCCAGGGTAAGGAAATAATCCGGCATGCAAACCCCTCTAAAACCACAACTTTCTTTGATTTTACATTGTGGGTTTTGTACAGATAAAACAAACTAAATATAACATGTTAATCAGTGAACTTGATAAAGTGCTGGTAGATGGATTTTGATTTTGATCTCCTGGCTGTATTTACCATAGCTACAGACATGAGAGTGGTATTGATATTCTCATCAAACTTTAACGAACAGAAAGTTAATAAAGTGATGGTTCAACATTTTGGGCAATACGCTTATGCACAGAGCTGGAGTCAGGACACCTTTAGCCTAGCTTAGCTGAACAACAGCTAGCATGGCTCTCCAAAATGAAAAAATACACCTACCAAATATGTGCGTTTATGTATTCCTAACCCATGAGCTTCCGTCGCCATTGCTAGGGAGGAGAAGCCAGTAAGAGGCGCGAAAGCTGTAGCAAATTCAAAACTCTTTGGTGTGGCATTCGGGAACAAAACAGTTGACCATTGTTGCTGAATTCAACCAAACTTTGATTTAAACTGTTGAAAATCACATCTCTACAGTGCGTAAACATTAGCTTCCACTTGCAATAGCGCCAAAATGTTGTAGTTGTAGCCAGCTTCGCTCCTCACATTTGTTATGTAAAGTCTTGTTATGTACAGTTTATCAAAGGACAAGATATTTTCTCACACAGAGTTGTTCATCTTTGGTGCTGATGATTCAAACTACTGTCCTCATTGTTCTCTCTCTGTAGCCACTAGTTCTGCCCACCTCGAGGATCTAGCCTATCTGGATGAGCAGCAGAGACACATCCCTTCAAGGACGTCCCTCAGAATGCCCAGACAGAATTCTGGGAGCCGAAGTCAACCGGACCACAGAGGTAAACACAGACTCACACATACATGTGTGTGAACAAGTTTTGTTTTTGTATTTGTGAAGTTACATTAGTTTCTGATCAATGCAAATATTAGAGGGAGCCTTCAGTTAAGCAAGGTTTTAAAAAAAAAAAAAATAGTATGTACCCCCCCACCCACCATCAACACTCTCTTCTCCTGCAGTTCGTTTCACTCCCTCCCTCAACCTGAAGCCCCTCCACTTCGAGGTTCCCGGGCTCTCGTCCGACTGGCTGTTCACCGGCAGGGAGTGGCTCTTCCAGGAAGTGGATGCTTGTCTTCGCGGTGGCGACCCATCGACCAGTCGGGGCGTGGTGATTGTCGGCAACATGGGCTTTGGCAAAACAGCCATCATCGGTCGTCTGGTGGCGCTCAGTTGTCATGGAAGCCGCATGTGGCCAACCGCTGCTGGCAACCAGACCATGCCTAAACGTAAGAAGAGAGACTTTATATCTGTGTGTGTGTGTGTGTGTGTGTGTGTGTGTGTGTGTGTGTGTGTGTGTCGTATCTTAGTATTTCCACATCATGCTTTATTTAGTTTCTTTACATAGCGCCCATTGATCCGTCATGTTACTTATAAATCACCTGGCACCTTGTGTGACTTGAGAGTAGACATAAAATTACAAGCTGGAGTTAGGGACCGTCTCTGAAGTGCACGCAAGAGAGCTATTCAGATTTTTGTCAACAGCTTTCCCCCTTTTTTTTCATAAACACTGCAGACCAACTTTATTTTTCCCTGGACCTCCTTTTAATTGCATGCATAACATGTTTTTTTAGTTATGCAATATGCTCCCATTTTTTTCACAACCTCCAGTTCTGTTAAAAATTCCTGTTCTATTTAAAATTTTCATTAACATTTCACAGTTACCACTTTTATTTACATTCAGTTTAGATTTACTGTTGTCCCTCCTTGGAGGTGTGGACCAAAGTCAAATCATGCTTTATTATTTATTTGATTTACGTACATGGTTAAAATATTATTTTGTAAATTATGTTGGCAGTTTATACATATGCAGTATGTAGTAGTAGTATATGAAGTATGTAGGTGTATATAAATATAAATGGCAGTAGAAAACAATTTAACATGGAAAGTGAAGCAGTATAGATTATCTTGACCCGCCACTGTGACTGGACCTGTCCTTTGACATGGAGGCAAGCCTGCAAGAATATGTGTTCATGTAAAATAAAATTAAATCCAGAAACAAAAAGAAGTCATAGTTCTAGAAAGACAAAATGGCCCAATGTCGTTTTAGAAATGTTTTATTGTTTGCTTAATTTCATACAATATAGCCTGTACTTGGTAGGCGCTTGAAGGGGACATAGTAAATTGTTGGCAGGAAACCTTACCACATGCTTGCCAAAGGACCCCCAGTGAGTTATTCTAGCCACGAAGACAACCTTATTTATTCTGTAAGAGACAGCTGAGTCATCATGCAGAACCCAATAAAATCAGCCAGACTCACAGCCGAGCCAACCACCAGAAAACCCATTAAATCAGACAGTGGAAAAAATAGACGAAAGCAGTAGAAGTCGAGTTAATAGTAAAGACGGCATCAGCCACGGAGAAGGAGAGAGATGGTTTGTGTCTTCACATCTTTGCTGACATGCAATATATTGAAACATTCAGATATTCTTCCCCCGACCCTCAAACCAGATGCAGAGGCTGTTTCTTTCTCCCACAATTCCCTGGGAAGAGGAGGAGCAGGAGATGAAGGAGGAGGAGGAAGCTGTCCAGGGACTCCAGAGATGAGGAGGAGACAGGAGGAGGCGCTGAGGAGGCTTGCAGGACAAGTAGGATCCCCAGTTTACTTAATGTACATCTACAGTATCACACAATGGATTACTAGACAGTGCTTAGTTATTGAAAATAACTAAGGACAAGTATTAGTACTTGACTTCCATTTTTTTGCTACTTTATACTTGATGCACTAGATATCGGATTGATGCCACTCAACAGTCTGTGCAGTAAAGATGTATATGGACCCTATAGACAGTTAGCTTAGCTTAGCATAAAGACTGGGGACGGGGAAACCGCTAACCTGGCTCCAGCTAAATATTTACCCTACAGAACCGAGAGTGGTATGTGTGATGTTACACAGAGTGCTTTTCTACTGATTTGTAATGCCTAGACAGACACATTTCAACACAGAATTTCTCTCCAGCTGAAACGTAAAAGGCTGGTAAAGAAATCCACATTAACAAATTCAAGCTCTTGCTACAATCCATCAACCGTGCAAATATTTCTTCCCGTCTGTCTTTGCAGGTAGTCTCATATCATTTCTGTCAAGCTGATAATTGTCACACCTGCCTGGTGCCGGAGTTCGTCCACAACATGGCGGCCATGCTAAGTGACGCCCCTCAGCTGTCGGCCTATCGGGAGCTGCTGCACCGGTCGCCACAGCTACAGAGCACGCTCGGCCTGCGCTCCTGCATCCAGGATCCGAGCTCGGCCCTCCAGAGAGGAATACTAGAACCACTGGATGCTCTCTACAGAGGTACATACAGATTCTGTTGTGCTCTGCGAGCTCTTCTTCTGTAAAGCCAGGGACTGTGTTTAATCTGTTCTGTTCTAAATGTTTATTTTTTCCAGAGAGGAAGCTGCATGTGGAGGGGGCGGGGCTTATTATACTGGTTGATGGGCTGAACGAGGCAGAGTTCCACCGGCCAGACTACGGTGACACACTGACTTCCTTCCTGTCCCGAAACGTCCAGAAGTTTCCTTCCTGGTTGAAGGTTATTACCACTGTCAGGACCGGTCAGCAGGTATACACACTCCAAGCTACTTCTAGAGGCTATCAGAGTTTAAGCAAATGATAGCAATAGATAGATAGTGCCATTAAAGTATGACAAGCTTGACAGGTGTGGCAACAGGCCAATTACAGCACAGCAAAGGGTGTGTTCTTCCACTCAAACGGTCTCCATGGTTTGAAATTACATTCGTCCAAGGCCAATTTACCGTACTAACGGTGCTGCCGGACCACAGTGAGCAAAACTCAAATTGCAGGTGGTCTTTGCTGACAAACAAAACTTGTTTTAATCTTAACAAAATATGTTTCTCTGCCTTTTTCTGAATCAGGACATCACAGGTTCTCTACCTTTTCACCGCATCTCTCTAGACAGGATGGAAGAGAACAACGCCATAGACCAGGACCTGCAGGTATGCTCACAGTCTGCCTGTTTGTCTGTCTGTCTCTCTAGCTATCTATCTGTACATTTACAGTATGTCTGTCTTTTTCTTTCTTAGGGTTACCTGATGCAGCGCATCCACAGCAGTGCCGAGATCCAGAGCAATGTGTCGCTGAGCAATGGCCGCCTTGACAACACGGCTCTGGCCAAGCTGATCAGCCACCTGAAGAGCCTGAGCAAGGGCTCGTACCTCTACCTGAAACTGACCCTGGACCTGATAGAGGGAGGATACCTTGTCCTAAAGAGCTCCAGCTTCAAGGTGAGGAAGGGGTTGGGAAGGAAGGAAGAATTACTTACCTACTTTGTAATTGTTTTGGGAATTGTTTGACCTACTTTTTCAGTTTCTTATCAGTAAACTTGAAATGGCTAGATTTTCTGAAGAAGTGTGCTAGCTTACTCTGAAAATTGCTAAAAAAAATTGATAAAATGTCAAGATTAAAGCAGTTGAAGAGGCTGTCAAGTGTCAGATGAAGTGTAAGGATTAATAGTATTAAGGCAGTTGCTTTATCAGCTTATATGTAAACACTAAAGGTAGTTTAAGAGTATGACCTTAGAGGTGAATTGACAGCTGACTAAGAGGTGACAGCAACAGAAATATAAGTCGATGTCTAAACAATCAATTAAGCATTTAATACATTTAGACAAGTAAGCACTGAAAGCAGTCGAAGTGTTATTCATGTAGATGAAAGCAATTGAAAGTGTCAGTTGGTATGTAAACAATGGCAAATGTTGGATGTCAATTGAAGAGTAAAAGTTTGTTAAATACTGAGTTGTAGAGGCTGAAATGGTATCTGATGAGTAAGCCCTAAACATAGACCTTGTCATTTGAAGAGTAAGTGGTGAAAGCAGTTGAATTATCAGATGAGGTGTAGAGATGAAAGCAGATGAAATATCTGTTTGAGTGTAAATATAAAGCAGTTGAAGTTTTTGTTAAAGTTAGAGACTAAAAGTGATCAGTATGTAATTTGAAGATTAAGTGTTGCAAGCAGTTGAACTGTCAGTTGAGTTTTTTTGGTAGTCAATACTGACTTATTTAGACGTTGACCTTTGCGTGGCCCATGCTGGCTGCTGCAATCAGGGCCTGCTGCATCGCCTGGCACCTGCTGGCTGGGGGGTTAGTCAGAAGAAGAAGTTAGTCATCTAGATATATACTAATATAGTCACTGAATCTTTTGTTTGCTTAGGTATACATATTCAGTTTAATAGACAGCAAAAACGAAGACTTTAAATGTGTGTGTGTGTGTGTGTGTGTGTGTGTGTGTGTGTGTGTGAATAGGTGGTTCCTGTGAGTCTAGCTGAGGTCTACCTGCTGCAGCTTAACATGCGGTTTCCCACCCAGTCGTCTTTTCAGAGAGTTCTGCCACTGCTCAACGTTACTGTGGCGTCACTGCACCCACTGACAGACCAGCAGGTATGTACCATCTGTGTGTGTGTGTGTGTGTGTGTATACATTTATTTCACCCTGAGAGTGAATTGAAACAACCTTGACTTTACTTTGAAACATTGGAAATGGAACAAGGCACTTGAAATGTGACGGTTCCTCTCCACCTCCTCTCTCAGCTGTTTGAGGTGGTGAATGCGGGCGCTCTGACCGGAGGAACGCTGCACTGGGAGGAGTTTGTGCACCGCCTGGAGCAGCTCTCCTCGTTCCTGCTGCAGCGGAGCGACGGCAGCAGGATGCTAAACCACGCCTCCTTCAGGGAGTGGCTGGTGTGGAGAGAGGAGGGTCAGGACGACCGGTTCCTCTGCGACCCCAGGTACCCTGACTGACTGGCGGCGAGAGAGCGAGAGCGCAAAAGACGGAGGAAGAAAGAGAGAGGGTTTTCACTCTGTCCGTCTGTTTGTCTCCAGGAGCGGTCACACTCTCCTGGCCTTCTGGCTCTGCAGACAGGAGGGAAAGTTGAACCGACAGCAGACACTGGAGCTGGGACATCACATCCTGAAGGCTCACATCTACAAGGTTAGCTCACACACACAACGTCTTCAAGTGGCTTGGTATAGACCTACATGGGTGACCGACATGAGGAGTTGTTTTGGTGCCATAAACTTCACGAATCACAAAACTAATGGGTGGAAAATGTTCAATATCCAAAGAGGGAAACCTCCCTCTCATTTAAGAATGCAAAAAACGCTATTAGTATCAAGTCAAGTCAAGTCAAGTCAATTTTATTTGTATAGCGCCAAATCATAACAAAAGTTATCTCAAGACGCTTTCACATAGAGTAGGTCTAGACCATACTCTTTAAAATATTATTTACAGAGACCCAACAGTTCCCACCATGAGCAGCACTTGGTGACAGTGGCGAGGAAAAACTCCCTTTTAACAGGTAGAAACCTCGAGCAGAACCAGGCTCTGGGTGGGCGGCCATCTGCATCGACCGAGTTGGGTTGAAAGGGGAGGAGAGAGGGGGAGAGGGGAGACAGAACAGGAGGAGAGACAACAAATCAGACTAATAATAATAACAACTGCAGCAGTGAGTGTGGAGCAGGAACATGGGGGCAGTAGACGGCCGGCAATCACAGATCCAGACTCTACAGCTCCAGAGGCAGAAATACCTGCAGAAAGAGAGAAGGCGAAAAAGCACAGAAAGCACAAGGACTACCAGGAAGAAGTGGCGTTGCTAACCTGTATTAGTGGGATAGGAATGCGTACAGATAGAAAGGGAGAGGAGGAGAGAGAAGCTCAGTGCGTCCTAGGAAATCCCCCGGCAGTCTAAGCCTATAACAGCATAACTAAGGGATGGTTCAGGACTCACCTGAGCCAGCCCTAACTATAAGCTTTATCAAAAAGGAACGTTTTTAGCATACTCTTAAACGAAGAGAGGGTGTCTGCCTCCCGAACCCAAATTGGGAGCTGATCAAACGATCTGGTCAGAGCCCTGGATTTTAATAATAAAATGTGTGCAGAGTCTCTTTTCATGATCCTGTGTGGCTGGTAAATAATGCCTATTATATCATTAGAACTTTATTTTAACCACCCGATTTAGCATTTATAAGCAGTGTATCCTTAATAAATGTTTGAACTAATATAGATAATATAGTAGTAGGCCGATCTAAGGACATTTTATGTGTTTATTAATGCATTTATCAACAATTTACTCTAATCTAGTATGTCTGGTGAATTATCAATGGATGCTTGTTAACACTTATTTAATGATATATGAACAAACACATGAACAAATCATTCACAGGTTGGTTTAAAACAGCTAATATGTTTTAAAAAACATGTTTAGCTTGAAGGTTTGTTTTGTCTTTGGGAATACTAAGAAATCCTTAACTCGTGGTCCACTTACTAGATTTCTGCTGGAGCTAAAAAAATAGTTGATTAATAAACAAATACTTAATTTTTCATATATATTACAACTGTGTTATATTTTCAATCAATCATTGAACTAATTGTACACCAGCTACAGATGCTTCACATCAAAAATTCTAAGTGCTGACCAAAACATTAATAAGCACATAAAATGTCCCTATATCACTAACAACTAGCTAAATTATAAACCATTTATTTAGTGTTTATACAAATGTTACATATGTGGGTTTAAATACCATTAAATCTAGTATTGACATAGTTTCATAGTGAAGTCATCCACTATGAGGTTTTGCTTTACTTTCAATTATGCTAACGTTTCTCGTGTCGTCTCCAGGGCCTGAGTAAGAGGCTTGGGGTTTCCTCCTCAGTTCTGCAGGGGCTGTGGCTGTCCTACAGCACGGAGAGCCTGAGCCCCGTTCTCTCATCACTACGCAACCTCTACACCCCCAACATCAAGGTAGCATACTGCACACACACACACACACACACACACACACACACACACAGGCCTGTTAATGCGGGTGGACTGTAACTTGGCTCTCTACCTGTCCAGGTGAGCAGGTTGCTGATTATGGGCGGGGCTGACGTGGATTTTCGTAGCGATGTCCTCAACAACGCCCCCCTGCTGTGTGTCCACGCTCACCTGGGCCACAGCGACGCCGTGGCACTGTTGCTCGACCACGGAGCTCAGGTGACAACCTTTCTATCGTAGCTTCTCAAGATTGATGGTATCGGTGACACTGCAATATTTTCAGTACCTGACGATTTACTGCAACCAAACTTGTGGTTTGTGTGTTGGACTTCTAGGCGGATGCTCAGTCACAGGATGGTTTGACCGCACTGGGATTCGCAGCCGCAGCTGGACACCTGGACATCGCCACCATGCTGAGTCAGCACAGAGCTAAGGTAACTGTCGACCTGATCTTCTGGCTCTCAAGACATAAAGACACCATGTGCAAGATTTGAAAGCTATGTACTTTGGTGCCATCCAGTGTTCATATCAAGAATGACGGGATGCCACCACCCCATTATTCTGTCCATTGATCTTTTGAAGGATGTTGTGGGATGTCGTCATTGTGCTTCATACAAAGTGTTTGTGGGATAAACAAACAGCGCCTGCAGCCCCCTCCCTATACCTTTTTCCCATGTCAGAATTTGGGGGGGGGGGGGGCTGTCTGCTTCTTCTGTTTTTTTAAATTTTATATTTATATCAAGAGAGGTATAAACAATTCTTATCTCCTATATCTCCATAAAGAAATAATAATACAAACAATAGTAATACATAGTGTTAAAATACAGACAGATTACAGAGACAACTCATTTACAAAAGATATAATTTCCCCCCATAAATCTTTAACCTTGTCACAGTCATATAACATGTCTACCATTGTTCCAGCCTCCTTGATGACAGCACCGATATAAATCACCTCCCAGTTTGACCCTATTGGTATATGAACGACTGGGTTAACGCCAATCTGAACACTGAAAAGAGGCAGCCGGAGCTATTTCCAGCAGTGCTCCAGGTTGAACAGTCCTTCTAAGACCCTGTCTCCCCCGTGTCTTCAGGTGGGTCATGTGGACCACTCAGGTCGTTGCGTGTTGGTGCACGCGGCTCAGCGGGGCCACCTCGAGATGCTGCGCTTCCTGCTGAGGCGTGCAGACTGGAGCTGCACTTCCTGCTGCGGCCAGAGGGGGGCCAGCAGGTGCCAGGCGGTGCAGCAGGCCCTGATTGCAGCAGCCAGCATGGGCCACGCAGAGGTCAACTACACGCACACACACACACACGCACACACACACACCCTTACAATGTTGTGTTACTGAATCATGAAATTGTATTTATGGTATGTCTATATCATTTGTTAAGGTGTCGTGTGTGCGTGGTTATAATGACTGCGTGCGTGTGTGTGTGTGTGTAGATGGTGTCATACCTCCTGGATCTTCCAGAGGAAGATGAGGACGAGGAGGAGAGACCTGAGATCAACACACCTGACAGTCTGTGGGGGGAGACAGGTACTGAACAAATCATTACTACAAATAATTTGCAAATAATTTTTTTGATACTTCAGGATTATTGTTAATGCTGCACTAACACTACTGATTTGATCAGATGTTACACTAATTTACTAATTTATCAGTATTTATTCTGAATATCAAACATGTGCCGACGGTGTGTCTGTCTCTGTGTCAGCTCTGACAGCAGCAGCAGGAGGTGGCAGGCTGGCTGTCTGCAGGCTGTTGTTGGATCAAGGGGCTGCTGTTGATCAAGGCAACAGGCGGGGCGTGGCTCCGCTCTTCAGTTCTGTAAGACGTGGCCACTGGCAGGTGCGGTGGAACACACATGCATGTGCACACATACACACACATAGACTTAACAACATGTTTTAGTTTGATTCCTGCTCCAGAAATGTTGAGTCCTCTTGTGTCTCTCGGTCAGGTGGTGGAGCTGTTATTGAACCACGGGGTGGAGGTGAACATGGTCGACCAGCAGGGTCGAACAGCTCTGATGACGGCAGCCTCAGAGGGACATATGACCACCGCTCAGCTGCTACTGGATCATGGTAACCACCCCGTGACAGTTTGAAGAACCACAGCAACAATCTTTGCAAAATATATTTCATCACAGTTTAGTTATAAGCACCCCTGTTTTCTGCTCCTGTTTTAATATATTTACATATGTATAACACCAACTCAAAAACAAGCAAAAGAGCCAAACAAACCAAAGATGATGCTATCAGAAACTAAACAACCAAAATACAACATTTACACATTACACCCACAAGAAACAAACAATAACTAAGAAATCACATGCAAAATACTAAATCTGGAGAAACTTAAGAATTACCTGGTGTTGAGATGGTGTTATATTATAATTTGTTATGTATTTTTGGTTTCTTATTTTTTTCTTGCAATTTTTGATAATTAGTAAGTAAAGTAAAGTAATTAAAAAAAACAGCAACATGGAAGTGTTAACCCAATTAGTGTTAATAATAGAAACAGAGAATAGCAGAGTGCTGAGAATGAAGTGGAGTTGTTTTGAAGGAATCAGTGCGGTGTACATGTACAGTATGCCGAGTTCTATCATTTGAGACACAGCCATGATTAAATTCCAGCTTTTATTTGAGAATTTATAGTATAAATGAATCAGTTAGGTCTACCAGTCTCATTGGTCCTCGGCCTCTCTCCTTTTCCAGGAGCCTCTCTCGACCAGACCGACAGGGAGGGGTTAACGGCGCTGAGCTGGGCGTGTCTGAAAGGCAAGCTCCCATTGGTCAGAGAGCTGGTAGAGAGAGGTGCAGCCACAAGTCACGCTGACCGCAGCGGACGGACACCTCTGGATCTGGCTGCCTTCTGTGGTGACCCAGAAGTGGTGCGTAAAGCAGATGCAGTTGTCGTTGTATTTGCCATATTTTAGAAATAGTGAGTCTGCGAAGTACAACGGAATATGCTCATGTATATATTCTAATCTAAATGGGTCTTTGCTACTCTTCTTAGTAGTGTTCATTGATAGCAATAGTGACAAGACTCCTTCCCTTTTTGAAATCTGAAAATCAAAAGCCTTTTTATATCAGTAAAACATGTTTGATGTTGCCCGTGTTTGCTTCCTTTTCTGTTTTAGGTGCAGCACCTGGTGGATCATGGTGCGTCTGTGGAGCACGTGGATTGCAGCGGGATGCGTCCCCTGGACCGAGCGGTCGGCTGCAGAAACACTTCAGCCGTCATCGCTCTGCTCAAAAAGGGAGCCAAAATAGGTAGAAACGCGACTCATTAATGCTGTTCCTATGATTCAGATACATATAGCAAGAGAGGGGTATGACTTGCAAGAAAGGTCACCAGCCGGAATCAGACTGGGGATGCTGCACTTTTATAGCCACGAGGCTACCAGACGGCCATATGATTCATATAGTTACCATATTAGCATATCTGAATTATGACAATTATTGTTACTGTTACAATCTTTATGGTGAGCAAAGCTGACCAGCTGCTGGTGATAGCTTCACATTTACTGTACAGACATAAGAGCAGTACCAACCAAAAAAAACATTAAGTGTATGTCTCAAAATTTGAAACTATTCCTTTAAACATTGGATGAAATTGGAGGAGTGGTGAAAAAACAGTCAAGAAGGCACAAAATGTGGAACCAAGGAATCGACCTCCACAGTCTGTCGCTGAGCAGCAGCTCTACCTTGTTCTTCAGAGGCAGACGATTAAATTAGCAAAATTAAAATGACAAAAATTGCCGGGAAAAAAACACTGATAGTATGTGTGTGTGTGTGTGTGTGTGTGTGTGTGTGTGTGTGTGTGTGTGTGTGTGTAGGACCGGCAACCTGGGCCATGGCAACCTCCAAACCAGACATCTTAATGGTTCTGCTTAGTAAATTGATCCAAGAGGGAGACAGGCTGTACAAGGTAAAACATGCAAGCACAGGCAAACTCAGTCACACACAAACACACACATAACCAGATTTGATAATGTAAGTATTCTGTGTGTGTGTGTGTGTGTGTGTGTGTGTGTGTGTGTATTTGTAGCAAGGTAAAGTGAGGGAAGCTGCTCACTCCTATCAGTCCGCTCTCCAGAAGTTTCCGGGGGACGAGCTGAAGACGTTCAGACAGCTGAGAGTGTGTGTGCTGCTCAACCTGTCACGCTGCCACCGCAAGATGAACGTGAGTGTCTTTCTCCCTCTCTCCTACACACCCATATTTGTACATCTTTGTCTCTGGTGTCTCTGGAATTGAGGACTGGCAAAAATGTCCTCACTTTCCAAAAAATGTCCTCACACCCATAGTCCAAAACTCAAATTGGTTCTCACTAACATAGTTGTACAAGTACACCCACACACACACACACACACACAGGTACACACTGGAGGAAAATGTAAAATCGCAACATCATTTGTAATCCAATGTCTTAAAATGATTCAAAAGTGACTAATTTAATTTAGTATCATGCCACAAAAAAAGTTTATTTTATTTTGAAATAAATCTCATCTCACACACTAATCTCCTGTCCTTCACCTCGACATACCATCACAAATTCTTTTTATTTGCTTGCAGGATTTTGGCCTTGCTGAGGAGTTCGCAACCAAGGCTCTAGAGCTGAAAGCTAAATCCTACGAGGCCTTTTATGCCCGAGCCCGCGCCAAACGCAGCCGCAGGTAACCATAGCGACATAAGGACAAGCGGTTGAAAGGAACACGCTAACCCTAACCAAATCATTGAACTAGTCATTTTAAATGTATGATTCGTTAACAGAATGGCCGAGCCCTTCTATCAATGTCCAGCTGAAAGTCACCCTGTGTGAATCTCTCACCACACAGACAGTTCCACGCAGCCCTGGAGGACCTGATTGAGGCCAGCCGCCTGTGCCCATCCAACCGGGAGATCCAGCGCCTGCTGTCCCGCGTCAAGGAGGAGTGTCGGCAGGTCGCACAGCAACAGGATTCCCCCCCTTCTTCGACGCATCATGGCTACCAACAAAATGTGGCCGTGTCCGTCGGCGAGGCCAGGTGCAGAGATTCAGGTTGTCTGCAGGTGCAGGACAGGGAGGGGCTTACCGAGGAAGAGGAGGAAGAGGAGGAAGAGGAGGAGAGGAGTTACAGGGAAGGAGATGCTCCCCACTCGTCCTCCTCCTTCCACTCTCCGCATGTGGTTCAAAGTCTTGACACCCACTGTCGCCCTGGGGTGCCATCACCCTCCTCCCTCTCCCCTACTCACCTGTACCGTCACCTCCCCAGCCCCACCCACTCCCCCTCCTCCTCCTCCTCTTCACCCTATTACTCTGCGCCTCCTCCTCCGTCCTCCTCCTATCACCATTTCAGCCCTCCCCCCTCCCCGATGCAGCATCAACAGCGGGCCGGCCCGATGTCGGAAAGTATGCCCGCGTCGTCAGGAACTGGACGTCTGCACCACCACGCGCAGTCCGCCTCCGCCCTCCACCACTCAGACCAGAACCAGGGAGTGCAGCAGCACCACCATGTGTCCAATCAGAGATCCTTCCAGAAGCAGAACCCCGTTCAAGGCCACTGGCTCCAACCGGCCAAAGTCCAGGTTGTCAGAACCAGTCAGCCCAGTACGTCAGCTCACTCCAGCATGATTTTGGGAAGTTCTGCTTACTCCCAGTTTGGCCAGCTGCCCCAAGAATTGGCCGAGCTTGGGGAAGGCATTTGCCCGAGCCCCCTAGATATCAGGCCTAGCCTGCAGGTCCAGGCTGGTCTTAGCTCTGCAGCCTCATATCCGCTTGATGATGCGGAGGCCGACTTCATTTGCCAGGCAAGACCTGCAGCCGCCTACGGGAGAGAAAGCGGAGGAGAGAGGGCAGGGATAAATAGATTTGGCCAGGCCCGTCAGTTCAGCCGTAACCAATCCAAGGCAGCCTTCTACCCCATGGAGGTAACTGAGGCAACAATAGGGCCTCCTGATAACCTTCCATTATCGCACGATTACCAATACCACCACCAGGGGGGGCTACGACGCCCACTCAGTGCCCACCCGACCTCCTCCCCCGCCCCTCCCCCCAGGCCTCTTGCCCACTCCCAGAGTATCAGCGTCCGTTTCTCCACCAGCAGTGGCAGCCTCGCTGGTGGGCAGCCCGCTAATCACGGCCCAGGCTTCAGAACCTCGTCCTCCGCCCAGCACATGGACTTACCCTCAGATCAGGTTACAGGTTACCATGACGACCTCTTCCTGATCTCCTCTCCCCAGTCAGACATATGCATGGTAGGAGGCGGGACCTATCCTGGAGAGGCGGGCCGTTCATCTAGGAACTCTCCTTTTATGGGAGTTATCGACAGGACTGCGAGGGTGCACCAGCAGTATCAACAACAAGGTCCGTCCAGTTCCGCATCCTGCCTCAGCCCGTCCCGCTCTTGGGCCGTGTCTTCGGTGGACACGGTTGTCACCTCGCCGAGCAAAACCCCCTCCAACCAAGGAGTCTTCGGCCAACCCCAGCCATCCTCTTTCGCCTACCACAACCGCAGCAACAACAATGCCCACAACGGTCACCTGCTCCACGAGAACCAGCTCGACTACTACGAGGCGCAGCCGGGCAGCGGCTCGGTGCAGGTAGCCAGTCAGAATCCATCCTACCTAGATGTGAAGCTTGCCCGAACGCTGCCAGTGATCCACAGCTGCTCAGACAGACCGAGTGACCATCAGACAGGCGCTACCTCTCCTGTCAAACCAAAAAGGCCTTTCGTAGAGTCCAATGTTTAGAGAAACGTTTAAAAGTTAGGTCAGAGACAAGGGAAGAAGGTTAACGAGGAGTGGTTAAAAAGAAATGAGTGCACTCATATATTCCCAGATCCACTGGGGCTATGAAATTATTAAGGCCGGGCTATGCTTCAAATTAACTTGTTTGTACCACGTGTAGTTCGTACAACGTTCAGAGGGGCAAGACGCAATAATCGCTCAAATGGGGATAACAGCACACACTGTCAGTCTCTCCTTGAAGGTTTCCATGGTTGCACTTAGTTCTACAAACACGGCTGTACACACGAAAAGTAATGGAGGAAGTTGTGTGAAGAAATAAAGGTTTTCCCTTTCCAAATGCCTGGCCATTCGCTGCGTGAAGTGGGCGTGCTCGAGAAGGCAAGCACTTCATCTGAAGCACTGACTCCTTTATTGACTGGAAGAGATAGTGGGAAGCAGAAGTTAAACATATAAGTATTTCCATACAGAAAATATTGAACATATTGTTACAGGTCAGGAATGTCCAATAGCCAACCAGAGACCAAAAAAAAAGAAGCCTGGACGAAAGGGAATGAGGGAAGGATGAGAGTGCTTCAACATGGGACACCTCCTGCCATTACAAAGCACGATGAAGAGGAGGAAGATTGGGAGAAAATCTGAAATAAACATGAAAAAAGACACTAGGTAGCACTTAACAATCCTTCCTTCCCTCTTTGTTCATCTTTGGCTTACAGTACATTTCATATACTGACATCTCTGAATGCCCATAATGCACTGCTCTAGAGTTTTTCTGCCAAGTTCATGTACGCGACTCTAGACGGTGACATTATGTCAGATGAGAAAGACACAAAAGCACCACTGTCAGCTTTGTCAGCTGCCGAAGCCTCTAATGAAGATTTTCATTTCAAGTGTGAAGTGCTCAAATGACACGACGACTGGAAACCTGGATACAGTTACTGCCGGATCCAGGCTCCAAACCCTGTGCCAGTCAGATGCCGGTCAGTGACCCGGTCCCAAGCCATAGTTTGAGAAACTAGGATGATGCTGACATTGAATAAGCACTGACTTGCTGTATATAGCATAAAAATAAGTGATATTTATCTTTTTTAAGTTATATCTGTATTAAACTGTATAAATATTGTTTTTCTGATAACTGTATATTCCTTTTGGATTAGCCTTTATATGTTTATTTTGAGGGTATTTTGAACCTTTCTTTTCAAAAAGACAAAAAAGAAGTGTGAAGTGGAAGTTCAGCTCCGCTCATTCTCTTCCTGCTTGTGTTTGATGGCAGCAATCTGCAATGAACCCCGTGTAAAAATGTCTTTTAAGGTTTTCTGATTTGTTTTGCTTCAGGTAAAGTTATTTTAGTTTATTTCTATGAAAGTCTTTTGTATTGTGTAAACCTAAAGGTCCTAATTTATGCAAACCACAAGGATCCCAACTGATATACCAGGGCCTTTTACACTCAGAGCCATGGAAACATTGTGCTTACCTGCCCCATGAGCTGGCCATTGGCTTCTTCTACTGTCAGTAATTCGTTAAAAACCAACTGACTGTTCGCTAAACCCCGTCCCCCAAAACAACGATTGTCAAGTCATTGTTTCAAAAAAAAAACGTCTGAGCATTAGGTCTGCCACCCTCGTCACTGTTCCTGAGTATTTGCTGTGTGAGAATGGAACGCCTGACAGGCGTAGCGACAGTAACAAGAGGAGGGTGTTAGCTAGTAAACCAGTCGGGCTAGTTTTCCAGAGGGGGGCGACCAACGGACGGAATTCCGAAGGGGGGACTGAGTTTTCATTTTTTTAAACGTATTTTCTGCACACAAATGCCTGATTTTTGTACATTTTCTTTTTATGTTTCTAATGAATCAGCAGCGTGGTTTCAGAGTTGCTGATGGAACCTATGACCTCTGACCTCTCTGTCACGGTACAGTCTCTGTGACCACTGCCCTTATTTCTTACTGCTCAGGAGTTTCCAGCTGTGAGACGATGTGGTGATACTTAAACACTCCGGTCCACAAGCCGTTTTCTGGGAGCGGTGCGTCATTCTGGCCAGTTAGAACGATGACGTACATCATCAGTGAGTTGATCCAACAAAATGTGATCGCGGACACGGCTTGTCCTAGTGCGTCAGTGTCGCTTCAAATTGATCAAAATCAATAAAACGTTGTGTTGTGCTGTACATGTAGGATGTAACCCCCGACCTGCTTATGGGGTCCCGAGCCCCGAGTCTGAAACACCACAGGTAATCCAGCGTTACTTACTTGAGTGTGTGTGTGTTCCCTGTTAGTGGGTTTACTGTGGGCTTTTTTCCACTGTGTAAGATAAGTTAATATTTAAAACGCAGGACGGTTACAACAATAAGAAGGACACCGTTATTAAACATTTAAACCAACATGAATGTGTCGGCTCGTGAAGTTACTGACTGCTGAATTAACATTAGAGAGGAATAAAGCTGGATTAAAGACAGATGTGTACGTCTCTCTCTCTGGGTGTGTTTCTGCTCTGCAGGACGAGGCCTGTGTCTGTCAGGCAGTCAACATGGATTAAACAAACATTAAGTGAGCCTCGGAGGTGCTGGTTCCCCCTCTTTCCCGTCTCTGTGCTAAGCTAAGAACTGTCATATTTAGCATACAGACATTACAACAATATTGATCTTCTCATCTAATTCTGAAGTATATTTCACAAAATATCATTTTAACAATGTTTAATATATGCTGTTGAATATATGAATGATCATCAGTTTTATATGTCAAATTTTTACCTGCAATTTTTAAGTGCAATATTCCTAGATGGACTGTAGTGGAAGTATAAAATAGCAAAGAAAAAAAAAGATGGAAATACTCTTGTAAAGCACAATTAACAAAAAATTGTAGTTAACTTAAAACACAGCAATTAACTGTTATAATTGCTTTTAAATAAATGGTTACCCACAGCTCTTACGTCTAGAATTATATCCGTTTAAATCAGGTAAAAAACACACACAAAGACAGCCGTTTCACACACTTTATTTCTGGTTCTCCCAATGAGATTGAGAATTTTCTCTTTGAAAGATGACACAGTCAAAGACAAACAACATCCAAAAAGCTTTGTATTAGGCACTAGTGATCCTGAAGTCAAACTAAAAAACAACTGTCGTTACAACTTGGTTAGATATATTGAAGGATATGAATTTAACATCTTTACGTAAAAATGTATCAAGTAACCAAACTCTAATAACATGAATCTGAATACACACTGAACACACTTTCTATGACAGTCCATTTAAATACAAACAGCTAACAAATGGACAAATGGAATACATTTCCTTTATGTTCTGTAGGGCAAACATACTGTGGAAAAATAATAGTGTTGTGACCTACAAGTAGTGAGATGTATCATTTTGCACAAAAGCTAAACCCTCTACCTGAGCTTTTCTTATTTTAGCGATATCATTATGGAGTAATGACAACATTATCCATATGTTTATCAAAGTCTGATTCAGCTTGGATGATCACTTGGCCAGTCCAGCTGCAGCTTGGGTTGAATTTTACATTACAGCATTTGTCCTCTTCAAAAAAATGGTGCGGGGTCATGAGGGTGCAGCGTTTGGCATCTGTTTGACTTTTGATTGTGCAAAATTGTACTACAGCTCCGACTAGGGGTGTCTTCAACTTATTTTGGCCCAGATACCGATCTGACTCTTTAAAAATTCAAAGATCCAAAGATGCTCACTATACATGTGATATTTATATACATAGCAGCAGAAAATATGCAATATTGATTGGCTACATATCCAGCACATTGAAACCACACGTGTACACAACAAAATTTGGCACATCTTATTTCTCGCAAGCTATTTGATCCAAATACTAAAGATCCTGGATTAAAACTAATTGTTGAACTTAAATTATTGATGACTTTCATTCATTTAAATAAACAAATAAAACTTCCCCGACCCCTGATGCGATTTTCAAGACTCCCCAACTTTGCAACACTAGCAGGCTGAGGTTTGGCCGATTCTGATTTGGAGTGATACTATTTTCCTTTTTTATTTAGTAGGCTTCTTCAATTAACCATCAAAATGAAAGAAATAAAACCTACATAAATCTAATATAATGGGTGAAAGAAATCTGTGAGATCAGATGGGTCAGGTTGCTGTGATAACAGGAGAGACAAAGACAATCATTAAAGCTTCCTGCCCAAGATTTTATTGACTTCACTGAACCAAACCTAAACGTTTGAAAACGTTCATGGTCATTTGTGTTTAAACTGATGGCACTGTAGTTAGGTATTAACAGAGACTGGTAGCACAGCTAGTCTGCTGGCAGGACACTGCTTGTGTCCAGATGAGGGGTCAGACGCACACTGAGGTCAGGGCGTGGTGGGGGACCCCCCATCAGTCAGGGTCTTGAAATGGACAGACAGAGACTCTTCCTCTGGGTTTGGCGGACGTCTGTACTCCTCCCTGGTGATCAAGTAGCCCAGCAGCACCCCAAAACACACCAGCAGGAGCCCCAAGATGTTGGCCAGCACCCCCTCTGCGGCGAATGCAGAGTAGACCGGCCTGTGTCCAGAGAGAGAGACAGCAACAGACATGAATCAGATACAAATAGACACAAAATATAAACATAGAAGGGATGACAGAGATAGAAAGGGATTAACTTGTATATACTGTATATGAAGGTACAGGGGTAAAGGGCTGTCTGATGGAAAAGTAAAGAGGTGAAAATATTCTAATTATAGCGTACACTTAAACTGATATTGATTCTCTTAAGTGGGCCTTTTTTTAGGTGGGTAGAATCCGTTTTGCTGGTGTCCCCCTGGCTGTCAGCTTCTCCAAACTGGGGGTGCGCTGACGTCATCTACTGTAGGTAATACACTGACTATAGATGAGTAACTACTTCAAAAAATCCAAACTAGTGATGCATATTGAGGCCATGCCTAAAACCCGCATTCTTTCTAACGGCCAGCAGGGGGCCACTCCACTGGCTCCTATTGACAAGATGGCGACGGCCAAAATGCCAAAAACGGTAGTCCACAAACCAATGGGTGACGTCACTTCTTTTATAGAGTCTATGGGATTAGAGCAACAGTTGCCTTTGGATTGTTGAAAATACCCGATAGTTTCACTTAAAGTTATAATCCTTAATATTAACCCCCCTTTTTTATACTATGCATAGTTTTAGCAATAGGCATTAAAAGTATTCACATTTTGTATTTACCTCTCTATACAGACGTTTTTATTGGTAGTGGGGGAGTCCACCATTGGCAGTTTTCCCAGATTACAATTGCCTTGGCACACACAGGGGATTCATTGGAAATGTTGCAGCATGTAATCCAGCGTCGCTGCAATTTTATTATTATTATCAATATCAGCCTCACTGCTTACTGTTCGCTCTCCTTCGGCCATATCAGAGCTGGATCCAGTTACTGCGAATGATAACCCAACATTCCCTACGTTCTACGTTCGTAGTTCTCGTTAAATGCATTCAACTTGCAAAACACAGGCTGGCTTTAGTGTGAAGCAGCCACGGGAAACAATGTATTTGTCACAGAGGTTCGCGTTGACCACAAGAGTTAACCACAAATGCGTCCACGAAACAAGTTGATGGTTATTTTCTGCATTTTTCACTAGCACCTCACTGTCTGATGCACTGCTCTTTTGTTGTATTTCTGACAAAGTAGCGGCTCAGTGAGTGTTTGCTGTAGTATCAAAGCACTTGCTTTTACCACCGGTAGCCAGCCAGCCAGGACCAAAACACATGCACATAAACATTTCAGCTTTCATGACACATCAACTGACACTTCAGCGCCTTTCAGCTCGTACTCCTCACCAGTTAGCTGAGTTACTTTCGGTGGTTACATACAAACAAAGGTTTCTTATTGCTCTCAGGGATTACACTTCAAACAAGAACTCAACTCCTTTTAAAGGTTACACTTCAACTTCAACTGATGCTTCAACTGCTTTTAGTGCCTCAACTTAAACTGCTTCTCTCACATAACATCTCACCTGCAAAAAGTTAACATTTTAAGACATTGCACCTGCAATTGTTGGTGTAAATGAGCAGACTTTCTTCCCAAGGGTTAGCCTTTTCTGGTTGAAAGTGCTTTCACATATCATATAACAGCTGTAAACACCTCCATTATATTGGTGTGGTGGTAGAATTCTCAAAGAATATCTCAAAAAACTTAGGCAGTTAAAACCAAAACTTTGAGCATTGACAGATAAGTGAGACACAGGCAGATACAGGCGGACGGTCAGACAGACAGACATACATGATGCTGAAGAGGAGTTTCTCAGTGATGCCGAGCAGGCTGCTCCCTATGGCCATAACCAGCAGAACCAGACCGCAGAACACGTGGATGGGGAGGTAGGAGGCTCGTAACCATGACGACGCAACAGGAAACAGGAAGAACAGCAAACCCATCACCCACTGGGAGAAATGGGGGGGGGGATGAAAAGTTAGTTTTACTGCTTTAATCCACATTACAATTACGCTATGTAGTGTGTGTGTGTGTGTACGTACCTGTAAACAGAATAAGACTATGGTAACCATGCCGCACCAGCTGTGTAGAGAGTACATGTCTGGAATTTTCGCTGCTCTGTGGAAGTCAAACACAGCTACAATACCTGCACACACACACACACACACACAAACAATAATTTAGTTAATTTTTTCTATTCATTTTGTTACTTTTCTCTCTCTCTCTCTCTCTCTCTCTCTCTCACACACACACACACACACACACACTGGTATTAACTTCTTAACTTTCACACTCGCACATCTCTCTCACCTATGATGGTGATGATAAGGGCGAGCAGGTGAACGATGCCATGAAGCAGCTTTACGTTCCTCTTTGCCTCATTTCGAAACACTCTGTAGACCAGGATGGCTGGAGAGAGAGGCGGAGGGAGTAAGAGAGTATGAGTAAGAATTTGTTCCACATCCTGTGGCCAATATTTCAATGCACTAATATTGATGACAACTGTAAAAATATTGGAAAATATTGTTTCAGGACATATCAAATAAAAAGGCTAACAAAAACTCTATATGAGGCCAAGAAATGATTAAAATGTCGAACAAGCACAAACAGTCAAAATAATAAACCAGCAAAATTATGTAATAATTACATCTAAAAGAGCAAAATAGCAATAAGATTAAAAATGGGGAACATCCCACCAACACATAATAGTATCACATTAAATAGCAATTAAATCATTCGGTTTAAATTTCAAAACAGTGAAATTTAAAAATATGCATACAGTATGTTTTTGTATTTAGTTCAATTCAAACTTTATTTCAGACTCAGAGTCCAGGTAAAAAGACAGGACATTACATAGAATAAATTACATACAAAGGCCAATTAAAGACCGTGGTTTAACAGAGGAGAAAAAATGTATTAATGTCTTACTTAATGTCTTACTTAATGTATTAAGTCTCCACAGCAGGGACTGGTATGTGTATGTATGATAAAACCAAGATGACTTCCTTTTCAGAGTCATTAAACCAGCAAATAAATCTATACGTAAGATTTCTTAAAACAGTTTAGAAAGTTCTCACACCTGCACAAACATTTCACTTGCACTACACCATCTCAATATTCTAATTATAATATTCTCATTATAAGCTACTTGAAGTCTATGTAAGTTTGCTGTTTTGTAGTTTGACAGCTAGTGTGCAGTACAGAGTGGTGCACAATAGGTTCTGAACAGAGACATCTTCCCACATGGATTTAGGATTACCAGATCATCTGCATACATATAGTTCAGTAGAGTATTACCAATCAGGCACCCAGTACTTGCATAGTCTGGTGGGCATACCAGTAAACCAGAATCCTCACAATGTATTTGGGCACCCCTCTTTCTCTCAACTTTCTATGATTAACATGGTCAAAATTGTTGGAAGCATAAAAAAAAAAACACATGAGAACTGATGAGTTTTGACCTCTATATTTGTTTATAATTTCCTTTAAGGGGTACAGCATATACACAAGCAAGTGCCACGTTCATCTTAAAAACCAGACTGGTTATCTGTGGCATTAATAAACTTATTCAATCCATCCAGCACAATTATTTCCGGGACTTTTGACAGTACGCTGGCTAAAGCTATGGGCCTGTAGTTATCTAGGCTGCATAGTTCACCAGCTTTGTCCTTAATGGCTGGCACTAACAGAACAGACAACACTGGGTCTGGTAACAAGCCATGAATCATAAAGACAAATAAAATAAAACAAATAGCAAGGGGAGGCGCTATCCTCTGACTGGCATATTAAAGGTGCTCAGCAGGGATATGGTCTAAACCACTTGCTTTGTTATCAGCCAGCTTATTTATAGCTTGGTACACCTTTGAATCATTACTCTCAATATTGTCCGCCTTGTACAAATCACTTTTGACACAGTTGAATAAGGTACTATAATGCTGTCACCATAACTCAGCCATACTGTCCATCCAGTAACATTGTTACTGAGCAGCTTCTCAGCCAAGGAATCTGTCCTCATGGCTTGCTTTTTTTTTTACAAATGAAGTATGTACTAGAGATGTTAAGATTCACCGATTCGCATCTGTGCATCAGTGTAAAAGTTCACGATGAGATTCTGTCAGATTGTTGGCAATAAACCAAGATGCATATCACATGGGCCTCAGTGATGGAGCTGCATGTCCCTAGTATTTACAGTATGCATCTGCCAACACATATATGCAAGATACTGTAACAATGTGTGAGACATGACCGTACAAGATATGATGCAGATATTATATTATGTGATGATTACAGCACATGTAGAGGGTATACAGATGTGCTAACAGGCCTACAGAGAGCATACATGCATATAATGCAGGAACCTTTTCATGTATTTTCTTTTATTGGAGCAAAAGGTTCGACTTAACACAGTTGCTATTTGTGTTCAGTTCTAATCCTTTCTTTTAGCCTCCTGCACAAGCAGCTTTATACCATATTGTGTGTGTGTGTGTGTGTGTGTGTGTGTGTGTGTGTGTGTTTGTTGTTTACAGAGGGAGCCTGAAGAGCACAGTGTGTCTGACTTCAAAAAACAACAGATCACATGAAAATCATCTGTGAGGCTTTTGGGAAGGATCTGTTCTGCATGTCCACGCTATGTGATTCATGTTTTAAAATACGTCATGTGTCCAAAGACGCGTATTGGATACAGACTGTAGAGAAAAACACTTGTTGTCCAATGTATCCACATTAGTGTGGATGAAGCCTGAGGCAACAAAAGCAAATCGCAGCGATTCAGCTTTGAGGTGTATGTGTGTGTTTGTGACCCCAAGGGTTTTTCCATCCTTTACTAACCCCCCTTTGTCAGTCCCCGTCTAATGTCCAGCTGACCTTTGCTTTTATCGCTCTAATGCAATCTAGCTCTGTAGCAGACTGGAAGTAGTTGATCTAACCTTGTTACTCTCATTGGCCAAAGTCCCCAGGGCTGCAGGCGCGAAACAGAGGGGGGGGGGGGGGGGGGCGGCAGCGACATCTCACTTTGTCTTTATATTTCTGGGACCACAGATATTGCCAGGATTTGCTGCAGTGTGAGCAGGCGGCATGAACACATCATGGAAAACCGACTGAACTAACACAATGCCCAATTTCTGGAGTGCTCTCCACCAGGTAGTGGCCCTTCAGAACTCGGAGCTATAAGGGGTAGGGGTTGAAGTCTTTACCTAGGAGATGGGGCACCACTCATTACATCATCAGTTTACACATCCGCCAGTGTAGCCCTGCCCATAGAAATGTCTGCCTTGCACTGATATCAGATGAGAGAGGAAGTGCAGAACATAGGCTGCTGGAATATTTTTCAAGCTTCATCACGGGACGTGCACTGTCACTCACAAATTGTCATTGACACAAAGTTCTATTGACATCGTGAACAGCGATTTTTTCTGAAATGCTTGTTCTAATGATCCAATTACATATTTCTTTCAATCTGCATTTAATTAAAATATTCCAATGGCTTTCTTAAATGGGGCATGATTATTTGCAAAGATACACTATTTATGGGCTTCTTTCCATGTTCCATGTTACCCTGCCTCAGTTTGCAAAGTATTCTAGGAATTTTTTTCTACCACTCCGTTTGGATTCTGCATCTGCAAACGCTCTGTTTGGAGGGGCATTTGGAAGGCTAGATGACCACTACCCCTTTTTGCTCTGTAGCTGGAACGGAGGCCGGTCACTTTGCTGGCCTTGCCGTTGGTTCCGTTCCCTGCGGGGCCACTCTGTCGAGGATGTCCAAAACACACACACACACACAATCTGACATGTTCGACGATTCAAACCCTTTCTCCTTCTCTCTGTAGAAATCAGACTCTCTGTGTGGGGGTGGGTGGGGGGATTGATGGGAGCCTGGGTAGTGTTAGCCTAATGCAACAGGTCAGCAGCACAGTGCTTGGGGCTAAGACACACATGTGCACTCTCAGAGCCACAGACACACACCAACAGCCTGACTGACAAACAGCACCCCTCTGCTTCCAGTTTCACTCAATTTACAGCATTTTAATCTGAAAATGATTTAGCGTAACCATGACTACAAAGTGATGTAAGGCAAACCCGGTTTGTCTGGAGATATCAGTGGTGTCAGCCGAGTTACCGACTTACCGTCGCCTTGCAGGAAGACCAGCCCCAGCACCATGCACAGAGGGTGCAGGTTGAATTCCTGCGCCGAGCCGTCCCAGGCGAAGCCCCCGTGGTATTGGCCCATCCACACGCCGGTCAGCACCACCGACGCCAGACCCAGCACCTGCGACGCTGCCACCAGCCACAGAAACGCAGGGCGACCGGTACGTGGAGCAGAATCCTCCATGATCTGAGAAAGAGAGGGATTACTCAGCGCAAGTGATGCCTCGGGCTGTCCTGTCTGTTTGAACTTAATGAAAGTGAATTAAATTAGGGAGCTGAGGTAGAGAAGGACAAACACACAGCGTCATGGGGTGGAGCAATCAGGTTTCTTTAGCAGAAATTTAGATGTGGTAGCTTTTAAGCAAAAGAAAAACCTATTTAAACATCTTGATATATTATTCGGTATCAACTGCGGTTTGTTCTGCATTGTTGGTTCATCTTTACAGGAATATCTTGCAGAGGGGCCCTGGGGGCCCAAGGGCCAACTGCTGCCCAGGCCCCCCCTAACATAACAGATTAATATGGCCCTGCTGGAGTGGAATCAGTTGGAGAGTGTTTCACAACACAAAGGCCCATGAATGTCTAAAGGCTGATCCGTCTGCAAAGCTGAGGAAGGCCGTCAGCTTCCACTGCACCACAGTCAGAGGGTCCTGTGCTGATGTGCTGGATTGTTTTTGTTTTTTACTCTTTACATGTATACTGAGTTTCTTGGGCACACGGATTCCTAGATTAATACTCTGTCTTACTATAGTTTAAGTTTTTAATGTTATTGTCAGTCACCTGTTAACAGTGGTAAAAGAAGCACTCCGATAATTTACTTAACTTAAAGTAGCAATAGGACAGAGTAAAAATACTCCAGTAATACCAGTAAAAGTCCTGCATTCTAAATTTTACTTAAAATGAAAAGTGAAAGTACCATATTCTCAGACAAAATGTACTTTATTTCATTATTAGGGATGCATTAATATGAACTGTAAGTGTTTTAATGTTGTAGTTGGTGGAGGTTTATAAACTGTTAGTTTAATCTGTAACAATGCATCATATTTCATAACTGATCTTAATCTGTAATGCAACTGTATCTGTCAGATACTGTAGTGGAGTAAAAGGTGAAATCTCCCTCTGAAATGTACTAAAGTAAACAGAAGCATAAAATGGAACTACTTGATTAAAGTGCCTCAAAATTGTACTTAGATTACCGGAGTAAGTACTAAACATTTATTACTTAGTATTACTGGATAAAAAGTAAAGGCAGCTGGAGCAAATATTTCACAACTATTTCTTACTGTCCTTGACAAATGAGGCAATAATTAAGACAAGCAGCGAGCACGGAGCTGCTCAGCTGAAGGAAAGCAGAACCTGAACCCACATCTGGTCTACAGTGTGTGTTCGATCGTGTTTCCATCAGCGAGAGTCGCACCAGCACCGGGGATCCGCGCGGAAACGGAGGCGACTCGGGTTTTTTTTTTTTTTGGCTGCTCGCCTCACGGCCGCGGACGGTCGGCGGTGCTGTCGCTCTAACCCCCCCCCCGGGCACCGCTGCACCGCCGGGGCACCGGCACCTGCCACCTGCCGGCCTGCCTCTGCGGTGTGCCGGCCCCGGCTCCCCGGGCCCCTCTGGAGGGGGGGCTGCACGGACACGAAGGGGAGAAAAGGAGTACTTACTGCGCGGCGGGCTCCGCTCTGCTCCGCTGAGGAAGTCCTGGAGATTACTCACGGCTCCGCCCGCCTCCTCCCTCTGAGCGTGCACGGGGCGCGTGCGTGTGTGTGTGTGTGTGTGTGTGTGTGTGTTTTGGGTGGCCTCCCGAACAAGCCCGGCCCATGTGACAGCAGCCCTGCGAGAGGCTGTCATAAAGAGCTTACAACACCACCATTATTATCATCATTATAATGATAATGATGATTATTCTATTATGTTGCTGTTCTTATGTGGAATCACCTTCTGGCAGTATCTATAGATATAGATACACATATACCTATACATATAGATATACATAGCTATATATATACATATCTATATATATATATACATATATATAGAAAGAGAGAGAGAGAGAGAGAGAGAGACCTACATAATAAATGGATAAACACTTTAAACCATATTTAGATAATGAACAGGAGCCATAGGATTTGGCTCGTCACAATAGCGTCACAGTGATATCAGGAGAGATGGGTGGGGGTTAGACTGCGTGGATTGATGACTTACAGCTCCAGTGTAAAGGTTTGTTGCCTTGACAACACTGGGGGGGGGGGGGGGGGGGGGGGGGGGGTGATGGATAATGGAGCGGAGGAAAGGGGAGGAGGAGGGGGACGTGAGTGTGTGTCAGTGCTGCTCATTGAGGAGAACCAGGCAAATCTGTACCACCGGCGACTGCGTGAACGTGCCCGACACCACACACACACACACACACACACACACACACACACACAGCACCTGTACCAACACAGCTACCATTACTACTGCCACTATCATTACTATCATTACTAGGTCTCAGTCTCTGTGAGTGGCCAGTTGCGTTTCTTCGAGGCCTTGTTGTGCACATTCACCCCCTCACATGACCGATGCAAACTGTTTAAGCAGACTACTAATGGATAACAAAATATGGGAGGTTTCAAGCTTTAACTGCTTTCTGAAACAATATTTGTGCACATTATGCACACTGACAAGAGTACCGGTCCCACCTGAAATGCAACTTCCAGACCATGTGTCTTTTAAAGCATATTTGGGAAGTTGAATATGTTGTGTGCGGTATATTAATATTGATATCCTGCTGACCATCATGTTTGCTGTACTGTACATGTTTACCTCTATAAAGGAACAATTTTTATAAACAATACGATATTTCCTCATAAAATGTAGTGAGGTAGAAATAAAGAAGCATAAAATGGAAGTACTGAAAGCACAAGAACCTCAGTATTGTACATCAATACAATAACTGAGTACATTTACTCAAGTCAAGTAATCTTCATGAGGGCAGTTGAGGTTACACAGCAATGACTCAGTTAACGTCCATGCATCCTCCCTTCCTCTCCTCTTGAGGGCACTGCAGTCTTGGAAAATTCAGCTTGTGATCAGGCTTGAGCGCAGCATTTGGTGCAGCAGCTGGACCAGTGGTGCTCACCCTGGGGTCTGGGGACCTGTTCGGGGACTCTGGGGTCTCAGAGGGCAACGCGGGAAGATGGAGAAGTATGGAGGAGCTTCCCGTCACCATCAGATGCTGGTCTAAAGTCTTCGTAGGTAAAGCTGCTCTCACTGTTTGATTTGATTTCTGAACACGTGCCGCAGCACTGGGATCTTAAATAAGAAGCGTGTTTGGGAAAATGGATTTGTGTTACAAATTTGAAAATGTGGAGGAAAGGGAGCTCACGTGTTCTTGTGTGTGTGTGTGTGTGTGTGTGTGTGTGTGTGTTTGTGTGTTTGTGTGTTTCAAGTCTTCCACTCTTACTTTAAATCAGAAGGTGGAAAGAGAACAGTTGACGAGGCTATCTTCATTAATGTCAGAAACTAGTGGCTACAGCTGCGTGTGTGTGTGTGTGTTTGCCGTGTGTGTGTGCTTGCCGTGTGTGTGTGCTCTTTTTCTGTCTGACATTTCTGATTTCTCCTGTGACTCACAGGAGGCTGACTCACCACTGCTCCTTTTGCTGTGTGTTTTTGTGTGTGCGCGTGCTGCATATTGACATGTTATTCGTTCATCTTTTCTCACCATTATCCCCCCCCCCCCGCCCCCCATAACTTTTAATAACACCAGTGGGTGTTCTTCTTTCCAGTGTAATAATGAAGTCTTTGGTCGTCCTTCAGTATGACTGGACACATTTCTACCTGTGTGGGTTTGAACCTGTGACGCTCTTATTAGTCTGAGATCTTACATCCACCCACTGGTGCAGCATGAGGTCACCATTAAAGAAACACTGGTTACAGGATGGAACAGAAATGGCGTGTCATTTTGTGAATTTCAATTTTTTTTTTGTTTGTAAAGTAATTTCTCATTTCATGATGAACTTTTGGGAAATACACTTATTCGCTTTCTTGCTATGGTAAGCTTGACACCACTTAGAGGTGGGTACGGTAAATAAGCTACTGCCTGCAGCCAGCTAGCTTAGCATAAAGAGTGGAAACAGGGGAAAAACAGCTCGCGTGGCTCTGTACAAAGGTAACCACAAACGCCAACCAGCACCTCTAAAGCTCACTAAAATACACTGAATATCTTGTTGATTAATCACAGTTGCTTCAACAACTTGATAAGGTGAGAATATGTCTGTGTTTTGTTTTGCAAAAAATGCAGGTTTATTAATATACAATTTCCCTTTTTACTATTTAATTGTAATAGGATTAAAGTAGGCCTACCTTTCTGAAGGCAATAATTTAAACAAACACTTGTACAGTGTGTAGGTGTAAGGTTTAAGATGTATTTTGCACAAGGCAGCATACGTTATATTATTTTTAGCTTTATTTTAATTAATTTCAAGACTGTTCAGAGTTTAACAAGCAGTGGAAGGAGGAAGGAGGAAAGAGGCGAAGAGAAAACACTTGGAGGGTAATGAGATGCAATGGGTTGACCTTTGACCTTCACCTATGTCATCCAATCAATAGTCCTTGGTTCCAAAGACCTTCACCAATCAGTGAAGTCCTTTTAAAAATACCCACGAGGCACCTGTGGAGTAGTCTGACTGAGGACAGCGTCACCATGGCAACAACATCATTACCAGAATAGCTCTTTCTTTCTCTCTATTTCTGTCTCTCACTCTCTCCGTCCTTTCATTCCACCTCCCGCTCTCTCTTCTAGTCTTTTCTTCTCCTCTGTTGGTGCAAAACATATCTCACTACCCGACCCCTTTTCTTCATATTTCCCTTTTCCCTTGTCCTTCCATTCCCTAATTCCCCTTCCTTTTTTGCTCCTTCTCTCCTTCGTTCCTTGATCTTTTCTCCAACCTCCCCGCTCTGTCGCATTCTCTCACCTTCTTTCCTCCTTCATCTTTCACAATCTCCGTCTTCTGCGTTCCCTCCTCCTCATCTATCTGTTTTGCAGTCACATTGTGCTAAGAGTGAAGATATTTATAGCTTCAACTATGATTCTTCCTCTCCTCTCTTTTCCTCTACTCTCCTTATATTGTAAACAATGATGAATGAAAGTGAGATTTTGAAATCTTATCACTGTTATATGTATCTGTATGCATCATAATTAGAGATATTTTTTAATCTGTTTTGACAAACCTCACGGGCCTACCACAGTTTTGTTATGCTAGACACTGTTCCACAATGTATTTTGCAGTAAGTTGATACAGCAGGCTAAGATTCATGCCCATCTGAGTATTGGAAATACTGTTGACAGTATTATGTTCCCCATCTTAGTCGAGCATGTTAGCATGCCAGTGTTTGTTAATTTGCACAAAACACAAACTAGAGCTGGGGCTGAAGGGAATGTCATGATGAATTTTACAGGTATTATAAACCAAAGTATTGGACAAACTGAGGTTTTCACCTGGTGATGGTGTATGTTGAAAAGTCTGAGGATCATCAAAGTGACCACAGTTCCTGCTGAAGGGGACACGAATGTCTGTACCAAATTTTATGGCAATCCATCCAAAAACACAAATGTCAACCTCATGACGACGCTCGAGGAAAGGTCAGGGGATCGCCGAAGTCAGACAGATTCATCTTCGAGGGAACATGAATGTCTGTACCAAATATTAATGGCAATCGACCCATTAGTAGTTAAGATATCTCAGTCTGAACCAAAGTGGTGGAGCGAATGTGGACTGACTGACTGACATGGCCATCCCTATAGAGCCATACCACTAGCATGGCAAAAAATGAATAGGATTGTTAAAATATGGAAATCTGGCATCCAACATGACCCGTCACTTCTTTCCATTAATACCAATGTACAGTATATTCCATTGGTTATTACAGAACTACAACTTATAACCTAATAATGATAACATTGGCCACTATAAGCTACTGGTCATACCAGACCACATAAGGCTGTATCAGCAAAACCCCTGAGTGTGTTGAATTGATCAAGGGTGTGTTTCATTTAATTTCATTTCTTTTAAAAATTTAACTTTTCGATTGCAAGAAAAAGAATGTGTTATTTCCTCTGTCAAAGGTTACACAGTTTCACTTTAAGTATTCATTGTCGTGCTTATATGTTTCATAATGCTAGTGATTGGATGGTGGGGGGGTTGGGGTCAATAGGAGGCCCCTGGCAGGATCCTTTAGTCTATGGTGATTAGAGCAATGTGTTTATTAGTGGCATTACAGCAACACTAGATACAAAATGTTACAATCAATATTCCAATGTGTTACCTAAATAATATTTGTCACAAACTGCTAATATCTATAGCATCGCTGGACACACTGCCCACATTGTTCACAATCTGTTTATTGTTGGCATTGTAAACTACACTCTATTCCATCTTTCTATTGTGAACATTACAGTGCAAACAGTATAGTTATAAAATCAGCGTCTTTGAGTGCATACTGTATGTTTCTAGCAGCGTCCCTGGGATTTGCTCTCAGCATTGAGAATGTATTGGTTACTTTTTCTATCATGGCTCTAAAATTCCACAAAAGAGTGAAAAATAAACATCGCATTTTCGCAAGGCAAACAGAGATCAATGTCCTCAAGCTGCCTGTTTAGGTCAGCCAACACTCCCGAACACAAATATATTTAAATATGATAGACAACAAAGACAAGCCACGACTGGATTAACCTGCTAGACTTGGACTTGGTGCACAAAGGACCTGCTGTACCCTATTAACGCCCCCCTGTTCCTCCCACTCTCTCTGCAATGGTGTACAGGTTTTCTTGGCCCTAAGTTCGCTATGTGCTACATTTATTAAACACGGAATATGAAAGCTATGAGCACAAAAGTAAAATAACGGAGGTCTTAGAATTTGATTTTAATTAAGGGACCCTCTTCAGGACAAGGGCTTAAGATCAGGTAATAAAGCAGGTCCCACCTTAAGACTTTTATCATGTCAGTTGATATTGTGCTTCAGTTGTACTTATTCCCATATTTCCAAAACCGACTGTCACACAGTAAACCCAGGTCTGTTGGGGGCCCCCGGGGGCCCTGCAGCCCTGAGGCAGTTGCACTGGAGTCACAGAGCTCAGCATCCTAACACAACATTTATCCATCTGGAAGGCCCCGAGAGTCTTTGAGGATTCTGAAAGTGTTGCTGAACGACCGTGAGGGGATATTTTCAGTCACACCCGATGCTTAGCTCTGTGCCTCCATAAATACTACTACTACTAATAATCATCATCATAATAATAATTCATTTAATAATAAACCAGCTTTCAGAGAAGAAGAGGCTGCGAAGTGGGATGTTGGTCATTTTGCTCAATAAATGATGCAAAAACGAAACAAAAACGGATTGATTACTACACCCGCTTTTAATCCTTTTCCTCGGACGGACCAGCTGATGAAGCAGCGCACCGAGCCTCGGAGGTCCTGCACTGAGCAGCTAGCCCGTCGACCTCGGCAGCTCTGTTGTGTGCACCGGGGCTCCGTGCGGGTGGGAAACGTGGGACAGCGAGGTGAGGCGGGCCGGGTCTGTCTGTCTGCCCGGCCCGTCTGTCTGTCTGTCTGTCTGCCCGTCTGTCCCCGCCGTGTCTGTCTGCCTCCGTCGGTTTCTATTGGGTCTATTTTTAGCCCCAGCAGACTGGTCACGTGGCAGGAGGAGGACGTCAATAATGTTGTTGTTGGTGGGAGAGAGAGAGAGAGAGAGGGAGAGAGGGAGGCTGGCTGTAAATATGGAGGAGGCGAAACGATAGGAGGCGAGACGCGTCCTGCCTGGTAAACTACACGTTTTCGCGTGAAATAGAAGCGCAGAGGAGCTCTACCGGGAGGCGGTAGGGGACACACACACACACACACACACACACACACACACACCGAGCCTCGGCGGAAACCGAAGCCGGGGAGGAAGCGACCTCTGCGCTAATACGCGTCCCAGCAGGAGCCGCCGACATCCAGGGACCCGTGCGGGCTGGTCAGAGGGAGGGAGGGAGGGCGGGAGGGAGAGGGGGAGAGTGCGTGAAAGTGTTGCCTGGACTTCCTCCGCACCGCACAGCTGACACCGCAGCTAACTCGGGGAAACAGTCACCGCACCGCCGCGGCTAGCTAAAGGGCACGAGCCGACACCTGACGCACGCGGCGGCCGCAGACCCAACAGGTAACCCTTTCTCTCCGTCATCTGCCCCCGCGCCACACTCCGCCGAGCTGCCGCCGAGCGAGGACCCAGCTAGCAGCTAACAGGACGCGCACTGACGGCCGGCCAACAGCGCCAGCCTGCAGCTAGCGGGGGGACAGTGTGTCCATCGTCCCCTCTGATGGTCAGCGGCTGGACGGAGGACAGCGGGGACTCGCCAGCGGCTGCCAGTGTAGAACACCCAACCTAATAAGCCCAGTAAGACAACAGCTACCAGGACCAGTGGGTACCACAAGCCGTCCTCTGCAAGCCTGAATGGTGGCTGGAAACCAGTGCAGTGCTGTGTTTGTCCAGTCTACATGTATGAATGTTGCCCCTTCATCAGATCCTGACATACTGTACGGGTACTTTGCTGTGGGTCCTTCTGCAGGGGCATCGTCTGCGAGCGTTCGCCCCCCCAAGCGGTCAAGTGAACGCTCAGCATGACATGTGGCCACCTCTTACTCGATGACATTGTTGTCCATGTCATCTGCCAGTTTAAAGATATCTGGCACAGTGTTGTACGCCTCGCCATCAAACGGCTCATCAACTGCCACGTTGTGGGGCACGCGACGCTCACCTGGGCTGCCAGGTGCCATGAAAGAATGAGGCAAGGCGAAGAACAAATCAGCTCAAATCTACAAAACCATTTTTGAACTACGAAACATGCCACGAAAGTATAGACGTGGACATTAGCCTATGCTTTTTGGCTGACAGTTGATATCTCGTCTGTGACGTTTTTGTGAATTGGCTTGAATTCAGCCAGATACAAATTGGCCAGTACAAAAGCAGGGATGTGCAGTTTAAAAAAAAAACAAGCCCAACCTGCAACAAGGCTATGGTACCGTTAGTTACGCTATCTAGATAAGCAAGCCCAAATTCCTTCTCTAGAAGGTATGCACGTGATGTTAGCGTACATGTAGTTGCATCTATCACACCCATTTGAATAGCCAGTGTGATGGAAGTCGACGTGACATTAAGCGATCAACTAGCACATCGTTTTCTGAGACAAACTTCTACAGACAACCAAAATATCATTTTGTAAATCCCTGTGATTTTGAAACTTTATGAACAACCATGTACAAGTTGGCTGAATCTTTATGTTATGTTATGCTAAAGGTTAACCTTCTAGACCCCAGTAGAATTCTATAATGTTGCTGCAGTTCACTGAGAACTTTTCCTACTCAGACCAAAGAAACCGCTCTCTCAAAAACAGAAAGAAGTTGACAATCACAAGTTGTTTTCATTTTAAAGAACACAACTTCCTCTTTAAATTGATTCAATACATTTAGAAAACACCAAACAAAACAACAAATGGCACTAAAATTGTTGTAAATAGCTATTTTTTAAAACCCAATTTCCCTTCTCCATTTAGGGATTAACCATTCATGAATTCGATTTGTCTATTTCAATGTGACTAATATATACAATTAATAATTAGTACAATTAATTCAGTAAATCACAGTAATGCTATAAAAACAGACAATAGATATGTGGTAGGTAGTGTCTTTGGAAACTTATACGAGAAAAAATCGCAAGATTAGTATGTGGAAATGTTGTCGCGACCAGGTCAGTCCTCCCCACCGAATCTTAGACGCCCTGACCACTGGAAAACATCGTCCCTATCTGGGAGGGAGAACCGGGTTGGTCCCGGTGTTTAGTGACGGTGATTATGTGCATTTAAGCCAAAGATTCAAACTCACATTTTTGTCTCTTTCCACGGTGCAAGGTGGGTCAGGATCTCCCTCACAACACAATCTTACAACTTCCATTAGATTAGAATAAAGACGGGGATGCTTAGTGTGCGTAGCCATTTTTAGATCTACAATTGGAAACTGGGTGAGAACACCCAACGTTTACAATGTATATTTCCAGTTACGGTTCATCGGTTGCAACTGAAAACTATCTACAATGCAAAGCTCATGACTGTATTTTCCATTTTTGATACACTACAAGTAACTTGAAATACAAAATCGGCGCTCCTGGACGCTATGGGGTCTATTAACGTTATCTGCTAAAATCCCAGACATAGCGCCATGCTCCTGAGTTATCCCGGATGAATCCGGTGGTGGAGATTTTGAAGGCTCTGTAATTTTTGGACTTGAATGCATGCTTTTTTGATCACTTTTGATCCATGTTTACTGGCCCACTGACATTGAAGAGATTAACTCCTTAGTTGCAAGTTGCAGACAAAGATTTTTTTGATACTCAGTTGTATCGAAGTAATTAGTTCGGTCCCAAAAAAAAAAAAAAAGTTTGGTACCCAGCCCTAGAGATAAAACAATGCGGCAGATCTATGTGGAGTGATGAGGGGACTGTAATTGTCCTCAAATTATTACATGAAACAAACAGAAATGCCATATTTCTATCATGTTTTTTTACAGGGTTTCCCACGGTTTGAGATTTCACTGGCGCTCTTTTAATTACCGATACCTTATTCTTTCTTTGCAATGGCTTAATGGCACTGACTGGAGTATTAGCACCACCAGCTGTTTATCTCCATGTGCCCAACAGTATTTGACAGTAGCATAAGAGTAGTAGATGGAAACGTGCTTTATTTTGCATGCTCCTTTGACAAGTTTCTCAAAATGTGGTTAAAATTTGCAGTAAATTTAGATGGAAACTTTTCTACGTATGTCCTGTTTTGGTTGTCACACAATTCAAGGCTGCTGTAATTCCTGTCACAGCTTGAGCCATTAGATTCACTATTATATAAAAGGTCACAACCAGCTGGATGGAGATATTCTTTTTATTCTGGCAGTCGGTAGGCTCAACCAGACTAGGACTATATGGGCCCAAAAATGTGGAAGCTTGACAAGCTTTTTTTCCTTATGTGCTGGTGAGCAACCTTCTTAGGAAATAATGGGGCACCATCTTAAAACATTGTATCCATTTCTCTTAATACATCAGTGGCCCCTCTGCGCTACCCTCTCGTCAGACTAGGGTCACTCCTGTCTCCAAAAAACCAAGAGCTTCAAAACGACCATTCTCAAACCAACGAGTGACGTTGCAGAGGCCCATCCTCTTCTTTTATACAGTCCATGCCCTGATATCATTGCAGCTGGTGATGGTCTGGTTGGAGGGATGATGGTAAGGGATTTTCAGCTCTATCGTGCACAGGAGGTCAGACCCTACAGGTCAAGGGTTGCTCCATTAGTTACATAAGAGCTTAAAGGCCCATGTAAATGACTTTTATCGCCAATGTCCAGATTTTTGTATGAGCACTGTTCTGTTCTATTCCGCTCTCTTCTTAGTTATGTGTCAAAGTCTATTTGCTGAAAAAAAAAAACAGTTTGACAAAAAATCTAGAAACAAGGTCTAGCTAACTTTTTCCACCTCATGGTCTTCGTTATTGGTCACTGTAATCATTCTATCTCTTAGGTTGTAATGTGACTGCACTGTTACAACATAGGGGACTAAATAGCAGTCTGCAGCAGTCTGAATTAGCTGATTTAAGTGCATCTTCCAGCGTTACAGTCTTTAAAGAATTCCTTTGTTGTATCTTCCTGAACACAGTTTCCTATACCAATTGGTCTTTTTTGGCTTGTGACCCCTTACAGTGAAGCATTGTCTACTTGCAACCCCTCGTCACTGGAAACCAGAGAAGTTTAGCCTGAAAATGACAGTTGATTACCCACACAGTTGCAGATTCATTTTCTGCCTATTAATCAACAATCATTGCAGCTCTACATATAACAGTAAAGCTTTCATATGCAGTAGTGATGTAAGGACAGCTATTGTGTTTGTGTGTTGGAATATGTGTCTTTCTCTCTCTCTCAAGGAGAATGAAGACGGGGGGGGGGGATAATGATGCTACTGTTATACATAGTCATGGTTGAACAGTTGAGTGTGTGTGTGAGTGATGGAAAACCAGTCAGAGCGATCAAGAAATATAGATCACAAACAAATACATTTAGAGACTTACTCGGGCTCTACACCCTGTTCTCACACCAGCTCACACTTGCTGTTTGTTTAGGGAAGAGGTGCTCAGGTGAAGCGTTACCACGGCAGCCAGCTCCCTGGTTGCCAGGCAGCACTTCCTGCTCTTCTCCAGAATGGGAGGGGCCTGGTATTTTAGGAAATGATGGTGTGAAGAGGAGGAGGAGGAGGAGGAGGAGGAGGAGGAGGCAGCAGGGAGGGAGGGAGAGAGAGAGAGAGAGAGAGAGAGAGAGAGAGAGAGAGAGAGAGAGATTTATATTTCTTGATGCTTTGGGATCATTGAGACACATGACCAAATTGGTAGCTTGTTCTATTTTATTCTCAAGTAGACCTTTTCTTTCTATCTTTTTTCTCCCTTTCTTTCTGTGTGTGCGCGCGTGCGTGTGTGTCTGCATGTTATTAGGGTAATAGAGCAGTTGGCCGGCAGGTTAGTCTGTCACAGCTAGTTAGCTCCATAAGTACACACACAGACGCACACAAACATGCACTCACCCACAGCATTTCATCCCATTATCTAGGCCCTGACACTGTTACCACGGCACCCAGCCCAGTAGCTGTTGTGACATGGACTTCCTCAGACTTCTTTTGAGAGTTAGCGGAGTTGGAGAGAAACCACATACTGTAAAGGCAGCTTTAGCTAAAAATAGGCAGACCAATTGGACCCAGGCTGATTAGAGTATTTAATGTTTCGATTGTTGTTATTATTTTATCGAGTGTCGGATCTTAACTTTCTATTCATGTTTAGCTTTTAGTTTTCATTGTGCGTACCAGTGATTGAAAAAAAAAAGAATACTCAAACAATTAATTTGCTATCAAATCGATAAAATTGTCAATTAATAAGTTAATTGTTTCATCTTATTAAATTAAATGCACCTGCAGCCTGTTAAAACAGGGCACCACCAAAACAAAGCTGACAAAATGAAGAGCAGTGGAAGTAAGCCATGGCACATAGAGCTGAAATGATTAGTCATCTAATTAATTGATTTAATCAATGAAGGCTTTTTTTGGTAATTGATAATCTAAATAGGTTTAAAAACAAAAATGACAATCATTCCCTAATTCCAGCTTCTATACTGTTACTCTCAGGATTTTCAGCTGTTCTTTGTCTTTTGTGATAGTAAACGTTGGATTTTGGACTGTTGGTCAGACAAGACATTTGAAAATGTCATCTTGAGCTTCAGGAAATTGTGATCGAAATTGTTCCACTATTTTAGATGTTAACACACCAAAGAAAAAAATTATGAGATGAACTTTATACTACAGCCTGTGTTTTGCCATCTCAGTCGCCCGGACTTGTACAATGTTCCCGTTGAGAAAGTTTGTTTTTGTTTTGTAGTTGTTGCTGCCGCTGACTCTCATTTTAGAGATACTGTGATTTCAGATATGGTATAGTGAAAAATATGGGTTAGGATTAACAGAAATGCAGCTGCACCAGTGTGTCCACTCCACTGCTTATTGTTGGATGTTTGAGCTCCACTGTGATTGATGTATGTGCAGAGTTTGACACTAGAAGGCTGTGTACACATTCATCTGCTGAAGGGCGGGGGTTCTTTGTGCTCACAATATTAAGACTTTTATTATATTAAGACTTTTGAACTAGGTAACTGAACATAATCACATATCAAACACAAATATTTACATTTATTTTTCAAAGCAAAGTATTTTGGCCTAAAGCACATCTTTAACAACAGTAGTGATGTACAGTGTAATCTTCGCCAAATATATGTATGGAGTTAATTTACTTAACCTTACTAAACCAAACATTTTCAGGAAAGGTGTTGGATTTGTATCTAAGGACGTCATTGTCTATTTTATATAAAGGTGTTTTTTAATGTCGACCCTAATTAAATACATGAATGGGACATCATATCAAAAACACCACCATATTTATAGCTTTAAAATGTACCATAGTAGTTATTGTGTGTATTTATAAGAGTCTTGAGATAACTTTTGTTATGATTTGGCACTATACAAATAAAATTGACTTCAAAATTGACTTGCCTCCCAAAAAACTTCCCATTATAAGCTTTATTTTGCTATTTTACTGTTGTATTGGTGCATTAGATTGTACAGCATAAATTGTGTAGACCTGTTTACTATACAAGGAGACCATTTTACTGTATCCTACATGTACAGTAGACAGTATTGTACATGTAAATTAGATTATTTTACATTAACACCTTGAACAGCATACCTGTTAACCTATTTGATATGCATGCAGACCCCTTTGACCAGTTAACTGTACCTGTAAACCAGTTCAGTGTACATGTTGGCTAGTTATCCATACACTTGAATCATTAAAGTGCAAATGTAAACAGTGGGTCGGAGTGACATGATGATGATGATGATGAAAATGATTGTGAAGAATCCACCCACAGTGAGATGCCCCCTCCCTCCGTAAGAGCATTGAATGACTTGGATCTGTGTTTGGGCTCAGAGCCAGCAGACCTCAGACAGACCTGTTGTTGCTGATGTGTGCGTGTATGTGTGTATGTGTGTATGTGTGCGGTGTGAAGATCAAATGAGTGTGTTTGTGTGGCAACACTGGGTGGGTTGAGGAGAATCTAAGCTAAACACATTACAGCTACTGTAAGTAGCGTGAGACAAACACACACACACAGTCATTCAAACAATTATTCAGTCTGTGACGTTTTTCTCTGTGTCCTCTTTCTCTCTTTCTCTCTCTCTCTCTCTCTCTCTCTCTCTCTCTCTCTCTCTCTCTCTCTCTCTCTCTCTCTCTCTCTCTCTCTCACACACTCACACTCACACACACACGCACACACACAAATACAGGATACTGTACTAGGGCCAGTAGGTGGCGCCAGATGACCGGGAAGCCACAGTAAGCAACAGGGCGCAGCTTATTTCCTTGATGTGATGTAATTCCTGTTCAAACACAGTGTTGGTTCAGGACACAACACACAGAGAAATCATTCAGAAATGTACACCAATGAGACACCAGTTAAGGTTAGAAGTTAGAAGTAAAAAAAAAAAAAGTGAAATTAAATATAAGTCAGGACCCGCATATAAAAAACAAACAAAACATCAGGCAAAACATTAAACTTTTGTTTTTAATTTTTTTATTTTTTTATTGAACACAAATAAATGTCAAAATAAATCAATAGAGAAAATGAAATAAGATACGGGGGATTAAATTGAAATATATGTAGCAATATGTAAATAAACAGTAATTTCTTGATCACTTGGCAAACAGAGTAAAAATAAAAAAAAGCATAAATCAAAACAACAAAAAAAAAATAGATATATCTCCTTTGAAATCTGTCTTCCAATTTTACTAGAGTAAATCTTTTACGTGATCTAAATATTTATAAACCAAACAAAGGAGGGCTTACTATTTCTCCATCTGCTACGGTGAACCCGGTAAACCTTATGATTTGCTTGAAATGAGTTTCTTTGACCTTTGGGTAAATTATTGTGTGATGAATGTTTGTCCACTATGTTTTGAATGTGTAGCTTTTTATGAAGATTTTAATGTTTGTAAAGTGTCTTTGAGTACTTTTGAAAAACGCTCTATAAATAAAATGTATTATTATTATTGTTATTATCAAATGTGCATTATCCAAATAGACAAAGTTTCCAGATGAGGAACTTGTACATACAACCCTCTATTGTAGTCATTAAACACTTTGGATTTCACAAGAGCACTAATAACCTTGTTATTGAATTTGTTATCATTTAAGTTACAATCATTAATCACTAAATTTACATAATAATAAAATAATAAATACAACATACATAAAGATATATTAAAATGTCTAGTGTTACATAGAAGTTAAGAGCAGTATATGTAATATACACTCTATACAATGATGATACAATAGAAATATGTGATATTATATATGTGAATAAGTATGCAATATTATATATCAATATGAACTGATTATCTTTGGGTTTTGGACTGTTGGCTGGACAAAGCAACTTTCAACACTGTTTGAAAATGTCACCCTGGACTCTTGGAAACTGATAAAACTAGTAAAAATCACGAAGAAACTAGAAATAACAGAGGCCAAGTTGAGTTTTATTGAAGTAACATTATCAAGAACATGTGCTGCACGTCTCTAATAGTTACTGCTGTACGGATGAAAAAAGACCTCTTTCCCAGCAGACATTTTGACCTGTCAAATACAGATCCTATCTAATTACAATTAACTGCTGGATTGCATTGCAGTAATTGCTGGGACAGAGTCTCCATTAATGTTATTGGCTCCAGCTTTACTTTTTTGCTGTGACATGTCAAAATGTCTTTATTTGGGGACAAAGGAACTTATCGGACTCCACAATAGAATGGCGGTCATTCATCAAGCACATTTCTTCCTCCATCATTTCCTTGTACTATGAAAAAACAACAATACACACTGAGGAGAAGCCACCAGGAAACAGATTTTCATGGAAACACATTCTGGCTCGACAGCAGTACTCAAACTGGCTGTGTAAACCTTTCCCTAATATCTCCCCTTGTAGGAGTAAAAAAGCTGAGCTAAGCTGTTTTGTGCTCACATGGCACATATAGTTTACACTGAGAGTGGTGGTAGATTCAGACGAAAGCAGGATTTTTCTGGCTGAAATGACGACTAACTCAATGAGAACCCAGTAAAAGAGTTTTAAATACACACTTTCGTTCTTGTGTTTTTGAGTTTAAAAAGGCTAAAAAAAACACACCACCTTCCAAACTCTTTATATACTGCTATCACTGCTTCAACAAGGGGACAAATCTGAAAACCTGACAGACCTGCCGTGCCCAGTTACGATCACTAAACCAAGGGAGAATAAACAAAAAGAACAAACAGCAAGGGCTGAAAAACCTCTTGTTCCCTTTTGCAGAAAAGCCGACGTTGAGAAGAAAGTCTGATTCATCCGTCTGCCTGTCCTTCGTATATTGTCCGACACATGGCCGACTCCGAGGACCCACTTTAACGCACACACACGCAGAGGAAGGATTGGGGAGCCTGGGTTCAGCCTTCATGAATTCATCACACACCTCAGGTAAGTCTCAGTCTGTCTGTCTGTCTGCTGTGGTTAATGATGGCGTAACTGAGGGAGACCAGTGCTTTTGTGGCTCATACTGGTTTAACAAATGAAGGTTGTTTGGCTGCTGTTGACATTAGTGGTGGTACTGGTATCTAAGACACCTATGACGTCATGTGACTGGGCTGTCAAGTGTCAATTTCTTCTTCATTTTTAATCCAGAGTTACTGTCATCCAACTGTGCCCCCCCCCCCCCCCCCCCCCCCCCCCCGTTGTACCCATAGGAGCAATGCAAGCCTTTTGTTCACGGGATTGAATTACTCAGTTGTGCTGTTTGTTGTTGCGCTTGTCAGCTCTGTCATTTATATAAAAAAAATGGAACCATATTGAGCCAGCGGTTCAGTTTACCGACTGGGGGTAAATAGTGTGAGGAGGGCTGAAATATTTGAAGCATTTTCCAGCTGATGCACTGCTCGCCCCAACTGAGGTCAATAACAGAATCAGCCACATCGTCACACTGTATGTCGCTTCTCTCTGCTGCCATTCAGTGACAAGCGGATACCTGTGTGTGTTTATGACAACAATCATATGGTTGAATTTCAGTTAGGTCTGTGGCAATCAAACCTGTGTTTCATGTGAAGACCTCTGAATCCTGTACTAAGTAATTTGTATTTTTACATTCTTGTTGTTTATTAATGTCCACTGCAATTCCTTATCGGTCAAAAAGAAACGGCATAAATGAGACGCTTACTTAGTTGCAATACTAGAGAGACAAATATATGAAGTAAAAATGTCACTTTTTTTAAATTTATAATTTGCTGCTTAAGAACCACAAAGAAAACAAACTCTGTGTCATTTAATTGCATATGCGTCAAATTGCATCGTATCACGTTGAATTGCATTGTGTTGGATCAAACTGTGAAATCGCTCTGCATCAGAATTGAATAGCATTGCTTGCTTCATATGTGTCTTTAATGTATCAGATCGTTGGCAGTGCAGTGAGATAGTCAGCACAAGTCATAGAGCAAAAGAACAGAGCGCCACACAGGAGATCACACAATTATTGAGGAGGGTTCTCACATAGGACAGGATGCCGAATACCATAAAGTAGTCCTAAAACATGGAGGGGTGTCCCATCTGCGCCTCGGGTGTGCTTTGTAAACTGACTGCTGCCTGATTGGAATCTGTGACGCAGGCTGTTGGTCGAGCTTCTATGACCATACACAGACATCGTTCCATATTTTTTCCAAAATTAAATGCACGCAAATGGGTAGCACACAGTCAGGAAACCCATGAGGCCTCATCAGGTGTTTTTTTGACAACTTTGTCTCAGGCTGAGCGACTGGTTGACTGAGCGACTGTAATTTGGTTGTCATGGATACAGATATTGTACATAACGCGCACAGACACACAGACAGCCGTGTGACTCCAGGGGTTGATGCGCCTCAAATAGAAACGCAGAGATGAGTCATCCGCTGAGCTACTGCAGTGTACACACACACACACACACACACACACACACACACACACACACACACAAACACACACCTTTAGCAGATGTGTTTAGTATGTGAGACCATTAAGATGTCAGACATGTTGCCTGGTCAGTTGCATTTCTTTCTGTCTCTCTTGCTGCCAAAGTGATTTGAAATAACAATGTAAGATAACAGAGCAAGTCTTGAATAAATTATCAGAGTTCTGGATCATAGCAATGCAGCAGCTCAAGTCAAGATAAAATATTACAAATTAGTTTTCAGTATTTACATTTTCTTTCTGTGTATTTAGTCTTTCTACCTGTGAGTCATACTAAGGCAGCCCTAAATCTGCTGGAGGACACACATAGCTGTTTACACAGGAGGTGAGGATGATGAGGGCGATGAAAGTGACGTGGAGGACGTGGGCTGAAGGTGAAGATAAAATGCTTCAGTGTGATATGATCATTCTTGGAAAGGAAACCACAGAAAGCCTGACTCGTTCGGATCCTTTGTTTCTTGTAATTCCATCCACCCCAGTAGCCACTGACATCCCATCACACTCCGCTAAAACACTGGAACCTGTTCCTTAAAGCGCTGCTTCACTTAGCGCCGAGCTGCACAATGGACAAACAATACTATAAATAGCAGCCAGTAGTTTCAATTAATAATGTCCACAATGGCTGCAAAGTGAGAAAAGCGAGGGGTGCAGCTTTTGGTTACAAAGCGACAATTCCGCGATTCTCTGCGTTATTTGCCCTTGGACAAAAACCACGTTTTTCTTTTTTTTTTTCATTTTTCGTCTGAATAGAACACAAGATATAACAAGCAAATTTGCGAGCTTCAGATGTGGATTTTGTTACGTTTGGACACAGCCAAGATAGTTGTTCCCTGCCTTTTACCAGTATTTATACTAAACTGCTGGCTGTAGCTTCATGTTTACATACATACTATACAGAGTGTTGTCAAGAGACTAGACTGGACAGTCTAGTCCTTTAGTGTTGCCAATTGATAAGTGGTTTATAGGAATATTGTATTTACAGGACTTTTGTATGAATGTGGTGTACTATCCTGGTCTGTCAGGTATTTGATTAATTAATCCATTACTGGTTGGTTGTTTTGTCTTTAAATGGTTTCTCGGTTGAATTTCCATTACATTGTATATTGCAGTAAGCTAGGTAGACCCAATTCTGCTATTTAGACACAAATTCATGTTCAAAGTAAAAGAGAAATTACCGCCAAACTTGAAAAACGTCTTGGTTGAGTTAAGTGTTTCTAGCTTTAACACTAGAACCACCAAGGCGGTCATTTTTACCCACTCACCTTTTCAAATGCATGTAACTCTGTTAATAAAACCCCTACATTTCTCCGTTCCTGACTTTTCCTAAAATTATGCTATTAATCATCTACTGAATTATGGGGGTTGTGGGATAAACTCTTTTACCTCCAATCGCTTCTGTCAGTTCTGGCAGTGCTTCAGGATGTGACCGAGGGACAATCGGATGGGGGAGAAATCAGGGCGGAGATCAATAACCCTGACAAGGACTCCTCATCTGAGGACGAGGAGCTTAGGTCCCAAAAAAGGCCCCAGGACCTGGTGACAGATAGCGAGGCCCCCACCTCAACTTCAGATATCTACCTCTCAAACTCAAATAGCCTATTTATGATTCATATTCACAAGTGAGATCGCAACATGCGCTAATGCAGCCTATAACTACCCGCTCTTATAGGGACCACACACCTTGCCCATATCATGATGTTACGTGTGTGTGTGTGTGTGTTTTAATAAGCCTAACTAAAACAACATTCTGACCTATTTTAAAATGCGACTATTTTCTATCTGTAATGAAATTAAGTCATTATAAACTTAATAAACGCCCATAAACTGAATTTGAAATATTTATTTTGTCTAGTCTTGCTTGTCTAAAAAATAAATGAAAATTAACAACTTAACTGTCTTAAGAAATGACATCTTTGCGATTGCTGACACTGTTATGGCAGGGAGTAGAAATGACCCCCTCTGGCGGTTCTGGGGGTATTAGAATGTTGGCGGTTCTAGTATTAAATATGCCAACACTCTCCATTCCATTTGGAATGTGGTGGTGGCTTGTTTGATTTCTGTTGTAACAGTATTAGCCTGCGTGCTATTAGTGACGAAAGCCTGAACCAGTGACAGTGAGACTGCCATAGGGGCGGAAGTGAAGCGCTTTTTGACTAGACTACGCACTTGTAAATACCTGAAAAAAATGAGATTTTTGTTCGTCATGCTTTCTAACAATGTGCTCAGAGGAAGTAAAGTTAGTGTTTTGGAGAAGATCCCTTATACACCGTAGCCCCTTCCTGAACCATCCCTGGATAGCAGAGTCTACTAGTGTAGGTAGGAATAGCCCATTGGACACAACAGGTAACAGAGTGAGCGCCTGTTCAGGTTTAAAGGCTTGAACTGTGACCATATTCCGAGTGAGCCATTCGCAATGTCTGTCTGCGAATGACTGACTGTCTGACTGGATTTTTTTGCTGAGCGGTAGAGGTGCACAAAGCATTGATGGTATAGACACCGGGTTACAAACCAACGGTTCCATCTCAACCCATAACAATCCAGTGCCCTGATAACTTTGTGAATGTTGTAAACCAAATAGTTTGGAAGTGCCAGTCCCCCCTGCTTCCTTCTGCCTCTCTAGATATGATTTTCTAATCTTTGGAATGATTTTGCAGAGATTTATGTATGTAAATTCTTTAAAAAAAGATTTTGGAACAAACACAGGAACAGTTTGAAACAGGAACAGAAGCTTAGGTAGAATGGTCATCTTGACAGAGTTGATCCCACCTGGCCAGTGTAACAGGAAGCAATGACCGTCGGCTTAAGTCTCATTTGGCTTTCTCTAATGCTGGCACCATTTTCACAAGCTGCATCTCATCGTGCACAAAGCACTCAGACAGGACGAAGTAGCAGCGTGAGGAGCTGCGGCCTCAACACTTCAGCAGTGGGTGATCTCCACCTGCAGAAGCCCAGACTGCATCGACACAAAATCGGAAAGCGCACAGTCCCGCCCACTCGGTTTGAGTGACAGGTGATCTCTGAGCAGTGCGGTGCAGAAACATGACGGCGCTGAACGCCTTCTCCCCCCCGCCCCCCCAACCCCTCTCAACCCCCTCCTCCCCAACCCCTCTCAACCCCCTCCTCCCCACCCCAGAGCTGTAGGCTTAGCGCTCTCTCTCTCTCTCTCTGTCTATTTTTATCTCCAGCTCCTCCTCCTCCCTAGCAGGCTATTTTCAGCTGTAGTCCCTCCATCAACCCCCCATCTCCTATGTTAGTAAATGTTTCTCTTCTCTGCCCTTCTATTCCTGTTCTTTAATCTTAAAAAAAAAAAAAAAAAAGTCAGCCAATCTGGCAACAGAAACATGCGGCAAAACAAGGAATAAAAGAAGGTGAATGGAGGGATGGGCATCGAAGGAGTGTCCTCGCTCCCTCCCTTAATCCTTTTTGTATGTTGTGACACGTCCTAAAACCAAATGAGCCGTCGACGACTTTCTCTTCTTCCGTTGAACTTCCTTTTCCACCCAGTGATCTACTTTCAGCCTCTCTCTCTCCCTCTCTCCCTCTCTCTCTCTCTCTCTCTCTCTCTCTCTCTCTCTCTCTCTCTGTCTGTCTCTCTCTCTCTCTCTTCCAACATTCATTCAGCAGCTCAAAGAGCGTCCAGACACACTCCCGCGTACACACACGCAACGCACACACCAACGGCTCTCAGACAGAGAGTATTAGCCGTCCGACCAGCAGCTGTTTCTGGTCGCCGTACGAAGCTCGACTCCGCAGAAGCCTGACCCCCCCTACCCCCCTTTTTTGTGTGTGTTTTCAAGCGAGGGACAAGAGAGCAGCGTGTGATCTCTGGCTGTTCATTTTTTGGGGAGGATTCGTACTCGTCTTCTCCCAGCCCAGCCTTCCTCTCCTCACGTTTCTTCCTCTTTATTATACCGCTCTGTCCCTCTCCCTCCTTTCTTCCATTTCCCTCTCTCTGTCATTCTCTCAGCGCTGCGTTCTAATTTTGGAAGCATGGAACCTCGGGGAGCGCTCTCCCAAAGCTATTTACGTCCTCGCCTCTCCACCTCCTCCTCCTCCTCCTCCTCCTCCTCTCCTCTCGTCGTCCAGGAGAGGAGCATGAGGATCCTTTGATGCACCCAAGCAGGGGAATTTGGCTTCTCCTCGTCTCTGTATTTTTGTTGTGTTGTAAGCTGCGGGAAGCGGTGAAGAGGCTGCAGCAGCGCCGCTCTCCAGCCGATCCCTTCCATCACTCTTCAGCTTGTGGAAACACAGTTTCACAGGCTACACACAGCGACAAGTTTTCACTGGTTCTCTCCTTGCGCGTTTCATTTGGTTGGTGAAGACTCAGGGAGGCCAGAGGAAACAAACTTTTTTTCCTTCCATCTGCAACATACCAGCCACTGTCACTGCTTCAGGAGTGTTGTGCATGGATCAGGACTCCAGGTGATGTAGACAAGACTACCTGACCAGAAAGAAGCCTGTATTTCCACGCATTTCAAAGCCATACCCTTTTCCTTGATTTTGATTCATTCTTTGTGCCGAGCAGAGGGGAGGAATTTCTAGAACCTGCAGCTGAGGCTACAAAATCAGAAAATAGGATTTTTGTCACAAGTGTCAGTGGCTGGTCGTCACTGCACAAACTGAAGAGCCAGAGACAGTGGAAGCCCCAGGAAAGCTAAGGCAGAGGCTACCTGCAAAAATCAAAACAGAGACTGCGGCTTAAACAGGATACTTTTGCTGGATTACACAATAAAAGCACACAGGAGTTTTCTAAGTCCTGTCTGGTATTTTTGATGGAATTTTTTTCAATTTAAAGATAATTTTACAATAGAAGCATCAGAAACATTGAGGAATTTTTTAAATTATTAATTTCATCACAGAATGAGAAATCAATGATTCAATCTCTTTGAAATCGTTGGTTTCCCCTCCGTCCTCTGCAACTTCAATCCTAAACTAAGCCATGCCGATATTTTGGAAGTGGAACTGACTGGTGTTTTTTGTGACAAAACAGAGCACTGCCTCTTGTCTTGGCATGCTGTTGCATCCCACCGTGTCAGGATTGTGCGCCATGTTGCAGACCATCTATGAGACTGAGTCCTGTTTTTCCTCTGCCAGCACAGACAGCCACCACCAACCTCTGGAGCTCCTGAGTGGCAACAGGGGCTCCAGCACCGCTATGCCCTCCGCTGGTGAGTCATCTCTGGGAAAGGAGAGGTGGGGAGGGGGCCTGCTTTGTGCTGGAGGTTTAAAGGGGCATCAGACCTACAGTTTGGATCTAAATGTATAAAGTGTTTTTTAAAATGTCTGTGAAAAATAGAAAAGTGTGTGTGTGTGTGTGTGTGTGTGTGTGTGTGTGTGTGTGTGTGTGTGTATAGGATATAAGGATGGACAGTAGGATTAGGTCAGAGGTTTTCAAACTGGTGAGCCAGGCACGGAGGCAGAGATGTGAGGCGAAGATACTGCATGAAGTGAAAGGGACAGGTGCATGCCAGTGTACTAAAGACAACAGGACGATAGTTAGTAGTTTGACCCGCTTATCAGCATGGTCTGCAGTTGGAGCAGAAGTGGTTGTGACACACAGCTTATGGAGACAATTAAGGTACTTAGAAACCCTTAGCGCTCTGGCTGCTGTGTTTCGCCTCAATTCCGTACTGCTTCTCAGAGTCATAACACATTTTGACATTCATCGAATACATTTCCACTTCTTTTTTCCACTGAGAGAAAGATGGTCCTTATACCTCCAGAACCTACTTGATGATCATTTTTATGTTTCTTTCAGTATTAAAGTAATACAGCGATAGTTCTCTGTACATACATGGCTGCATTGCAAACAGAAACTGCTAAGAGCTAATTCAGCATACTTCTAATGGTGCCAGTTTACCAAATGTAAACAAATATAGGCTAAAAAACACAGTGCTCAAGTTGTAGCCCACAGCTAACTCACTGAATCCATGGAAACAATATACTTCCTGTTTACATTCTCCAAAGCCCCTATCACTCCCCTATCCACTTGTGTACAGATATTTGCCCTGTGTACCCCTAAAGGAAGTCACACTCAAACATAGAGTGACCAGAGAAACTCAATGCCCTTAGGGATACATGTGGGTACTAAAAGACCAATAATGCCCCTTGTGAGTATTCAGCCAGCGGAGGTTTTGTTTTTTTCTTTCAGTAAAGTCTGCTGAACAGTGTGACTGCTGAAATGAGACGAGCTGGGTTTGGAGTGTCGCTAGGTGCCAGCAGGTTGTTAGTTGGTATAAGCAGGATGCACGTTCACTTTAATCTTCTTTTCAGCAGCAATTTCAGTATTGGCTCACTGGCGAACCCAGGTCAGGGTATATGTGTATTTGTGTGTGTTGCGAGGGCAATGTGACCTCTGCTGTAACTCATGTTTTCTCAGATATGCCTTGTGTTTGCTCTTTACTTGTAGTTTATTTATTTATTCTTTAAACCTGGTCAATGCATTTTATATAACGCTGATGAGCATTTGCGACTGATGCTATTGCTTGACTTAAAAGATCTAAATAATTTATAATTCCCATCTGAACCATGTTGTTTTTACCATTGAAATTAGCAAACTGTTGCCTTCATTTGGAGTTGTTTCTATCCAAACAACCAAGCAAAAAGTGCCATCACTCTCTTTTTAGCTCTGTTTTGATCTTCACTGACTCTTGAGGGAAAATATTCAGCTCTTTAGCTGCTGAATGCTCAGCAGTGTTCATCAGCTAGTCACTAACGTTGTCTTTTTGCTGTTTGATGCTGAGCAGGTAGCTTATAATTGATTTATCAAAGCTTCTTGGCTGAAAACAGCTGCCTTCTGCTTCTGGAAACAAGTTGATGATAGACTGAGCCAAAACATTAAAGCTGCAGGCTGTAAACCAAAACAGTGAGCTTAAAGATGCTAAAACACTCCATAGAGCTGAGGGGAACCGCAGAGTTGGTGACCATTTTTATTTATTTTTTTCCATCACTGAGTGACGTCCCTCACATTACACATACAGTACTGTAGTCACTGGACCCATTGTTACTATAAAAATTACTGCAGCTTTAAAAACATGCATACTTGCTGTGTAATTGATTGAACCAGATGTTTTCAAAGACATAAAGCTTGGTGTAACACAACAGACAGCATCCGTTGTGGATGACCTAAAGTCTGCCAGCCCATAATACTTCTGACCCACCCTCAGTCTCTATAGCAACACTGCACACGTGACTCCTCTCTCTTTCTCTCTCTCTAAGCTTCTAATTTGTCTAAAGTATACACAGCCATTATACTATTTTTACCTCACTCTCTCTTGCTCTGTCTTTTCTCCCCCCTCTGTCTCTCTCCCTCTCCTGGCTTTTTTTAGAGTGTTTTGCAGGGCTGATGTCATAGTGCCTATTTTCTTTTAGCAATGCAGAGCGAACAAGACAGAGAGAGAGAACGAGAGAGAGAACGAGAGAGAGAGAAGACGAATATTGGTTTCCAGAAATACCTCCCAGCAGCAGCAGCAGTAGCAGCAGCAATGTGAAATAGGAGCAACTAAAACAGAGACTGGACTTTAAACCATACACCTCTGTCTTCCGTCTTTGTGTCTTTGAAACATGCCTTTGAAACATGCCTTTTTCATAATTAGCAGTGACAAATCTTGGCCAGCACTTAGTGTAGCATCTTTGTTATTATTGGCAGAATGTCTGATAATGGCTATAGATGGTAAATGTAATCAGAGGAAACGGATAAAGGAGCAAAGGGAAGACTTAAGTTAAATCCAGGGCCCTAGGATACCAAGTGAATAATTACCTGCTGCGAAAACAACAGGCGTCCTCAAGTATTACACTAATTTTGTTTTTTAGTCTCCGTCTTCTTTGCTTAGTTAATTGCCCCAGTGTTTCTGCACTATACCCTCCAGAGATCATCTGCGAATAAACTATTCACTTTTTCTTCTTGTTTTTATTCCAACCTAACTGGACACATAAAATGCTTCCTGTGTAGCAGGAAAGATACTTAAGACAGTAAGTGTGTAAAACAGCAGACAGCTTTCATTATATGGATATAAGCTGGATCACAGTTGCTTTAAAGCAGGCACATGTAGCATTCCTGTCCAGAAGTCGGAAATTCCCAGTTCTCGGGTTGTAGTAAAGAATTGGTGCATTCCAGTGGTCCAGTCCAAGCAAAATAAATAAATAAAAAAGAAAGCCAGTGGAAGATTTTCTAGTAAGTGAAACTGTTAGAGTTGCAGTGAGTTTTCAATTAATGGATTGGTCAATCATCAGAATGTGAATTGGCAAATATTTTGATAATGGATGAATCATTTTCAAGTAAAAATGCCCAAAACTGAATTTCTAAGTTCAAATATGTGAGAATTTACTGCTTTTTGTGGTGCATTATTGTAAATGGAAGATTACTAGGGTTTTTTGGACTGTTGGTTGTTCAAAACAAGCCACTTGATGAAGTCCCCTCAGGCTCTAGGACATTGTGATGGAAATTTTCACTGTTTTCTAACGGCGCATCCAGATGCAGCGGCAGTAGCTCCAACAAACCATTTTTGTTTTAATCTGTTATTTTTTTCGGCTTTATTTTTGAAACACACATTACTTATGGCAGGAATACACTCATAAGAATTGAAAAATTAAGCATGGGGTTCGGATTAATAGCAGCGGGCTTTGAAGATTTCTGCCCATGACATCTTCCACCCACCCAGCCAGACCAAACGCCACAGCAAGTGGTGCGACCGACCCAGGTGGAGAGGGAAGAGAGCCGGGATAAAAGATCAACTAATCCAGCTTGGACCTAAGGCTTCTCCTGGCTAATGTCCGATCTCAGGAAGGTGGAATGTACGAAATGGGACACAGGCTGGCCAAGCAATGGGAAATCAGAGACTGTTGTGCCCACGTCTTTACAGAGACCTGGCTCCAAAACCCAGATCAAGCCAGGCGATCTTGTTCCGAGCCACCAGAGCGGCTGACTCTGGCAAGATGAGGGAAGGTGGACTCTGTGTTAACATCATGATGCAGTTGATGGACAGTGTTTCCCAGATGTCAAACTTTTGAACATGTGAAGTTGAAAACCATATTATCAACACTGTCTTGTTGCTGCTGTTTAAAATTCCCCCAGATGGAATTTCAATTTCCTAAATAACTGTGTGTGTGTGTATTCTAAATTTAATTATCTGTTCTATGTTTATATAGCATGAAGGGGTTACAACTTTCATTTTGTTTTGCAACAAGACATGTGAAAAAGCTTTGTCTTTGTGATTTTAAGTTTTTTGTGCTGCGTACAGAGTCACATTAGCACCCAGGTAAAATAATCACCACTCTGTGCTCCTTTCTACCAGGATTCACTTACGGGACACAGTGGATGCACAGTCTGTCTTTCATTCTTTTTACTGCATCCATCCTGGTACATGAATTAATGTGTGGAGCTGCAGTCCGTTAGAGAATGATTTGATTGACTGAAATGTTGCCTCTTTGTCAGACTGTACGTTAGTGTGAGTGTGTGTGTGTGTGTGTGTGTGTGTGTTTACCAGACTATAAATGTCTTCGGTTTGACGTCAGACGCTGGCTGCTGTGGAATGCTCCTCTCTTGCCAAACGGACTGTTGTACACACACTCACAGACTAGTCTCTCACACACACACGCACACAGGGACAGTGTGTGTGTTGAAGTGGAAGGGGAGACACGTGCGTCACAGTGAAACGCCAGAATATTTGTTTAGGTAATTTAGATGTGAGTGGCTGCACACATATGCATGCACACACACACACACACACACACACACACACACACACACACACACACACACACACAGCCTTGTTGATCCCCAGCTCTCAGTTTTTGGGCTTTTTTTTTTTTACCAACTTTCTCTTGCAACAGTCTAGACTGGACTGAGTTGAACTAAACAGTTGCAAACCAGCAAACTTGAAACTGGACTACTTCTTTGCATGTGTATGAAAGGGAAAAATAATCTGGTAATTCCACAAGATTAAGATTTAATAAAATCTGAGCTGCTGCACAGTACTTGTTCTCTGTGTCAAGGTCGGAGGTCACAGGTCGGGTAGTGAATGAAGACATGGTAAATTCTTCCTCTTCTAACTAATCTCAATGATCTGATGAGCTTGACGTTATTGTGGATGTTGGTGTTTGGCTATCTTAGAACCCACTTGACGCAAAAGCAAGAAAGGGTGTGCCAGAAGGGTCACAGGTCAGACAACACGGTAAGTCCTAATTGAATTTCCTGGTAACATCCTGACATCCCGACTCATTGCGGTGTGTGACATCTTCCAGGAGTTAGCCTGATCCAATATCCAGGAGAGTGTGGTCGCCACAGGCTTGTGGCAGGTCAGGATCACTGCCCTGCTAAAGGGCACACCGATAGGTGCTGACGGTGATGGGACTCCAACACCCCCCACCCCTTCCGTCGGCCGTCATGTCCACCGGACTGTGTGTTAACCTGTTAACCTGCTCCTGACCTGTCATCTGCTGGCTTTCTGCACCACTGAGAGCCACCTTAAAGAAATAGTCCAGATGACGTCATACAAACAGACTCTGTTACTCTCTTTCTCGCGCGCCCGCGCGCGCACACACACACACACACACACACACACACACACACACACACACACAGACACACAGATCAGTGTAAGCTGATTGGAGCAGCTAAGCTGATAGTGAGCTTCCGATCTAAGTGCTGTTTATACATGAATACTGTAAAAACGTCCGCACAGAGCGAGTGTGTTGTACCCATTTTAGATTTGAGAGTTGAAACTCAGCACCACCTACTGTTAATATTTGTCCAACTCCACAATAGTGGATGGATACATGCATTAATTCCAATTTTCTTTGACTAAAATGTTGACAACATTTGGATTCAGTTCAGTATCCAGACATACAGTATGTTCCAGAACATACAATACCAGCCAATCCTAGCTGGAATTTCCCCCTCAATGCTACACTTTACAGGTCGAAGCTTTAACGGCCTTGACACATTTGGAACGACCACGTTGAATTCTTGCGACGAGCTCCCGCATGTTTACTCCATGAGGTGAGAAGTCGGCCAATGCCACTCTGGTGCCTGAAGCAGGAAATCAATATTAATCTGTGGCACTGATTAGCCCAAGTGGAGGCCACAAATCCAGATCTGTACAAGGCGGTGCATTTGTCACTGATCGAGGGGAGACACGTTGACAGTTTCAACGTTTCTTGTTACACTCATTTCTGTAATGCAACAGTGTGATGGCTGCTTTTGCAATGCTCTTTTTTTCTTTCTCTCCTTTTTTCTGTCTTACCGCCTCACTGCTATAAATAACAGCAGGCTTCTCTGATCATTTGTCTCCATGAATATATGGCACGTTGTCATATTCTGCAGTGTCCTTTAGCCTAGCCACGCTGCGTATAGGCTAGGCTAATGCCGAGGTAACACTAGGGTAATTCTACGTCACTGCTATCCAATGCTAGGCTAATGCTAGGCTCGTGGTTATTTTAGGTGGCAGGACGCAGTGTCCCTCCATTCTTACACTATCACAGCTCATCTGAATGAAATGGGAACTGCTTGTGTGTGTGTGTGTGTGTGTGTGTGTGTGTGTGTGTGTGTGTCTGTATATGTGTATTAGTCTGTCCACATTTTCCAGACTAATCAATCACTCCCCCTCTCCCTCCCTTCTCTGTTTCTCTGTGCTGCAGTAGTGGAGGTGAAGAGCAGCCTCCCATCGGGCATGCAGAGCCCAGTAGGAACAGCAGGCGAGCAGAGGGGAGGAGGTGGAGAAGGTGGTAAGTAGGGAGTCATCTAAGAGTTATGTCTCAAGAAGGGGTTTGACTTAGTGGGTGGAATACCTCCTAAATGTGAACCAGTAAGATACCTAAAAAGTTTTAGGGGATTCAAAGTCTAATGGATAGGTTCCAGAGTTACGTAAAGGGGAACCACACTGACTTCACACAACAAAATCTGTTTACAGGTGTTTGGTAGCACTACTGCATAGCATATGTGGAAATAGTTGTATAAAGACTTTTGTGTCTCCAGAGGGAGCTTTGTGAAGATAAATTGACCGCAGTGATGTTGGAGTTGCACTAAAGACACGTACAGCGAAGGTTTTGATTTATAGTTCAGCGTCAGATTTCACCCCGGCATTACTAAAAGGAAGTATCATATGTGATCAGGCTGTATCATACTTTAATTATATTCCCCACAGTAAATGTTTACATTCTTTTTCACTGTTACATTGTTACATATATCGATTCTGGTCTATGCACTTACATCAAGAATACTAGAATAAAATAAATAAGTAAACGTACTGTGTAGTACTGTGTACAAAATGTACTTAGATAAAAGTACAAGGTAAGCCTTGTGTCCTAATCAACAATATATTCAATTTCTATGGACGGCACTTTACAATCGGGGCATTCAGTGTTGCCTCACTGGAATTAACTTGAAAAGAGACTCAGATTATTTAAAATGTACACAAAAAAAGTGTTACTTCCACCCCTGCTTATATAGCTGAAGTTACATCCAGGTAACTTCTATTTCACCGTGTCTCATTACTGAATAGGAGACTATTGTCCTGCAATCACTGTCTTTACATTCCTCCATTCACTGAGATAGAGAGCAGTGATCGAGGCGAGCACTGGAGTTGCTAGATGTGTGTCACTAAAAATGAGACAACTGAGTCTTTCTTAAAATTACCTTAATGTTGTCTTCTAGAGCCGATAAATTGGTCAGGTTGATGTATCAACTGATATTAACTTATCACAGCTATATCTGTGTATATGTCGGCTGATAAGTAACAAGAAATGCAAATCTAGGTTTGAGATAATTAGATTTTGACACTGTAATATGTCCCATTTAGTTAGTGTCTTGGTCACAATGGAAAAAAAAAACAAACAAAAACAAATTGAAGGGATTCATATCAAGATTATTTGTTAATATGTTTATATTAAAATAAATTATTGTCCGATATATCATTATATTAAATATCAGTATCACTGCATTGTCTTCACTCTCAACAATCTCCACTGGCATCAGACAGTTGCAGGAAAAAACACAAGCAACCCAAGCTGACCAATCAGAGTTCTTGTGGTCTCCATGTGGTACCTCTGTACAACATGCAATGTACAATTATGAGCGTTAAAACCAATAAAAAAAAGACAGCACACAAATTTGAAGAGGAACATAAAAACACAAACGGAACAACACAATTGGCAGTGTGATCAGGGTGAGTGAAGCTGACCTGCTTTTCCAGGTGGGGGTCCAGGAGAAGGTCCAGGAGGAGGAGGAGGCCCAGTGGACCTGCGGACAGAGCCCAGGGTGGGGTCTCTGTCCGCGGGTGCAGCAGTTGACACATCCCTCAGAGAGCAGCAGCTCCAGCAGGAACTTGTGCTACTCAAACAGCAGCAGGAACTCCAGAAACAGCTGCTGTTCGCAGAGTTCCAGAAAAAACACGAAGTGCTCACAAGACAGCATGAAGTCCAGCTGCAGGAACACCTGAAGGTAGCTAGTCAGGTACTCACTCATTTGGTTAGTCCCAGAACATATAAAGTGACTTTCACCTTGTATTTTGAGAGCGATTCAACTGGTCAGTTGGTTTATTTGTCGGTCAGTAAAATGTGGGTGCATATGTGTGTTTGTGTGTAAGCAACAACAGGAGTTGCTGGCAGCAAAGCGGCAGCAGGAGCTGGAGCAGAAGAGGAAACTGGAGCAACAAAGGCATGAAGAGCAGGAGAAACATCGACTGGAGCAACAGCTGCTGCTGCTGAGGAACAAGGAGAAAGGCAAAGAGAGTAGGTTACACTGCTACTGCTGTCACTACCACTCCCTGTACCCTCTACAAGCCATTGTCCTGATTGCCATCTTCTCTCTAAAATTTTTGGAAGGTGCCATTGCCAGCACAGAGGTGAAGTTGAAGCTGCAGGAGTTCCTTCTCAGTAAGAAAGAGCCCGGCATTGGCGGACTGAACCATTCCTTCTCCCCAAAGTGCTGGTGAGGATGTAAATATATCACTTTTAATGTAAACGTAAGCTGCATCCCCTGTTCTAACAGTTATTTAGTAACCACGGTGACAGTAGACTGCACTGTATGAATGGGAAAGTGTTTCATGGATCAGGTACTGACCTCCTTCACCTGGCGTGAACAGTGTCCTGTCAGTGTCCCAATCTGCTGCTCTACTTTGTGAGGCTTCAACAGTGTTGAAGTCGGACCCAGGCTCAGACAAGCTGCTTTAACACACGCTCAGACTGTATAACTGGGTTTCTACACCAGGGCCCATATTTATCAAGCGTCTCAGAATCACCTTAAGTTAACTTGACTGAAAACCCTCCAACCTTGCAGTCATACATGGTTGTAGTTCTCCGACAGCTGCGGTTTGAAAATGGCATAATGCAGAAAATAGCACTGCTTTTTGATGAAGGTGAAATATGTGGGTGGGTAACTTTCCGAGGCTATGTATGTGCAAGGATATGATAAAAATGAATGAGAAAATCAATTAAAACTCATACTGATATTTACAATCACACTATTAAGACTGTAATTAAACATTGGCTCCTGTGCCAAAATATATGTAGCCGATATGTTGATTTAAATACAAGGTAATTTGACCGTTCCAATGCCACTTCGTTTTACAGCGTATGAAAGTGCGGCATTCTGCACAGGCACATGCAGTGCCGATGTTGGAAACCCCTATGGCTGGCTGTAACCTAATCGTCTCGTCCACTGTCCAGTATCCCTTTTAGCTAACACTTCTTTAATGTTCCCCACATGCAAGGAAAAACATGTATTTCTGTAATGTCACTCAGTCCTGGGAAATGCACCGTGCTACAACAACACGAACATATCTCTCAAAATTCTTGTAATTCTGATTTTCTCAAAATTACTCCCAGCAGGTAAAGACACATCTGGAGCCTTCCTCAATAACAGCCAAGGTTGGAGCTAAGTTAAGGAAAGCTGCTAAAATGCGTTTATTCCCAGTCCTAAAAGTTGGACCAAAAGTGCGTCACACTGAGAATTTTTGGCCCAGCAGGAGACATTCCTACCCTGACAGGCTTGATAAGTTTGGGCCAAGAACTGCATTTCCCAACGTGACATGCTTAACACGCTCAATGGTGAAAGGTTACCCCGAGACTAAAAACACTCCTACCTTTCCGACTTTTCAGCAGGAGACATTATGATGATGAATCAAATCATGTGTAACCTTTATGTTTATAAGTAAATAACTTGTGAATGTCCTAACTAGTAAATGTCCTGTGTTAACAAGGTTATATATGAAAAAACATGGAGCCAAAATGAATAAATATCTTAATCTCATAATGATATTTATCAGTATTCCATTCACATACTAGACATTGGTAAGCAGCCACGTGTGTTATTAAAATATAAATGGACCTGTGCTAGAATGATCAATCCTTATCACTTTAACAAATCAAACAAAACAAAGAAAATGTCAGGCTTCCGGTGTCAGTCCTTGCAAAGCTTTTTTTTTTCAGTCCGTTTTGCGCCACTCTTCAGCAAAAATACAGAGGGAAATCAATTGAAGAAGAGGCACAGGGATAATATTTCCACAGTCGCAGTAACAGCTAATAACAGGAAAGACATTCTAGGAAATGTAGGAAATGAAGTACAAGTGCACAAAGCAGGTTGACAGAAAGACTTCATCACTTAATGTTGTGAAACTGTTTTACCAGCCAGCTGACTCGCTTTCTCCTTGTGTTTGTGTTTGTGTCTGCAGGGGAGCCCAACACACCTCCCTGGAGCAGGGCTCTCCTCCGCAGAGTAACACCCCAGGAACTCCTCCCTCCTACAAACTGCCCCCACTGCTAGGGAACTATGAGGGCAAAGACGACTTCCCGCTGCGCAAGACCGGTAGGAGAGACAAACGACGTGTTTGTGTCTGTGTGTTTGTGTGTAATTTGTCACTTTCCATATAAAGTAATTTGACGAAAGACTATGCGGAGGTGGAGTGTGGTGTGTTGTGTGTGTGTGTGTGTGTGTGTGTGTGAGAGAGAGAAATAGAGAGAGAGAGAGAGAGAGAGAGAGAGAGAGAGAGAGAGAGAGAGAGAGAGTATCTGACTCACCAGGGAAGAGGTAGCCCAAACCTAGAGATAGAGCACACACACACACACTGTTTCAGATATAACTACCACGTGAGAGCCTTTTCTCTGAACACGTCCATGTGAAGTCAAGAGGTCGAGGTGGGAAACTGGCTCCGTCCCCACAGGAACCTTAGTTGACCGCTCAGCTTCTCATTTGCAGCCTTCAAATCGCCGTCTCTGGCTGGCTGTATAATCTTTCCAGCTGACTCGTCTCAAAACCCCGTAAAAGGGTCTTAAATATGCGCTTGATGGCTACGTACATGATGCCGTACTAAAACACTGAGGCTAAAGCTGCATGTTTCTGCAAAGTCAGCATTGTCACCAGCTGATGACCCGTGTAGAAGACAAAGATGTGCTAGTCACGAACAGCGCGTCTTTTAAACATAACCAGTAACCCCACAAACTAAAGCAGCGGTGATAAGTAGTTAATGATATTCTAACACTGGAAGTAAAGCTTGGTTACTACTGTATCTAGTAGGTTAGCTAGCTACATGCTATCGACGTGATATAGCCGGTTGATTTTATACCTGTAGTCCTGCAGCCTTATACATTAAAAAAACATAAAAATATACAAAACAAGATGGATTAATAGCATACATTTGAAATATTGATATTTAATTCCCGTCATGCCCATGTCCAAACGTTGCTCAGTCAGATCTGTCACTGGCTGCCCTGCTGCCTCACAGTCAAATGGTTGGCAATAACAAAAAACATCCAGGCTTTTCCTGGACTTTTCCTGCACTGTTGGGGCAGCCTACACCTGCTTTTTCCTCTTCCCTGCTCCTTGCCCTCAACCTTGACTTTCAAACCAAAGCTACCTTAAAATACATCCACTGGAGCCGCTCATCCAGCAAGCAAACTAGCCAGCCAAAATGTAATGTAGGATTACCAGGAGGCTCCCCGGTGCTCCTGTATCCGCCCAGATAGTCTCCTGTTGGCAAATCACCAGGCACCTTAAATTCCCCCAAGAAATACTCTGCCAAAGCAAAACACTGCACTTCACAACCAACCATATAACACAAGAGATGTGTGAAATGTAAATGATGGGGTCGTTGATCGGTAGCATCGATTGCAAATTTATTTATTTATGGCTCCAAGCAGAACTGTTTTTTTTAATTCCCTATCTCTCCCCCCGTCTCTCTGGGTCTCACGTCCAGTCTCTGAGCCTAACCTGAAGGTGCGTTCGCGGTTGAAGCAGAAGGTGGCAGAGAGGCGGAGCTCCCCACTCCTTCGCAGGAAGGACGGAACCGTTATCAGCACCTTTAAGAAGAGAGCCATTGAGATATCAGGTGAACACACACACACACACACACACACACACACACGTGCTGTGCACACTTTGGTGACAACAGCTTTCATCCTGACAAGTGATGTAAATACAACTCCCTGTAAATACATTTTATGAATTAACTGGAAGATCCATTCCTCTGTCTTGTGTGTGTCTTTGTCTCTCCTCCAGTCTCCTCTCTCTGTAACAGCGCTCCAGGTTCAGGTCCCAGCAGTCCTAATAGTTCCAATTCAGCTATCGCCAATGGCAACACGGGATCAGTCCCCAACATACAGACAGAGGTACGCACAAAGACACACACACACACACACAAACACTTTATTTTAAAATGTAAAGTTATGCTCACCAACTCATGTAGTACGTGGGTTGGTTTAATTTCTACCCTTAATTTCTACACACCGGACACACAGCTCAAGCTCACCACCTACAGTTCACTGTGGTTCAACAAAAGTCAAGTCAGTTTATTTGCACATTCACAAAATGAGTGTTGACCAAAGTGCTTTACAGAGAACCTTAAAATACATCAAAACACCACAGAAAGAAGTATGTAAATAGCTGTAACAACTACATTAATGCAATTGTACAGTTATATGAATAATAAAGGGGGGAAAAGTGAAAGGCGTGTTTCTGTGTTGAGTGTTTTTGTGCAGGAAGTTATTCGGTACAGTCGATATTGTTTTTTCTTTTATTAAAGATTGAATGACGGCATGCTTTAAGGAAGATTGTACCATTAACTAGGAAGCCGTTTATTATGGATAAAAATATATAAAATAGTATGGAATTATGTCTAGTGGGCTTCAAAGCTAACAAGACTCCCGCTTACTTCGAGTGATCATCGAACAAATGTTAACAAGTTGTGGATGTGTCCTTGTTGGAGTGTCCCGTGTTTGTGTTGCTGCACAGAAGCATCATCTCTAGGAAACGGCCTGCCTATATTAACGGGGATAATGAGGCTTGTAAATGCCGGCTAACAAGCGTCGTCATTTATACCAATGTGGCTGAAACAGCGGGAAGATTTCGGTCTTTGGCAGATGTGTTTAATAGGGATATTAGATGTTTGTTACATATGCATATAAGCAGCCGAGCCCAAAGAATGCAGCTCTGGAAAGAGGATTCAGAGAGTGAATTGACTTGATTGGAGGGCGATACTGTGAGTCAGAGCAGTAGAACATTACAGTAGATGTTAAAAACAATGGTTACCATAGCAATGTGGATGAATCTACAGTGTATAACCATCAGACCACCCTCTCAAGATTCCACATAATGAGACACCTAAACCAACCAGTCTGCCCACCTGCCTGTCTGTCTGCCTGCAGCTGAGATCTCTTCATCAGACGCTGGGGGCTGATGGGACATTGAGTCCTCTGAATCTCTACACCTCGCCCTCCTTGCCGAACATTTCCTTGGGCCTCCCTGCCAACACGCACATCACGGTGGGTCAACGCTATGCACACACACACACACACACACACACACACACACATTCACCTACGCAAAGAAGTGGACTAAACCTGTGAAGTAACCATGGTAATGCCCCTCCCCCTCTGTAGCCCCCCCAGAAGCTGTCTGCCCAGCAGGAGGCCGAGCTTCAAGCCATCCAATCATTGCGAGGGGGCGGAGCACTGACCGGGAAGTTTCTCTCCACATCCTCCCTACCTGCAGGTGAGCTTTACTATAGCTCCTAACTATATATGATAATTTCATATGCTTTATTTATTGAATTAAATATATATTATATAATCTGTATATCAATATGACTATAAATAAAACTGATATAATATCATTCACGTATATGGAGGAAACGTTTAATTAGTTTTGAAATGTATTGTATTATTTAGAACCAGTACTCATTTAGTAATGTTTCTTTGCAGGGGTGGGGCATGATGTAGAGACACCCCCCACCAGCTCTCATTCTGCCCATTCCTCGTTATTGCAACATGTACTACTGCTGGAGCAGGCCAGACAACAGACTGCTATGCTAGCTGGTAAACACACACACACACACACACACACACACACACGCACGCACAAGTACATGCTAACACAGACGTGTCCATCCACTGTATCCGACTCATTGTCTTTCTACTATGACCCACTCAGTCCCAATGTACAGCCAGTCGCCGCTGGTTACAGCAGAGAGAGGCGTGTCTGGCGGCATGCGGGCTGTCAACAAGCTGCCTCGCCATCGACCATTGGCTCGGACCCAGAGCGCACCTTTGCCCCAGTCCCCCCAGGCCCTACAGCAGCTGGTGGTCCAACAGCAACACCAGCACTTCCTGGAGAAACACTACAAGGTACACGTTCACACTCACACACATTCACATGTGAATGTGTTCTCGCGCTAACATTACCTTGTGTGTGTAGATGCTATCAAAGGGGGCAGAGCTTCCCAGGCCGCCGCCCACCCACCCAGAAGAGACAGAGGAGGAGCTAACAGAGACCAATGACATGCAGGAGGACGACGGAGGGGCAAGCCTTCACCGGTGTGGCATTCCTGACACTCTGAGTCTTCATCTATGTCTGTATCCTACATGTCTTTGCAAACACCTGAATGTCATTTTTTAAGCCTGTCCTGTTGTTCTGACCAATCAGGCTTCAGAAGGAGGGGTCCGACGACATCACCCCCCCCTCCGAGCGACTTGGCGTGCACGTGAAAGGTGAGGAGGAGCGCGGGTGCATGCACGTGAAAGGAGAGAGCACCGAGAGTGAGCTAGACGAAGAGGAAGAGGAAGACGACCTCATCCAGCTGAGGGAGGGCGACGAAGAGGAGAGGGGGAGCTACACGCAGGTTTGTGTGTGACCGCAATTCTCTGTGGAGACTGAATGTGCTGTAGTCTGCTGTTTTTCCATCGAGAAGCCCCCTCAATTTTAGAACAGGTGCATTTGTCCCCCCCCATTAAAAATGAAAGTAACAGAAAACCTATATTTTGACAAACTGCTAGAACGCGACTCATAGATTCACTGGGTCTTTTTTTCCTGCCAAAATGTTTAATATGAATATGAATTATGAGCTCATACGACCACTTAATCTTCAGTGGCAAGTGTAGCTATCCCTGCCACGCATGCACACACCCCTCTCCTCTCACGCCGTGCACACGCAGGCAGGTGAGAGTGTATTACTACGGTTACGGAGACGCTCTATGTCTCTGTCACTGTGGAACTCTCTTGCGATTCCTCCCCCATTCTCACGTCACCCATATAGGCTCTTGGTCTTAATGCCATTACACAGGTGCTGTAATGACGTTTTATCATAGCAATGGATATATACATCTAAACATATGGAGTTGAACACAGGAGGAGAACAGGGAGGCAGACCCCGCACTCATTATATAATGGCCATTAAAATCAACATTGTAGCATTACACTTACTGTCACTACTGTCTTGTAAAAGTATCATCTATCTCTAAAGCGGTTACTTCCCTAAACAAAAGAGACAATTTCTGAGAGCCTTAATGCATCATATTCCATTATATTTTGAATTATCTGCCCACTTGAATTTTGTGATTTCCTTTTCATAAATAAACACATTTCCACCATAAATTGATGCAGAAAAGGCACAAGTTGGTGCATAACAATGAGGTGTTTGATGGCATTGTCCCCACCCTATTATTTGTCCCCCCCAGTGCACCCTGAGTGTGAACCTCAGTCAGTTGTAACACATTGAAGCCACTTTAGCATAAGTTGAAATGAACACGTGGAATCCCTTGAACATGATCTGATAGAGATGTGGGGGCACGTCAGATAAAAAAGGTTGGAGAGGAGTGACATAGGGTCCCAGGTCGGCCTTAAACTTGGGGGATTCTGGTTACGCAGCGTCATCCCACTGACGGATGAGTCACATGGACGCATCATCAGCCGACCTCCTGCCGCTTTCTGTCTCACTGTGTTCACGCCGTTGCAGATGTGGCTGCGTGTAAGCCGTCTGACTCATCACAGCTAACGGTTGGCCGGTGGCTTCGGTTCAAACACGAGATGGCCTCAGGCATTTTTAACCTTCACACAGTTGTTTTCACACAGAAATCCTGAGCTGTGGTGCGTTTGCGCATCACAATTGAGTATTCTAGGCTGCAAGCTCATTAGAGCTAGAAGGAGAGGGGGAATATATGACCTGGCTGGGAACACGGCTCCAGATGAACGCCTTGATAATATGTCAATGTCGTATTTGCAGTTTGTTGCACGACCCCCCCCATGTGGCCAAGAAAATCAATGAATGGATGTTTTAAGTATTATTGCAGTTTTCAAACTGCCATCATTCCATCTACAATTCAGTTAATAACTGCACACATACTTTAAGTACCTTCTGTTATATTTGTCTTGTGATGCTTCCTCGGGTGTGTTGTGAGCAGAAAACATTGTAAAGAGTGGCGTATATGATGTAACGCATGTGCGTGGTGGTAGTCAGATGGTGTGTCAGGACCCTTACACATCAGTCTGTTTACAGTTAATGGGGAGTACTGCTGCATGTGTTCTGCTGCATCAATTTTGATTCCTTTTATTAAAAACTGTACATCATGAGACCAACATTATAGGAGTGCAGTGCTGAATCGGCGGAGTATGGTTTGAAACATCAGCATGTTGTCTTCAGAGCCTAACCTACACACTTGAATGCCTTTTTTTTCCTGCCTCATCCCACCCAGACACACACCTCCGGCTGTGGGTGGTGTTTGTGCTTTAGGATGAAGCAGCTTTCTTTGCAGGAAAGGCTTGAATGAATCAGTCCAAAATGTACGATTACATTTAACTGGATGATTTTTTTATTTTTTTTATAAGCACACAAGTACACGATGAATCATCAGAAGAAGGCTCTGACATTTTACAGGAACAGAAAAGGTTGGATATGAATATAAAATTGCGCAACACTTAGTTTTTTGTGACATGCACTCGCTGCAGTTTTTGTCATTTAGTGACATTTATACATATGTGCAATGATTGTCAGCGGAGGGAAATGCACTGCAACAAAGACAAACTCCTTGAACCCGTCCCAGCGTGAAAACACGAGAGCCTCGCTGCTGGGTGTCCAGTCGAACTCGAACAGAGAGATGCACGCACACGGACGATTGTTGACGCTGCAGTGACATCACCATCTGGTGACTCAACCACTGGACTCATTGCTGTGTGTTCCTGTACGTCTGTATATCTTTGAGCGTGTGTGTGTGTGTGCGCGCGTTTCAGTGTCCACCCACACATTGATGAGTCACCCTTCTCGCAGCAGGGTGCACAGCAACACCCCCTATATATAGACGCTACAGAATAGGTGTGTGTGTGTGTGTGTGTGTGTGTGTGTGTGTCTGCAGTGCACACACTCTGTGGAGGTTGGTGATCAGTGAAATTTCAGGACCCACAACCCAAGTGTCGTGAAAACTAATCACCAATGTAATAGTTGTCTTCATTCTAAAAAGTGTAGTAGCACCAATTTGTATCAATCAAACAATAAGTCTAATGATAAACTAATCAATATGTGAATTGTATTTCTTTTTGCATGTTTTCATACACTGATTTTTATGAAACTAAACATTTAGAACAATATTGATTTCAGTGTGTGTGATGACAGGGAGAGACAGGAGGGGTGTTGGTGTTCAGCATGCTCATCAATGTTTTATACACACACACACACTCCTCCGTCATTGCAGTGAATGGACTGATCTGTGATTCATCCCTCTGCTATGAATCATAACTTTCTCTCCCCTCCCCACCCTCCCCGTCTTTCTTCCCCTTTCCCATCAGGCCTTGCAGCAGCTGGGTGTGTTCCAGTCCTCATTGCCCCACAGACCCCTGGGAAGAGCACAGTCTTCCCCTGCAGCCACTGTCAATCCCATCAAACACCTCTTCACTACTGGTCAGTTTTTGTGTGTTTTTTTAAAATTTATTTTTATTTCTTTTGTGTGTGTGCACATCTGGTTTGTTATTGGATGAGAATTTGACATCAGCGGTGTCAGTCCGCCCACTGTAAGCCACCATGCTTGTTGCCTAGCAACAGTGAGCTGACTCTGTTGGCTGACGGTTCAGATGAAGTGAACTAACTGAAATCCCACAAATTCTTGAAAATGATTGTCTATTTTAGCTAATTACTTGGTTTAAATGTGATCATCTTCAAATATGAAATCCCCGGTTTTGCTTCAGGTGTGCTGCATTCATTTGCTTTTCTTTTCGGGGTGGGGGGCATTTCATGTCCTTTATAGAGAGTCGACAGTAGAGGGCTTACAGGGAAATGGGGGTAGAGGGATGGAGAGTGATATGCAGCAAAGGTCCCTAGTAGGACTTGAACCTGGGATGCTGCGATCACTTGGTCACCGTTGTAAACCCTTCGGTCACTTGGGTCGTATTCACCCTGAGGCTAAAAGTAGCTCCTAACTGGCCGAGTTAGGAGACTCCTATAAATAAGGGGCGTGTCAGTCCTAATGTTACATTTGTCATGAAAGTTCAGGAAACCTTTTAGCACTAAAAGTAGTCCCTAAGTCTGAGAGAAGTCTAAGGCAGTCCAGATGACTCCTGAGACCTACTCACCTATCAACACCTGTCAACCAATCACTGTAGATGTAGTGAGTAAGTTCATTCAAAAACACGGAATCCATAGCAACACAGTCACCCTCGCCCCCATGTCTTAGCTTTTAATGCCATTTAGGAGGACTCCTAGTGATCAGACCTTTTTTGAATATGGCTTCAGAAGGCACCAACATGAGTGAAACATCGTTGAACAACAGGAATATAACAAAAAGCCAAACAATATGATCAAATTTATCAAATACTATCCAGCCTTTACAGACAAATGAGTGTTTGTTGCTGTTTCAGTCTAAAAGAGGCAAGATTTTTAGAAGCTACTTTGTCATCTATGACATGTAAAGCTACCAAAACAATCAAAATCAAACAACAAGCGTGTGTGTTTAGCTGCAACAGGTAGCCTGGCTGTGTGGTGCACCTGCTTGTTATATCCCAGGTCCCATAACTACTACAAGTATTGTGGCAAATCCAGTCTCCTGCCTGTCTCACACACATTTCACTTGTAGCTACTGACATCTGGTGGTGCTTATCTGATACTACAAAACACATCGTCGAGGACCATTAACACATATTTGTTGTTTTACGGGGGTAATTTACTGCGCAAATTGTAACAAGCTATCATGTGAACCTTTATTCATATCTCTATTTTTTACCCAGCTTCCTTGTAGGGACAGCCTTTATTTGTACAAGCCACAACCTTAAGCTATTATTGTAGTATTGGCTTTTATTTGAGAATATGTAGTATTCATATGTCTCTTGCTCCCTCTCCCTCTCCCCAGGGCTTGTATATGACAGTCTGATGTTGAAGCATCAGTGTGTGTGTGGCAACGCTCACATTCACCCAGAGCATGCTGGGAGAGTGCAAAGCATCTGGTCCAGACTGCAGGAGACAGGCCTGCTGGGCCGCTGCGAGGTATATGCACGCACATGCACACACACACACACACACACAAACGTTTGCAAACAGGACCTTTGTGCTCAAAGCAGAGCTACGTCCACAATGATGTAATGTCATGGTTGGTGCACACACTGCAGGCTATCCCAGCATGCACTGCAATACACTGCCAGCATTCACCTTCTAGAGAAAGTGACTGGAGTTAAAGCCGTGATGGCAGTTAGCTGATCTTGTTTTATCATCATCATTTACTGTAAATATATAAACACATTTTGTTTTTACAACTGTTGATTCTAGCAGTTTATTACTATTATTTTTTCCATTATTATTATTTCAAACTCCTTATTCAGTCTCTCTCTCTCCCTCTCTGTCTGTGTGTGAGCAGAGGATTCGTGGGCGTAAAGCGTCTCTGGATGAGATCCAGTCTGTCCATTCAGAGTTCCACACTCTGCTGTATGGAACCAGTCCACTGAATCGACACAAACTGGACCACAAGAAGCTACTGGGTACCTGCCTGCCTGTCTGTCTGTCCGTCTGTCTATCTGACTGCTCTCTCACTGCCAGTCAAATCTGATAAAACCAGACAATTATTAGAAAAAAAAAAACCCTATGATGTTTGTTATAGATACATCCAATATTTAAAATAGAACTTATTTACACACTACAACCCATAACCTCTTTTCTGATTGGTTGTTTCAGGTCCAATCAGCCAGAAGATGTATGCCGTTCTTCCCTGCGGAGGAATAGGGGTGAGGCTATCTCTGTACTCCGTCCGTCTGTCCGTCTTAGTCTATCGGTCTGTGTAGCGGTGTTTTAGCTTTGGTTTAAGCTCTGTGCCCCCCCTCCCCTCCCCAGGTGGACAGCGACACCGTGTGGAACGAGATGCACTCGTCGGCGGCGGTCCGCATGGCGGTCGGCTCAGTCATCGAGCTGGCCTTCAGAGTGGCGGCAGGGGAGCTGAAGGTAACACGCGGGGAAATACTCACACGTACAAAAGTATTCTGGAAATAAACTTTGAACTGACTGGTTCTGGTCCTGTCTAGAATGGCTTCGCTGTGGTGCGTCCACCAGGTCACCATGCTGAGGAATCCACTGCCATGTCAGTACACACAGTGTTATTGTTACACGACCGCATATTTCACTACATCACATTTTGGCGATGACTGACAATTTGTATGACTTTTTTATGTACGTGTCCTTTGTGTGTGTGTGTGTGTGTGTGTGTGTGTGTGTGTGTGTGTGTGTATGTGTGAGAACAGGGGGTTTTGTTTCTTTAATTCAGTAGCCATCACTGCCAAGCTGCTGCAACAGAAGCTGGGAGTGGGCAAGATCCTCATTGTTGACTGGGTGAGCCGCACTGACGCGCGCACACACACACACACACACACACACACACACACACACACACCACAGACACAATCTGTCAGTTATGTTACCTGTCACAGGGAAAGAAAACTTTTTTGTTTCATTCTTTTAAGACTTAAAATGTTGTGAGGGGCTGCTGCACCTGTTGCATTATTAGGCAAACTATTCATATCCTAAGTGGCTAAATGCATTCAAAGCAACACAAGCCAAAACTCTCAATGCCTGCAGCATAATGAAATTCCTGCTGTTTCGCTGCAAACGAAATACACCTGCAGAGATGTGACTACAATTTTTTTTTTCTTTGCAAAAAGATCCACCACTTCAATAACATCCAAGGCTGATTTATTTTCCATATGACAGATCTGGTAGGTTTTCTTGGTTCTCAGTTCATTCTAAATGGATCCTAACTTGGAGAACAAGTGCTCTCCCTTAGAACTCAGTAGAAGGGTATTTAAAACTGAATTAGAAGAATGAGTTGGTGTGCAACAGTTTACAGGCCAGCTGATTCATTCCGTCCTCCACGCTGCCTGTTTATACAGTTGCGAAAAAAACACCCAGCTGAATCACGACTCCGGCCCATTTGGCCCAATTTAACATCCGCACAGGTTACAGCGAAAAGTTGGCATGACTCACTGCACACAGAGCTGAATCTAGATGCCATAGTGGCAACCAGAGGGTGCAAATACTTTTCCAGTTAGACCCTTTTGACTTCTAGTCTAATGCCTTTAGTAAAAAGTCCTGTAGCTTTGTTGATTCAACACAGTAACATTTAGTTTCCTTTAAATTCCCCTTAATTAAATTTAAGATTGTAAAAATAATATTATTTAACACTGTCTGACAGTGTCAGACCTACTCTGGTTCAGCATTTTCCACCTCTGTTATAAGTTATATGATGTTTACATTGAGGGAAAGATATGTTTTTTATAGCCCCATCATTTCATCAAATAAGAATATTCTGGATGTCTTGTGCATCATTTTTATACACATTTCCCCCAAATTCGGCCCAATTCATTTGGTGTCTTTGGGATCGCCACTAAAATTCAAAATACAGTTCTGTGGATTTCAACATTTGGTTGCACAGCACGAGTTTGAAGAGTTCAAAAGGCATTAAAAAGATTTACAACAGAGCTCACTTTTGTTTCAGCCAGACTGCTCCCTTTGTAAAAAGATACGACAGCATTTTTTGGCTGCTGTTGCAGTGCTACGCTTCACGTTAATAGCCAGTTATTCTGACCAGGCTTTAATGCAGGCAGAGAGAACTAATGTGGATAAAATGTTGACCAAACACAACGTGCTCAGAGTGTCTGTATCATACCACCCCATTGACCTTTTCTCTGATGCCACTGCGACCTGTCACCGCAGGACATTCACCATGGCAACGGCACCCAGCAGGCCTTCTACAGCGACCCCAACGTCCTCTACATCTCCCTCCATCGCTATGACGATGGAAACTTCTTTCCTGGTAGCGGGGCTCCCGAGGAGGTACGAACACTCACCACACACACACACACACACACACACACAAAGTTGGTGAGGTGAGAATTCAGAAATAGTTGAAAGTGTCATCTGTCCCATGTTCTGAAACACCAGTGTTTCCTCTCATCATGGCTCACCCACTGGCGACATGTGCTCGCCTTCCCTCCTGGTTATCAGTAAAATCTTATCGAAGCAATGGTGACTATACTGCCAACGTGTTTATATGTATCCTATGTGTGTACGTGCAGTAATGCTGTACTGTCTAACCACAACACAGTTTGTTTATCCTAGAGGCCTGAGGACTGCATTTCCCTCCTCATAAAACATTTGTAAAGCCAATTTCCAATTGATTTAATTATATGGTAATTTAATTTACAAATATCAGTGGTTCTTTGGTGTTTATTCCATATTTTATATGGAGACACACACACACACACACAGAAAAATAGAGAGAAGCACAATAATAACTATCTCTCTCTCTGCAGGTGGGATCAGGTGCAGGTGTTGGTTTTAATGTGAACATAGCGTGGACTGGAGGAGTAGAGCCGCCTATGGGTGATGTGGAGTACCTCACTGCCTTTAGGTAAACATCAATATTATTATTATTATTATTATTATTATCATTATTTTCAAAGCATTCTTAGAAGAACTGCTTAGGAAGCCACACCGTCAGGAAACAACATGCTTTAATGCTTTAAACTGTATATTTTGTGTGTGTGTGCGTAGGAGTGTAGTGATGCCCATCGCCCAGCAGTTCAGTCCAGATGTGGTTCTGGTGTCTGCAGGCTTCGACGCAGTGGAGGGTCATCAGTCTCCTCTCGGAGGATACAATGTCTCCGCCAAGTGTGAGTACTACACTGGTTACGACGGTGACCAGGCCGAAATGACTGCCAAATAGTTTTAATCAGCGTCTCTTGACTGTGATTGGTGTGTGTTTGCAGGTTTTGGTCAGCTAACCCAGCTGCTGATGGGTCTGGCAGGTGGGCGCGTCGTTATGGCGCTGGAGGGCGGACATGACCTCACCGCCATCTGTGACGCATCGGAGGCCTGTGTCTCTGCGCTTCTGGGAGACCCGGTGAGAGAGAGAGTCAGAATGTCATCAATTATTACTCCTGTTTTCATTTCAAACATAAACCATGCTAGCCTTTCTCGACCTGGAGGTGTTGGCCACCATCTCCATGAACAATAAGGATGTATTCAACTGCCAGTGAGACTAGAACAACAATCTTCAGCAGTGAGAAATTAGATTAGCAATTCACTGCAACAGTATTGTCCATTTGAATGTTAAAGGAACAGTTGAACACCTTGGGAAATATGCTTATTGGCTTTTCGAGAGTTAGATGATAGGTTGATACCAATCTCACGGTTGTGCGTGAAGTACAGAGCTGGAGTCAAGACTTAGCTTAGCTTAGCATAAAGGCTAGAAACGAGGGGGAAACAGCTAGCCCGGTTCTGTTCAAAGTGGAAAGATACGCCTACCAACACTCACCAAAGCTCACTAATTTACACGTTGTTTAACTCGTACATGAGCTGACATGTACAATCCTGCTGGAACTATTTCTCAGCGGACAGCAGCTGGGTGCAGTGACTCAGCGCAGCATCCCAGAGTTCTGTCGCCAGTTTTGGTGCCATCATGTGTTTATAGACGCAGAAACCAAAACCTGCTCACTGACAACCCGTGCTATTGACCTTATGAGGTCCACCTGTTTTCTTGTTCATTCCATTTCCGCTTTTACCTCATAACTTCTGGTTGCTGTTGCCGGCAATAGTAAACAAATAGGAATCATTAGTCAACCATCTCGGCCCTTGTATCGCCTACTATATAGTTCTCACAGTTTGGAACACACGTCCACAAAATTATGACGTCATATGACCACCCGACACTACCACATCCACTGCGATGTCGCTTGTTTGGAGTATGTATGAAGCTCAAAATGATCTGAAAAAAGGACAGTGAATAAGCTGTTTTCTCAAAATATTGAACTATTCCTTTAGCCACAGCATGTCAACACATGCATGAGACTGAAGGTAAAGAAGCCTCTGCATTGTGTTAGCCGGATGTATTTTGATATCTCAAACATAAGATACGGAAGTTGATTCCATGCATTTCTGTTAACACACACTCTCTCTGTCTCTCTCAGTGTGACTCTGTGTTTCAGTGGCCTCAGGAGAAGCCATGTCCAAAAGCTTGGGCCTCACTGGAGAGAGTAATAGAGATCCAGAGTAAGAATCACACACACACACACATTCAGTAAATATAGTAAATAAGAAGCTACAACATATCTTGGTCCTCAATCCATGTGTATCTCCATCTTTCTCTCCGTCCCTCCAGGTAAACACTGGTCTTGTCTCCAGAGTTTGTCTCAGACGAGTGGCCACTCGCTATTGGATGGCACCTTGGGGGCCCAGGGCCAATCGGAGGACGAGGCAGAAACAGTCAGCGCCATGGCCTCCCTTAGTGTTGATGTTGAGCAGCCAAGCTCTGTTCCTGACAACACGGAAACCAGCAGGTCAGCAGTGCACTGTGATAGCTTCACACCCTTTTTTCACACCTTTTGTCTTGGAAATATTCAAACGAAGACACTACTGATCAAGCCACAGTGTGATTTGCAATTCTATAACATGTCACTGCTGTGGGAAATCATTGTTACGTAGACTGAACAGTAGGGGCCCTGACACCGATCCTTGAGGTACACCCATCACTGGTTAAAAATTAATTGCATTAACTTTAAACCAAGACTATGTAACTTTTGCTCACCAGCGGCCACTATGACTACAAGTGACAATCATGAGTTAATGCCAAATGCATTTAGCACTGGAGCTAATGCTAAGCTTTTGTAACACTAGGTTAAGTGGAGCAGAGTCATAACGTGAGTAGTATTGTGCGTTATAGAACAATATTCACCTAAAGTTAGCTTACGTTAGCCACCATAAGCTACTGGTCGTACCAGACCAACTAAGCTGAAGCAGCACATTGAATTAAGCAAGGTCACATTTTCTTGCCTATGAATTCTTTTCATTACTAAGAGGAACAATGTGTTTCTTCTCTCAAAAGTTACAGTCTTGCTTCAACACACTGCGTCCTATTAGGTAAATGTTAAGACCATCCATGCTAGTGCTTTAGATGAAAACTATATTTAGCAGTTTACTTTGGCACACGGTTGTGTCACAAGGTATATTAAACTTATTTTTAATCAATTGTAATGAATATATTTTGACGTTATATTTTGAACTGCCCGCAGGTCCACAGATGAGCCAATGGAAGAAGAGCCTGTATTGTAGGAGGAGCTTGAACAATACAAAAACTTCACATTCACCTCCTTCTGGCACCTCCTCTTCCTCTTCCTTTTCCTCTTCCTCCACCGTGTGCGTGTAGGTACACACACACCGATTGGAATTGTGCCGTTTTGGAGGACTCCGATTGGCTGAGGAGAACAGTTTGGAGGCAGGAGAAGGCAGGGTCTGTGCAAAACATGAGCACATCTCTTTTTCTATTGGTTCATCAGCCCAAGGAGGAGCAGACGACTTGTTAGCATCTCCATGGAAACCAGAGGAGGAGAGGGTCAGCTATGAGAAACGTCTTGTAACCTGTATACGTTACCACCTGTACACAGCACCACTGCATTTTTCCCTTCCATCCAACAATCTCTCTTCTGTCTTTCTAGTTTGTCCCTACTCCTCTGTTTCCACAGCGGACCGATGACTGTGGAAAACCTGAATTGGAATCCCGTCAAAATGTCAGACACCAAGCGGACGACTTGTCTTCTTGTCTGTCTGTCCGTCTGTCAGAGAGACAGGCTGACCAAACATGGGGTTGGCAAGCGGAGGAGGAACGATTAATTTTAAAATGAGCAGAGGAGGAGGAGGAACTAGGTGCCTTTTTTTAGAAAAAAACAAACCGTCTGATCAGAAACCACAAAACACCACCGCCGCAACACCTCAGCAAACCAACCAGCCAATCAGGACTGAAGAAACACACTGATGCACACACACACACTGCTGTTGTTTCAGTTGGTCAGTTCATTCTTGAGTCTTTGTTTCTTCATCTGGATGCCTTAATTTGTTCTTATCTCACTATTTAGCAACCTTGACAGACACAGCGAGAGAGAGAATCATGACAGTTGATATAAATATATATTCAGAGATGTATTAAAACTGCTAAGAAATGTATTTTCTTTCAAATCGTACTCTATTCACACCAGGTATTTTCAACAGACTGAAGAAAAGCCTCTAAAGCCATCATTACACACTAGACATCTCCAGTAAAAATCTCCATTGAATATTAATGTAACGTTTATAATAATATTCAATCAGACTTTTATGGGATCTGGTGAGTGTCTCAGGATCAGGCCTGTTATTAGCAGTATTCACTGTTTGAAATATGTACTAATGAAACCGCATCACTTCAGACCACCACTTCTCCGTCACTTCTCTCCCTCTCTCTTTTCACTCGTTTTGGTTGAGTCATGTGACCTGAGCCCTGTCCCTTCCTCTCTAAAGGGGATCGTGGGATTGTGGCAAGTTTTTAAAGGACCACAACGACCACCACGTCCCTGTTTCTTTCTTTCTTTTTTTTTAAATTGTAATATTTCCTGTTCAGTGTAAATACTGTCTCCTGTCCTGTTGCCCACGGTTACGTCACAGCAGACTCAGTGTGGTCACTTTTCTATACCTGTACATACATATATGTATAAAAACACAAATACTTTCAATTTTTGTATAAAAATACAAAATAATATTCTATATAAATATATATATATATATATATATATATATATATATATATATATACTGTATGTTAACAGTGTTTTATCCAATCAGATTGGATTTATGAATATTCTATTTGGAGATTTGATGTTTTAAAGGTTTGGCTGTTTGACAGGAAGTAAGCACATGGTCTGATGGCATCAGACCGCCACCTGTTTGTTTGTTTGTTTGTTTGTTTGTTTGTTTACAGATGTTGAGGATGGCTGGATATTGTTGTCGTAGCGGTTGTTGTTGGAGGTGAACAGCGAGCTCCAGTTCCTCTGGCAGGACCAGGCAGGCAGCGCTGCCCTCCACAGGCAAACAGCAGCAACTACAGAAAAGTAGATCCTAAGGTCAAAGATCACGACGGGGTAAATAGGTTGGTCCAGTGATGATGAGTTTCTGTGGTCCGACCGGGAGTTAGCTAGCACGAAGCCAGTGTTTGCTCTTCTTACAAGCTAGTTTTGAGCAGCAAAACAATCTTTTTGCACGCAGTGTGTGTATTGTTTAAGAAGATATAGTGAACAGTGCAAAAATAAAAATAGACCCTTCTTGTATAGGGTGCATCGGGTATATTTGTTTCTTAGTTTGCACCTGTCATTCACATTTGAAGTCACCAGGAAGTTGATGCCTGCCATCTGGTTCATATTTTCAAACTTTTTCGCTGTAACAAAACTTATGATTCACTCAGCGATTGGCATAAACAAAGTATGCTGTTCCTGAACCACTCTGTGACCAGAAGTGCTGAACTGCGTAATTGTTTTTGTTACATGAAATAATCTTGACAAATTGCTCACACCAAGTCAAAGGGATAAATTAGATTTAGTCACAAGCTAACAATTGACTAACCATTAAAAAAAAAAAAGAACTTGAGGTCTTATTGCTCTTTTGCCATTTAAGTGACCTTTACCTTCACGCTTACGAAACACCAACCAATAAAAGTGGTTTTCGAGCGCTTTAGCATTTTTTGTCTGATTACTTAAATTGCAGCTTCAGCACTGGACCATTCTATTATCCCTGTCTCCAGAAACTCAACTCAGAAACACTATTGAGTGACATCAGTCAGATTACTCTGCCGGACACAATCTTAAACCTCACTAAATTTCCATTTCCCATGACCCTCTGTGGTGTAGCGAGTGTTGTAGCTCCCGCTGCCACCTCCGGGTCTCATCTGTTCAAAGCAATATAAAAAGTGACAGGACAGGAGTGACTGGAACAGAGAGGGAGACAGAGAAAGAGAACTACAGTGTCAAGCTTTATCGTCGCCATAGTAACACAGCAGACAGCGTCCCGGCTTACATCATTCGCGGAGCTCCCTCTAGCTTTTACACGTGGTTGAGTGCTGATTGTGCGCATCATCTGTCAGGTGGAATGGACAGAGTATTGATTGATTTATTGAGCTGTGTTTCCAGGCGGTTCAGTGTAGTCTTTTTGTACTAATGTAAACATTAAGGCCATTTTGTCCGTTGCACCAGTAGTCAGTAATAGCACCGCCTCGTGTAGGACGGCTTGGTAACTCAACATGTCTAAGGCAGATGAAACTGAACCATCGCACATGGCGGTGCTGGGTGGTGTTGACGTCTGAGCTCGGCTGGAGTTCATGCGGGCACAAAATAACAAAACAGCCATGGTGGGACGAGCAGGCAGCAGTTACCTGAGATTAATGAAGCAATTCATACCCCACTTAAAAATGCCATCATATTTTCTCTGCTATCTACTAAAATTACCACCATCAAGTCATGAATTCAGATTGCTTGCTGGTTTGTTTTCCCTGTCACTGGGGCAACATCTGGTGGCCATTAGAGGAACTGCATCTTAAAATATATTGTTTTCAACATTATGGGTTGTTTCTGGTTTATTACAACTTGGGTCTTATTTTTTTGTAGTTTTGGCTGTAATTCCAGTAAGTAATATGAACACTGTACTCAGCAAGTTAATATGGGAACACAATAACTTCAACAAAAAAGTTGGGCAGTCGGGCACAAAATAAAAAAAACCCCACCTTAGTTTTCCTGTACAGTGAGGGATAGTTGCCCACATTTTGTGTGCGCTCCTTGATTATTTTACCGTCAAAACAAGTGGTTCAGATGAGCTGTTCCCAACCTTTTTTGGATCGTGACCCTTTAAAGAGAAGCGATGATCGTATATTTCCGAGTTGCAAAGTAGCTCAGCCAAAGAGAGATTTTCCGATTGTTCAATTTGAATAATCTTAAAAGGTCTGATAAGAGCAAAGTATTTCACAATGAAAAGTTAGAATACTTTTGAGCTGCAGATTTGCCTTTAGTGAGTTCAACATTATCGTAATCAATAGAAATGACAGCAAAAAATGCAAAAATAAGACCCAAGTAACCACCCGAACTCCCCTTTTTCGGGGGGGGGGGGGCAAGTCGGGATGGTTGCTGCTTGGCCTTGCACCGCCGCCAGAGGGCACACACAAGCACAGATCAAGGACTGAAGCCTTCAAGAGGCCGTTTCAGTGCAGCTCAGTTCTGGTTGGTTTGTACCAAGACAAACCGGAGTTGGGAGGAGCCACCACGGGGGTCGGTCTGGCTCTGGTCCGGAATCCTAAAGAAAAGAAGGGGAGTCTCTACCCTGTACATTTAAAACTCTAACAACACAATGTTAATAGTGCTGACAGAGTCCGATGCTTTGTGTCATCAGGGTGAAGCCTCCCCAGTCCAGAGGCTACACAGCTTCGCTGTCGCTACCATCCACACACGCACACTTTTCACAGACACACACAGACTATTTTGCTACACAAGTTAATACTGTAAATTTCTTTATATGTTTGATACTGTGGTGTAAATGTAGTGTCCTGCTATGATGCGGTGTGTGTGGGGGGGGATTTGGACTTTTGGCTGGGACAGAGGAGGTTCAGTATGTGAGACTGTCACCTTCTCTATCTCTTTTACCCCCTCCTGTTTTTGAGGGGCGACGTTCTCTCTGTTACCTTTCTCTCGTTCGGCTCGTGACTGAAAAATTGGAAATCGCCGTTTTGTTGGAACTGATCACAAGCACATTCCTGACTCTTCTCTGTCTGTGCTGTCGTTTTATCCAGATTCTTTCCTGTTGCGACAATACAACATGTGTCTACTTCTTGCTGACTCACATGTATATAAAGTGCATATATGTGTACACATGTGCAATACACGCTATTCGAGCAATCTATTACTGTGACTATTATTGATGATACTTGTCCCCTTTTCGAAGTTTCAGCCCGTTTTTTCTTCTCGTCCTGATTTCTTGTTGATGAGTTGTGTTACAGGAGCTTAAAAAGGGAAGGTGACTCTTGTGATTCTTCACTCAGTTTAATTTCATGGGTTTGTGGACATTTTAATGAAGCCCTTTTTTATTACTCTCACTGTAATGTGTGACGCTAATCCTGATTCTCTGTTTCTTTGTTTTTTTTTTTTTAAGTGGGCCTGTTGTTAAACTTGTCTGGAAACTCAATAAAGCAATTCACCGACTTCTTGTTGCATCCCACAATACAATAAAATTCACCTTCCAGCACCTCTAGAGCTCCTTCAAGCGGCTGCTGGCCGCAGCTTCATATTTACCTTACAGACATGACAGTGGTGTCAGTCTTCCCATCTGACTTGCAGCAAGAATGTGAAAAGACGTTCCCCAAAAACTGTTTGACAAAATATTTGTGAGAAGCCTGCTTTCAAAATGAAGTTTTAAAATAAAAATCATGAAGTTTGTGTAAAAGCAAGACTGAAGTCAGGACTTTAAATACTGAGGCTAATACCCCCTCCCCCCAAAGCTTCAAGCTTCTCAAATGTAAGGATTTGATGGTTTTCGTCTCTTAGTGATATCCAGTGAAATATCTTTGGGTATTGGACCGCTGAACAGACATTAATACAGTTACAGCAGTTAAACAAAATATGTACTCTTAATAACAGGAAACTATTTAATAATGAATTTTTTAAATATTACATTTGTGAGCTGAAAGGGAATTCCAGCATCACATCTGAATTTCTAACAGCTTATTCATACAAAATAAAAGAAAAAGTGCTTATCTCAAAAAAAAATAAAAAATACAGTATTTCAGCTGCAGAGGGAAACCTGCAGACTCGTCACCTACTGATGAGAGTTTGACTTTTTAAAAACAAGGCCACGGTTTTGTGAAAAGCATTTAGCGTCAGGACACATGCTGGAACCGAACGTGAGCGTTACACTGGTCTAGCTCTCCGGCGAGTAGATCTTGATGAGGTGTTGCAGTTCGGTGGGATAGCCGGTGACCGGGCAGCGGCGGTTGGCCTTCACATACGTGTAGATGCAGCGGTAACAGAAGACGAAGCCGGAAGTGGACAGCACCGTGGCGTTGGTGCGAAGCCTCCGGCACAGTGGGCAGTTCCTGCCGTCGGAGCCGGGCTGAGTTTCTTCGCCGTGGTCGGCCGGTGCGGATGGAGAGCCCCGGCGGCTCCGCTCCTCCCGCAGGTGGAGGGGGGGCGGAGGGGCGGGCAGGGAGGTGAGGGATTTGACAGTGCTCTGGTTGTCTGAGGAGTACCACCACTCCAGGAACTGCAGGAAGAAGACGCCCAAAGAGAGGGAGGTAGAGAGGGACAAGGCCACGCCCCTCGCTGCCTGTGACATCATCCCCCAAGCTCTCTGCACCAGGCTGCGAACAGAAGAACAATGCATTGTGGGTGGTGGATTCAAGATCTTTGTCTGACATTGGCCCTAATGCAAGAGCATTTTCATGGGGGAAAAGGACTGCTGCCTGGAGACCGGAAGCTGGGCAAAACAAATCCAAGCAAACGTTGTTGCAGTGACTGGATACATTATAACACCAATAAAACACACACACACACACACACACACACACACACATACATTTAGAATGTGTTTGAACTGAGATGTACCTCCCATCAGCTGGGTTGCCAGTTTTGCTGGTCGTCAGCTCCATGTCTCGGATGTCTTGAGCGTTAAGTCGTGCGAGACGGACCCTGGCCAGCCACAGCAGTGGATTATGGGTCCTGGCGACTCCAAAGACAAAGAGTAGCTGCTGGCAGAAGACCCAGGCCTGCCAGGCCGAGCTGACGTACGGGTACGCTGCCACGGCCGCCCGGTACAGCCTCTGGCTCCTGCTCTGCGCCAGCCGGATGGAGAAGTCCTCCTCGTCCCTCTGTCGCGCCAGCGTCGCTTCCAGCTTGGCCCGCAGGTACGGAACCAGGCACAGAAGAAGAAGAGAGCGCCAGTGTGCCTTCCTGCGCAGGCCCAGGCGGGCGGTAAGCCCGCGCCCCGTCGAAACTCTCTTCAGGCCGTAGAAGTTCTCAGAGAAGGAGGCGCTGCAGTGGGACAGGAAGTGGTTCTGGAGGAGGAGGTCCAGCAGCAGGTAGAGCTCGTCAAAGCGTCGCCACAGGAGGCCAAAGCGGGACGGGTTGGACTCGGCCAGAACCTGAGAAGGAACACAAGAGGTCACGGAAACCCGGCACGGGTGAGGAAGATCAAACAAACACGCATTCAGAGTGCAGAACAGACACACTGACAAGCCTTGGCGGTATTTCTCTTGCGGCGCTCACCTTGACGGCGTGCCTCAGCGCCGGCCTCACCGCCTCCATCAGAGACTCCTGTGCCAGGACCTCGAAGACCGACGGCTGCTCGGTCACAGCGCTGGAGGTCAGGTGGGCTCCGGCCTCTGCCATGGCTGCTGCACAACCACAACACAAGGACTTGTTACTGTGCAGCACAGGCGGACCAACAGTGAGGGGCCTCTCATATTGACATTACAATCAAGTCAGAGTTGAATAAAAAAAAAAAGTCATTATCCCAACTTTCAATAAATGGGTCAAAAATGATATATTACTTTATAAATTATATTTCTGATAGCTGCTTTACATGTTGTTCATACAGTGATACAGGTATGTTAGAGGCTCTGCTGCTGTGCTTGGTTTAGCAGCTATACAATAATAACATGTTGTTTCTCAGCCATGTGGTCAAACCTTCCTCTCTCTGCTGTGCGTCAGCGGGTCTCCGTGGCGGGTGTCTCCCGGCGTCTCCTCGGTCTCCGTCCACACCACACGCTCATTTAAAACAAACGCCTCGCTGGCAGGGAGCGGGCAGAGTGCTCCTTCGCCATTTCTCCCCCCGCGACGCGCCGCTCGCCGCGCAAAGTCTCACTGTCCACAACAGCCGCCACTTCCGCACTCTGACGTGTTCCCGTCTTTCCACAGCGTCATGACGCAGATGTACGTGATTCGGTGGGACGTGCAGGGCGCAGACGCTGCAGGAGCCTGGCTCATGTTGTGATTCTGGGTGACAGGATGTGTGCTTTTGGAGAGCTGAGAACTATTTTCATTGTTGATGATTGATTGTTTGGTCAATAAAAATTCCAGAAAATAACGAAAATGTCAGTCAGAGTTCCCTTTTAACCGCTTGACAATTTACAATGATCTAAAACAGAGAAAAGCAGGAAATGAGCTACAGTAAGAAACAGGACTTAAACAATTCATTTTTGCATTTTTGTCCTTAGATTCTCTTTTGTTATTTTACTTGTGTGATTTTCTTTTGTACATTTTGTATAAGCATTATTGGAGGGAGCCTGAGAACAAGAATTTAATTGCCATCAATTTCTTTAATGTAGTTGATGTGCATATGACAAAAAAAAAACTAATTATCATAATTCTTAGTGATTAACATTGTTCTATTGTGTGAGAAGAAGCCCTTACATGGATAAAGGTGAGTTATGAATTACACAAAAATGTGAGCACATTTTTAAAATAAAACATTTAAAACAAAGATTTTGACACGGGGCCCCTCTTTAACACAGAGCAGAGACTGGTTAATAACACGGGGCACACTTTTTGTGATATCTAAATTTAGAGGTGCAACTTTCCCAACATATCCGCAATGAATCAAAATAACAAAACCAATTAAGATGCAGTGGCCCCTGGAGTTTTGGAAACTGTGCTTTGGTGGTGCAAATTTTCAAGAAACAAACCAGTTGATACACAGTGTTTTCGAGGACTTTGTACTTGTGAGACCCCAGGACAAGTGTCCTCTTTGCCTGGTTATAATGTCAATGTGAATTTTGGTGCGCAAATCAGTTGTGCTTTAGTTTATTTCTCTGTTGCTGTATCGCCCATCTGGCTCCCTGCCTGTCTGTCTGTCTCACCCTCTGAAACACACACACACACACACACCACACACAAACTCTTCACAAGATGTTAACAGTCTTTATATAATATTAAAGTCAGTGAAACAGACGGATGAAGAGATGCCATGGCTCCCCAGTGGTACAGAGGCCGAGACCTGATAAAAACATCTGACGAGTTTAGTGGATGAGAGGAAACATTTGGCGATTGGAGAGGATTAGAGGATTACTGGCACAGCTGCCTGACACACAGCACTGAGAGTCTCCATCATCACTCTGTCTTTGTTTCTCGCTCTGTCCATCATCTCCCTATCTGTCTTCACCAAGCTGTCATCCAGTGAAGTCAGGGGACATATAGAAGTTTATGATACCATGTGGAGATGTCTGGGTTCTTCATCAGCAGAGGAGGTGAGTTTTGCACCATTTGGCTTAGACCTCAGAGATGAAGTTTGTGTCATTTATATGTTGATTTTACACTTTTTTTGTGATTTCAATTGTAATTCGTTTTTGTATTAAAAAATGTAAAAAAACAAAATAAAATAAAAAATACACTTAATAGTTTTCACAGACTGTGTGAAAAATGAAAATCACCCAGGAAAGAAAATCACTGTATGCTGTTTTTTGAAATTACATTGTAAAAGGTATTTATCAGTATTTATAGTGAACTAGTTATGAGGGAAAAAGCAAACAGGTCATCCTTTAGCTGCTTTCCAGTGAATAAGAAATAAATGCTGAATACCAGTATGACTTCTTTACTATGTCACTGTGTGTATATCAGACAGGCTCACAGAATTTAATCCTTTCTGCTGCTCCGCTCTTAATGACTGTGATTATGTCATTACATTTGCCTGGGAAAGGGAGGGTAAATCGGATGAAAAACCTGTGTTAAAAACAAGTGAAACAATTATGAGAAAGATTTGAAGTAAGTCAGTTATATAATGATGAAAATTTGGTGACTATTTATTCAATGATGGCATGTGACTGTAGAAAGCATGTGCGCTCTTCTCGGGCCATTCTAGGTGGAAAAGTTAAAAATGTTGTTTCAAGAAACTCAGAACGGTGGAAAATCTGAGGTGGTGGAAAATGTAATAAAGTTTTATTGCTTAAATGCTGCTTAGACTACATGTCGTCTATGTGGATAGTATGTGTTATTACTATACTCTACTATATGAAAGGATCATAGGTTAACAGCATATTCTTCACTCATTTGTAAATTAAAGAAAGCGGTAGTAAATGTATTTCTCCTTTCCAGAAGATGGGAGTTGAAGGTTGATTTCTCTACCACTAATGGGTTGAGAAATGTATTTATTAAATCATTTTAGTCAGATAGAAGTGTCAATAGATCAATTCAAACTGTCAAATCAAGTCCCCTCCCAAGGTTAAGGGAGGGACCCCAACATCATTTGACACACATGAAACCACAGCGAAAAATTCTAGTCTCCTTGAACGTTAAAGTTGCACCAGTCAGTATTTTTGTATTAGAGGAGCCATGTGGAGTTTTCATGTAAACAAACAATGTAATGTTTACCTTCAGTCTAACTCACAAAAAGCATTATGTGTATCCTTGAGGTGTAATTGTATTGTATTTCCTTCCTCATGAAACACAAAGCCAATTTTCTTAGACAGAAGTGGGACCCACTCATAAAAACATTGCTCCATAGCACTACTAGTGGTCAGAATTCCACAAGGTAACTTAACAATAAATCAAATTACTGCAGTGTTTAATGTGGAAGGGGATCTAAGGGATGAACACACTGAAAATGATCATGATCTTCATTTCCTCTTAGCTGTGTGGAGCTTTTTAGCCTCTTTTATCCCATTGATTCAAATTTGTATTAAAAAACTCTGTGCTGTGCTTGCTTTCTTATTTCCAGTTGTGTCTACACTGACTGACTGCGAGCTTGGTGGAGTGAACGGCAGAATTAAACTACCAAGCTTCATTCAACGTTCCACGCTGTTACTAGTCATCTGAACAAGCTGCCCACGCTCTTGCTGTCCGGGGAAATATGTGTCTCCATTTTCTGGACCTTCTCTTCATCCTTCTTGCCTTTCATTCCCCTCCATCCCTTTTTCTATCCGTCGAGTGCTCACAGTTGTGTCCGCATCAGTGCGTTTGTTACGAGCATGCTGACCTGGTGGACTGCCGCGGCCGTGGGTTCGAGCATGTTCCCAGGGGCCTCCCACACGGCACTTGGCTGCTGGACCTGGGAGGAAACAATATGAGTGAGATTGGCACCCGAGCCTTCACTGGACTGTGGTCCCTGCGAGTGCTGGTGCTAACCAACAGCCAAATACAAGAAATACAACCACAGGTAGGAACAGAGGGAGGGAGGAACTTCAAGAAGGCAAAATTTCTGAAAATTGGACTGGAAAACATTTGAAAGAACGTAAACAATGTAAACAGGTTAAAATGTTAAATTCTTTGCTTGGGAGATGTATGAGTTACAAGTTGAAGAAATTAGGGAGTTCATGTGTCAATGGAAACACTGAAAGAGTTTGAAGAGGCTTTTGAAGTGTAATCACTTAAAGCAGTTGTACAAAATGAAAAGCAGCTGAACTGTCATCTGGAGAGCGAGAGATAAACGCTGTTGACACCAAAAGCAGTTGAATTTCAAGTGTAAACTATGAAAGCAGTGGAAATGTCAGTTGAAGTGGAAGTGCTGTGATCTGAAAACGGTTGAATTGTTGAAGTTTAATCACTGAAAGCAAGGGTTAGTTAAACTCTAAACACAGAGAGCAGTTGAAATGATACGTCAAGTGAAAGCAGTTGAAATGTCATGACATAAGAGATGGATGCACTGGAAATGTCAGTTGAAGTAGAAACGTTGATAGAAGTGTAAGCGAGGAAAGCAGTAGTAGTGACTTTCAGTTGAAGAGGAAAGACCTGTTCAAGTGTCAGTGTACACTCAGTTGAAATGCCAGTTGAACTTAACATTAAAAGCAATTGAACTGAAGGAATGGAAAGTAACTGGAACAGATGAGGGATTATAAAGGGAGGGAGGAATGTTAAAATGAAGGCCTGGGGTCCATCTGGGTCACAATGCTGAACAGGTAGCAAAAGAGGGGGAAAGGGAGGATCGAAGGAGTTTGTTTGTGCCAGGGTAAAAGAGAAACAAAAGGGTATTAGTTCAAATGTACGCTTCTCTCTGTCTTTCTCTCTGTCTCTCTTTTCCCAGGCATTTTTCTCCTTGTCCTTCCTGGAGAAGCTGGACCTCAGTTGGAACCAGTTAATGTCTCTCCCTGCCGACTTCTCAACCAGTCTGTCTGCTCTCAGAGAGCTGCGACTGGAGCACAACAACTTACATCACATATCTGGATACAGGTACCTGTCTGTCTGTTGGCTCTCAAAGTGCAGTGGGAGTCCATCTCTCCTCCACCATCATACTCCATATTCCAGTCAGGATCTTCATGTTGAAGAGAGTCTTTGCCAATTAATTCATTTCTTCTCCTAGACCCTGATGGTAGAATTTAGTAGTAATTATGTTTATCACACTACACTGCCAATCCTCTATTTGGTACAGAACCACTTCAATCGCAGTGAGGTTGGCTATGACTACATGCTGGCTAATGCACCGTGTCTAGTAGGGCAACTTATGATGTTCCCCACCTTATCCCACTCATTCTCATTCTCAAGCTCATGACCATAGTTCAGTCAGGACCAGTTTGTCAAAGATACTTGATCTACATGCAGTAGATATATTTGCAGTTAGATGTATTTGGCGGTATGCTCTGTTCTGGGAGAACAGCGGCAAGAACCCCCGTAGGATACAGAACAGAGCAGGCATCAGTGACAACAGAAATGACTTTGATAAGTCAGACACAGCATGAAGGGAGGAGCTGGGGTGGAGGTGGGTTGTGAAGTGGCTTGTGGAGGAAGCAGCCAGGATAGGCGGCTGAAGCAGCTTAAATAGGGCGCCCTGAATGAGATCGCCAACAGATGTGTAGAAGGGAATCAGCTGATCCATCAGCTGATGTGGCTCCTGGATTGCAATGGTCACCTGATGTAGCTGGGATACTGAGCTGAGCTTGACTCTGTGGCCTGCCTGAACTAACGCGATGCTCAATATGAGGATTGGTATATTGCCTGCTAAATGGAGCTGCTGAATTGTCTCCCCTCTTTGCTCATTCATCAACACAACAGTCTGTATCACTGCTGACGCTGCACCAATCCACCTGTCAATCTCATGATCCATCATACCTTCACTTGAGCTCTAAAACCCCACTGTGCACGAGTGAAAAAATGTGAAAATGATGAAAGCCTGGACAATAATGTTGCTCTATGTCTGCTGGACGTGTAAACAAGCAACACTTTGCTTACACGTTCGCCATATAGACGTAAGAGGTGGTAGTGTGTCAGGGTTGTGTTCACAGCTTGTTTCCACTGGCCCCAAGTGGCCAAAACCAAATCAGTTCTTGCCGTTTTAAAGCGAGTATCTTTCTACTTCCAGAACCAGCAGCTGCTCCCGCTGCTTCACTCTTTTTGTCCACCCCTCTCATCCCACACATCAGTTTACCATGGGTGCGTCACACACACAACAAGAGAGTTGAACTACCAGCAGGGGAAGCTACAGACAGCTGTATTCAGCACAGGCGGATTGAGGTTTGCGTCTGCGTGCCTGTCTCCGTGTCTCATCCCGTAACTGTCCCTCCCTCCTTCTGTCAGCTTGGAGTATCTGGACAACATAGAGAAGCTGGACCTGAGTTATAACCAGTTGGTGTTGGTTGGCCCCGGCGTGTTCAGGGGCCTCTCCAGGCTCAGGCAGCTCTACCTGCAAAACAACAGGCTGACTGCGTTGCAGCAGGGGAGCCTGGATATGCTGCCCGGACTAGAGGTACTTAAAGGACTCTTGAAATGACCCCGTGTGTATACCAAGTTGTCCGTGCGCCTGTCGGTCTGATTACCTGTCTGTCTGTCTGTCTGTCTGTCCAGGTGCTCCAGCTGAGCAACAACAACATCTCACAGATAGACAGCGATGCCCTGGCTCCTCTCTACAGCCTGGCCGTTCTTGCTCTGGAGGGGAACAACCTGCATCACCTCAAGTTCAAAACCTTCATCAGCCTCCATACAACAGCTACACACATCCAGCTGTCTGGTATCACTCCTACTGTTACCCCTGTTCATCTGGTGTTACCCTTTGTTGTTGCTCAAGTGAAGACCCCACTCTGGCACTCCTGCACTGTTCACTCCATTGTATCTCGTCATAATGGGAAACATTTCCTTTTCATGTTATACCAAGACAGTTTTTCACGTTATTATGACATATTTTCTCGGTATTACTACATCGCAAATTAATCATTTGATTAATACACTTTTCTTTTCTTTTTTTCACACTTTATCATGTTGTAGCACGAAACTTTACCGTTATTATGAATCTCATTAACACAATAAACATGCCTTGTTAAAACCAAGCAGCAAACTCAGGGTCTGGAAAATGAAGCCAATGTGGAAGTGCCTTAAACCTGCATTCTCTCAAGTGGCCAGCAGGGGGCGACTCCACTGGTTTCAAAAAGAAGTCAGACTGTAGAGAAGTCAATGAAAAAATAACTCTACTTCTCACTTGATTTATTACCTCAGTGAACTTTTTCCTAATGAGTTTATGTTCTCAATCGCTAGTTTCACGTCTTTCTCAGTACAGTATGATGTTCATTTAGTAAATTACGAGCCTGTTTAAAGTAAAATAGATGATAAAGCAGCGTATGTCTGAAAGCGGGGCTACCCCGTGATTGACAAGTCGCTACCACGGCGACTGCTGATCAGTATAGAGGCAGCACTACCGTCTTGTCAGCCAAACTCTAAGCTTCAAAACAGCCGTTCACAAACCAACGGGTGACGTCGCAGAGCTTACGTCCACTTCTTCTATACAGTCTATGGTTATAACAGGATAAGTATGTATGTTGTTATAACAAGAGTTTTAAATGATGATGATGGATTTAGAGATGTGGTAGGATTATTTTAATTTATTATGGCTGTGGGCTGCTTTTGTATTGTTTTGTGGTATGTGCAGTGATGGGTACCAGATGGCAGATATTATCTGACAAGCATGAACATCTCCCACCCTCCCGCCAGCATGAGCAATACGAACCAGGCCAGATGGTATCAGGAATGATGGTGTGCTTAAATGCACATTCGGATCATGGCCTCTCTCTCATCAGTATTAAAGCCCACTAGCCCACCCTCTGTCTGTCACCATTGTGAAGACCTGACTACCGCTCCCGACCACATACTGTAGCTTTCTTTTTCTAGTGTATGTAGCAAACACAATAAAGTCTGCAGCGCTGTGTAGGCTGCCACACATCCACCACCACCCCTGCCCTGACCAGAGTCGTTGTCAGAGTCAGAGTTGTTCCATTTTCCACACGTATAGTTTTAAATATGCCTTTCATCTGGAAAAAAAAAAACATATCTAAGCACCTCTAGAGCCGAAGTTGTGAATATGAGTACAACGGTCTTAATTTAACCAGATAAACCATTGAATTTCAATTTTCTCATTTTCACAACATATGGACGTTTCTCGTTTTATGTTACCAAACCAACTTATCACGTTAAAATGGGAAAGGCTTCTCATTTTAATGAGATGAGATGTACACCATTATAATGACAAAGAGGTACATTATACATTCATTTTGTGCAATAACCGGAAAAATCTTACATAGTAAGATCAAATTCTGTGTTGCTAAAACTACTCTTGTAAAAACGGAATCATTTTGTGTGTATTAATAATGAGAAAATATGTCACAATGAAATGAAAAGTGTCTTGTTTTAAACAATGTTTTTTGTCATAGACAGAAACACACTGCCATGAATAATAACATAAAAGTTATAATTTTGATAACGGTTCATTAAAAACATCAAATATGTTAAAGAGCCTATATGTACATTTCTGATGTAATTACACCATACTTCGAAATTATTCTGCTTCCCATTGTGCCCTTGAATAAAAATAAACAAACAGCAAATTCTACTTATACATAGCAACATAGTACATGATAATGCATTACATGAAAAACCAAAATCATCTTTCAGTACTTGAAAAGCTTTGTAACATTTAGCAATTCCCTTTAAAAAACATTTTTTTGTTCCTGGCTGTGTCTGCATTTAAATCGTTTAGCATGCTACAAAATAAAAAGCAAAGTTAACTTAAAACTTAAAGTGTAAAAAATTCAAGCAATTTTTTACTTTTGTGTCCGGCCCAAATCGTCCAGGGGTCTGTTTGATATGGAAGCCCACTGTGATGAAAAAAATAAAGATCCTGTAAGTCATAGTTATGACTTAGTATCTCATTATTATAGACATACTGAGTCATAATTAGGACTTTCAGGAACTTTTTCCCACAAATGGGCTTCCATAGTTTGACCGTTCTGAGTCTATATTATCATTTTCCTTTCTTGTGGCTCCACCAGGCAACCCGTGGAGCTGCGACTGCGAGCTGCATCGTGTCTTCAGCAAGATCCTGCACGTTCGCCACCTCCACATCGACGACTACCGCAATGTGACGTGCCAGGACCCGCCGCAACTGGCCGGGGCTTCACTGGCCTGGGTGGACAGCCAGCTCTGCATTGCAGAGACCGCCACCGTGCTCGTCATCACCGTTACCGTGCTGGTCACCGTGGTGGCGGCTCTGGTGATGGCGGAGAGGAACAGGAAGAGGAACCCCGGGAAGAACTGGGATACGGAGTCGCAGACGCAAACGCAGAGCCCACCGTCCTGAGAGCCCGCGTGATAAACAGTGGGAGAAGGAGGAGACCTAACAGCACAGAGACCCTGTGAGAGTGAAGCGTGAACTCCTTGGCTCCTTCCAAGATGGCCGCCACAAATGAACCATTACTTGAATGGACAAATTCCCTTTTTCCTTTGATATTCAGACAGGCAATAGAGTGTAGGCTACACTATATGTGTGTTTTGAATTTTTTCTCATGCTTTTACTATACTACAGCATATTTTCCATACTTTTAAGCTCCTATGTGAAAAATTGTAAATTATTTTTTTTTTCTTGGAGAAAAAATTTAAAAATCCAGAGAAAATGAATGTCAGAAATGTTCAAATCCTACACATAGGGGCTTCAATATAAATGAAAGTGTTTTTTTTATTTGCTTGCAGCATGTTAGTTTAGCCAGTCATCTAAGGCTCATTCACTGCTATTCAATTCCAAACAGCACAGAGGGAAACTAGAGACTTCTAATAGTTCAATACTGCAGAATGGCAAAAATAATCCTTGACATTCAATCCAATTTTTTATATCTAGTTGGGGTATAGCGGTACACAAAAGTCACGGTTCGGTACATTGTCGGTACACTGGGGAAAACATAAAGACAAAACATGAAATTGCCTTTCTTCTTTTCTTTTCATTCAACAGTGGTTTACTGAAGAAACTTTGGTTCTTTCTTAAATGAAAAAAAGTCTGTCAAAAGGCTGTACCCTACTTATAAAAAAGTTAAATTTGAGTTGCTAATAAAATAAATGCCGAATAATGTGTCCACACTGCAGCTTTGTTTACAGACCTACAGAACCACATGTTTTTTTCAGCATATTTTTTTTTCTGTTTGACAGTGTGACTATGAGGTCAATAATAACCAAAGCTGAAAGCTTGGCAAACGCAATCAGTTCAGCCAAATAATTCAGCCCTGAACGCTCAGTCAGGACACTTCAAATCAAACCAACAGGAATAAAATGGTGTTACATTGTCTTAGCTGTGTGCGTTCCCGTGTGGCGAATGGAATTCTCAGTGGGCAGGCAGATCTCGGTATAACACTGGCATATAGCTTTCGTCCAGGCCACCTGTCTTTGTCCGTCGACCCTGCAGTTAACTGAGAAATGTCATTTTCCCAAACATCAGACTGTAATGATACTGGAGGATATTCAGGCGCTGGTTTCTCTGCGTTCTCCATACCTACTAGGCTTGCTCTGCCAAATTAGCGGCACTCTCTCTATGGTGTATGCGCGCATGCGTTATAGTGGCTGAGATTAGACATTTAAATATAGATCTGCACACATAAAAAAGTCCTACATGTGCAGTTGTTAAATCATGGCTACATTTGTTTGGAAGCGTGCAGTACCGAGCGACCCATGCCAAACATTTTCGGTAAGAATACATGTACAATTATGCCCCAAATACTGTATCTAGAAAGCTTTTGTTTCAGAATGTTCCCTCTGAAATGCACCTGTGATCAAGGAACTGCATCAAATATCTGGCAATGTGGTAAAAACTGGATAACCATCAACAGGGATGAAGAACAGTATGGGAACCACAATCCTACTGAGACTTTCTATACAAATATTTGCCATGTGCTTAAAGTAAAGTCTTAGCTGTAATAGGTGCATGCTATAGTTGTGCTGCTCTATATGCTAGGGCTGGGCAATAATTTAAAGGGGTATTTTACTGATTTAGTGTTGCACTTCAATTAAGTTGGGCTGTTAAATAGACTGATTAAAAAAACTAGTCAAAATCAAAAGGCTGAGAAATTCTTACTTATGGTCCCTAGTATGAGTTCTATTTTCCAAGTTAATGATAATTAATATTGGCAGCTATGCTACTACTAATAATAAGCTTTACTTAAAAACAAATAGAATTAGTTATTGAAGTTATATAAACTACAAAAAAACTGCTCCATTAGGTTCATAAATCAACAGGTACTCGAATACTTTGATTAATAGTAATGGAATGGTGAAATGGTGGTGAAATGTTGGTGCTGTGTGGCTGAGGGAGCAGATTATTTTACCAGATACTGTATTGTTTACCAGTACCTTTTACCAGTAATGTGTTGTTATTCCCCCCCCCCCCCCCCCAATATAACTTGCTGTACAGCACCACCAAAGTCATTTCTGATTAACATCAGCTTGGTTGATTTTTGCACACCCATAAAATGTGTCGGGTCAAAAAGGTCCAGATGTGGGCCAGAAAGGGTCTGGTCTTCTTGCCGACTGTCAAAAATCACCTCTATCTAGCCTATTGGAGTCTCAAAAATACTCAGAAGAATGCAGCCGAGTCAGACAGAATCTGATGTGAAGAGTTTGAGTACAGGCATGTAACAGCAATAAACTTGAGTGAGGTCCCGGAACCTGATGGATTTCAGCTCAAAAAGCCACTCTTTATATACCCTGTGGCTCGGGGGAAACCACCTCCTACTTTTAAAAAACTGTCAAAATTATACCCAGAGACAATGGTGTGAACTCCTAAGAAGTTCAATCTCCTCCAATTTTATTGGCGTATTTGTCTGACCTCCTCCTGTAGAAATTTACACCAGCGTCCTCGGGACTCTCCAAACCCACCCCTCTCTTTACACCTATGTCCTGTTTTTTATACCAGTAAGTTCTGGGTTTTCTAGAGCTCATTTTTTATAAACTGACAGCTACAACAGGTCAGATAACGGTCAAGCATGATCTGACGCCCACCTGGAGCCACATCGTCAGTGCTGGAGCTGTGCCGTCAGTCCCGTGGCCCTTATTTCATTCTACTAACCACCATGTACGGCCATCTAAGTAGCATGGCCTATTCTGCAGTGGCATGGCCTACTCTGCTGCCTCCTACTCCATCAGGTCATCTGCAGGCCAACCTTGGTTTTTTCTACACAGTTTCTCTCTGTTACACATTTCACTACTACAAATGCTTGGCTGACCTTCATGTCAATTTCTCTTTACGGTTGTCAAAGTTGTTTTAACAACAAAAGTGACAAAATGCTGAAATGCTTATTTGGACATTTGGGCCCTTAGCATATTTAGTTTCAGTGCTCCAGTGATTGGAGAGAGAACATTATAGAACTTCAGCATTGTTTTACAATCAATAGCCTATCAAACTATTTATTCAGCCAACAATAATACTCGATATATTACGCTGATAAGATAAAAAAGAAAAAAAAAAGAACAAACTAATTTCAGCCCTATTGAACTGCAGTATGAACCACCTGACTGTCAGATCACATTTATCTTTACAGTCCGACAGTCAGTCAGACAGTAAGCAGTAGGGACAGAGGTCTTTACGAGGACACCACGGAGGATTACTGCTGGACTGATGGAGGGAAAAAGAACGAGAGAAACAAATAACAGTCCTATTAAGGTCATAGGCCAGATGTCAAGATGATTACTGCTGGACAGGAATTCATTTATGAAATGGCTGTGTGCTGTGGCAGACAGACAGGTCAGACAGGCCTTACAGCAGACTGCCATTCTCTTGTGCTTGCTGTGGGTTCTCATTGTCGCGTTATTATTATTTTTTTTCATTTTAATTGAATTACTTTTGAAATGTCAGAATCCCATCAGAGAAAACGAAAGTGCCCTAAAGCACTCGCTAGGGGACTATTTACAGTCAGCCATTTTATTTGAGTGTCTGAATTCTGAGTGTGTAAAATCATCCACATAATGCCCTCAAAAATTCCACAGTGTTCCCTACTTTCTGCAGCAATCCCACAATGCAACGCGCCACATATCACAGTTGCGAAATTTGAAGTCTGTGCAACTGTCCAGCTGACCTTGATGCATAGAGATGATGATGAAGTAAGTGTCCGAAACATCAGTTTGCTCCCGACTATTGAGTGTCCCTTATATAAGGAGAGGTGAATGAACAACAAGGGAGTGATAATGGACACAGCCCAACAAAAACAGAAAATGCAGCAATCCCAGCGCTATCCAGCCGTTAACGGTGCATCACTGAAAAGCTGAAGGGAAGGACAGATCTCGTCATGAATGGAGACAAATTCGATCTCTTGGTTTGTTTTTCAGGTTTTAAAGTGGGACAGAAGGGACTGGAACAACGGGGATTAGAGGGAGATTTACTTCACAGTGACTGACTGACAGCGAGGATATTTCAGACACAAACTGAATAGTGGGGGCCAAGGGGGAGTTGTGACTCCCATCTCCTGGTGGATGAGAGTTACCTCTGTTGGGAGGAGCTGAAGGAAGGACGTGAGGATGCATGTTAGCCAAATGGAAAGCACCCCTTGTTGGACCGAGGTTTAAAGGCCCAACAAAATTGTATCTTTACCTCCTTAATGTGACATATTTCTGGTTGAAAGAGGATGTTGGGATGAGACTGTGAGGGATTATGGAGTGGGTTATCAAGCAGATGGACAAAGACAGAAGGGGATTGTTAAAACTCTGGGATTGCACAAAGCACTGTACCCTCACCAACTTCAAAGGAAATTTTGGACATTTTGGGAAATATGATTATTTGCTCTCTTGTCTAGAGTTAGATAAATAGATTGGTACCCATCATGCCTGTGCGCTAGGCATCAACATGAAGAAAGTAATTAACACGTTACATCTCATATAAACCTATGTACCAAAAGAAAATCAACTTTTCTATCTGTTTACAGAGCAGCCAGACAATTCATTGAGTCTTGCTGTTTTGATAAAGAACTACACTTTATCTACCAAATGCCCAGCCCCGAATGTTGTCTGTTATCTTGGCCACATAGGTCCATTTCGATTGCGCATAGGTATACAATTTGAATGACCGACTTCATGCAACAGCAATATGACACCTCAGATTGAGATAGTCAATGAGTTACAGCCAATTTCCTGCTAAGCCCCGCCCTTTGCAAAATGTTTTGATTCACAATACAAACGTGTATATCAGTCCCCCAAGGCTGTATACAGAAGTTGGCGTTGATACAGTTACCAAAAAGTAGATTAAACATTACTATTTTTCAGATTATACAAATTAGCATAAAATCTATCATGTCGGACTTTTGATGTCCAAAATACTTTTTTTGTAGAGCACACTAAGCTGGTTAGGTGTGTCAAATTTCATGTCAATCAGTTTCACGGTGAGAGGACTGCTGCTTTTCTAAACTTGCATTTTTTGGTGTGTTAACTACCCTTCGGGGTTTGAACCCTTATATTTGAGTAGCTATACATTCAAAATATGAATCTGTCAAACTGAACTGACCAAACAGCTGTGTGTCACAGTATCTGGAACAACACTGTTTATCCAGTATATGCAAGTATTTCACTAGTACACAGGTAGGGAAAAAACACTGGTGCAACATTAAACACAGAAAACATCATGATTTGCGTTAAAAATTATTACTTAGTTTAGGTTAGGGGACTTTCGTTGTCATGGTTACAATAATAAACATGTGGCTATGGAACGATTGTGGTCGTGCATTCAAAAAAACACAATGTTGACTGGGACAGTCCAGTGTTTTGTCACGTCACCTGACTGCCTCTTTTTCTCCCATCGCAACTCCAACGACCTCTAGAGGGCGCTGTCAGTAGAATTGTCGTTTTGGGCCATTTTAGAATTGTTGTTGGGGTGAAACCATGGATGTATAAAGAGAACTGGATACAGCATTGGAGGCGGGGCCTCGTTCATTCCTATGGAAGTTGCTCAGTGGCGCATGAAGCAAACATCCGGGTATTCAGAATGCGGAAGTTTTCAGATTTTCCCGCTCTGTTGGGCCCATGGAGCATGCGCACTAGCGTTTCCGTAAGCCCCGCCCCCCAGCCGCTCGCTCTCGGGCTCGTTCACATGAATGGCGGAATAAAGTTACTCTGGATCCAGCTGTTAGTGAACTTTACAACTTTTAGGACCTAATGATTTAAATAAGGGCTATTCAAGTGTTAGAACTGGGTAGTTGATGTACCTCAAAAAAAATTATCCGCTGAGTTACAGACGTCTCTTTCTCAATGTTGGTCAATGGGAAAAAGTCTTTTTGGGCATCACGTGACGGACCCGGAAGTTGTAATTCCACCGTTTGGCCGCTATGTCAAATTGGCTTCAAAGTGTGGCGCACTTCCTGGGGGCTTGGGTGAAACACCCGATGCTGTCGTTCATCTTGGGAGGACAGTCTCAAAACTAGAGGCGCCCTCAGACCTTAAAGCGTGCCACTCTGGAAACACACACCACGAAGACTTCAACTAATGTCCATTTTTTCTTAGAAGTAGTGTGTGTGTGTGTGTTTGTGTGTGTGTGTGTGTGTGTGTGTGTGTGTGTGTGTGTGGTGGGCATGAGTTAGTCAAACAGATTTTGTAATGAAGCTGCAGCAGGTGGACTTTGCCTAGCAGAGGACTTTGGACTTTGCCAACAGAAGCTTAGCAGAGTGTTTCAGTGCTGTACAGCCCTGAGCAGGAAGATGAGCTCCACCAAGGTGTCTGTCTGTTTGTCTGTCTGTTTGTCTGTCTGTTGGTCGTATCTGGTCCTTAACTTGTTGGATGTCCTTTGGTTAAAGTTTTTGGTTTCCTTTCATTCCAGACATGTTCTGTTTTTGTTATTGTGATGGTGTTGTGTGTAACCACTTTGGAACTGGTGAGTAAACTGACCTTTGACCCCTAACCTTAAACTCAGCTCTTTATACTGGGCTCAACATGACCAACTCTCTCCACAGACCCCCCGTCAGACAGCCTCCAGACAACAGGGTAAGCAGAGTGAGAGAGAGAGATATATGAGTGTATTCACATGTTGTGTACAGTATGTGCACATGTAACTAGAAACACAGTAATATTTACTTTTATTAAATTGTGATCTTTTAGCATTTGAAACATGAGTGTCATTCCGTGTCAAATCAGATTTGGCGTACGTGGACTCACCTCTATGACTATGAAAATGTGTGTGCAAAGAGGTCTATATGTCCACATGTATATACCTTGGAGGTCTGCCTGGGGTCCCCAAACCACCCATTTTGCACTTTTTTCCATTCTCAAGGGCCAGAAATGAAAAACATGATATCTGCTTGTGCCTTCAATCATTTGGATCAGTTTTACACTATTTGTCTGTGCCCCTACCAAATTAGTTATATGTTATATGTCTGAAGATAGTGAATCATAAAAATAGCTTCCTGTCTAAGACGTGTTATTTAGGGTGTGAAAATGTCAAAAATTCCCAGTAGTAAAACTCTATGCAATTCTCAAAGTTCAGTAAAAATATTTTACAGAATTTATATTATTGTGTCAAATAGCATATACTGTACAGAGTTTAACAAAATCTAAAATGTAAACCAAAACTAATCTAATTTGACATGGAATGACTCCTGAATCTATGTCCCAGGGGCCGCTGTTCTTTTTTTCGTTGCCTTCCAGGGCCAATTGAGAGATGTCCTGTTCGACCCCATCGTCTTCAACCAGGTGTTAGTGAACCAGGGCTCTGCTTATAACAATGACACGGGTATGTTCACTGCGCCGGTTGCCGGCATTCACCAGTTCGTGTTTGCTGCCCAGCTCTGCCGCGGAGACCTCAACAACGTATGGGCCTTTGTGATCAATGGGCAGCAGAGGATGGTCTGCCATGCTCAGGTACACAGGACTAAACTAGAAGAATACGCTTAAACAATCCTAGTAACGGGACTTAACTAAATTAAACAAGAAAAGACTAACTGGACTACACTAATAGATTTGTTGATATCCCCCTTGGTAGACCCCACTGTGTCTGGTCCTTGTTCCATTACTCCTTGCGATATTTCAAACTTATCTGATGTCAAGAAATGCAGAAAATGACCCTGTCTTGTTCTGTAGACACACCTCAGTGTCAAAATATCGGTGACAAATACATGTGACTGCTTCACAATAAAAGCCACTTTTTGTTTCGCCAGTTGGACGCTTTTAATGTGAAGCAGCAGGAAGTGTTGGGTTAGCATTAGCAGTAACTTAATTTGTCTCTGATACACCTGTAGGAGAGTGAACGATATACAGTGAGGCCGATATCAATGAGATCAAATTTCAAACTAACACTGGATTACACGCTGCATTGTTTCCTGTGAATTCCTCATGCATGTGAACACAATTTGAATTCAGCATGGGTACTACTATATAGAGGTAAATAAAGGGTATATACAGGTAACAGGATTAATCTGATTGAATTTATAACACACTTAACATTGGACTAAACCAAACTGAACAAACACTGAGGTAAAATAAACTGGACCAAAATGTCCCGCAATCTCAGTAAAAAGAGTATCACTTTCTACCTCAACCTGAGAGATGCAAATGTATTTAAACTCCACGACACCAGACAACTACAATGAGCTAAACTAAACTCCTTCTGCAGATCCAGAAATGTCAACGTCAGGCTCAGGCAAAGGAAAATGAAAACCAAACCAAAGTCAAACAAACTAGTTTGTCATCTCTAGTAAAAGCCACAAGGATATACTGATAAGACATGGATGATTTTGATATTCACTGTGCCTGAAAATGCCATCCTCCATTCCTGTCCCCCAGATGTCCGGTGGCGACACTTCCCTCAACACCTGCTACTTCATGACGGAGCTCAGGAAAGGTGACCAGGTGTGGATGAGGCAGAATGTGGGGAGCTGCGCCTGGGCCAGCACCACCTCCAACACCATCACCTTCTCCGGCGTCCTGCTGGCAAGGGAGGGCGCGTCCACACTGGGAACGACATACGGCTCAGGCAGCTCCTGTCTGCTGCCCAGCCTGGGCCTCGACAGGGACGTAGTGTCCGGCTCTGCAGCACGGAGCGCCACTTTGTCCAGTGTGGCCGTCACTCTGCTGCTCTGCTGTCTCCTCCTTGATTAGTCACGGCAAAGTTATAGATACCTACTACATATTACATGTGTTTTATTCTGATTTATACTGTAAGGGTTCTAGCTTTACTTGCTGGAACTTAATGCTTTTCTTCTTTTCTAAAGGTATGTGGATTTTATAAACCCTCAAACTTATGGCACAGCAGTTTTTCTACGATTTCTGGATAAATCCATTTAAAGACTATCCATTGACTTTAAGATTGCTATTTATTCTATCAAATAAGATTTAAACACAACATGTGTCCTGTTTCTGGTAAAGCTAATGAAGTAATTATACATACATGGAGTCATGTTTCAAGTCCAATAGCCCCCAGCTTTTTATCTCTGTTTTGGTCTCCACCTACTCCTGAGGGAAATATCTGTCTCTTTAGCTGCTAAATGCTGCACTATGTTCACATGCTGGTTGCTTACTTTGTGTGTCAGCTGTTTGGTGCTTACATTATGCAATGTTTAAAAAAATATTGATTAATACAGCTCTAATATTTGGGTTTAAAAGCACAGAAAAGATACATTCTTATTTGTTTTTCACCCTTATGAACTAATGTTGGTAGGTTTGTTGACATTTTTGTTGTAATGTGCGTTAGAGCTCACCATACACTAGAAAATTGCTGAATTAGATTTATATTATTGTTTTTTGTTAGAACTCTTGGTAGAGTTTAGCCAGTTCAGCATCAGCTGTGCACCAGCTGGTGGGAATAAAAGTCAGTGGTGTAACAGTACTGACTCTCCAGCAGGTGGAGACACTTAACTGATGATGTCCACAATCCTGAGTTGGGACATGTGATGTCCTTCATGTGCTGCATGCATGCTCTGAGGATAAATATCGTACAATATAATTACATTAAGACATGCCACCTCTTCCTTGAGTAAAAGATTGAAGGGCTTTGTTCCTTTTTCACTGGGACTTCAGCAGTATTTAAACAAGGTAAACATAGTAGTACAAACACACCTTTTGTACCTCAGAAGTTCAGATATGTAGAGGTTCATTATGAAGTATTTGTCATTTTTCCCTTCCCATCTTTCCTTAACTGAACACAGCGTTACATCACCAAAAGTAGTACTTAGGAACGAGTCTTGTATTTCAACCTACCTATCAGTGCTATACGTCTGCACTGATGTTTATATGAAAAATAAACATTTAAGAATTTCAAAATCTTTTTCAATCAAGACTTTAGCTGCAGAGGAAGCCCAAAACAAGCCCTAAGACAGCAGCTGTGTCTCACTCGTGGACTGGTCAGGGTTAGCAGGAGTTCTAGAAATGGAGGACAGGACGTTTGTACAGATGCTCTTGCAAAGCTTCTTTTCAAATACAATTAAATAACTTGTAGCCCAAATTCTGACTTACTTTCTCATACCTTTGACTAAGTAGGTCAAATTGTTGTCTTAGTGTTTCTTAATTTTGACTTTAACCCTTTAATGGTCTTATTAACCAGTTTTGAGTTTTGAGAACCAGTTTTGAGCTGTGATAGCTTTTTGAAGGTTTTGTTTAGTTTTTTTCTTTATTCTGATGTATATTTTAAAGGTTCTAGCCTTACTTGTTTGAACTTGATGTTTTTCTTTTTTCTTTTCTAAAGGTTTGGATTTTATAAAAAAAAATTAAAGACCATGTTGAGGGGCCAAAGAAAACATAGAAAAGGTGTAAAAAGGTATTACATTGCCCAAATACTGTTGTGCTGGTGTCCCACCACACAGATCAGCAATTTCCTTCTCAGGTTTTACACTTTGCTTGAGGTGTGTGAATATTACCATGTCTTTTATTTGACTTTAATGGAGAAAAAATAATGATAATTAAAAATTCCATGGATTGCCAGATGGGAAAATCAACATTCTGACTTGTTATTGTTAGAATTTTGATTACAAAAGATGTAAACACTGACAGACTTTTATTATGAAAGGACCATTGCTAGTTGCCTTCATTTTGCCTCAGTCAAGCGCATTTAACTGCTGTAATATTCTTTAAGTTCAGACTGCCACAGCGGACACCCAGCAGCTTCTGGGTCACACTGTAGCTTCAGTTGACACCTAAACAGCTGTTTGTTGCAGACTTGCACTGTGCGGGGGGGTCGTTGCACAGATGCAGGTGTCAAATGCAAAGGTTGCGGTGCAGTGGAGAACTGCACCTTGGGCGCTTTCTCAGCACAGAGGGGTGACCACATCCTCTCCTCTGCTGTCGCTCTCAGCGCCCCCGCAGGCCTCCGTGGCCCAGTTTGTTCCTAACCAGCAACAGCCTCAACCCCCTTTCTGTGCAGAGATGAGAACATTGACTTCCTGTTGTTATGGGCTGTGGTTGACTCACTTATGAACATTTACTTCTTTGCTAAAAGCCTTCAACCTACTTGATATACAAAAAAATGATAATTTGGATACAGCAGCCATATATAATGTGCACAGTGGAAAAAATAAACTTGACTCAAATCCAGTGAAGTTCCAATGATTTTAAAATTAATTCACAATGGTAGATTTAATTTAATGTTGCTTTTAAATGTCATCATAGAAGCTTTTTATCATCAAGGTTTGCTCTTTGGAAAATCACATTATCACCAAATGACCCAGTTTTTAGAGACGGGGCTCAGTGCAGAATGAACAAATGGAAACGTGTGTCAGAGAGAAAAGGTTGAATTCTCAGAAAATTGACAGATAAGCGAGCAGCTAAAAATACCTGCACTGAGTCTGTCATGCCATGTAGGCTGAGATATGTGGGCAGTGAATTCCTTCATCTTCATAAATGTATGGAAACTGACATAACTTGCACATTAACTGCCTACAACAAATGACAACTGTGTGACTGGCATCTGACAGGTGGGAAGATTGGTATGTGTTGCGTTGGCTCACAGTCTCTCTGAGCTTTGGCAGACAGCAATGTTTTCATTTTAGACAAACTTTTAAAAGAAATAATGACACCATGTGGTGTATCTTTTCTGAAAACCCTTTATTGAGAATGAAATTCAGCGTGAAGCAGTTCACAAGCACTTACACAAATAGGCAGCATCATTAAGTATCCATCAACACTAGATGTCAAATTATTCATGTGCTTTGAAGTCAAACAGGTCATTTGTGCAGAATGTGGTAAACTGGTGAAGCATCAGCTGGGTTGTGCGGCTCAGCTCTCAGTTGTTCTGTTTTCCGGATGAGGCCTGTGCAGCAGACAGAGAGGGGCACATTTTTAGAGATTTATTAAATAAAACTCCTGTATCATTAATTCCAACACCTCCACCTACTCCACTTAAGCCCCTTGCAGACATGCACCTTGTTACATAAATGTGATTGCAATTATAAGTCCTCAAGTCACCTTTGCATGACGTCAGCCCTGGCTAACATTTCTGTGACACTTCCAACATGCCGGTGTTAAAGAGCACTGTAATTAACTGAGCACTTACTTATCAACTCTTGCGCACAGAGAAATGTAACAAATAAACCACAAAACACTTTAGAATAAGCCAATTTAAAGTTGTTGAGGAGATTCTTCTCAATCCAGATCAGCCTAGTTAATGTTTTTCACTCGTGGTAATGGAAAAAGAGGTAAAAAAAAAAGAAAAAATCCTGTTTAGAACCAAAACAGTCTGACTCAACTGCATGAAGTTTTTACATCCAGAAAAATGCTTTTCAATAAAGCATGTGAGCATATAAAACCTGTGCCCTAGAACTGATATTTGTCACTCTAATGACATTGTGATTGAAACTTTCTGCATTAAACCTAAACCTCAATCCTTCTCTAACCTCAGCCAACCGCTGTGAGTACCTAAACCTAACCATAGAACAGCCGTAGTTGCTATGAGTATTGTCACTGAACATTTTACTGTTATGTTGAGTATCAACATTTTGTGACTTGCTAGATACATTAATTAAAAACATGTCACCATTATGTGGACATAAAATGTGTTCCAGGCCGCATTAAGTTTCCCCCCCAAAACCTATATTTGCTGCTGCAAATTAGTATTCTATAACCATCACTTTTAGGAGACAGGGTCGCTGTGAGAAAAGGGGGCAAGTGTCCCACATTATTCAAGGCTTCAATAGCAAAATCCATGGCTGATGCAGCCTGTCGAAGAACAAATAACACTCTTCTTCCTCAATATCATTATCATTTCACTGCTGTTCTCTTGCGGGAGCATTGTGACTCTTTCTGTAACACTCCTGTCAAGTCCGAATAATAAGAATATCTGAACGACAAAAAGCCGTTTCTTTAAGAGATAGATGTGTTGATGTATTCCGCGTCTGAATGGGGCTTTCGTGTGCCGTCTGTCCATGAGCTCTTTCATTTTAAAAATCTACATAACCATTGCCCATGACAAGTACAATACATTCACTGGGACTGACACAGAGACACAGCAATGTCTCATGTAGTATGCACATGGTGTGATCATGTTGGACCAACCTGAAGCCTCCACACCAAAAGCACGACAAAGGCTCCGTAGATGCTGCTCTTGGCGATCAGAACGATGTAGGTCAGCTTGGCGCTGTGGGTGATCCTCAGATATTTAGCTGCAAAAAATAGCAACATTTCAGTGAGCCACGGGATTCAGTCGCATTGACGCTTTGAGGGGTTAAGGTTCACACAAAACTATATTTACCTCTTACCGCTTCGGCTCCCGGTCCTGACAGGAAAGAAGGAAGAGATACAAGCTTTTTTTTAGTGCACTCTTGAGTTTTGGAGTTTCACAGTGTTAAAACATGTTGCAAATGAACATACCTTCAATGCCTTCGATGTAGTTGGAATTGTACACGGTCCCGGTCCCATTGAAGAAGCTGACAGTGCAGGTGAACCTCTTGCCTGGTGTAAACCACTGTCTGAGCGGGACCCTCAGCCTGCTGGTGATGCGGTAATGGTACCCTTCCCACAGGGCAGTGTGGTCGGTCGCCACGCCATCTGTCACACTTTCCTCTTCGATCTGCCAGGACACGCTCACGTGGTCTGGGTAGAAATGCGAGGCCACACACACCAAGGTCTTCTTGTTCGTGTTGTGTCTCCTGTTTCGACACTCGTTATCTGACGGTTGAAGCACTTGCACTATTGGCGGCGTGGCAGTGCGGTTTGGTTCTGCGGGGACAAAGACAACTAATCATGAGAATTATAATTTTGGGAAATGCACTTATTCGCTTTCTTGCCAAGTGTTTGAAGAGAAGATCGATCCCAATCTTCTGTGTGTACGATAAATATGAAGCTGGAGCCAGCAGCCAATTAACGTCCCTCAGCATAAAGACTGGAGACAGCTAGCTTCAACCTTTCCAAAGTTTATAAAATCCAGCCTCTAAAGCTCACTAACTAACACGTTGAATCTCATTTATTTAATACGTATAAAAACAAAGTGTAAAAATGGCAGCAATAACAATTTGCCATTTAACCTGAGGGATATGTGAGAGACTATTTCTTGGCAGGAACCTGTTACAAAAAGCACAAACAACAAATTAAACAAACTTTTAATTAATGATATAACATCGTAATTAGTGAATTCTGTTACCTTTAGATAGAGCCAGACTAGTAGTTTTCTCCTGTTCCAGTCTTTTCAATAAGCTAAATGGTTCCAGCTACATATTAACCGTACAGAAATAAGAGTGGGATCATCTAATTCTTGGGAAGAAAGCGTATCCCTTTAAAGCTGCCCATCAAACTCCTGGAGATACTGTAGCTTTTTAATCCCAACATTTTGACATGAAGAGAAGAAGATGCAGGAGGATTTTCTGATGCTTCATCATAAATGCCACACACAAACAACATGGTCCTTACAGACTACAGTACTCACACTCAGAGCCAGTATATATCATTACATACATTTCGATCTATCATTGTCTTACCAAGAACTGTTAGCAGATCCTCAGATCCTTCTAGCAAGGAACTACAACGGCTGAACAAAACATTTGTTATTTGTTGCATTACTAATCTCATGTTACTCCACAAGGATCTGACATTTTCATTAGTATGTAACTGAATTAGAAACTTTTTTTAAAAGTTGTTTTGTGTTCCTTTATTTAACTTTTTCTGTATTTGACTGAACATAGAAGGAAAATATATTTAAAGGAACATCCTCTAAAGTTGATTGACAACATTGGATTTTACTCACAGTTTGAGGTCCATCAAACTAACAAAGTTACATGGCAGCACAGCTCAAATCCAAGGAATTGCAAAATCCATTATTTTTCTGCAACCTCAAACTTTACAAAAACAAAAACTATTGGAAAATGTAACTTCAGAGATGAATTATTGCATGTAACGTAACTTTCTTACCTAAAACTGTCAATTTGGTGCCGCTACCAAAGAAGGCAGGGTCGTAGTTGCTCACCCTGGCACACGACTATAGCAAAAACTGTTTAAACTTTCAGCACTCACAGCTGTAAACTGTCTTTTTGCTCTTCTTCACAGAAAAAAATAAAACCAGTGTCTGGAGGTGACTCCAAATTCAGCCAGAAACATTTCCTAACAATTTTAGAGACTATCTCAAATTGTACCTCGCAGATATTAAATTTGCTAATCTGAAATTGTATATTATGGAATATTACACAATACATCTGACTTTTTAATTCTGTATAATTTGATATTATAATTTTCTTTCACTTTACCTAAGACTGTAAGTCTGGTTCCCGTCCCAAAGTAAGCCTCTGACTGGAAACTCACAGTCGTTCACAGAGCGGACGAGAACTCTCATGGAGAGCATTAATCTGGGCGTAGAGCCAATTATTTTATTGCTGCAGCAGTTTGCTGGAGAACAGGTTAGGACTGAGCAGTCAGGACTGAAAATAAAACTAACCTGTGCCGTACCATCTCTTACTGTTTAAAGGGAGAATACTACATTTACTGCCACCAAATAAAATCACCTTAAAGTGCATATTGTCCACATACTACCTATTCTCTTATATAAACAAGCTGTGAACGGTACCCAGTTTGATGCAGATTTGATTTCCTTACTTAAGACGGTCAGTTTAGTTCCAGCTCCAAAGTAAGCCGAGGAGAAGGAACACAGAGCTCTCTGACTGTGACAAAACTTATCCTACTGCTTTTTTCTCAGTGCTCCTCTTTTATAGTTTTCCAACTCTCTCACATTTGGACATTTGGGAAACTTTCAGTGTACTGTACTCAAGTTTACAGTAAATCTAGACACTCTGCTACAGATCAACATTTAAACATAAATATGTGATATTGAGGCTTTTTATAAAATGTGTTCTTATTGTTTATATCAATTGTTTTATCATTGTGATAGTAGTTAGTACATTAATCATCACTTGCAGAGTGTCTGTCAGGCTTTGGAGTATCTTTACAGGGGATGAAGTCTGAACACAACCATTGTTTACAATGTTTTAATGAACTTCATGTTAATTTCTTACCTAAAACAGTTAGTCTGGTTCCTCAACCGAAGTGAGCCTCATAACCACCACCAGTACAGTGCACTTGAACAGTGCTAAAATTAGTTTAGGATACGGTTTATGCATTTTGTCTTTAATACTTTCAGTATATTACTCGATCGCTTTCCTTTAATTCCTTAAAGCAACACAGGTACTGTTTGTTAAATTAGTATTTTGCTTCACAGATGAATTCAAGAAGAAAAATGTTTGTTTTACTTACCAAGAACAGTCAGTTTTGTGCCTGGGCCGAAATAGGCTTCATTGTAGGCACAGCGCACGCGCTTGATATCAAAAGCCACTGAGCTGGACAGGAACTACGTAAAGGCCCAAGTATGGAAAGTTTCTAAAAAGTCTAGTTCTGGTGCACTTTGAACTTCAGTTATTCAATCCTCATTTACCTGTTTGTATTTGGAGAATCTAAAGACATCTCCTATATCCCAAAATACAATTTTAAAGTTTGATAGTTTTTCCTTCATTATCAAACAACATAAAACATTTTTTTTTGTGATAAACTGAATCTCCGACTTACCTAGAACAGTGAGTTTAGTTCCTTTCCAAAGTAAGCTTCAGTTCCAGTGACACACTGACTCCATCCTCTATCAAAAAGTAACAAAACTGCCCATAACTTGCACTTGGAAACAGGCTAGCAACCCATGATATTACTGCACTTTCAGCATAGAAAATGGGCTTCATGTCATCCAAGTTTGCAGGGGCTTTTTTAAGAAGAGTGGATGAAACCCTTGGCTTGTTGCTTCAATTTTTTCTAAACAAGTGTCCTCACTGAAATCCAGTTTTCCTACAGTGTCAGAACACTGAGGCATCCTGCAAGTTTTCAGAATATTGATGTGTGCCAAGTGTCACAGGCAACTTGTAGCGCTCCACACTATGCATTTTAAATGGAGGAGGTTTTTGTACAGCGGCTCCATTGGATTGTATCACCGTGGCCCCCCTGCCCACGGTGAAAAAGCATTATACAAAAACCTGCCTCCTCCTTGCTCGCCTCGACTTTCCTTCCCACAACGGGCTTTTCCATATCTCAGCCTCCATCTTTCTCTGTGTGTCTGCGAGAGCAGCTGTGCAGGTCTGAGGTGAGCTCCAGTCAGCCTAAATGCTGCTATTTCTGTGGCAGCTAAGAAAAGAAACAAGGAGGAAAAGAAAACCTTGTGCTTCTCCAGTTAGCTGCACAGAGGAAGTGACATCTCTACTGGTCACACCTCTTTATCCCACCCAGTGACGAGACAGAAGATGAGACAAACTGTTTATAGTGGCAGTGTCGCTGTAAACTTATAGTGGGAACGTCATCAGTTTTGCAGGTATTATTCATGAACCAAAGTATTGGACAAATTGGTATTTTGACCTGATGACAAGACACAGTCTGGGAACCATGTATGTATAAAATGTGGTGCCAATCCATCTTGTAGTCATGAAACTATTTTGAATGGTGGCACTACATAAAAATGGGAGGGGGACCACCAAAGAAAGAATGCAGGTCTAAAGCACTACTGCACTGGCTTCATTTTTCAGAGCTGGAGATTGCCGCTCGGCAGCCACACGACTGAAAGTTTCTAAAGTGTCTAAAGGTCAAAATGTCAAATCAAAACTATTCATATAATAAATTACTTAACATCATGTTATCACAATAAGCATCAATTAAGACATTGTAAGTATGGCATTTTAGAATAATGATCAAATTATAAATAACGTCATAATGACGTTATAGTATAGCACTATAGTTAATACAATACAAATAATTACATGATTTAAAACTATAAAATACTTACTGAAATCTGATTGAATGATGTGTTATTATTACAGATTCAGTTTTAACTGTAACAATTAAGAGGTGTTTTTAATTACATTTTGACATGTATCTAATGTGAATGAATGGTTACTACAGATTTTTTATTTTTGTTTTGTTTTTTGTCTCTCCCACCTATATAACCCATTCTAAACATAAGTACACAGTAACACCAGTCTACTCACATTCAAACTATAACTTCATGTATGATTTGACTGGGTCCACTTTGACAAGTTAGCCTGAATTCTTAAAATATTCATGAAGTATTATGATTTTTTAAATATGTAATGCCATATGTACCCTATAGAGGTCAGTGTATGATCAACAGTCAAACATGTTCTTTCCCTTCAATTAAAAAACAAAAGACTTTCATCTACTTTCAAGAGTAGAACAAAACGAGAAGCCTAAGAGCAAAATGAACGAGATGTGCAAGGAGAGAAGTAGACTGTACTATAGGACAGACAACCATTTACTCTGCTACAGCACCTGTGTACTTATCTAACTGATCAGCTCTGTGCTGCTGCACAAATATCAGTAAACTGAGAGACAAACTGTTTGTTACTTTCTGAATTAGCGGCTGTTTAACATGGTGCTAATCGACAAGTTTTCTTTGATAAGTGGAGCAAAATCATGCAGACAAGTTTTAACCATAATCTGTGTTTAAGGACCAACAGCAGCTTAAAATGATAAAATGTGGACGGAAACCAAATTGCACAAATGATCCAAGTATGGATGGCCGCTTTCATTTTTGGATTAATTTGTTGAAAGCTCTACAGCAGAAATACATGCACATACATACTCCAACAAAGTATTTTTGGAGGCCGCATTGATGAGGCTCCTTCTGAGGAGGGGAAATAAAGGGTGGGGTAAAGGTGGGTCAAATCAACTAGAAGTATCTTTTCTTTTATAATTCTGCTCTACAAAGGCTGAAAGCAGCAGGCTATCTACAAAAGCAGTGGCAGCGGTTTAGGTTTTCAGTCTGGCTGGCAAACTGAAAAACAGGTTTTAATGCCATTATTTATTGCCTTATAATAGACTGTAAATATACAATCTATAGCTTAGCTATAGGAATTGAATATAACCTATCTCTGTTTTGCTAGATGTCTATCTGTCCAGCTACTACTAATTTTTGTATTGAAATCAATATCATAGATTAATTTACAATTTAATACATTAAAATATGTGATTTAAAGGAGGTTCACTTCATCAAAACACATGACTGAGTCAAAAGCTGAGATCTGTTAAACTAGTGGGCTTTAGCAGGAGTTTGGCTGGTGTTTCTTTTCTCTGTCATGACTGGGTTTAGCTACTGCTTCATTTAGTTATATGGAATAACAAACTGAAACCTAAGAAGTCAGCTCATTAAAATAAATACTTTTCAGATAGCTGCTAGAAAGAAGAAAGAAAATCAAGAATGTATGTATTTGTCCAAGTCTGCTGTTGCCACAAAGGGCCACACCCATGAAAGTGTTTTCGTCCTCAGCTGCACGAGCTGCAGTCACATGTGGGCCAGGAATGGAAAACCATAGATTTAAAAAGTTGAGTACCTCGAGTTAGCGACCCGTCAATGGAGGTCGCTAAGCTCTATGAGTGCATCATACATCAGTCCCAGAGTGCTGACAGATGCTGCGGATGTGAGCACATCATCAAGCCTTTTATATTTTGCCCCGTCTCTGGAATCTCTGCTTATGTCATCTGCTGCTTTTGAAGACTGATCATCATGAAGGACTCTGTAATTCAGACAGACAGCTCTGACACGCCTTTCACTTGATGCCAACAATCGGATGGACAAAACATGTCCTATTGTCAGTAGGCGTTGTCCAAGTTCTTGTGCACACTGCCCTAACTGCCCCTGATTTTTGGGGGAAGCATGGTTCAGCGAACAGACTTTATCAAAAAAGATCAGAAAAGGATTGATGCCAGAAACTTCCTTCACGACATCACCTACTGCTCGTTCAAGCCGATGGCTCAAGCAGTAACGGTGAATGCCCGGGAATTTACTGCACCGCTGGCTAGCAGCGCCCACTCTCTTCCCTATCATTACTGATGCCCCGGCACAAGCAAAAGAACCTAGACACTGATCAAAAAAATCCTCAGTAAAATGTCTTTCAAGGCACTCCATCAAAGCCTTGGTGATGGCATCTGCAGTGGTTCCATGCAACTCGATCAACTCTCCAAACGGGTTAGCATCCGCTAATGCTGAACCTATACATACAACGAGCACAGATTTGCCACTAACAGTGGTAGATTCGTTCGATCAAAACACAGTTTCAAGTAATTTTCTGTGATGTCTTTTGCCATTTATTCCTCCATCAAATCAGAAATGTGATCGATTGTTAATCCACATGTTTTACTGCCTGGATTTAGTCCATTCAGCGTGTTGCAAATTCAGATGAACTGGCAAGTCTGCCAGCGACCGGCCATGCTTGCCGAACTAATATGCTGTTGAAAAGACTCTGGCTTTGCCTTGTACTTGCTTCTCAAGTGCTTCAGGTACATTTCAAGCACATTTCAGTATGTCAGCCGCCTTTTTATGAGCAAGTGATTCTTTGTGTTCTTTGATCTTTTTCCTGATCTTTTCCTTGTACTTATCATGGCCGAAGTGCGTCACCACACATTCACCCCATTCAGTGGGTCATTTCAGTCCTTGTCCACAGTCTACTCCACGAAGGTTTAACTTCTCTGCAAGTCTGCCATCCGAGCTTCTTATTCGTCACAATGAGCACAATGTCATTTGCGCTGCAAAAATAATGGTCCCTCGTCCAGCAGTCAGGTCCTCTGTGTGGTAGTTGGCAGGTGACGACGGAGGCTCTGTGTTGGTGCTGCAGCAACTAGTACCAACAGCCTCTGAGTCACTTGCACTGCGGCCAGCTGCTGACGGTGCAGCGACAGCAGCGGCATTCAGAAAGGGAATTTTCTTCCTGGTCCTTTTTTCTTTTGGTGTTTTGTATCCCTTTTTTCAAGGGCATTTTCTCAGGGCACGCTAGCTACATGTTGACACCGAGGCACAGTCACGCGGGTGTTTAAGTCAAGTCAAGTCAATTTTATTTGTATAGCGCTAAATCATAACAAAAGTTATCTCAAGACGCTTTCACATAGAGTAGGTCTAGACCATACCCTTTAAAATATTATTTACAGAGACCCAACAGTTCCCACATTGAGCAGCACTTGGCGACAGTGGCGAGGAAAAACTCCCTTTTAACAGGTAGAAACCTCGAGCAGAACCAGGCTCTGGGTGGGCGGCCATCTGCATCGACCGAGTTGGGTTGAAAGGGGAGGAGAGAGGGGGAGAGGGGAGACAGAACAGGAGGAGAGACAACAAATCAGACTAATAATAATAACAACTGCAGCAGTGAGTGTGGAGCAGGAACATGGGGGCAGTAGACGGCCGGCAATCACAGATCCAGAATCTACAGCTCCAGGGGCGGAAATACCTGCAGAAAGTGAGAAGGCGAAAAAACACAGAAAGCACAAGGACTACCAGGAAGAAATGGAGTTGGTAACCTGTATTAGTGGGATAGGAATGCGTACAGATAGAGAGGGAGAGCAGGAGAGAGAAGCTCAGTGCGTCCTAGGAAGTCCCCCAGCAGTCTTAAGCCTATAACAGCATAACTAAGGGATGGTTCAGGACTCACCTGAGCCAGCCCTAACTATAGGCTTTATCAAAAAGGAACGTTTTTAGCATACTCTTAAACGAAGAGAGGGTGTCTGCCTCCCGAACCCAAATTGGGAGCCAATTCCACAGAAGAGGAGCTTGATAACTAAAGGCTCTGGCTCCCATTCTACTTTTAGAGACTTTAGGTACCACAAGTAACCCTGCATTCTGTGAGCGTAGTGCTCTAGTGGGGTAATACGGTACTGTCAGCTCTTTAAGATATGATGGTGCCTGACCAATAAGAGCTTTGTAAGTGAGGAGGACGACCTTAAATTCTATTCTAGATTTCACAGGGAGCCAGTGCAGAGAAGCTAATATCGGAGAAATATGTTCTCTTTTGCTAGTTCCTGTCAGTACACGTGCAGCCACATTCTGGATCAGCTGGAGAGTCTTTAGAGACTTATCGGGGCAGCCCGATAATAAGGAATTACAGTAATCTAACCTAGAAGTAACAAATGCATGAACTAGTTTTTCTGCATCTTTTTGAGACAGGATATGCCTGATTTTTATAATGTTACGTAAGTGGAAGAAGGCAGTCCTTGAAGTCTGTTTTATATGGGTATTAGAGGTGCGTACCTGGACCCACCAGGAGGTGCTCATCAGTGCTGGTACTCAGTACTGGTGAGGACCAGCCCATTTCAGGGACTGATCGTTATCTTTATCTTAAGGCTACTCTATCTCTTTTCATTTATGGTTAACATTACCCTTTACTTTAACCGTTATTTTTAACTTTACTACATCTGTCACAGTTACTTTTACTTTTACCTTTTCTCTTTTGTTTCGTTTACTTTCACCTTTATCCTTATCTTGATCTTTGTATTTATTCTATCATTATCATTACTGTTACGTTTCCTTTTACCATTATCTTTAACTCTACTTATCTTTGTCTTTATCTTTTACTCTACTTTCATCATTATCTTTTCTCTTACCTTGAATTTTATCTTTACTTTATGGTTACCATTACCTTTACTTTTATCTTAATTTTTCCTCAGTTGCTCCCATTACCTTAATTTTTACTTGTATCTTTATCTTTATCACCTTTGTCACAACTGAGTGACAGGGGTATGTGATTATAACTACATATTTAATTTCAAAGAATAACCCACATTCCTAAGTGTAATGTCAGGGTTACGATTACTGCTGAGACTGAAAATTAAAAACAACACTTAAGAAACACATAGAAATTTACATAGTATTGACTTGCATTTCATGTTGTTCATCACAAAAAAGGATCACAGATTTGAATGTCAACACTGTTTCCTTTCACTTTAACAAATTCAATATCATTATTGAAATTTTAGAGCACTTTCACAGAACATCAAGTAATATGACAGATAGAAGTTTTTATTTAACTGTGTTAAGAAACTCAAGTTTTAAAATAAATTCCTGGAGAAGGAGAAATGTAAACAAAAATATGAGGTGGGCAACTCAAAAAGCAGGGATTTTCTTTATTGTAATAAGACTAGCACTTTCCCACAATAATGTGTCCTTTACCTGTCTGCATGTGTGTATGTATGTGCAGTTTTATTATATTTCTGCTGTGTCAACAGCCTCGTCCTGAGCACCTTGAGAACAACAGGAATATAGCAGAGGGTTTTAGTAAGTCAGACACATTTAACCACATCACTGTGTACTGGCAGCGCAGAAATACACAGCTGAGTCTGACAGATTCACGCTGTGAATGATCAGAGCCCCGCTCAGTCGGCTTTCCCTCACTATCTCAATTTGATCTATAAACTGCGTCTCATAGTCGGGCGGATTGACATCGTAGCTGTATCCCATTATGCTCATCAGTCCGTTCTCTCTTTGCTGGTACCAGAGCATCACATACAGATTGTTGTCATCATGACTACATTTAATTTCTGCTCTGTCTGCCACGTTGACTACTTTGGGCTGAGACTCCTGAAACGTCACACTCTTGGCTTGATCTGTGGAAAAAAGAGATTCAAAATATGGTTGATACATGCATTACTTGTCAAATCCATTCATACTACTGCTGTATAACGTAATGAAGAGAAACTTAATTTGTTTTAGATCTCATTTAATCTTAAAGAAACTTTACGTGGAAGCAGGATGAGAAGAAGAAGTTTGATCACAGCCATCTTAGCGTGACATCGTCCAGCTGGAGGAAGATATTTTAAGAGAGAGTACACTGCACATGCTCAGTTGAAGCAACTGAGGAAGAAACCCTTTTTGTGAGGGGGTGGCAATAAACCACATCACTGTGCACTGGCAGCGCAGAAATACACAGCTGAGTGTGTGGGGGTTGCTCTGCGAATGATCAGAGCTCCCTTTAACGTGCTTTCTCTCCTCAGCTCAAACTGCTCCTCAGACTGGCCCTCGTAGGTTTGCTTGCCCACTCCGTATCCAAACCCAATGAGGATTAGGCTGTCGTTTCTTTGCTGGTACCAGAGCATTGTTGGATGGCTGCTGTTGGCATGGCTGCAGTTGATGTGGACCTCAGTGCCCTTCTCCACTATCTGAGGAAGACTCTGATGTAACACGATGCCGCTGACCTGACCTGTGGACAATTTAGATCAAATTATTGATGTAAAACAGATGATGAAAAAAGGGTTTATATTTAATATATTTGAGGATCTGCTCAAAGTCAAGATCTTACTTAACCAGATGAAGAAAATACCAAATGCGTACATGAATGAAGACATTGTCATGTACTGCTGTGTGAAAAACATGATTTTGCTGTGAGTGAATAAGGGCAAGTATTTTTGTATTGGGGAGGAACTAATTCATCACCACATGTGTGTGTCTGCCTCCACCTATTGGCTGAATATAATCTTTGGTTGGCTCATTTTCCATCCTTTATAATAATTAGTAATTTGTAAATGTATGACGATGACTAACCCAGCCACTGGTGCCGGACCCAAGCCGTGATAAATGGGGAGGGTTGCTTCAGGAAGGGCATCTAGCATCAAACCTATGTCAAATCAAATAAACGCATCATATACACACTGTGGCGAGCCCAAACAGGAGCAGCTGGAGGACGAGGAGTAAGGAGAAGGAATGTGAATGTGAATCCCTTAAGTCCTTAATTTTCTCCACACATTACCTATCCCCACAGGGGATTGATCTTTTTTCATTATGTTTTAAACTAATTTAATCATTTGATCATGTTTTACTTTAAATAAAATAGTGTCTTATTATATTATGGGAGTTATCAAATAATAGATTAATTTAATGGTTGCCTGTAAATACTGAAAAAAAGGTAGTCAGCCCAATGCACCTGAAACACTTTTTCTGTGTGTCTGAGTTAATAAGCATCATAATCTGCTCCTCAGTCGCTCCCTTCATACACACTCTCTCATCCCCAGGCCTCTGCATTGCTCTCTGTATCTCTTCTCCAGCCGCATTTCCACTTCACCAGGTTTCTGTGGTGTTATCCTCCACCGATCCACCAGAACTATGAAGGACAAAGTGGTTTTATGAGTACTTTTAATCCTGATGATGATTGGTATGATGAGATGAGGCCGAATCATGTCGAGTGTCACGGACCATCTGAAATCTCAGCCGTACTATTTGATATAAAGTCAGAAGATCAACTGACTGTCTGCTAGAAAAGGACTGAAACTCTGCCTGTCTTTCTGCCATTTCTTCTTCACTTCTGCCCACTGTTTAGTTGACTCTCCGAATGTGCCTTTGTTTATGTGGTTTGCTCCAGGTGCACAGGGTGACAGAAGGGTTTTTGTAGGGGAATTTGAGGCTTTTCTACTAAAGTGTGACTGTATGCTGCACAGAAATAATGCCCACTGTCTTCAGGATGCCTCAGTTTGAGCAAATGAAGGAATGCCTCCTTCTCACCATCTCCACTCACGTTAACGCTACCCTGAAAGGGTTTCTCAACAATTTGAACAGAAGTATAACTTGTAAAACCGACTAGCTTTACAGAAGAGTCTCCTTGCGCTTGATAATACCACAGAATAGTGTCATAGTTGTTGATGCTGTGTTTGCAGGTCAGTTTGACTTTATTGTTTATCTCCCCCAGCAGGTCAGCTGGTGTCTGATAAACATCTTTACTTTGATTTGGCGATATTCCTGCAGAAAGGAACAAAAAAAAATTATTAAAGTTAATTCAAATGAAGCCATATGATCAAACATGAATAACTTGATATACCTTTGATCCAAAAGAACGGGATAATAAGTGTAATCCAAGCACTTGCACTGATCATGTTGAAAACTCTGTACGGTATGTGTCTGAAGCAGGAAATGGAGCAAACAGCATTGCATGAAGAAAAAGAAGATGAAAAGGTTTTCGTCAGTGGCAGATGTGCGCCCAATACACTGTGAGACATGTTCACGTGATGTCAGGTAAAAACAAGCATGTTTGATCTTGCTTTACTTAAGTCCAAATGAATGCCCACAGCATGACTTGTTGATCCACTTAATAAGGTGACAAGAAAAGAGACACTGAATCAAGGATAAACATAAATAAGACCAGAAGTCTAAAAATTCCCAAAGAGGCTGTAGTCTTAATTACACCCCATAATACATAAGTGTTGGATGGAAGTGTTGAAGACTATATCCTTATTGGTAGTTTTACTGGTATTGTATCAGTAGAAATGTGGTACCAGAGGAAAAATCCAAAATATTTATCCCCCTTGGAGCATGAATATGCTCAAATATCAGACTTGATTTCTGTTGTGCTGGTGGAAGTACCGCCCCAAAGGTGGCACTCGGGGAAAATAAGGGGGGTCCACCAAAACCATTAGGACTCATACTGGTGTCCATGAGCACAAAAACAATTCGGTTAAGTTTATGGAAAAATCGTGATTTAGGTTAAATAAGTAAATAAAATACTAACTCAAGTTTAACCCTAGTTAAGGTTAGGGGACCTTTGTTGTCATGGTTACAACAATAAACATGTGGTTAAGGTTAGGTGAACGATTGCTGTCTAGAGGGCTTTGTGACTTGAATGTAAACACACTGTGTCGTTTTGGGACATTTGCTGAAACGACTGATTCTATCTTTCTTTTTGGGAAGATGTCTCCCTTAAACTCAACAACATGTGCATCCGCTCTCTCTCTGCTGTACACCTCGTATTTATATAAGAATCTTTACAGTCAGCAGAATGTTAATATAGTACAAAATGGTAAAGGGGCCATTGATGTATATTTGAGTTTAACTATAACTCATCTTCTCATCATAATTATGTTTTGAAAACGATACCTCATTGGTTTCACTGGTCTGACCAAAATACCAGTGACAGGTAAGGATTGATTTAGGATGGCTAATCTCATGGCAACAAGAGTAATAAATCATTTGTAATAATTATTTGTAAGGACACAAGGAGCCTTTCTTGCTGATTTACTTAGCTGATGGGAATAAGACGCCAAGCCAATTGACAACCACAGAAGCAGGTGCCTGCTGTTCCACGTCGTGTACAAAAACCACCAATGTTGAAAGATAGAGTAGAGTTTTTGTCAACAGCAGAGAGACTTTGTATCAGCGTGCATAGCTAGCTGCACAGTAGTACATGGCACTGTCCTCAGCTCCAGTGGGCTGGAATATTAGAGAGACACGTTTTGCATCGTTCAGACTCAGATCTCCGCTGATGTTGAACTTCTGTTCATACGGCTTTTCCATTACGACATTCTTATAGTTCAAATATCCAATGAGTTTCACGTCTGTCTCCCCAGGCGGCTGCTGGTACCAGAGCATCACTCTGTAGTCCATCAGTTCGTGGGTGCAGACAAGCTGCACTTTGTCATCAGGGCTCCAGATGAGATCAGAGGGGGTCTGATGGACCTCAATACCCAGACAGCCACCTGGACACAAAAAAAGAGAGACATTTTTTATTTTGTGATGGACAACACAGGGATTAAAAACATTCCCAAACATTTTCGACAGACATCATTACCTGCAAGGCAACAAATGAGAAAGCAGATCATTGTGACTTCTTATTTCCTACGGATTAGGGCATACAACTGTCAACCCCCTTATATAATCTACTGTGGATAAACCTGGGTTTTAGATATTAGCTGATGACGATGGCTCATAGGGTCGTGTGGAATCAACTGGTGCTTCTGCTGAGCTGCCGGAGGTCTGAAGAAAAAATGGGGAGGAGAAGGGGTGTGAGGTATAAAACAGGACCAAAGCTCAACCCCACCTCTCTATATCCAAGTCATGAACTTCGGCCCCTTGCTGTAATAACAAGGTAGTCATTCTTCCATAAAATGGTTATCCAAGAGATGGCTTGCTTGTTTTTGGTGTGGATCACTTCACCATGTTGCCATTTATAAAGCTCATGTAGAGATTGTGAGTTTGTGAGACTTTTCCTCTACCGCCATCATCTACTCAAATTGTGTTAAATATTTGGTTTATGACTATATACCTGCACAACTAACAACATTCCCATCGACCTCCGCTGTCCACTCTGCTAATTAGCAAATGTTTGCATGTCAACATGCTAAACTAAGACGGTGAACATGATGACACATAATGCTTGAAGCGTCAGCATGTAAGCATTGTCATTGTGAGCAAGTTGCTGTGTGTGGTATTAGCATTTAGCTCAAAGCTCTGCTGTACCTACGTTCAGGCTCACAGAGCATTTCTGCTGTCTTGTTTTATATAAATTGTCAGGATAAATCAAAATTACTTCTGAACTGATTTTTTTTGTGAAATTAGGAGTAAAGTTGATATATAAGTGGTATGATACATAAGTATTTGCTGGAATTATTTGCAAAAGTTTTGTCGGTGTGGAAAATTAATCACAAACGGCGATGACACCCACATTTTTAAGTCACATGATCTGTGTCAACTCTTAGAAATCCTTCAAAGTTTGGTGTTATTTTTTCCCATATGTGGTGCTGCACAGATAGGATTGAATGGTCATAACTCTGATTTATGTTCTTTAAAAATCAGCTTATATCTCTTCTGGTGCACAGTTTGTCATTGAGGTGAGGTGAGGTGAAATCAGGTGGTGTGCCAGTCTTAGTCTTCTCTGTGTGGTTTGGTTGTAGCTTGACAGGCATCTGCATCGCCGTGTGAACTGACAGCACACAGATACACTCCGCCGTCGCTTGGTTCCACATTTTTCACTGTAAAAGATCCATTCTCGATCGCAGTCTTGCTAGCTGAGTACTTGTCCTGGTTGAAGTTCCCAAAGTCAGGTGGCTGAGGGGAGCATCTAATAATACAATCTCTGAACTCTTCTTTCAGTTGGCATCATCAGACCAGACAGCACTTTTCACTTAATGGTTATCCTCCAATCATCAAATGGTCAAATAAGTCACCTTTGAATATACTATTCCAGAGTGATCTTAATAGATTTTATTATTTCACAAAAAAAGAAATTAGCATTTCCAAAGAATTAACACGATATTGAAATAGTATTGGTTTTGCCATCTATGACATTGAAAAAGACCAACCTCAGAAACAGGTTTTTAAAAGCAATTTACACTATATGTTTTATTCAAAACCACCAACAATTGAGGGCTGTGTAGAGCAGAGGTTTTGTACATTGTCATACACTTCACTGTGTTCAGCTGCTGTATGTCCAACTAAAATTACATTTTATCCCCACTCTAAGGCACATGATGGTGTCAGACTTTGGATCAATAATCATTTCGATTGTACGTGGAAGCAAAATTCCAAATTAACACAAATTAAAAAATGTGTGCTTATGACATACCCAGGTGGTTTCCAGGAAGTAAAACGACATGTAAATGACTTCATTATAGAGCAGATCTCTAGTCTAGTATAAAAGAGAGGTCCCGCAGTCTGGCCAGAGAAAAACTGACCTACACAGTCTGGGAGACTTTCACACCCAGAGAATCATTAAGTAAATAAGAGGCTTTAGGAAGGAATTGGCAATACTTTAAAATACAAATGCACAAATAATAATTTATTAATGCTCACCACTAAAACTTTACTGTGGCCTGCCAGGCTGTGAAAATGAAATACTGTTGCTATGATCACACTGCAACATGACTTAAGAATGAGCTAAAAAAATAGTTAGATATTTTTGAGAATACATTCATTTCCTCCCTGGTGGAGAGTTACACAAGAAGATCAGCCCCATCTTCCTACCTGTCAAGTTAAATATAATGCCAGGCGACATGTTAGTTAGTGAGCTTTAGAGGCGTTGGTAAGCAGATTTTGTTACCTTTGGTCATCCCCTTCTAAACTGAGCGTGAATAAAAGCTGTGTAACTGTTAGTGAGTTGTGGACACCAACAACTGCATCAGTCTGTAGTCAGTTCTTTTGTCTACAGACAATATCCAGGAATAAATTTCATTTAAAAAAACAATATTTTAATTAAATTAATTAAGAATGCAAAGTGGCTGTAACTTCCTGGTTAAAATGTAGTAAAAGCCCTCCTCTTTAATTTACACAAGCTTTATTGTGTTAAATGACACTACACTGTTGAGCTGAGGAGAATTTGTTGAGTATTAACTCCACCTGCAGGAAGGATCTGAAAATCATGACACGTGTCTTAATATGCTCAGTGATGACAAACGAAGGACAAGCATTTTATATCACTACATTAATATTTGTGCTGAGCCCCTCTGTAATCCGGCAGCCCCCCACACACACCCCCACCCCCTTTCCCGGCCGCTGTGTAGACAGTCAGACACATGGCCTCCCCTGGACGCTGTCTGAACCTGAAGTACATCTGTGTGTGAGCAGCTGCCCTCGGCTGCAGTTCATGGCTGTGGATCTGGACGCGTAACTCCAGCTGAATTTTAGGATGTTTGGTGACTAGCTGGCCGTGAACTGTGGGAAGAAATAATTTAAAAGAAAGTTTGCATACAGTTTGAAAATTAAAAATAAATAAAAACTGAGCCTACATCTATTATACCTAACAGCTGAGATGAAAGTATAAATGTGATGAAAAATTGAGTAATCATGTTGATCCTTTACAAAATAAATTACTGTATAGTCAAACATACTGAATGCGATGATGGTGCTTCTAAAAGGAGGGGGGAGGTTAAATACTGCATAGAAAGAACATCCCACTATCTTTGTTTAGAACCCAGGTGCAAGGTGGTGTTAGGTTTTTGTGCTGAGGAGCAGCGATAGATAGCACTGTGTAAACTAGCAGCACAGAAGTACACTGCGCTGCTGTCCTGGCCAAGTGTCTCAAATGTTAAGGTGCTGGTTTTGTTGGTGTCTGCGTTCCCAGCCATCTTCACAGGTGCTCCAGGCTCAGGAAATCCACTGCCTGCAAACATGTATCCCAGCAGCTGTAGCTGTCCACTCCCTGATCTCTTGTACCAGAGGACCACGTTGTAGTTGGGAATAGTGTGTAAACAGCTGAGCTCAGCTGTGTCCCCTGGACATTTGTACATGTCAGCCGGAGTCTGGTGGACTCGGTCTCTGAGTGAGGCACCTGTGGAAAAGGGCATCAATAAACATCAGTAAATAGACAGGTAATAGACAACGTTCAATAGTAAAAAAAATATCCATCCCTGTGTAATGACATTACCTGACACCAGGACAGTCTTCCCAGTTATAATCAGGAAGAAGAGGATCATGTTGCGTATTTAAAGTGTTTGGTTATATTGCAGCCTTGTTGTTTCTTTGTCTGCAGTCATACTGTTCACCCAAACCCTTCCAGTCAGTATAATACACAGACAGTCTTAAAGTGGGTGGTGTCATCCTTCATCAGCTCAACTACCACTAGGACTCCACTAATTCAACACCTATGTCAACGTATACCACCACCTTATGAGCAGAGGTGGAATAGAGTCATTGTTTTGCAAGGTTGTTGGTGGTGCTAGTATTAAAGGCCATAAATCCCAGTATGTAGAAAATGTAAGTGTTATTGAAGTGGTAAGAGTTCCCTTTGACTCAAACTGGGCTTCTATAGGGACAAGATGAAAATAGGGAAATAACCAAAAAGAAGGAAATATTAAAATTTTTTTAATGTGTATATGTTTATATGTTTTATATTTTGTTTGTCAAAAAGTCATGCATATATAAAAGAAAATATATATTATGTTATCCTCAAATCCTCTCTTATGGACAAACTCCAATAATAGAAATTCAAAAACACGATTTAGAAGGTTAGTTCGTTTTTTTTCTTTCTTTTTCTTTCTGTCCAATTTTTTTTCTGCAAACATCTGGATATCACTACACATGCTGTTTTAAATTACAATGAAAGTTTGATTTTACATATTATGATAATCATATATTATTCATGTAGCAGACATATGAAACCATCTGTGGAGAGAAAACACTACACCCCATTGGATAATAACAGTACTACATGCAGACATGTCTGATATTAAACATGTTTTGCGGGGTGTTTGCTGCCCTTGTGGTTACAGCAGGTGGATACTGTGATTGTGCTGGATGTTTTTTGTTAAAGACAGAGGGTTTATGCAGCAGCGTGCATCACTGGCAGCACAGAAATAAACCACGCTGTCCTCGGCTCCGTTCACTGTTAGAAAATGAAGAGATGACAGGCTTCTCCCATCTCCGCTCACATTATAAATCTCTTTGAATGGACCTTCAACTGCCACAGAGTTGTATCGTGCATACCCAATGAGAGTTATTCCACTGCTCCGTATAGACTGTTTGTACCACTGGATCATATACAAATTACTGTCAGAGTGGCTACAGTTCATCAGGACCTTTTCTCCAGGATCTTTGATCATTGCAGCAGGAGTCTGATCAACACTTTTTGGTGATAGCTCTGCAGAAACACAGTTGAAACATACAGTGTCAGTGGACATAACAAATAAAATCTTTGCAGTTCATGACCTGTGAATTCATGTGACATTACCTGATACACAGAGTGGCAGAGCAGCTAATTGTATGAGCAGTCTGATGATCATGTTTGTGCAGAAAAAAGCAAAAGAATCACGAGGAGTGCAAAGTTAACTGAGTTGTCTAGATGGAAGAAAGGGTGGGACACAGGGGCGGGGCCTGAGGGGTGGCCATGGGTGGCACGGGGCCCCCAGAAATCTGAAGTTCAGCTAAAAACTGACTGCATATTTGGTGTAATGACGATAACAGCGACGATCCAGGCTGTACTTATTGCTTATGGCTAATAAGAGTTACAAATGGTAGTTATTTAAGTATTATAAGTTTGAGATCGGAGTCACCCATCGACTGCTGGTACCACAATATTGTATCGTATGAACTGATTGAATGGCTGCAGCTGATTGTTGCAGACTCAGAAAGACGTCCCAAGATGGCTGGTGGAAGCTGACGGACTTCCTTACACAGTGAAAAGAGAGACAAAAAAATTAGAGGAAAAACAAAGCTGGTTTTCAAAAGGCCAGACAAATTGAATTTAAACCCACAGGAGAGCCAGAGAATCGGGAGAGTGATCCTGCTGTTTCTGATCATGTTGACTTAATCTTCGTCCATCTCTGTCGCTGCACTGACGGACTGAACAGACACTGTGGGATGAACTGAGAGAGGAGGGGACACACAACACACAACAGATTTCTTTTACTCTAGCGCCATCATCCTGTCACAATTTGAATTTGCCCAATACTTGGTTTTGGATTATAACCAAATACCTGCAGAACTAAAGACATCCCCTTCAGCCTCAGATGTATTGTGTGTGTGTAGTGCTAATGAGCAAATATTAACATGCTTACACAGAGATATAGCTTTGGTTTTATTTGACCAGATTTTTCTACTGCAACTCGAATTCAATGGGGGTAAATGGAATTTAATTAGTGGTGTTCGCCAGTGTTGGGGAAAGTACTTTTAAATAGAAGCTGTGGAGCTATTTATCAGGAAAGATTTTTTGAGGCTATTTTGAGGAAAGACATACTCAGAAATAGCAACGTAATGCATCAAAGAAAAAAAAAAAGTTTATAAAAGTCGCCTAAGACCAACAGGGGTCAGCATAGAGTTGTGCTGTGTTCATGTGAGTCGGATCTGTGAGGCTGTAGCTACTTAGTAGCTTAATGCTAACACCAGCATGGCAACAACATACTCACAATGACGGTTATTACAGGCTGATGTTTAGCAGGTTTGTTGTTTACCATTTTCACCATCTTTGTTTAGCATTTTAGCGTGCTAACATCCATTAACACTAAACACAAAGCCCAGCTGAGGCTGATGGGAGTGCCAGTCTTGCAGGTATTTGGCTAGACAAAAGGTCCCGGGATGACCATAGTTATTACAACTCATCCTGAGGCGACACGAATGCTCGTACCATGGCAATCCATCCATGAGGTGGGCAACCTCAGTGGGATTCATCCTCTTGGGAACACAAATGTCAGTGCAGCCGTGTCGCTAGCATGGACTGCAAGTAGGCATCAAGCCCCCAGGAAGTGCACCACACTTTGAAGCCAATTTGACATAGCGGCCAAACGGTGGAATTACAACTTCTGGGTCCGTCACGTTATGCCATTGGGCCCAAGAAGACTTTTTTCCATTGACTAACATTGAGAAAGAGACGTCTGTAACTCAGTGGATAATATTTTTTGAGGTACATCAACTACCCAGTTCTTACACTTTAATAGCCATTATTTAAATCATTAGGTCCTAAAAGTTGTAAAATTCACTAACAGCTGAATCCAAAGTTACTTTAGTCTGTCATTCATGTACGAGCCCAAGACCAAGCGGCTGGGAGGCGGGGCTAAAGGAAACGCTAGTGTGCATGCTCTATGGGCCCAACAGAGCGGGAAAATCTGAAACTTCTGCATTCTGAATACCCGGATGTTTGCTTCATGCGCCACTGAGCAACTTCCATAGGAATGAACGAGGCTCCGCCTCCAACGCTGTATCCAGTTCTCTTTATACATCCATGGTAGGCATACACAATTTTGAAAACAGCTATGCTACCCAAATGCTACTGGGAAATGTAGTGATACTAGTATTGGTATACTATACTACACTACTGTACACTGGTGCTCACAGCTTTTAAAACAACTCAAAAATGTAACATTTCTTTCAGAAACAATGTCCTAGATACTCTCCTTAATCCAGAGAACATGTGACAGTCACTGGAACTACAGTACTTTGTACAGAAGTAGTCTCTAAAAGTATTCGTATTTGGGAATATTGGGGATCATTTATTTATTTATTTCTGAAAAACTGTTTGTGGTGCACAAATCATTGAATATTCAACACCAATCTCAATTTCAGTCTCCTCCAATATTGGGGTGATGACATAAATCTCAGTGGCAGATTTCTCAAAACCTGTACGAATAAAACCAAAACCATATTCATTACCAAACACCAAGTCATCAAAAAGTCATCAAATATGCTTTGTTTGTTGTAATTTGGGTGAACTGACCCTTCCGAGGGCTTTATAAAACAGTCCCTCTTTATATACATCTCTTATCCTTTTTTATCTGCTTTTACCTGGCCTCACCCCATCTACATCCCTCTGATGTTTACCCTCAGTGTAAAGTCAACTGCTTAGTCCCGCTTGCCTGCAGAGGGGTTTCCTCTCTGCAAACAGAGCCTCCTCTGTGTCTGAAACCAGAGAGGTCAGCATTCCTCTGCCCAGGCCTCAAATAAAGACCCAAATTCTTGCAGAAATAATCCCGATTCCCACTGGGACTGCAAACCTATCCGCTGTTCCTGGGTAGCTACCTCCCTCAAGGTGGACAATCAGTGTCTTTGTGAAGCCAAGCTGATGCCAACAGGCTGAGCCCAGAGCAGATCCACCCGGCAGCCCTCAGTCCTGCTGCCTGAGCTGTGCAGAGGGTCTGCCTCGCTATGGAATAACTGCATTATTTTTGGACAAATATCATCATCATCATCATTAACAATCATGCTGGATCAACAGAACTACATATGTGTTTTCCTGGTGGATTATGGATGTTCAAAATCTTCAAGTTCACATTGGATTTAATGGCCTGGATAAAACATCACCAGCTCTTTGAGACTGTCTGACAACAATAAGGATTCTCCACCACCAGAGAGGTAGGCCACAGCCACAGCTGTTCTTCTTTTCAGACCCAGATATAGTAAAAGCTGTCCAGTTAAGAGCCACATTTATTAAGCTGCTTATATTACGTGAGATGTTTTCAGACCACAGATTGGTGCAAGATTGTAGGCAACATGAGAGGAGGCTGACATTTGTTTTGACTAATCACTCTGGGAAATAAGGAGGTTTAAGAGGTTTTGAAATTGTCAAGTGAAATAACATGTGCAAGACTTGATGTAGCTCGTAACCGAAAGTTAAGAAAAAACAATACATCTCTGAGATTTTTCTTCAATCTTGTTTCTTCAATCAATCACATTACAACTGGTAAATAGGTAAAAAGCTTCTTTAATTCATGTCCTAGGGGGGCAGTCAGCAAATCAGTCAGGGAATTAGGCAGGATTCAATGTTAGTCCACTTAACATGCTTTATTTCAGCATTCAAAATAATTAAAAACATCTCAATTTATTATACATATACAAAATAGGTACAGATCCTTGTGGTGTTTTTCCCCCATGGGTGTCTGTCTGCCTTTCTCTCACAAACTCTTTGCTGATGGCTCTATGTGCATTTAAAAAATCTCTGATTGCAATTTTTTTGAGAAAATTCACCCTTCGCACAAGAAAACAAGAAACAAACTACAACAGATGAATGAATGAAGGGGTGGAGGAGAATTTGGATGACAGAAAGGTGGAGGGGAGGTTCAACACATAAAACCAAAAAGGGTGACGAAAGAGATGCGGATCCTCTTTTCACTTGAGCTCAGAAACAGAGCTAGAGTTTGACTGCCAGCACTACCAAGGCTGGAAATAGAAGAAGTCTGTTTCGTTCTGGACACCAAGAATAAAAGCTGTGTTTTTGTTTTAGCACCAAGAGGATCCTGCCACACCAGAGTGACCATAACAATACAGAACAGTATAGCCATATTGCACGGCCAGGAGACCTCAAAGAAAGAGTAGCACCTTAAGTTTTAGCTGTTCCTGCTTCTGCTAAAGTGTCAGTAAACCTTGACTACCCCACTGACTGCCACAACTACTGCAGGCTTCACTTCAAAAACACTGGGCTCTTTTTTTTAACAGTTGGAATTCCTTGCATTTCTGAGGTAGCCATAGGATTTTTTTCTTTTAAAAAAGAGGTTTAAACCCATGTTTCTCTGCTGGTGGTTTTAATGTGACATTTCTTTTTTAAAAAAGGGGTAAAATTGAAAGGAAGGAACAAACAAGAAAGAAACCATAACAACAAACAAATCACAACAGCTACAACATCAGCGGATGAGAAGAAGGGAGTTGTCAGTGTTGTCTGGGGCAGGTGGAGGGGTGGGGGTTGGCAGAACAACAGAGACAAACATGGCTGTCAGTTTCACCGTTTATTCATCAACACCTGAAACGTGGTACAAAGCAATTGGGTTCTGTCTGTTGGGACTGTCCTTTCATTCCTCTCACCGCAGTGGTGTATAAAAATACAAAAGTCACCTGTGTGTTTCTGTTGGTTTCTGTAAACTCCAGAGAGGCCTGGTTTGGCTGGATGAAGAGGGGAAGTAATTTTTTACACTTTACAGAAGCATATATTATTTTCTTGTTGCCAGTGAAACAAAATGTCTCTTCTACAGGATCCTTGGTGTTGGTGATGGTAAAAAAAAAGAAAAAACAAACCAAAAAACAAGAGTCAGAAACAAAAAGTAGTGGTCCCAAACACGACGATGCAGACACCGCCACATCGCCGTCATCTTGTTGAAGTGCAGGTTTTAGGCAAAGTGGACCATCGGAACAACGGCCGAATGGAAACTCGTAGAATCACGAGCTAGGGGTCGGATTTTTCAGAAAAATGGCATTAGAGAAACGTTTTGGCTGGGGGTTTTTTAGAGAGAGATGACTGCTAGAAAAAATAAAACACACACACACACACAACAACAATTTCAAGTCCAGATTTCTCTTTTTACAAGAAACAGACAGGTCCAACTTCAAGGCCGAACTCTTGGTCTGGAGCACCAACGTCCATAGGAGCGATATCAATGATGGGCAGGCGAGATGTTTTTGATGTCTTGTAGTCGATGACTGTCTTGCCCCATGTACCGGTGTGTGACTGGAGGGAGAGAGGAAGAAAGGGGAGTAAGGGTCAACATTCAAAATGGCTGCCACATAGGAAACACTGGAAATAAAAAAAAAAAAAAAAATCTAATTTCGCCTGAATTTTTGTTCAAAGCACATGAACCACAAGACTAGTTACAGTAGCTAGCATGCATGTTTGATGTCTGATGTCTCCTCCTGACTGAGTGTATACCATCAAGAAGTGCATATACTAGCTGAATTGTGACCTTTGACATCCTTGTTACTGGTTTTTCCTAAGTTTTAGCATAAGGTTAAGCATTTGACGCTTATTCAGCTGTGGGATTGGGATGAGAGTATCGACTAAAGTTTCCTCACCGTGCATCCATCCTCCAGGACGCTGTAGGTGAAACGGCTGTTGCCCTCGGCTCTGATCTCGATCTCGTTGGAGCCCTGGAGGAGCAGGGCCTTCTTGAGGTTGCCGGCGGTGGCGTCCATGTAGGCGACGCTGTTCTTGCAGTGGTAGGTGATGTTCTGGGATGCCTCGGTGGACATGAGACGCAGGAAGGTCAGCTGGATGTTGACATCCTCTGGCAGAGAGCCCTCGCTGCCGTACTCAAACTGCGTAGGAAAGAGGGGGAGAAGTTACTGACTGGAACTGTGAGGGCAGTGGAGGGATAAGACATGGAGAGGTAAGAGCTGAGGAATAGCTGAATAAACAAGAGAAGAGTGGGAAGAAGAGGAATTGAGAGAAGAGGAAGCGTAGAGGAAGGAGGAACTGACATGGAAGTTGACCTCAGAGAAGGCAGGTAGGGATTTGAAGACTGAAAATGAAGGAGAAGTTAGTGAATGGAACAGCAAAGAGAATAAAGACTGGAGGAGGAGGTTATAGAGAAACCAAATAAACCAAGATTAAGTTGGATCAAGGAGTTAGGAAGTGCTCTGTTTAGCGCATTTACCTGGAAGCCGTCAGTCATAGCCTCTCCGAACCAGACGTGCTTCTTCTCCTTGATGTTCTTGCTGATGTACCAGTTCTTCTGGGCAACCTCGCGCTGAGTTGGGGATACACAGGTCTCTCCGGTCTCCATGTTGCAGTAGACCTTGATGGCGTCCTGAGTGCAGCCCTGGTCAGGGTCAATCCAGTACTCGCCTGGGGAAGGGGAAGAAGATCAGAGAGGAAAAGGTCAGGAAAGTCAAAACTTCAGGATGCTATTTCTCTTCCTTGCAGATTCTACACTCCTAAATCCTAAATCAAGCAACTTCCTTAATTCTGTCCTAAATCCACTTCCTCCAAAGACCTTTACTCACCGCTCTTCCAGTCAGGGTGGCACATCTTGAGGTCACGGCAGGTTCTGGCAGGGTTCTTGCGGGTTCCGTCGGGGCTGCGGATCTGCTCGATCTGCTGGCTCAGGCTCTTCAGGGTGCCGTCCACCTCCAGGTCGCGGTCACGGAGAACGTTAGCGTCATCAGCACGGAACATGCGGAAGGGATCGGGGGCCTTCTCCTGAGGCTGGGAGATGAAGCCAAGGTCGAATCCACCGCCAGGGGCACCTGGTGCTCCGGGTGGTCCAGGAGGTCCAGGAGGACCCTGAAAGGGGGAAGAAGAGGAAGAGAAGAAGTTGGTTATTTCATTGCTTGTAGATGCTTTGTCGTGTTCCTAGAAAATCACAACTTCTATCTTCCCTCAGTTAGGAGACACAAAGTAAACAGACAGATGAATGGATGGACTATTAGACTTACAGCAGGTCCCATCTCTCCAGAACGTCCACGAGGTCCAGGGGGTCCAGTGGGTCCAGGCAGGCCAGACATACCATCCTTACCAGGAGATCCAGCAGATCCAGCAGGGCCCTGCAAACAGCATAAAGGGAAACCTTAAAGTCTCTGAATTGCGAAGTCCCTCGAAAAACAGCAAATATTAAAGTGCAAAACATGTAAAATTGCTCCAAGCTGTTAAAGATTGTATGATGTGTTAACTCACTCTAGGTCCAGCGGGTCCAGCAGTACCAGCAGGTCCCTGCTCTCCAGAAGATCCCTGTGGGTTCACAAACAAAAACAGGAGTTAACAAAATTAAATGTATGTGTTGTTTGTATATGTGTAGGTGTGAGTGAAAAATTACATACAGAAGGTCCAGGAGGTCCCTGCATGCCAGTGAACCCTCTGTGTCCCTTCATGCCTCTTTCTCCAGCCTCTCCAGTCTCTCCCTTGTCTCCACGAAGTCCTGGAGCTCCCTGTTAAGAGGGACAAGGAGGTGAAGTGTGTTGTTTTGCCTTCTTTTGCACGCTTCTCCATCTATTGTAGTGGTCTATTAATGGTGCTGATGTTGTTACTTACAGCAGGGCCACGAGGTCCAGCAGGGCCAGCAGAGCCAGCAGGGCCAGCAGGTCCCTGAAATGTCCAAAAATCAGTTTGATGTGGAGGCAGGTTGCAGTGAAACATTATGCTCTCACTTATAGTTGATCTAGTATCAATGACTAACTTTCATTAACATGTATTTAAGTTAGATATATTCATAAAAAGAGATTGACTAAACTGAAAAATAGTTTTGTCACTCACAGTCTCTCCACGGTCACCGTTCTTGCCAGCGGGTCCGACAGGTCCGGGGGCACCAGAAGGTCCAGGGGCACCAGGGGCTCCACTAGTGCCGCTCTCTCCACGGTCTCCCTAAAACGCAAACATTGGAACCATTTTATTTCAGCAGCACCATGCCCTGTCCAGTCCTATGTGGGGGCTGCCGTGGTGAAAAAGCCTCCGATAAAACCTAATATTTGTCCTCCGGGATCTTACAAATAAAGATCTGTAAGAGCCTATCGATTTTTGTCCAAAGACACTTCAGATATACAAGACTATGTGAGTTTGCTCTCTGGTGCTGGTGAGTTAGCGATGATGTCATGTGAGCTCACCTTGGGTCCAGGAGCTCCATCGCGACCAGCTGATCCCTCGCTACCGGGGGTTCCCTTAAACACAAACACAGAGCAGTTTCACCGACTAGGAAACACCTACAGGGATGACTTAGACACATACTAGTGTAGAAAAGACAGATGGATAACCTAAGTGTACAGGTACAATTGTTTCTTGATACCTCACGTCCAGGCTCGCCAGGGGATCCAGCCAGTCCAGGGGGTCCCATGGGTCCAGGAGGTCCACGCTCACCACCAGGACCACCAGGTCCAGGCTTTCCGACCTCTCCCTGTGGGTGACACGACCACAGTCAGTTCCCACTCAGTTAATTTTCTTCTTTTCTTATCTGGGCTTTCTCAGTGTTACAGGTGTTACGGCACCAAGACAGGAAGTTAGAATTCAATTCACTTTATATAACTTCAAAATCACATCTATTAGTGAACCTTTTTATGGACTGAACCAGAGTTGAATGGCATTTCCCAATAATTTTCAGTGGTTTTGTTTTCATTGTCACATCCTCTTAGAAGTAGTTTTTGATCACTTAATATTTCTGGATTGGGAGTCACGTTTGATTCTAAACATTATATTGGCTGGTTAAACATGTTTCAGTATTCTGATTCCATCAGAAACACTGTGCAGTTAATAGTTTTGTAGAGTAGAATTTGTAGAGTAACAATAGAAACTTACAACACGTCCAGGCATGCCAGGGAAGCCTCTCTCTCCTTTCGGTCCAGGCAGACCAACAATACCACGCTGTCCAGAAATACCCTTAGGTCCAGGCAGACCAGCACTACCCTACAGGGGGGAGAGAGAGAGAGACAAAGAGAAAGTGGTTGGACATCAAGGTGTAAGGTAGCAGCACAGCAACCAACAACTAAATAAGGTCTGAATGTTGTCACTAAAATTAATTTAGAGCTACAACTTCAAAAGGAGGAGGAGAGAATAGGTAATTTATTTGCAAGAACTCATTTGGATTTCCCAAACTGGAACACTCCTTTCATCAGTATTCCAGTTTGGTCAGAGGGTTTTTGAGGGTTAAAGATAACTTACGGCAGGACCATCGGAACCAGGGCTACCCTTCTCTCCAGGAACTCCTGGGGGTCCAGCAGCACCCATCTCACCGGAGCGTCCAGCAGGTCCAGTCTCACCACGATTTCCTTTGGGTCCCTCCTTGCCAGCTGGTCCAGAGGGTCCGGGAGGTCCAGGGTTGCCCTAAGGAAGGGGGGGGGGGATAATACACTGCTTAAAACCATCCTGGACCTTCAGCCCTGCCACAGGAACAAGAAGTACTAATAACATTAGAGAAAGACTTACAGAGGGGCCGGGAGGTCCAACTCTGCCAGCAGCACCAGGGAAGCCAGTAGCACCCTAGGGAGACAGATAGAGGTCCATTAGCTGACTGTGGCTGAAAAAATGGCTGTATCAAAATAGTACAAACAATAAAAACACAGATGGAACGTAAACAATGGGCTTTTTGCAGTACAATTAAAAAATCTAAATGAAAACATGTTCTATAGTGGATTATCTATGGACTACTCTTGAGTGTTTTCAACTGTCTCTGCTCAGCTCTTACAAGCACTGCCAGTACGGCCAGGGGCACTGTCACCTCTGACCTCTATACTACTGCTTGTGATGCTCCTGATCTAGGAAGTGCAGCTTGAGTCAGGAAGGTTGTTGGAAATGCAATAGAGAAACAGAAACACAGAGTAGTTGACTTACAGGAGGTCCAGCAGGTCCGCGGGCTCCCTTAGCGCCAGTGTTTCCAACGGGACCCTGAAATGACATAGTGTCAGTCAATATCAGAGAACCAGTTGCAGGCAATGTAGCCATAGAAGCCTCTGATGTTCACCCTAAATCATGGGATTGTGTGTATTATAATCAGGTGTTAGTTTACAAACCTGAGGTCCAGGGGCACCAGTGGGTCCAGCAGGGCCGGGGAGACCAGCATCTCCCTTAGCGCCATTATCTCCAGCCTCTCCCTTAGCACCAGGCTGTCCATCACCACCCTGTGGTAGAATGGTGGTGAATGGAGAGAGAGACAAAATTATTTCTCAGTCAGTTCTGTATTGAAGCTTGAAGCAGAAGAAAACCAGTCAGTGAGGGAAGCCAGGACATTCATGAAGAAATTACTTACAGGAGGTCCAGCGAATCCAGCAGGTCCAGGTGGTCCGGCCTCTCCACGCTCACCCTGTGGAAGAGGAGGGAGAGGAAGAGTCAGCCGAGGATTTCAATATTCAAGGCATCAATCAGCTAGAGTACTTTGAGCTGAAGCTTCATCTCCTGCTTCTGACAGATCGACAGTCAGGTACTTACAGGGGCTCCGCGGGCTCCAGAAGGTCCAACAGGTCCAGCAGCGCCAGGCTCTCCCTTGTCTCCGGTGGCTCCAGCAGGTCCGGGAAGTCCAATTGGTCCAGTCATACCACGGATACCATCTTTACCAGGAGCTCCATCAGTACCCTTGGCTCCTTGGTCACCCTGGGTTATTGAATGGATAGGATTGATCATACATCAGATCCTGTAATACTTGGAGTATTCTGTAAGTGGCACCGCAGCTAGTGAGTAATTACTGTTATTAAAATGATGTAGGGTATGCCAGTGCTGGATGGTGATGATATTCTTCATACTGGACACTGAGAAGCTAAGAATTGCATAAGATCCCTGACAATCCTGGAAGTGTTCTGTGAGTTGTGACACTCACTGGTGTACATCAGTAGTGACTTGTTACACCCCACCCTCTATACTGGGAATATTGAGAGGACCAGGAATACTGTTGTGGCGACTCACTCTGTCTCCTCTCAGTCCTGGAAGACCAGCAGCACCGCGCTCACCAGGCATTCCCTGCAGTCCAGGAGGACCCTGGGCTCCGGGAGCACCGGGGGCTCCAGCGTCTCCCTGAGGAAGAGGAGTGAGGGGGAGAGAACAATAGCAAGAGGGGAAGAAAAAGGATTAGAGGAAAGTTTGTTTTAGTTAAATAGTGAAAATGCTGCCTGATCTCTACCTGTGTGCAATATGGTTACACATCAAATCACTGAGAACACGTCTCCTAGGGTTTACCTTAGCACCATCATTTCCAGCAGATCCGGGGGATCCACGGGCACCAGCGGGTCCAACAGGGCCAGGTGCACCACGCTCACCGGGGAATCCTCTGTCACCCTGAGGGGAAGGGGTGGCAAAGAGTTAGGTAAGTTGAAGTGGAAGGGCAAGAGTGGTCAAAGTAATCACGGGGATCTATGAAATCGTGAGGATCCATCCGACTGTGGATCGCTTATCTATTAGGTCAGTGATATTCCCCAAAGGGAGGTACTAATGTGAAGTGCAAAGCTTTCATCCTACATCACAACACTGTTTGCTTTAGAGATACTTTTCAAACGGGAGACTAGTCCCAGCCTAGTCAGACGAGCATGAACTGATGAAGCCTCTTGGATGAGAGGTGAAACGTCTTCAAAGACATATAACCAAGTCCAGTTGCATTCAATTAAATTTCCTTGAGATAACTATGACCTGGATGAATGAGAATATTCACAGGCTTTTCAAATGGGAATTTCAAAACAGACTTTCTCATCAACGTATCAGGTAAACATGGCTCTCAGTTGTGAAAAGGGCCTTTCCTTAGCTGGCCATATTCAAGGTCCTCAACTACTTGTTTTTGGACAATGTGATCTTTAAATAAGCCATGCTATCTGCATAGCTTACCAATATTCCCATAGCATTAGCCTGTGTTTGCCATATGAATCTGCTGGCTAGTTAGCAAGCTAACAGTTAGTCCATGTCAGCTGAGCTGTACCTTTGCAAGCTCCATCTTCTAAAAACAGGGCAAAAGTTAAGCCACTTCATTGTGTCACAATAACCTACATTTGGTACCAAAAATTGCAAACTACTGAATCAATTTATAGCAACAACAGCTTTTTTAAACTGTTTGTAGCCCAGTTGATAAAGATTAACTTATTATAAACTAATAGACAATTCTCCAGTGATCCTCCATTAAATCATCCATTAATGGATGCAAATAGGGGCAAATAGCGTTGCAAAATGCAAAATGAGTAGCCTTATTTTATGAGTATTACGATTATGATGATAATGAGTGACTTACTCTAGCTCCAGCTGGTCCTGTGGCTCCAGCCTCACCGGGCAGACCCTAGACAGACAGAGATGGAATTAATGCATCATTTACTAGAAAGTTTCAATTTCAGGTAGATCAGATATCTAAGTCAATCAAATCTCAGTCAGTACCTGCTCTCCAGGCTTGCCAGTCTCACCAGTGGCACCCTGGGGTCCTGGAAGACCCTGGAATCCAGGACCTCCGGCAGGTCCCTGCTCTCCTCTCTCACCAGCAGGACCCTGAGAATGAGCAAAAGAAGGACTGTTAGAGATAACAGAAAATAAGCAGAAGTAAGGTATTGTGTGGGTTTGTCTTGTAAGCAGCTGCATGTGCATCATACGTATGCTTATGAGGGATACTGCAACTGAGCTTTGTCAATGTTGACGTGTGCATATGTGGTTGTGTGCGTTTTGCTTACAGCAGGACCAGAGGGACCTGGAGCACCAACATCACCGTCCTTTCCGGGGGCACCCTGGGTAGAAAGATGGCAAGCTTTTAGACACAGGAAAACAGTAGAGTGCAGCAGATTCAAAGAATAGATTGTGTAGACAACTTACAGTAGCACCAGTGGGTCCCATTACTCCTCTCTCGCCAGGCTTTCCACCCTCACCCTACAGACATGAGTAGAAAAGCACTATTACCAGAGATGTGGAGACAATTTTTTAGTAGCCTACTTCTCAATAGCCCAGATCAAAAGGTGCTATGTAGCAGCTGAGACACATTACTCACAGCAGCTCCCTTGGGTCCGGGGAATCCCATGACTCCAGGCTGGCCTCTTGCTCCAACGGGGCCAGGGGGTCCGGGGCGGCCATCTTGTCCAGCGGCTCCCTATTAAGGAGGATTAATTAAGGATTAATTTAAATAAACCCAAAATGTAGGTGTTTTGATGAGATCAAGAGCAAATTTATTAAAATGAACATGAACTTACACCAGGTCCTGTCTTGCCATCAGGTCCAGGGCTGCCAGGGCTGCCAGTCATACCCTACAGGTAGAGGTCAGAGATCAGAAGAGGGCCTGTGCAGTGAATAAATGATGTCGCTGACAATTATGTGCTACTGTAGGCAGTTAGTCGGACATCTCACCTTAGCTCCGGGCAAACCAGCCTCACCAGTGCGGCCAGGCTCACCAGTGGAACCTTTAGCTCCAACAGCACCAGGAGCACCACGCTCACCAGTAGCACCCTGTGATGGGGGAGAGAGAGTGGTAAAAAAAAAAGATTAGTTCAGTCAAAACTGATCCGAAGTATTTACCTGTTGTACTGTAGGTAAAATGGAAGGACGTATCAAATGTGTGTGTGTGTGTGTGTGTGTGTGTGTGTGAGTGTGTGTGTGTGTGTGTGTGTTTTACTCACTTTGGGTCCAGCAGGGCCATCAGATCCAGGGAAACCGCGACCACCAGGGGCACCCTGTAAAGAGAATCAAACCCATCTTGCTTAGTTCTATGAGCAAAAGCCAACTATTACATCTCGATAAGGAAGGCATATTACCTTCACCATGAAGTCAGACAAAAATACTATAAGATTGCCATTTACAGTCTTATTTTTTCTTGCCTGCAGGGGGCACTAGAGAGTTGTTTACACTGTCCTGATGAGTAAGAAGGGTGTCTTCATCATTTGTAGCCTATGCTATGTATACTTGTATTATATGGGTAGGTAATATGTAGACCATTTCCCTAATTAGTGTTTGGATTAGTAAGTAAGTTAGAATATTTAATCATATTTACACTGACCGGCAAAAAGTTTATATTTTTTCTTTAAAATCATGGCTGATAAGTCTGTGGCTGCACAAAAGTAAGAATAATTTAAAAGTGGTATAGCTGCATTGAAATGTAAATTTAAGCAGATATTGAAAAATAAATTGAAACAATTTTATATAAAGCTATTTCTTTTTGAGGTAAGAATACACCACCAGAGGGCAAATCTATGACTTTCCCTCCCCATTACACTTTATCTTAAAGAATATGTATGTTTGTATATGTACACAGTATAATATTGTGGAAATTAGGTGAGATACATACTCTCTCTCCGGGGGCTCCACGGCCTCCAGTAACACCAGGCTCTCCTCTGGCTCCTCTCTTGCCCTCCTCACCAGAAGGTCCTGGGGGTCCTTGAACTCCTGGAGCACCCTGGAGGACACAACCATGGATGGGATAAGAGACAGAAGTTGTATTCATACATGTGAGTACGCTGACCATGGTGAACTTCAACTTACAGCCTCTCCCTTGGCACCGGCCTCTCCCTTGGCTCCTGGGGCACCAGACTCACCCTGAGGGAAGCAAGTAGATAAACAAACATAAACAAACACAACAATTCAACAACCACTAAAGTCAGTAATCTAAAACAAACACACACGGCAAATAAACAATAACTTGGACAGATTACAACAGACAAATTTCAGGAAATACTATTTTTGACTTCGGCTAGTTCTGAGAGAGCTTTACTCACAGTGTTACCCTTGGGTCCGGGGGCACCGCTAGCACCCTGAGGTCCAGGGGGTCCACGGGGTCCGGGGAAACCAGGAGCTCCAGCAACTCCAGCAGCACCCTGCAGGGGGCAGCATACAGCAACAACATAGTCACATCATGCTGTCCTGCCAGTAATGAGTCTCTGCGGCCATGGTTACTGTGAAACACCAGCCCCGGCTGCTTTGTCAGTGCCTTGCTCAACCTTTCGAGCCGGAGAGGGGGTTCAAACCCTCAACCCTGACATGGCTATAAAGTAAATATGTTCAGACGGATACTCACAGGGGTTCCCTTAGGTCCAGCGGCTCCATCAGCTCCGGGGTTTCCCTGCAAGGAGAAAGAAGGAAATAGATTTTCATCAACAATTTGAATGAAGTAGATGTCATTACATTATTGTAAAGGTGCACCCAGTGCGGAAACTTTGTTTACTCTGATAATGAGTTTGTCTTAACTTAATAAAAAAGTCCTCTGTGGCCTACTGTTTGTACTTACAGAAGGTCCAGCGGGGCCAGCAGGTCCGGGGTTACCAGGCTCACCACGGGATCCAGCGGGGCCCTCGGCTCCGCGAGCACCCTGAGGTCCGGCATCACCCTGGGTAGAAGGGAAACAGAGAACAGGATTGAGTCAGATATCCAAACCAACATGGCTGAAGACTTGTAGAGGGATGAAAAAGTACCAGCATTGCAGGAAAAAGGTTGTGGAAAGGAAATGTGAATGGGAGAACAGAGGAGTGTATTTTTGGGTGTTCATCCTAAAATACATTTTAAAGACCATTTGTCAGCTTTCAAATTGCCACTCCAGAAAGCTCCTGGAACCAATATCTGGGCAAAGCAGTCAACAATTAACCAAAACTGAAGCTCTGTCACAATTCCACACTACATGGTAATATATAATATAATACATACTAATCTTTATATAGTATGCAGCTCTTGCATTTCATATACAAGAACTTACACGTCACAAAAAGAAAGTAAATGTTTTACTTTTGCTTTTTGTTCTCAGAGAGCTGTCTCCCCATTGACAAAGACGTTAATGCAATTTCTCCAGATGTGAGCAACTGTGCTGCTTTGTGGGCAACTGTAGAGCAATAGTGTCCATCAACAGCACACAAAAGAATAAGCTAATTTATGTAGGTAATTCTGTCACCTTTCCTGTGCAGCTTGGATGACCTTATATGACCCCCACGGGATCCATGTTGAGTCAAAGATCAAATGAAACGTCAACTACATACACATATGTCAAGAGAAATGTATCCAAGCACTGCGAAAAGTCAAATCTATCCCCTTTCTAAGGGCCATTACAACCTGAAGAAGAGAAGAGAGGAGGAACTGGGATACAGCAAAAGGATGTGTGTGGTGTTATTTTGGATGGTGGAAGATTAAGGAAGATGTTGAAGATGAAGGACATTAAAAATGGAGGCTGTTGAAGATTATTGCCGTGGATCACGTTGGGCGTAGTAGTACCTTGGATCCGGGGCCACCGGGGAATCCAGGAGGTCCAGCGGGGCCAGTGGGACCCTGAGAGAAAACAATAGGACAAAGAGACTCAGACAAATGCAGCCCGGGCAGTGCCACCACAGCTAATACAGAAGAATTCCTTTGATTTGCATAATTTGATGGCAGAAAGATCCAAACTTTAAGAGATTTAGATTATGAAGCTTTAGATTATGAAAACACTTACGGGAGGTCCAGCAGCACCAGCAGCACCATCGTTACCACGAGCTCCCTGCAGCACATAGACAAACATGATTGGTTGATCTGCTTAATTGACTGATTGATGGATTAGATTGATGGTAGTTGTATGTGTGTGTGTGTGTGTGTGTGTGTGTGTGTGTGTGTGCATGTGTATGTGGGTGTGTGTGGGGGGGGGGGGACTCACAGCAGCTCCAGAAGCACCAGTGCGGCCTCTCTCACCAGGCAGACCACGAGGTCCCTGAGATGGACAAAGAAAGAGTTAGTCAGCTGTACCCTAAAAATCTATTGGAAGGGAGGAGAAATCCAAGTTGGTGACTACATGGCAGAGACAGGGGGGCTTGTTTTACTCACCATAGCACCAGGGGTTCCATTCTCACCAGGGGCTCCAGACTCTCCCTAAACATACATGAACACACACACAGGCAGGTGAAGTGATGAGAATGACAGAAACTGTAGCATCATTCGTCAATATTAATTTAACTAGACAATATGGCTGCTACTACTGCTAATTGTAAAACTAACACTATACCAAGACTTACTTAAAGGGTCAGTCCACCGATTTAACACATAAAAGTCAGTTCATTAGTCATAAGGAGTACTTGTCATCTTTGCTTGGGCTTGAGCCTGTATTACTAACTGGGTATGTGGAGTTTCAAAAACATGGGCATTTACCGGGCAGTGCAGGCCTAAAGTAAATATGCTATAGGTTGCATTATGGGAAATGGAGTAGTCGGTTTTAGCCAATCCTAGGGACTACGAGTGAGGACATCTCAGCTTCTGCACCTTCCGTTTTTATCACTTTTATATCGAATCTGTCTCTTGTGAGTCTCCCAACATTATCAAAGTGCAATTGTGCTCACTGGAACGCCACATTAATGCTATGACTAGTAATTCTACTGCAAGTTCTAGCTTTGCTATTACTATCACCATTGCTGTTAGTTCCTCTGTTACACCTCTTACTTCTATTACTTATGCCTCTGTTAGTGCTGCTACTCTCAGTACTACCACCAAGTAATCCTGCTGCCTCTATCATAGTACTACTGAACATTTTTTTACACTGAGACAGAGCAGGGAAGAGCGAGATAACAAAGAGGAACAGTCACCTTGGGACCAGCGGGACCAGTGTCTCCCTTAGCACCATCCAGACCACTGAATCCCTGCAGGAGAAAGAGAGACACACACATTAAGGAGGTGCTGTGTATATTACTGCAGTTCGTTAAATGGGGAGATGTAAGCTCTGACTCACTCTGTGTCCCTTGATGCCGGGCAGACCAGGGGTTCCTGGGAAACCACGAGCTCCCTGAGAGAAAGATAAGAGACAGGAGGTACAATTTATTATTATAGCTCTGTTTTGGTTTCTTACTTTCCATCACGAAGAATTCCACCGCCGCAGCAACTTTACCTGTGGGCCAGAGGGTCCACGCTCACCGGCGCGACCAGGTTTGCCAGACTCACCCTAAAAGAGAAAGAGAGACAGAGAGAAGGGGGTGAACGAATGGATGAAACGAATCCTGAATCTAAACTGAAGTATTGATGGTGAATATGAGCAGATCCAGTCCACTCACATCCTCTCCGTTCTTTCCAGGGGGGCCGGCGGCGCCACGGGGACCCATGGCACCCTGTGGAGAAAGACACAAACACAATGTGAGAATGGCGACGGGCTACCAAGGTGCAATGCAGGTGTGTGTTTGGTCCTGTGTTCCTAATACTCACAGAAGCTCCAGCCTCACCAGGCTCACCAGGGGGGCCAGTGAATCCCTGAGGTCCCTGTAGGTTGGAGACACACATAAAGGCCATCACTACTACACTAACACAACCAATACTGTACAAATATTTTGACAACACTCTATAGTATTAAGTTGTTGTAATAATATGCACAAGCATATATGAGCCACTTCAAACTGTGGGGGTATATTTGTTTTATGGCTGCTGTCAGCTCACGCCTAATTTTAAACGCAGTTGTGATGAGAATAACCAAACACTATCTCTCTCTTCATATGGCAGGACTCTCTTTCTTGACTTGACTTGTTATGTATCACATTTCTGTACATTTGGAGTAAGTCCTGGCCAGTTTCAACTACATTCATAAATCTGCTAGGCCCGCTGCGTTGATCTCTCGGCCCAGATTGGATCCAGCCTTAACATATGTCTTGGAATTTATTGGTTCCTGCCGTGAATCTCAATATCTCAAAGCTTGAACGTCTGAATGATCTTTCCTGGTGCAGACAGTTCACATTTTAGTGCGAAGCATGTTGGAAGATACGCGCACAGTGCTGTCATTATACAGGTTAGCTGATATTTTGGTGGAAGCTGAAGCGCACCTATCTCGCCTTGGCAAGTGGGACTAAGGTGTGTTCAGACAAAAAGCATCTGTATTTTCACTTCGGTTCATTCAATAGTTTGGCACTGGCTTTGTGCCAACTGGGCACTGAGGAGAGGGTAGTGACATCATGGTGATGTACGTGGTACACGTGCTGTCGCTGCCCTCTCCTCCTCTATCCTCCCAGCTTCAGCTTTGAAACTTTTTGAGCCGAGGAAGGAGGAAGTGGTGTACTTACGCTAGCCCCAGCAGGGCCAGGTGGTCCACGGGGTCCCATTGGGCCCTGTCAATCAAACAGAGACATGGTCAGACACTGCATCACCGTGATAGGCAATGAAATGATAGTGTGTGTGTGTGTGTGTGTGTGTGTGTGTGTGTCCTACCATGGGTCCAGGCACAGTCATGGCAGGAGATTTGTCTTCGTAGCCACCAGACATCTGAGGGGAGAAGTTCTGGAAGAAAGCAAACAGAGATATAAATATTCAGGTTTAAACTTTGCATAGCATGGCTAAAATGACTTTTTTCTATGTTTTTTTGTCCCTGAGTATTATATGCCAATTGTATGCGAAACAGTGCATTTTCACTCATTTTTATAACAAGCTCAAGACCCATTTCTCTTCCTCTATGACTGGGCTCATATGCTCAGAAAGAAATCTAGCCAACACATTTTTAATAGATTTAAAAAAATAAATACGTCTAAATCAAATCCAGAAGATTCATGAGGAAGCAACCTCAGATGCAATCTCATGGTGTAGTTTGCTCTGATCAGTCTCCTGTTGCCTACTACTTCTCTGGCATCATCACATGACCTTTGACCTCATCACTCGTACTGCTGGTGATGTAGGATTTGTTGAGATGCTACTGCTATTATCTGAGCCCAGAAGGCACAGTGTGACAACACAGTTCAGTAGATGGAGAATATGCAGTCTGAGCTGAGCTAAATCGAGGCTAACGGTGGCTTTGGCGTCTGCTAGCTTAGCATGGTCGATTCCATACAAGCGTGCTAAATTAGACTAGGATGGTATGTCATAATAGCTTAGCCTAGTGAATTAGCATGTGAGTCAATGATATATTCTACATAAAAATGCAAAATTAGACAGAAAATGTTAGATTAGTATCCTAAACTACAGTGAGAGTCATTGGGACTGATAGTTTAGTATACTAAATTAGGATGGAAGTCAATGGTTACCTAGATCCTAGTGTTCTAAATTAGATTCGATTAGAGTCTTTGGAAATGTTACCTTGCTCAGATGCATGCTCAGATGTAAGAAAAAAAAAGTTTATGGGACTAAATGATGAATTGTACACATTCTTAGCATGGTAAATCTATCTATTCTGCAACAAGCTAATCGACTGATGGATCAGACAAGTCTCCAGAACATCTGGGCTATCCCTCCCTAAGTATCTACCCGAATTATCTTCTGACCTTCTGACACTGGACTGAAAGCCAAACTCCAAGTCAGAGTCAGTAATTTTAAACTGGATTCTGTGAGAGACCATCAAGTTTATGAAAAGCTTGAGTTTTAGATGGGAAAGTGGTGTTCTGTTTCCCAGCTCTTCCTGTCCTGTCTGAAGCTTGGTTTATACTGGTCCATTTGATGCCATTCAACAAAGAAACAGCAAAAAGACATTTGGCACAGAAGCACTGAGGTGCTGCTCATCTGGTGTGAAAATGGGAACAAAACTACAGGACCACCACAAAAGAAGACGCTGCAGTTACTGACATTAGCAGGTTGATAAGATGCCAGACGTCTGTCCAGTACAGGAGCTACATGCATGAGTCATATGACTTTTGTCTCCAGCCCAGGTCAGCTTATACCTAAACAAGTCAAATACATAAATATTAAATAAATAAATAAAATCCACAACTTACTCCACCGAGGCCAGGGGGTCCAGGGGGGCCAGGAGGTCCAGGCATACCAGGCTGGCCAGGGATACCATCATTACCAGGGGGACCAGGAAGACCCTGTAGAAGATAGAGAAAGAAAGAAAAAGGGGTCAGGCTAAGAGAGTCACACACCCATAGACAAAGAGAGGAAAACACAGCCACCCAAGTCACGACCGCCTATGCTCTTGTTACATTGTCAGGACAGATCCTTGTGTATAATATTTAATTCCCTATGTGTTTCTCCCTGTAGTGACAAAAGCAGCATTACACCTGGAGGAGATGCGGTTTACTCCCCTACAAGACTGACCATGTAACCAACCAGGAATGGACTGGTAGTGGTCATGTGACATCAGGATACAGGAATTGGGTAAGAATCCATTGACCCCTTTGTAAGAAACTTCCTTTTCTTTAGGAAATTACATCATCATCCTACATCAAATTCTACAGTATAAATAATATAATGAATACATTATAATAATAATAATTGGAAACTCATAGTTATAAATGAGGATAAGGAACCCCCAACTCAGCTGATCCTCCAAAAAAAAAACTCCCATCATGACAAAAATGTATTTAAATAATCAAATCAACATGAAGATCTGTAAATAAATAAATTAATTAAAAGTAAGTTATTGAATTATAATTTTAGATTCCATCAATTTAGATAAAAGTGGCTGTAAAAAGCAACCCCAAAGCCATCTGAAAGAACAGCTCACATAAAGCAACTTTTAACTTTTTAAGAATATAATACAATTTTGTTGACATAGCATTGGAGTTTTCTCCATGAAAAATAAAGTCTTAAATGAAGACTAAAATCTCTTCCTCACAGTCTCAAACTTTCCTTCAACCAAGCAGTTTCCACTTCCTGTCCTGCTCCAAACAGCTTCACTCTCGGTCTGCATGTTCCAACCTGACCTCAGCATGTTTTCAGTCACTCATTTCACTGCTCTCAGTAAAGGTGAACCCTGTTCAAGCAACTTTCTTGCTTCGTTGTTGCTTCATACTGATTTCTAGAAATGGGAGCTAACTTATCTCTTTATTCTATAAGCAAATAATTGTCAAGTAGTACAAGTAATACGCTACCCTTCAGTGCAGTTTCAAGGAACTATATGTGCAATTTACTTTTCTATTTCTATTTTTTGGGACTTTTAAATCATTATTTGCATGTGATCGCAGTAGTTACTTTTCAGGAAAAAAGTTTACATTCAAAATCTATCAATAGATATGATGCTATAGTATGAAAAATTGCCAGTAAGTAGTTAGAACTGATGCCCTTTGGACCAGCTACTCTTAGTCAATAAATACCTGGAGTGCTCCTACTTTTCATACTTCACTCTGTTTTACTTCTAACACTTCTTAATTTTGATGTAAGTAAGATGGGCTAAGGATCCGAGTCCTGTTTCATGTGGCTAAATTAAAGAACATGTAAACACGTCGTATTTTTGTCAGTGAAGCTGCTTCAACTCAAACCATAGACACACAGGAATCTGCTCGGGGTGCCAGACAGTGAACACACCAATGAAATAGTGAATCATGGAAGGGAGTGTGAACCTACCCTATCACCCTTGGGTCCACGCTCTCCCTTGGGTCCCTGTGAGTACAGAAAAATAAAAAAGACAGTATCTCAGTGAATGATGATTAAACTCAATTATGTAACTGATACATCAGAATATGATTTACATGATTAATGACATATCTGATCAAATCAATACAGTGATACGTCACAAACGATCAATAAACCAACTGTATCTGATATTGTAGATAAATAAACAATATATTTAGTTAAAGAATTATTATTTTACACCTAATTATAATCATCCATTCATCAATGATCAATAATCAATATTATAATCAATCAAATTGATTAAGTTTCTTTGTTTCATTGAGTTAAATCATATTTGTGTTCTGATGATGATGATAAATACATCGTATATGGAGGGCATTAGATAACAGGGATTGATACAAACAATTCAGAACAATCATTTGAACGATCGGTGATCAATGAAATAATCAATATTTACCTCAACCTGGGGCTCCTGGAAGCCTGCAGAGAGAGTAGACACAGACAGAGAAGTCAAGTTGAGTTACGAAAGAAAACACACACAGACACACACACACACACACACAAAATGATGATGATTATGATGAAAATGATCTCAAATTAATAATATAGAGTGTTAAGTCCTCAAAGAGAATCCTTAAAAATCATGAATGGAAGCAGGATGAGAATGTGTGTGTGTATGTGTGTGTGTGGGTGTGTGTGTGTGTGTGTGTGTGCCTTGGGCTACCTTTACATTTCACAGGCAAATTTCAGTCTAAACACCAAAAGCTGGGAAAAAGTTGTTTGTCAGTGGTTAAGGTTAGGGTCAGGTTAACTCTCCAGAAAATGAATGTAAGTCTATGTAATGTCCCCAAAAGTGACTTAAGTAAAGGTGTGTGTGTGTGTGCGTGTGTGTGTGTGTGTGTGTGTGTGTGTGTGGGGGGGGGGGGGTTAATGGGGGCAGGTAATGTGTTAAGCGATGCTGTCACAGCCACGTGTGAAAGATGTGAGGGGTGGCGTGAGAGCAAGACTGGAAGTGCTTGAATGTTTTGGATTTGTTTTGGAAACGAGGAAAATACAAATAAAGAAAAAAATAAGAAAAAGAGGGAAATAATGCGGGATGCAGGAGTGGAAAAATATTGGAGAAAGTATATATATATATATATATATATATATATATATATATATATATATATATAAAAAGAAAGACAGAAGGAAGAGAAAAAGAAATAGTACCATCGTCGGGGCAGATGGGGCAGCACTCGTCGTGGGGGATGACGGGGTTGGGGCAGTCCGTCGTGTCCTCGCAGATGACCTCATCGCACATCACCGTGCCGCTGTCGCACACACAGATCTGGCATGGCTCCGGCTTCCACACGTCCCGGTCCGCAAACACCTGGCCGTCCAGGGTACAGCTACCGCCCGAGCCTGGGGGGGGGGGGGGGGGGGGGGTAGACAGACATGGGTGAGATACCTGAACACGCTCACACACACACGCAGAGAAATACAGAGAGTCTGGATGGGAGCGAATCAACGTGAGATTTAAAATCTACAGGTGGAGAAAAGAAACAATGTATATAACATATTTATCAGCATAAAGATACCCATATGTATATATATATATATATATATATATATATATATATATATATATACATATATATATGATCAGCTTTCATTTGAGTGGTGTTTTAACAAATTTAATTATTTCCTAAAATACTCAAACCCATAACGCATCAACTCCTCTATATATATATTTAATACTACCAATAAAGTTTAATCTGTATATATTCTGTAACAGTTGTGATCCATTCATGCCTATGTTTTTTTTTTTTTTTTTTTGTAGCATTAAAGCATTAAAGGGAAGTGTTCCCTGTGGGACACAAAGACTCTGGCCAGGATTTTGAGGAAATGATAAAAGCAGCAACAGAAAACCAAAAGGTGGAGAGGTGAAAGTTGGGAAAAGTTTGGACAAGAACTGGCGGCTCCAGGATCGGACCAGAAAGAGGACAGGCTGAGGTGACGGAGAGGGCACCGAGGTGCTGCGTCTGGATGCAGGCCACGTCATTGTTACGCACGGGGCAAACGCGTCTGCGAGTTGTTTCCATTCAACCGCGGTAAAAAAAAAAAAACCGACCTCTCTGCTCTAACTCAGAGTCACATTTTCCGTCCTGGGCTGCATCCCCGCTGCTGCTCTGGATTTCTCGGCAAAACCGAACCTAAACGCTGGGGCTCCTTCTAGGGCTTATAAATCTCCCAGCGTGCCAAAGAGCTGAGCTCAGAGGGAAAAGCAGCAGCGCTGCAGACTGTCGGCTTGGCAGCCGCTGGTGGAAACACTGTCCGCATGTGTTCGCAATTAGAGGAAACAAAAAAAAAAAAAAAAGAGTGGAAAGAAGAAGAAGAGGAGGAGGGAGGGGGAGGGAAAAGGGAAGCGGTGTGGGGGACGTGGCGGCCAGATGTGTCTGCAGGTGCGGAGAGTCGCCTCTGGGTGGCGCTGCAAGACCGTTCAGATGGTCATACCACATCTGCTTTAGATAGACAGACAGACAGGCAGGCAGGACAGACAGCTGAGTCCTTTCCAGAGGAACATCTGGAAAAATGGAATTTCAGCTCCATGGTTCATGTTTCCAGAGCTGAGCTGATTCTCTTTGTCTTCTTACAGGAGGAAAATGTTTACGTCTGAACACCAACAGAGGCCTTTCTTTTCCGAGGTTCTCTGTCTGAGCTCTGCACTCTCCTTCTAAACACGTCGGAGCTTTTGTAAACTCGGTCGCGGAGCATAGAGAGGAGGCTCGCTCAGGCTGCAGAGGTCAAATGTTTCCAGCAGACAAGACTACGCCTGCTCACGTCCTGCTCTCTCTGTTTTCTCCCTTTGAGACTCCCCCTCGCTCACCTGGCCCACTCAACTCTTGGCCTCAGGCAGCAAATTACTCTGCTGCATCAATCAGGACTGGGACAGGCTTTCCCTATCTGGCCCGTGTCGGCTGGCAGCGGGCGAATCTTTGCAGCTGAGGGCCCTTTTTTTCCCCCCTCCAGTCTTACATCCAAAGCTGTAGCGTCTACCACCTTTTCAGGCTGAGATCGACCTTTAGGGGTTCTGGGCTGTAGCCAGTGTAAGCTAAGGGGGGGTCAAATTGATAAAATGTCATGGGAGGATCGGGGCTCCCCAGGTTGGATGTTTTCTTCTGGAAATACCTCAGCCCTTTTGGGTTCAAATGTGATAAAACGTGCCTTTTCTGCTAGTCTCCGTTAGAAACCCTCGCCTGGAGGAAAGCCTGCAAAACCTGCAGCAACTCGCTCTGCATGCATGGGGGAGGCGGGGGGGTAGAGACACATAGACAAACACAAGGAGAGGGGGACAGAGAGAGGCCTTCTTGAGATGCCCAATGCATTACGTACACACTGTACTGTTTGGACCACAAGCTGCACAAGCTTATCTATCTATCTGTCTATCTATCTATCTATCTCAGTGGAGACAAAGGAGCAGCACGCCTCAAAGTTCTCATTTCTAGATCAAACTTTTTCCCTTCTCCTCCACTCTTTCTAAGATCTCAGGAGACGTCCACCCACGTAGAGAAAATCCACTTTCCAAAACCAGTACAAAAAAAAAAAAAAAAAAAAAAAAGGTTGAGAAGCTCCAGTAAACAGTGATGAAACTTACGGTCGTCCTCGCCCTGCGCTCTGACCAGGAGCACTGCTGCGCTGAGCAGCAGCGCCAGCCGCAAATCCACAAAGCTGAACATGTCTAGATGCCACTAGACATGTAGACTCTTTGAGGCAAGAGAGGAAAAAAGTTGGGGGTGTTTTCTCTTTCTGCTACACTCCACTCATACACGGGTGTTTGGGGCAGGGTCCGCTTGTCTGTTCACAGTCCTCCTGACCCCAGCAGAAAACTCCCTACTGCCTACACTCACTTTCCACCAGGGTTTTTATATGGGAGCCTGAAGAACTGGGAGGTGCTGGGGACCGGACCGATTGGGGACGCACCCTCATTACCCAGCTGCTGCTGCTCACGTTTAGGGAAGACAAGGAGTGGACCCCTCCTTCAAAGAGAGGAAAAAAAAAAAAAAAAAGCAGAAGAAAAGAGAGAAAAGAAGAAGAAAGTCAGCAGGTCCCTCCTTCCATAATTCCACAGCAGAAGGGTTGGAGTTTGGACCAGAGGAGGAAGGGGGGGCTGAGCATGAGGAAACCTGATCCTGTAGAGCATCGGAGGGCCGGAGGAGGATCTCCTCCTCCAGCAGCCACGGGTTTAATCCAAATTTTATTTCTGGTTCTGGTCTACTTCCTGACTCATTTTAATTTCAGCTGAATCTCAGACTGCTTCTGGTAGTCTGGCTTCAGTTTTAGGTCTTCAGAGCAGAGTTCTAGTTCTGGTTAAGGTTTAGTGCACACAGTAATGTCTCAGAACATTACAGTTTTACTCAAGTTTTGGTGTGTTGTAGTAGTGAAGAACTAGGTTATTGAACTTTTTATTCTATTAGTTTTTGGCTGTAGATCTGTAATGGTAGTTCTGGTTTTCCAAAGTGTTTTAATGGTTTTAGCTGTCAGACTGTCTCGTGTGCTGAACATGGCTGCAGGGTTAGAAGGGTTTGTCTCAGTTTGTAGGCTTAGCTTAGCTTGTATTTTTGTTCCTAATTCAATTGTTATCAGTGTGGAAGCCTGTAGAAGCCTCATTCTTTCCATTGTTAACATGACTCTGAGTGACTGTTTTATGTTTACGACTGTCATCGTGTCACAACCTCTTGCACCAAAACTAAAACTAGATTTGATTCAGGATTGTCAGATTACTGTATACCCGAGGTCTGTGTGTTTCATTCAACAGCTACATCATAATCTGTAGAGCAGCTTTGCACACCTTTAGTCTGCTTTACTTCCAAGCTGTACAAACTGGATCACAAACTTGGTGTGTGGAGTGAAGAAGACGTAGGCATTTACCAGGCAGGGAGGGTCTAATGAAAAGATGCTATCAAGTTGCATTGTGGGAATTGTAGGATCCAGCATTTTTGGAGCTTTGCCCATACTAGGGACTGAAAGTCAGGATTCAGGAGTCAGGAAGACAGGAACCATTCTTTTAAAAATCTTTCTTTAGTAAGCCATCCAACTTTGTTAAAGTGCAGTACTAAATTGTTGGAGTGCCCCTTTAATTTGTATCTGACTGCCCATGGCCCGCCACAACCCTTTATCGCTGAATGACTCCCAGGACTTGTTGAAAACCAGCACGTTAAGGATTTTTCCTTTAAGTGTCATAGGATTGTACTTCAGACACATCTCAGATCTGGATCAGTTACTCATCAACAGTGACTGTCTGGAAGAGAACGCCACTGTTGTGCCTAACTGTGTTGCAGAGTTCTCCTATTTCAGCTCTCAGATCCATTCTGTCATGTGAGCTACACCACCTGGTCATGTGACCCAACCCATGGTGGGCTTGCAGTTCTGGCTGTGGAACCGAGCAACTTTCAGCTCATCGTCACAACCCTGACTAGAGTGTAAAGAGTGAGATGTTCCAAAAGATGGGGGGCGTTTTTCTTTAAAAGAGTATTCCACCAATTTAGCATTGCACTCCTATAGCCAACTCACATAATTGAAGCACCAGCCCCAGAGATATTGTCTTTTTATTCCACACATTCTTCTTCCTTGTCAGAACCTGGCATCAACATTACCCACAATGCAACTCGTGAGATTCAGGTGTTTTATGCTGGTAGCGGCTAGCTCCTGCCTCTGGCCTCAAGCAGTGATGAGGAGCAGGCAGAGGTCTGCCAAAATCTCTTTCTTCTTACTCACTAATAAATTGTGCGCAAAAGTCCAAAATGGAACAGGTGCGTTCTCCGGGGAGCATGCTCAGTGAATGTCATTGCAGTTATTTGGATAAATATATATAACTATAAGCATATAGTGAACTATAAGTATAATGATGGGGTCTGATGGTGGCAGTAGAGAAAGCCACAGTACCGAGGGTACATTAGCTTCAATAAGGGTTGGATATTGGATTAGAATCGCTGACTGAATTATTATTATTTTTTTTGTGTCAGGTCAAAGGTGGCAGTCTGACCTGATGGTGCCACTCAAAACTCAAGTGTGTGCAGAAATGAAAGGGGTTCATCATCTGGGGACCAAGAATGATGATATTGCTGTTCAATTGCAATCTCGAGTGGTTGTAATTGTTTCAAAATACTGATAAAAAACCGTCATCAATTAAATGAACGCTCCAACAAAGTCTAAAAAAAAGACTTCACTTGGCATGGTTAAAAAATAGCCCAGATGAAAAGAGTTGACTGTGGATTACAATGAGGGTGTTGTTTCTGTAAAGACACACAACTTTTTAAAGTGTAAACAGTGCAATTACTGTATATTCACCTTCACTGTATTGGGACAGACACAAACATTTCAAAGATTAGCCCAATTTAAGCCACTGACTAAGCTGCCTCAAAAGAAAAACAAAAGATGGCTTCAGTTGGTTCGGAGGCAGAATTAGTTTAGAAACGTGGTGTTTTGGACTTGGTGAGAACAGACACTCAAAGCTGCACTTAACCTGCAGACTTTGGCTAAAGAAAACTCATGTATATGGTTTAGTGATCCTACACCACCAGAATCCACCTCCTATTTAAATAAATGTGATTGAACTGTAGAAAAATTATAACTTTAAGGTCACCGTGATAGGTGTTGCACCTTTGTCTCCATGTACTCAGATGGATGGACGAATAGATAGATAGACACCTTGCTGAGTGAAGCAACTGATTATAAAAAAGGTTCACTGTTTTTTATGAGCGAACCAGATGTTTGCGTTTTTTTTAAAGCAACTGGCTGCAGTGGGCTGAAACTGTTTCTGTTGTGAAATACCTGCACAATTGTGGGGTTTTCAGACATTATGATTATTATTGGCTCTAAATAATAAATGCCCTTTTTTAGCGGCTGCATGTTCCCCCCCAGTCCAAATAAAGGTTTATATGTGCAATTCTCTCGTCCCCCCCACCCTGTGCAGAAGGCTGTGTGCAGCGCCGGCCAGGCTGCAGGTGAGCTGTAATTAAGCAGAAAGCAGATATTATGGAGCAGAAGAGCTGCAGGGAGACGCAGAGCAGCAGCTTTCTGCCATCTGATCCACCAGCAGCAGACACGTTGCACAGTCTGAAGCTGGCCAAGCAAGCCTCTAATTCACTCCTCCTCTCTCTCTCCCTCTCACACACTCACACTCACACACACACACACACACACACACACTGCAGATACCTTCACATTATCCATGTGTCTGCCTGTTCCTTTTTTTTTTTCTTTTTTTTTTTTTACAGGGAAGAGGATGGAATGCAATCTGTCTTTCAAGGAGAGAAGAGAGGCAGAAACGAAGAAGAAAGGGAGGAAAGCGCCACCTCATCATTCCCCGGATCGACCTCCAGCTCTCATCGGATCCTCGGAGCGTCACAAACCAGCACACGCAAACGCACGTATACACACTCCCAAAAACACACACACACACCCTTGGCTTTTGCTCCAATGTATCTATGATGAAAAAAACACATCATTCTCATTTCAGCAGCACACCGCAGAGACTTAACTCCTGGTTATTCAACAGTATTTTCACTATGTGGCATTTTCAAATTGACTCTCAGTCATTCAAACAAACTGTATAAACTACAGTCTGTCAGCGTCAGTAAGCAATCTCCTTTTATACAAGTTTAGGCACGTCAAAGAGATTAGCTTTTAATACAATAAAAGCTTGTCCTCAACAGAAACAATTAAAACACACATATCTTGAAGTACATGTGAGAAAAACAGTCTTGAAAACAGTCCCCATGAACAAGCTGCTTCCACAGTGGAAAGGTCCACCTTGTTACATTATTCAGTATATGACACACTAACGTGTGGAGTTTGGAGTGAGCAGAAGGTTCATCTCGTTTCATGTTGTATTCACTTTGATCAATCTCCACGGACATCAGAAGCTTGTAAGGAGAAAACACAAGCGGCCAATCACAGTTGTTGTGGGCCGCATGTGGTGTCCTCGTAGTCACCGCAGCCCTGACGTGTGGTTACATTTCTGAGGAGCCGCATGTCAGCGAATGCGTAGCCTATAACGTAGCTTCAAAACATTCAGAGCACAGCATAAAAGTTGGACATATCATTTTCCTGGTGCCAGTTAGGTACGGTTGACCAACATCAAAAAACAAGCAAACAAACAAAAAACATAAATTCACCATAAAAGTCAATTCAAAATTCTTTTGAATATAGAGAACATAATCATTTTAATCATAAAATATGTTTTACAGTGAATCAATTTGGACTATACCACTACTTCCATGCTGACATATGACAGTGCACAACTAAAAGGAATCAGTTGGGGAACTGTTGGTGCCCACAAAAGCTGAAACGTGGAAGCAAGCACATCTTGCAGTGTTTCTAAATGCAACATGAAACGGCGAGAAACCACTCTGCAAAACGTGATCTCCAGATTAGCGTTCCGAGTGGCCGCACTGTGCTGGTTTCTTTGCTGCTTGGAACGAAACAAGTGTGAATAAACTGATTTTAAAATAACTGTAAGTGCAGTTCATGCAGGTCAAAACAGTCAGAAATAAAGACATGCCAAAAAAATAAAATAATGAGTGGAGTTTTCTTTAAACAGTTTCTTTACACATACTCTAATAAAAACACGTGGGTCCAGATGCGGCACAATAAAGCAGTGAAAGTTTTGTTTTTCCTTCAGTTTTGTCTAGACCAAATATGTTGTTTTCGTGGACGTGATGATTGAGCCTTTGTCTTTGCCCAAGAAATAATGTGACCTAAATGAAAGAGTGCAGAATCATGTACATTTTCTCTTTAGCTCTATAAATGTACATAAAGTTTTGATTCCCAAACGACATTGCATGCACAGAGCTGTCAGTGACTAGTGAATGAGGTTTAGCTATAGCACGCTGGAAGGTCACATCAGTTCTTCCAAGCAGAACAGTATGTTTGACCCCAGAGAGAAAACTACACACACACACACACACACACATCTGCAGAGACAGTCCATACATATAAGTATGAACTAATTAAAGCGCATTGCAAAGCCATATAGCAATAAAGTCTGAGGGATCAGTGGAGCAAAAAATCCAGCTCTGTAATTTTCCAACGTTTCCCTGGCAAAGCAGAGTTGGAGAAAAACCATGGAAATGTTTGGGATTCCTGCACAGGAGGAAGGAAAGAAGAGATTGAAATGATATTGATTATCCTGACAGGTCAGATAGGAGGTAGAGAGACACTCAGGTAACAAAAAAACTAAGAAAGAAAGAAATTCTGTTGGAGTCACTGTTACTTTAATAAGGTAACTTATTATCATCAAAGATCATCTTGGGAGACCAATTAAAATGTTTTGGCCATTGAGATTTAACAGGATTAAACATGTTGCCCCTAAAATTACCCTGGAAGTAAATAATGGAAAGTGATCTGAGTCTTCAGCAAGCAAGGATGTGAATTTTATGGATCCATGAGACCTTTGCATTACTGTTTGCAATTTCACTACACAGATAATAATAAAGTACTTATAAAATCTCATTGCATGAAGATGATTTGGTACTGTACATGGATCAGTACACTTCTGGGTGAAGATGCGTAATGGAATATCAACGTTTATTTAAGAAACTAGAAGGGCACTCGGATATATACTGGATATATCTTGTGAGTCAGATCCGCTATTATTGCTTGTTTGTGAGTTGGATCCAAATCCACTTCAAAATGTAATGGGTTCTTCCTTGGCCCATGCTACACCCTTCCATGAAGTTTCATGAGAATCAGGCATCGAAAACAGATTTTTGAAAAATATATTCTTTGTAGAAATTAGACACCACTGACTCATATTAAATGCATCAACAAAAATTAAGTTTTGATGATGATTTGTATGTCAGTCAATTGTAAATGGTGTAAAAAAAAAAAAAAGGTCATGAAAATGTGTCACAAAAAGACTTTGACTCATGGTGATCTGCAGTGAAGTGATGAGTTCATAGCGTAGGAGTCGTCCACAGGTTGCACAGCGAGGAGAGGAGAGCAAAATGTTGGCTGAATGTCTTTGAAAAGCAGAAGAGTCAAATTCTTTTTCATGGAAAATCTTTGAGAAGGAACTTGAGGAGGCAACAGCACATTTTTAAATAATTCTCTTCACAGCCCCAAACACTGCAATACCACTTTCTACACACAAATACACAGGAGAAAGTAATCCCACCGACACAGTATTATAAATGTCACAATAAAGGATTAAAGACATTCATTGAAAATAGCCTCAATTGTAATATTTCAAAAATTCCTCTAGTTAGTCATTGATTGGAAACTAATTTGGATTTCACATAAGTATAGGTATATAATTCATTCCTATTCCTTAAAAAAAAATTGGTGGAATTAAAAGGTGACATGAGACATGTGTGGTTGTGTGTGTGAAGGTGGGGTGTAGAAAAAAACGGGAGGAAAAGGAGAAGGTAAGGGTGGATGTGGATAATAAACAAAAAGAAAATGCTATTCAATAGAATAAATGAGTGGTGGTTTTGTTTTTTGTGGGGGGCATCATACAACTGCCAAGTGATCATAACATGACACACACATAGTCAATAGAGTGTTAAAGTGCAATCATGATGTGTGTGTGTGTGTGTGTTTGTGTTGGTTGGATTAATTATTATTCGTGATAGTAAGCATTGTCAAGGCTGTGTTTTTCTGTAGCAAGAAAACGCTTTCTTTGATTTAAAATTCTAACCCTGTTGCAGAATAGAATCAATCAGCAGGTCCAACCTTTTAGCAACTGATTCAACACCCTGTCAGACACACAGAAGATGAGAAAAAGAAACTGTTAACAAGCTGTGAAGTTGGTTTCACTTTTACCTGCAAATACGTTTGACACCCACACGTCAACACGCACACACACAGAGAAGTACATCCCAGCCCATGCACAGTATCAGCTGCGAGGTGCTGGGTTTCTGTGCTCGCTGGCAAAACGCACTGAATTAAAAAAAAAGTAAATCCTCTGAAAGCTGAGCTGAGCTGTATTTTCTGCGAGGAAGTAGGTTCCTGCCTTTAGTCTGTGTGTGATATGAACGCTGGGATGCATCATTGCCACATCATCGCCACAATGGCATCAGAGCCACAGACCAACCTTGGCTGCCACTGAACAGTGAAGAGGCCACATAATGGACGTGGACATGAGTTCACAGCTAAGATTATAGAACAAACTGTCTCTTACTCTCTCGCTCATACCTTTCATGGCGGTATTTACTAAACACTGACCTTTGACTCCCATCCTCAAACATCCCAAACCCGTTGCTTATGTGAGTGTGCGTAGATTACTGTCATCAAGTCGGGGGATGCTTTGAATATTTTCTCATGCTAATGCGCTGTCCCCTCCATTCCTGGAACATGGACAAATGACATGTTCCCCGCTTTCCGAGGAGCTGTATGTTAAAAGTGTTTTCCCTTTAGGCCTCATATTACTCAGGCAACCGCCGCTGTCATTACTGTTTCTTCTGTTTCTGTTAGTAATATTAACATCACTGGTGACAGACAGATAAGTGGCAGTGGCTGGATGCCAAAGTACAGCACTGCTGTATACTGTTAGGTTCCTAAATGGTTTACTTTAGCAGCTAAAACAACACAGGTTCACTTTAGGTTAAATCCATAAAAACTTCCAGGAACTCATATTTGATGTATGTAGTCAGTAAACGTGATGTTGGCCTGTATAACTATTATTTGATGAAGGTCAAAGGACCGAAACAATTGAATAAAGTGAGTGAAATTGATCGACAGTGTGCCTTTATATCCACCCGAATCTAAAACAGATAACTGAATGTCATGTGTTTACAGCACTCAGATCCCCACAGACAATCACTTTGGTTAAGCACTAGAATATTGAAGAATATAGAAGTAATAGTAAGAGGTCAAAATACGCTTTGAGCGTAGTGCGAGGCGTTACGCGGCCGCTGCAGACAGCTGGATTGATTAACACAGGAGCGTGTCTTTTCCATGGACGGTGTGTGATGACAGACGACTCGCCGTGACTCTCTCCAATGTCTTAAACCAACAATTTGGTTACGTTCAGGGAAAGGTCAATTACGGTTAATAAAAAAAAGTTATACATCAACTGCAGGTCTGTGAAAAAATGCAAACCCCGATCTCCTCCATGAAAGTCAAGAAAGTTCATGGCAGACATCTGGGTTCCTGTAGTGTAGGTAAAAGTTCAGAGGTAGTTGAGATGATGGTAGAGGTGGAATGGAGTGTCCGACCTGCATGGAATCAAATCTTACATGTGAGTTTCACAGCGACGAAGCATGTCCAATGCTTTGGACATCTTATTATTCATCCATCAGAAAACCAGACTTCAGAATTCCAGAAATGCTGAGCTTTCGGGAAATGAAGGGGTTTTGTGAAAGAGCAGAGGCTAATAACAGTAATAGTGCCACTAGACATAATAATACTGATCAGGACTTAACAAGTTTTAAGAGGCCACACTGCCATCTGCGATCCTCTGCAGGTTTATGATGAGCCAGGAGGTGTTTTGTAAGTTTGACAGTGGTTATTGATCCCTCTGGAGATCCTATTCCCTTGCCATGAAAGCTGCCGAGGGGATAAACCTGATGTGTTCGTGTGAAGCATCTGTCTGTCCATTGAGACAACAGGATCTAGATTTGTAAGGACATTATTTGGTAATTGATCATTTGGTTATTTTTTAGATTCAAACAAAACAACATACAGTTTACCGATACTAAGTTGAATAGAATCACTCTGTGCAGCAGATAAATGTCACATTTGGCTGGGACTTTGGTTTTCCAACTAATTACATTAAAGCTGCTCTTATAAATATTTCTATATGAACAGGTTGTCAAATGACTGTGTAATGTAAGAGTGGCTGCTCATAGTGACAACTCAACTCCACAGTTCCCCTCAGCTCTACAGAGTGTTTAAGCCTCTTTCAGCTCACTGCTTTGGTTTTACGGCCTGTTTTGGTTCACCAATCTCATCAATCCATTCCAGCAAGCAGTTGTTTTTGCAGAACAAGCATTGATGAACCAATCAGATGGACAAACACTACTCCAAAGGGATGATCATGTTGCTCTGTGGTGTGCTGGACGTATAAACAACCAATCAGTTTGCTAAGATGTTCTTCATATCAACTTTATAAGATAATAATATGTCAGTGTTGTGTTTATTGTTTGATTGTGCTGTGCAAAGTGGCCAAAAAAAATGTATCAATAAAATCCTAATTAGCATCTTAAATATTGAAACAAAGCACAGGTAAGTGATGGGCGGGTATCAGTCCAGGTGTTAGTGCTATATGATTTCTGCAGCTCATCTTTCAGCAAAGGCGGAGGGTGGGGTGGGGAAGTCTTAAACCATCATCTTGTCTTCCTCCCAGCTGTTTCCCCCCTGAGAGCGAGGCTCTTCCTCACTTTAGTTCCCAGCTACGTTGTTAAAAACCAGATCGTGCAGAGGCGACGAGGCGGGTAGAAGAATGTGGAGGGGAGGGATGCAGGGAGGACAGACAGGAGGACTGGAAGAAGAGGAGCCCAGAGGAGAAACGATTCAGTTGTTAGATAGACAGGATGACAGGTGAGGGGGTAATACTACAACATTACAGTTTACTATGACAGGCTATGTTCAGAGCAGAACAGTTTTATTATAGCATGAATAAAGAACTAAATGTACCTCAAAATCTGTACAATTCACAAAACAACACAATTAAAACTCAAATTAGGTCTGACTTGCCTCTGAGTCCTTATTGGCTCGTCTTGAGAGGAAGTTGTCTTGGCAGGCCCCTAAAATTCCTCACAAATATATTTTTATCCCTCTAGTTTGGATCCACAACTTTGATAATAATGCAGCATACTGACGGAGAACCACACTGGTACATGAGTGCGTGTGGGTGGGTGTAATGGGTAATGTAAGCAAGTAAACTTTTATTTATATGGCAAAACAGTGGTTACAGAGTGCTTCACAACTGATAACAAAAATGCATAATAGTACACAGCATGATAACAGCAAGTAAAAAATACAATTTATTTAACTTTAAAACGGAAACAGGCCCAACAGAAACCCAGTGTAGGACTTTGGGGTACATGGACATAGTTCTGCCTACGCATACAGTATGTCCAAATCACTATCATAAAGACTATTTCTCAATTTGAATGTAATTTCCTTTCCTATTTGTGTTTGAACCTGTCATTAAGATATTTAATTTATAATGAAGATATTTTTCCATCCCGTCTCCCTCACAAGGATTGGTGCACCGAACATGTGTGGTACTAACCCTAACATTAAACTGTAACTTGTGAGCTGCAATAAAAAACAGCGCTTGTAGAGTCGTTGTGGCGTATACAACCTGTGAAGCACCTGCACCTTCTTCACATAAATAAATGCATTATGGTTAAATCTGATTATAATATGAAACATGAAATTCAGGAAAAACGAATATGACACCCAGAAAAATATACGCAAATATACATATACATACTTATATAGAGATACATACATACACACATGATCACACATACAGAATAAATGTATTATTTAAGAGCATCACAGGTGCTTGCAAATCACACTACACTTTGTAGTGAGATAGCACCCTTACGTGCTAGGTTAAAATAAAAAATCTGAACAATGGGGGAGCGTCACAGGAGGGAAGCCCAAGAAATATTTAAGTACAAAGTCACATGTGTGAAGATATTGAGTTCAAAAAAGATATATGGAATCATGAAATCAGGTGCTGCAATGATGCAAAAGTTCCTCAAATGTAAAGGTCTTTAACTCAAGCGATACCATAAACATGACATAATAAAAAAGAACTCCCCTGGAGGAGGGCAGATGAAGAGGAAGATGTCAAAAAGCAAGTGGAGAAGGAAATTCGGGGGGGGGGGGGGCAAAAAGGAAGAAGAAGAAAGTGTGTCAGGAGACAGTAATGAGGAGGAGAGGAGAAGAAGGAGGGAGGATGGGTAAGGAAGTCAGAGGTGACGAAGAGAAGGAGAAGGGGAGAGGGACAGAAAGGAAGGCGGAGAGGAAAACCAAACATGATTCAGAGGAGACAAAGAGAAAGAGCTTCAGAGCATGATGGAGTAAGAAAAGGGTGTGTGTGTCCTTGGCTGGCAGGCAGTGTGTTGTCCAAACAGACTGAAATAGAAGCAGTTATTATACCCTGTACTGCTGCGACTGTTGACTGTCTGTCTGTCTGTCTGATTGTGTGATTGTCTGACTGTCCCTTTCTTACCAACTGTCTGACTGACTTTCTGTGCTGTATTCATAATGCACTGTGGTCAGTTAGCAGAGAGACAGACTGCAGGGTGGAGCTGCCTTCACTGTAACCACACACACACACACACACACACACACACACAGATGTGATTCCCTCTTGATCTGGATCTGAACCTCTGGCAGCTTCGGTCACAGTGCAGCCAGGATGCTGCAACAAGCAAATGCAGGCTAAACATGCAGCGACTCTGTCTGGCTCAATACCTAGAGCAGCAGCAGTCACACTTCACTGCTGTCATCCATTCACGTGCACGCACAAGGTGCAGAAAATCTGTTGAGTCCGGTGTAGTCAGCCAGAAAGTGTGTGCAGTGTAAACTTGACCGATAGAGGTGCCTGATAAAGGCAGAGAAGTGGTGGCCTCTGGTATTAAATAAATAAATAAATCTTACAAATATGATTGACACTGAAATATCTGGACAGCTATTGGATAGGCTGACATGAAATCTTGTGTAGACATTCATGGTTCCCTTGTTGTAAAAACTTGAGTGATGGATCATGTCGAAATTTTAGTTTGTCCAATACATCGGTCTATGACCAAATACGTGCAAAAATTACAATATTCTTAATTATTAACATGCTAAGATGGTGAACATGGTAAATATTATACCTGCACGTTAGCATGGTGATGTTAACATTCAGTAGTAGTAATTTTGAACTGTAGTTCAAAGCTGCGACTAAATACAGCTGTAGGCCTATCATAGACCTTGGATTAATGTGTTCAAATACCATCACCAACACAGCCTAATGTACTTAAATAATAGTGTGTGTGCCTGTCAGGACAATTATATGTATAAAGGCCTTCTTCAACATTCTAGTTTGGGAACCCATCATCACTTCTATAAATCTACTTTAACATATTATAAATATCAGTGCGCACATGCCACACATGATAAAACATGATAATGCCAATCATAGACCTTATGTGTTGAAAGCGTACAGCAATACTTCAGTTTATATGCATTGCCATTATAATGGAATGCTGCAGAGTAGAAACCTCTAAAAATATATTTTATTTGTGAACAGTAACATGTAGGGATTCACCAATACAGACAACATGTAATTATTGATAAAATTCACTTTATCTGGGTTACATATGGTGTTATGATAATCATGATCATCACATTTTGAAACTCTGGACGACATTTGAGAAGAATGACACAACTGTGGTGAGTGGAACTTCCACTGAGTTTGTCGTCATTGCGTGCTTTATCGTTTTAAAGTCAATTTGATGGACGCCAAGCGAATTTCACAGTGCGAGACGTAACTGAACCAACCTGAGCGTCGGTGCGTTGACTGAGACTGGACTTAACTGTACAGTAGCAGCTGCTTTGATGTCGCTCCAGTGTCGACTTTGCACTTCCTCTCAGGTTGTAAAACATGAATACACAGCTGTCTGTCATCACACACAGCAAGACAGCAAGACAGCGTGTGTGTGTGTGTGTGTGTGTGAGAGAGAGAGAGGATGAAAAGGTTGGCCTACCTGCTGCTTACTCATTACTCTCTTTGAGACCCTCAGCAATGGTTAAACGTGTATGTGTGTGTGTGTGTGTGTGTGTGGGTGTGTGTGTGTGTGTGTGCGTGTGGTGTTTGTGTGTGTGTAAAGGGCTCTTTATGAACGGAAGCTATTGCTTGTTTGAAGTTTACGCTACTGGCAAAGACGGGAGAGGAGAGGAGTTTATGGTTTTATGCGGAGTATGTGTGCTTGTGTGTGTGTGTGTGTGTGTGTGTGTTAGTGTAAAGGGGCCTCCCGCTAATAATCATTTACTGCAAGTGTGTGTATGGTAAGAACGGGAGGCTTCCACCTAATAATCATGGGTTTCACCTGGGTGTGTGAGCATGTATTTGTGAGTGTGGGTGTGTGTGTGTGTGTGTGTGTGTGTGCATGTGTGAGTGTGTCTTCAGTACTCTGCAGGAACTGACCGTCCACTAATTGGCTGTTCTTGGTCTGCTGCTGTGTCCTCCAACATGGTTGCAATGTGCTGCCATTGACGTTTGTCATTTTTTAAAGAAAATAAACCATGAAAAGGAAGAACAACTCAGATAAAAAAAAAAGTTACAAACAAAGATCTTGGGGAAACATAAACATTGAGGAGGAGTAGACGCCACCCAACCCCCTTTTCTTTTTTTTGTTAGTTTATATAGGTGATTGTAGGCATATCCGTACGCATGTATCACTGTATGTATCCACATATAAATATTTGTATGCATACATGTGTTTTTGCTCTTTCTGTTTGTGTCACCAGGTGTATAAAAAAACAAACATACAAACAAACAATAAATTAATAAATAGATAAAAGGAAATTAAATGATAGTAGGCATTTTATGGTTGAAATGATATATTAATTATTTGCAATAAAAGTATGAAAATAAAGGAACGGAAGAACACATTACAAAGGTTATATATACATAACAAATGCTAGATGAAGTGAGGACCAGGTTAAACGCGGACGGACTCTGACCAAATGTGGTCAGAAAGTTAGGTGAGAAGATTGATACCGCTCTCATATCTGTATGCAAAATGTATATATAAACAAAGGTAACCCCAGCAGCTGATTAACTCAGCCCAGCACAAAGACTACAAACAGGACAGTAGCTAGCCTGATTCTGTCCAGAAGTAAAAAACATCTGCCTACCTGCAAGACTACAGCTCTCTAATTTAAAGCTGGAGTGTGGGGCTTTTACATATAAATGAACGTCTGTTACGTTCGATCCCTCGCCGAACAAATTCACACAATGCTTATTAACCCTATCACCGCCACGGAAATCTCTCTTCGCAGCATACCGGGAGTGTTTAAATCTGGTGTCTGTGGTGACATTCCCACGCTGGCGCACCTGTAGCGATTACGTCAACCAGCAATGGTTGGTTTGCCAGAGCTGAAGGGGGGAGCAACCGTAGTGATGGAGTAGGCTAGAGCAACCAAGAGTATGGCGGGAAAAACCTAAGACGCGTCCAAGAAAAGATTTTGTGATGCTCCAGATAACAAAGAAACTCGGCGTTCAGAGGAAGGATTACCGTCAAAAAAAGATAATGATCGGTGGCGGTGGAGCCGAGAATCACACAGCTTCGCTATTAGACGCAGGAGGCGTCACCAGGATTAATTTTCGTTGAGTATTTTTGTTGAGATAAGGACTCATTGGTAGTGGAACTATGTGTTTTGTGTTGAGCACTGAATGTATAATAAACTGTGGGGACTTCAAAATCTTGTGTGTTTTGTTGTTTCTTGTTTTTTGAAATACCTGGTTGTTAGTGATTGTTATGGGGCCATATAGTGAAAAACAATGGTTCCATCGTAGGGTTGACTGCTACATATGAAAGCATAATCTCTATTATCAGAGCCAGACCAGCTGTTTCCCCCTGTCTCCAGTTGTTATGGTAAGCTAAGCTAACTGACTGCTGGCTGGCTGTAGATGTATATTCAACGTGATCTTCTTATCCAACTGTCAGAAGCGTATTTCCTAAAAATGAGATTTATAAATAAATAGTCATCAAGATTCAAGGTGATAAAACCTTTTTTTTTCTCCTTTTTTTTTAGCCGTTTCCTGGACCCCTGAACCCAACCTTAGCCCTAACTCAGTGGTTCCCAAACAGACATGTAAAGCCGAAAACTGAAAGCTGTGCCTTTTCTGAAGTTTTGTCCTGATTTTGATCTTGAATGAAAAATTTCAACTACTTCACTGTCAGGATTTCCTGCAGCGCATCACAACGACATGGAGTTGTGTCTTGTTACACACATGCCACTGAGTTCAATTTGTTGAAATAGAGGCACATCTGTCCCGTGAGAGAGACATAAAAAAATGCCATAGAAAGACTTCAAATTGCTCTCAAGGATGTAATAATTTAATTCAGTGGGTGTGTGCGTAAAATGCAGGCCTGTGGGCTAGACTGACTACACTCTGCTGCCACCTGTTATTAAAACCACCTACTGGAATTACAACTGAGAGAGAGAGAGAGAGAGAGAGAGAGAGAGAGAGAGTCAGAATCAGTTTAATCTCAAAGAACATTATAAAGAAATTTCCTGGGTTGGGAGAGATAGATACAGGGACAGAGAGAGAAAGAGACAGAGATAAAGAAAGAGAGAAAGAGAGAGAGAAAGAGAGAGGTAGTGTTGAGATGAAGGTCTTCTTAGTCCACAGTCTCCCCTCTCTCGCTCTGCCAAAAAAAAGTTAATTGAAGGCCTCACTCTGGTTTGGGAAGCAAAAGGAGGGATGGACGGACGAAGGACGAGACGCGGGGTTGGAGAGGAAAAAGGAGAGAGAGGGAAGCCACGTCCACATGTATGACTCACTCTCCTTCCCTCCCCCTGCTCTATAACTCTTCCTCTATGTCACTCTCCTAGCCTCTCTCTCTCTCAGTCAGTGAGGTCGAACTGAACTCAAAGCTGCACTGATTTTTTCCAGAAAATACTACCATTGGTACTATTATTCGTAGTACTACTAAAATACTGTAGTAAAATGTTTCTGAATGTTGCCCTTGAGCAAGGCACTGGTGGGCAGAAGGACACACACACACACACACACACACACACACACACACACACACACACACACACATTGTCTGTTTTTGATGTGCTTGCCAAGGTAAACGCAGACAGGCCGGAGGAGGGTGTCTGGCATCTAAATACATGTGTGTGTGGCTTGGTAGCCCCAAGAAGTCACTGAAACAGACCGAAAACATGAAACAATGACGCGAAAATCTAAAGTGGGCCAAATCATACGAGCATGTATGGAATCAGCATGTGCTCAGGCTGAATGCGAAGTCTCAGATATGCGAAAAGCCTGCAGAATGTCACTCAAATGAGTGAGTACTCTTGTTTAATAGTTAGAACTTGTTTACATAGTTACTTCCAAATACTTGCTGCTGGGAGGCATTATTGTATGTGTGCACTATGCCCTGTACATGAATTGTGCAGTTCTCTCTGCAGTAAGGTGTGTGTGTTGGTGGGGTGCCGCCTCTGTTTATGTTGTTCATTCATCAATACTAGTGTTGTCTGCGTTTGTGATGCTTTAATCTGTTGTTGATTCTGTAAGAAGTGATGAATTATGTAGATAAATGTCAATTTATGTAGACAAATGCTCACTGCACCCGTCACTGTTCCTATAGACCTGTTTATTTTATTGTCGGCCATTTTTGTTTAATTGCTTGGTTTTGTCTCTTTTTCTGGCTAATTCTAGTCAGGCTATAATGTGTCAGTAGTTTATGTATATTACTAATGTTTTGAGTAGAGCTGGTATTTTTTAAATAATGTAACGTTTTTAGCAGTAAACCATCTTTTTCACAAAAGAGCGGGGCAGCGTGACTAAACGCTGCATCGCCAAATTTTACTTTCTCTTCAAGTGACGTGTCCCAAGGCACACTCTGGATTTTGGGTCAAATCTAGTTTTGCTCCATTCTGTCGACCTCCTCTTTTATTAATGAACCAAACTGACATTTAAAAGTCATCGCATGTAAATGTAAAAGAAAATGTATGTTAGTGCAATTTGGATCGGCACTCACCACTCTCTCCTACCAAACAATGCACAGCCATCCGTAGTCGCCTTTTCAGTGACGTATATTTCAGACCTTCTGGTTTGTAAAACACAGGGGTAAACAAGACCTTGACCCTCATGGGGTTCATCATGGGCACCTTCCCTCTGTTACATGTTACGTGGACCAAACCCAATCTCTGTAAATTGTAATGAACCCACACAGTTGAATGGTGCTGTTTGATATTTCAGACAGACAGACGGACGGGTGGGGCAGCGTCTTCCTCGCAGGTTCTACGTCAGCAGAGGGAGACCCCGCGGTCACAATACGACATCCCAGGAAACATCTGAGTGACATCACCCATCAGCAGCCAATCACATGCGTGCAATAGATGTTTAGAATGTATTTGCATCAGCTGTGAAGCGCGACGCTGAGGGTCGAATGGCAAAGTGGCACTCATCCCAATCCCTCGTGTAAAAAAGTAGGGATGAAAGAAAGAGTGAAAGATAGAGAATGGAATGAAGAAGAAAAGTTTAGAATTAAGACGGATGGGTGGGATTAAAGAGAAGAGAGGAGGAGGCCAGCTGAAAGTGAACGAATGGAAAAGCAGACTTGAGGAGTGACTCAGTACAGCCAGAGAGAGAGAGTGAGAGAGAGAGGAATGTTTAACACACTTTATGTCTCTCTGTTGCACACTTTCTCTGTTTCCCAACATGCAAAGAATATCAAACCCATCCCCCACTCTCCTGACACACACACACACACACACACACACACACACACAGCAGACAGGCTGAGGATGGAAACTATGAGCACTGTGCTGCTGCCAGACAGAAGAGAGAGAAATGATCAACAGGAGGAAAATATCCAGTAATGCTGTGACTCAGGCTATTCTGTTCTATCCTATTTGACTTGTTTCTATTGAAGAGAGGGAGTGATGTAGAATGGCAGAGTGAACGTTACGAGATTACGATTAGATGTGAGGTTATGGTTAGAATGTGGTAACATTGTTGTGAGATTTGACTGTGGTTGTGATGAGATGGTAACAGTAACGCTACGTATTATCACAAGTTTAGCATCAGCAAGATTTCAGTAAAAGTCTGATGAGATTTGAACGAGATTCAGCTCAGACTATGTTATCCTATCTTTACAAATAAAACCAAACATTAAGGGAATAGTTTGACATTTTTAAAAACCTAGCTCAGCATAAACACTGGAAATGAATTAAAGGTGTTGGTAGGCTAAATTTTGTGACGTATGAACAGAGCCAAGCTACCTGCCCCCACCCATTTCCAGTCTCCGTGCTAAGCTAAGCTAACTGGCTACCTTCTATTTAGTGTACAGATGTGAGAGTGGTATCAACCTTTTCACCAAACACATGGCAAGAATGTAAATAAGCATCTTTCCCAACCGACCAAACTATTGCTTTAACATAATTTTTCCTCACAACCCCTGATTTCCATATTTTGATACTTTGCATAATATTGACAACAGGAGCAGGAAAACAGATTGACTGAATGGGACGTCTTTTAGCCACAAACATCGTTCTCTGTATGGTTTACCTGTACGTAAACAAAGCTGGCCCAACACAAGCCCAGACGAACGCGCCTGTCTACACACAACTTGGCAGAGCGCTCTGATGATAATGATATGGTGGTGTTAATTGGCATGAAATACCAGCATGCAACGACTCTCCATTCAAAGAGAAGGTGAAGTCTGATGTCAGACACTGTTAAGTTTCTGCTCTTGGCTTCCTGGAGCAAACACACACACAACCACACACACACACTGTCAACTGGTCACTGTTATCTGTCTTTGTCCACTGATGAAGCAGCAAGCAATGCGATAAGGTCCAGATAAAAGTTGGTCGGTGAGAAAAATGTAAAGCTACTGACAGAAATCTGAAAAGCTCTCTTGGTCCATTTGCATGCACTTGTGAGACAGCCCCTAACTTAAGCTTGTCAAACTCTGTATATTCTCAAGTCCCAGCAAAGACAGTAAGGATTTACTCTGCTGAAAGCTGATGAAAAGTTATCAAGGATGCACCTCGCTGTACGTCTGACTGTTGAAACTAACCCCTCTGTGTTTTAGCCTATTTTGGAACATTTGCATTTTGAAAAGTCAGCTATTTTTTCCAGTGATTGAGACAAAAAATGAAAAGCTCCGCCTCCTCTAAATGAGCTCTGTAGCTCTGCATCACTACTGATGAGTGTGTGTGTGTGTGTGTGTGTTAATGACGTGTCATAACCTCCTGCTGTCCTCCATTTCCTGTGCAGTAAATCCGCAGCCTCCAGTCTCCCATCACACCTGTGTGTGTGTTTATGTGTGTGCATGCGTTCGCCTCATGGTGTGCTCAGGCGCCATTTGTGCTCATTTAAAAAGACGCTCCCGCTGTTTGCAGACTGGAGAGGTGATGTTAAATTCGGGTTTAACTGATTAAGCTAGGTAACCAGGCCACGCGGGCACCAGGGAGATGATAAAGTTAGGATCCAGCGAGGTGCCTGTGTTTGAAGGCTTAGTAAGCTGGCCACCTGCAGATATGGTCATAGCATTAGATAGTATGTATTAGTCTTATATTTGTAGTCTTCAGAGCAGTAGGCAAAGGAGAGACATACAGCAATCACAATATAACAGTCACTTCATCTGTGTCTGGAGCGTGTTGTATCCTCCCTCTCTGTGCCATTATCAAAAGATAAAATAAAATAAAAAAGCACGACAAGTCAAGTGATAGTGGGCGGCTCTTCCCTGGCAGCCGGCCCAACCCACAGCCCAGGAAGAGGAAGACACCTGACACCCAGGCCACAGCAACATTTATCTGCGCTACCTCTGCGGTTACACACCTGCCGTACCTGCACAAACAAACAGTGATTAGGAGCTAAGCACACACACACACACACACACACACACACGCACACACACAAACATATCCGATTAACCAGCAGCGAGGAGATGACAGTCAATGATGAATTATGATCTGCAGGAAGGTGTGTTTAGACTGCGTTGGGATGTTTACTATACTTGAATCAGTGTGTTGGGTCAAATCCAACATTACACTCTTTAGATAAGGAGTACTGTTGCCTTCTCTCAGTGTAATTCTCCATGTTTATAGTACACGTTGTGTAAAATAAAGACTGATCTCAGGTCATTTCCTCCGTTCTCCCTGAGTGTATTCTGTGCTTCTTTAGCCAGTACAGCGCAGCACAACAGCCTTTGCTTTGTTCATTTTTTCTCTCAAAGATTTTGTTGTTTAAAACATCTGGAAACGTTCAGCCCTGTGTTGCCCCGGTTACGACCAGGAGATGGACAAAGCAGCGGCGTAAATCCTTCCTCTCGCCACTGACCCCGGCATGGGAAAGGCATGATGGGAAAGCTAGGAGTGTACTCCAGGCTGGGGGTCCTGGCCAGAAAGCTAAAAGAGTAAAGGGGGTGTCATTGGCTGAAGAAGGAGAGTGTGTGTATGTGTTTCTACGCAGTTCCACATGAGAGGAGAGGTCACTCTGAGAGACTTCACTGCTCATCCCCTGGCACAGGTCAAAGGTCGGGGGTGGTAAAGTGTCTGCGGGGGTGGAACAGTTGCTCAGTCTGACACGGTAAAAGCTTTAGCAGCTGCCTCAGCTCCAGGCTCGGGATGCCTCCATTAATAATTTGGCGTTCGTTTTATCACCCCATGTAGCAGATTGGGGGCAGGCTTTGCTGCACAAGGTGGTTGACATGGCTTCAGGTGAGCTATAAATAACCACAAAACATTCTGTATACACTTTACATGATTTTTCAAATGTTTGACTTTGTTTTTGCTTTTTTTTAACCCCCACTTGAGCCTGAAACCTTTTAAAACCACCACAATCCCTCTGTTGACTTACTGTTACAAACATTATAAACAGATTGAGTTGGGGTCTGGATGTAGGATGGAATGCTGTACGTCCGCTTGGGGGCTGTGGAGCGTGAACCCCGCCTCCTGTTGGTCCTACATGTGTTTTCTCCATCACTGACGAACGCCGTGCCTCGTTGACTAAGGGGTCAGTGACCCCACCAGCCTTTGAAAACATGCAGTAAAGAGAAAAGTCAAGGTGGTGATCCTCCCATCCACTGTAGCTCTCAGCACCGTCCTCTCCTTCATAGTAATCCGGTGGCAAAAGGTAACCAATGGAAGACTACATTACCCAGAAGTCCTGTTTCTGCTGCAGCCATGTGGATTTAGGCAGCAGAGATGACTGCAACTTCACAAAAATGTGAACTGGACAGTTTACAGTCAAATCTAGCTAAGACTAGATTTAAAGGGCCATACAGTTTTATTATCTGGGGCAACAGTTGGGAAGTTATGAAGTTGCAAGTGTGCAACTATCAACCATGCATTCAACAAAAGACACTTTAAATGAAATCAGGTGCCAGAGAGAGCACTGTATCACAAGATATGTGGTTGCAAAATCAAACCCAGAAGTCAAACAATAAGCAAACATGTCAAAATGAGGAAGAAGGCAAAAAAAAAGAAGGTATTTTTACAGTACAAAGTGTACTTCACATGACGTTAACAACTTTGTTAAAGGTGACTAAATGCTCATTGTGATGAATTACCTATCTCAAGCATATATTGTATATTATATAGGAGATGAAAGCAGCTGATCAATAAGAGCAGTGGTTGCTTGCAGTGTCCCAACCCCAGCCTGGTTCGCAGAGTTAATGTGAGGTGATGAGGACCTAAAGGAAGCCTTCCAGGATGCCCTGCCCATACAGCTCTCAGAATAAACTCCTCTCTCTAACTCTGTTTCAAGCCTCCTCTTTCTTTTCCTCCTCCGTGTTCGTGTCTGCGATAGCTCTACCTTTTTTGATCTGCTCTGCCCCTTTTCACCGTTTGTCTACCTTGAACTCTTCTTCTCTCTCTCACTTATCTGTCTCTCATGGATTCAAGTGGTTGTGCTTTTGAGGTGTGCTTTAATGTTTTTAATGATGACAAGTCTGCCTCGAGTCCCTGTGATGTCTGATGTGCAATGGAGTTTTCCCTCCATGCTTTCTCATTTCAGCCGTTTCTCCTTCTCTCGCTGCCTCACTTAGAAACAATAGTCATCAATTCCCTCTGTTTCTCGACCTCCTTTGACCTCTGTCGAGTGTGCATGTGAAGGAGAGGGAGAGAGCGAAAGAGGCAGGCTGCCCATCCTCGACGTGGCAGGGTGACGTTGCAAAAGCTGAAGACAAACCCAGAGGCTGGCCGAGAGACAACCGCACAGAGACAAAGAGAGAAAGACAGAGGCGGAGGAGGAAGAGGAGGAGGCAGTTGTGTTTTATTCAGTGTTTATTCAGACACAGCGGCCATTTAACAGTCATACAAATAAAGTTTGTTTTTAAATAGGCTAAACTATGACACACAGAAAGCTTCTCATGCAGTGTGCTTTGGGATGCTATTTGTAGTTGTGTGTGTGTGTGAGGATGCTTAAATGTGCTTAAAAAAGTAATGAACACTAACAAACAGTAGACACACGTTAGAATAAATCAGAAATCAAGTTAAACTCAGCAACGTTCATCTCAACAGGACATTTCAAGAATATTTGTAATTAATTAAACATTTGTATGTTATTGCCATTGATTCAAGAGAAACACTTTTATTTCACTGTTAAATGAGCATGATTTTTTACAAAAAAGACGACGGCACCGAGCGGTAACCACTGCGACTGGCTACGATAGGCTGAGACCGCTGTCAATCATGCAAACATGCACGCTCCCCAGACACATCCTCCTGTAACCCTTTGTATGCACTTGGTGAGACAATCATTTCCCAAATCACCACCGAGACACACACACAAATAAGTGTTAACCTCAGCATGCTGGCACACTCACACTGACGTGGATAAGTTTATGTTGCTGATGTTTAGCAGGTTCACCATCTTAGCTTAGCATGTGAGCATGCTGACATTTGCTAATCACAAAGCTGAGGCTGCATTAGTTTTGCAGGTATTTGATAGCAAGTAAAGTATTTAGTAGTATTTGGTGGAAGTAACATAAACATAAACCTGAACCTGAATTATTCATTAGGCACTGACCTTCTTCATGTTCATTTAATACAGTTTGAGTTTTCTTGGAGCCAGTTTTTAGGTACAATGTTTATCACTATACCTGCTGCCTAGGATACTTCATCACTGCTTTAGCTTCTGACATGACGTACATATCGAAGTGCAGCCCACGTAAACCAGGACCAAACAAAAAAATAATAATTTGTGTAATTTGTCACCGGAAAAGCAGTCAGTGGTAGCTGAAGTACTCCAGATTTTCTGCCCCTTTGAGAAACCACCCAACTGTGCTTTGTCAACTTTTTATCATTTCCTCCTTCCTTTGTTCATTTCCTCAGATAAGGCCGTCTGAGATTCGACTTGTTGAAGCTGAGCAGGAGGGCAGTTTGGTGACGTTGCGTGTGTCTTTGCAACTGGAGATGGAAAATATGAATAGGCCTACTGATAAATAAAAACTTTAGCCATCTTTGTTTGGGTCCATTTATTGAATTGCAGCTTGACAACACACTGTATGTTTCGCATGCCTCACTATGCAAACTACTCCGTGCAATGAAGCAGATATGGCTAGAATGTTAAGAATGTGGGAAGAAATTGGAAAGATTTAGTTAAGCACCACTAAAATAAATGTGGAAAAAATGACACAATATACTTCAAATTAAGTATAGTATAAGGTTGGCTAGATGGTGTACTCAGATGTGTCCCTTTCAGTCTAAATAGCATGAATACTACTAATTTGGAACCACACTTTACTTGGTTGACAGAAAATTAATTAAAGATTTCATGGTTCCAGCTTCTCAAATGTGATGATTTGCTGCTTTTCCTTTGGATGATTTTTTAATCATTTTAATGTATTTTTACAACCCAAACAATCAAACAATCAGTCAATTCATGTAGAAAACAATCAGCAGATTGATCCATAATGAAAATACAGATCAGTTCCTAAACAGAAGAGTTCAGAATGAGCTCCTCCACCTCAACCACCTACAACAGTAAAATCGTGCTTTTACATGAATGCATGAGAATTAATAATCCAATTGCATAATATTTAATAGTTTTTTCTGCATTGAGTACTTTTACTTTTGATACTTTAAGGATTTTTTTCCTGATTATACTTACATACTTTCACTTAGTCATCACATTGTAGTCACTTCCTCCACCAGTGGTTATTACAAACTCTTTTAAACCAAACTTAGTAATGGGCTCATGGCACTAGGTACACTCACTGTTTTTAGAAAAGTCCTGTAAAGATAAAAAAGCATTTTGTTGTTTATGATAATACTGTCCATTCAGCTTTCTGAGCTGAACTGAGAAAGAAAAGGAGAGATGACATGAAAAACAGAGAGAGAGACAGAGTCTGGGTCAAATGTGGGAAAAAGAATATTTTCTCTCTCTCTCTCTTCCTCCGTGGCAGTTTAATCTAACCAATATGTGTGTGTCTGACACATGAGGGGAGGAGATGGAGAAAGAGAGAGGGAGAGAGAGAGACTGAGAGGGAGAAAGAGAAAGGGGTTTGCATTCTTTTCCATTGAGGTCAATGTTTTACAGAGCTTTTGACCACTGCCTGCAGAGTCTATGTGTGTGTATGTGTGTGTGTGTGTGTGTGTGTGCAGATGAAAAAAAGATGAAATCGGTCATTTGGTCTATGATCATTAATCAGGTTGAGACCCACAATTATGACATTACAGCCAGATGTTGTGAAATGTTTGGTCAGTTCAGAAGCTGCATCAGTCAAAAGCTTTAATTTCTGTCAGTGTATAAAATAACCACACTTAATATCAAACATGTTTCATAATAATTTAAATTAACTGAAAGTTAAAGTGGAGTTTTGTGTTCATATTTTCATGGATTTACTTTGATTCATAGAATTTAAATGAAGTTCAGTGCTTTATGTGTGTTTCTTGCTTTTTGCTGATTTCTCAGCCCTTACTTCCCTCTGTCTTCCTCCTCCCTCAGTGCTCATCCTCCTTTCATCTCTCCTCCCCCTTTCTTTTCTCTCCTCCTCCCACTTTATTCAGATCCAAGTCCTCACTGTATGTTTTTTATGGCTCCTCTCTCTCTCCGTCTTCCTCTCTATCCACACGTCACACTGTCTCTCTTTATCTTTTGGTTGAACTTTTCTTCCTTATGTCTGTCTCTGTCATTTTGTCTCTCTCATTTTGTCTGTGACTTCAAATCTTTCCATTTTCTTTCTCCGCCCTCTCAGCCGCCCCTCACTGTCCACTTCCCAATTTCTTTTTTTTTGTTTTTGTCTCTGCTTTATTTCTGCCTCAACTTTCCATTCCCCCCTCCCACTTTCCTCAACCTTTGTGCCGTCCCGTCACCATCTACCTCTCCCTCTCTCAAGTTTCTCTTCTCTTTCTGCCAGCAGGAACAAGATATCTGAAACAGGAAGAAATAGGAAAAGGTTTTAAAAACTTTACCGTACAGTAACCAATAGTGTGTGTGTGTGTGTGTGTGGACGCGGACCTCCTTTGGTTCAGTGATTGTTCAAAGTACTGATCTGCTTTACTAGCCTGGCATCGCCAGACTAATTCGCAAATGTGTATTAGTCTGGAACCTCTCAGTTCATTTTTGATTTCCACGCGGCGTTATTGACGGGCGGAGACAACCAATCAGAGCAACGAAATGCCGTCTTGTTGGATGTAACGTCCTCAGCAAGAAGTTTAGCAAACACACATTTCTTATCAACATAAAGTTTAAATACAGCTGTTTGTTCTTCTTTTAGAGAACATTTACCATCCATTCCATTTAATACTGCTGCCATAGCCGGCCGGAGAATTCAGCAGTGTCATCTTGGATATTTACAAAGATACCCAAATGGTGCTCCTCTCTCCCAGTCATCGTATTAAACCCGCCTCCTACTAGATAAACATTTGTGATTGGTTAGCCTGATAAATCGGCAGAGAAATCAGTTTGAATGGGAGAGGGGCCAGACGTATCTGCCAGAGCAAATGAAACAGGAGCTCGCAGATTTGTTTGATTCCCAGGCTACCGCTTTACAGGAATTCCAAGTGAGGTTGAGTCAAGGTCCTTAAGCAGTGTTACTTTCGTCATTATATGGAAATATTAATCAAAACCATGATGAACAATCAACCAAGTTGATTTAGCTGCTTGACTTGTTGCACCAATAAGCAGCATTTCACTTCAACAACAGTACATCTCTGCCAGTATTAGCCGTAGCATTAGCAGTTCCTTGAAGAAAAGAGTGAAAGATTTATGGACTATATTCATCTTCAATCCCACTGGAAAATTAGACAAGATGTGTCTAACAAACGATAAAAAGCAGCTGGGACAAACTTCGAAGAAACATGCAGGCCACAAGGCAGTTATTTATAAAAAGGTAAGCTAACGTAAACGTACAATTATCAAGAGTCAAACAGTATGTGGATGTAACGTTAGTATTACTTTCAGATAGCAGTTCCTCATGTTTACCAGCATTAATGAGTTCAAGATTAACCATAGATCTTCCCCTAGATGTTGGCTTAAAGAACAGTTTCGCATTAATGTTAATCAATGTATCAGCAGCTTGTCTCAAGTTAACCCACACAGTGAACAGTATTTTCAAGTTAAGTTCTTTATTGCCATATGCACAACAATTACAGGGAAGTATTGGGAATGAAATTCTCAGGCTCGATCCAACAATGCTCCTACAAATATGTATTGCATTAATTGTATTAAATCAAGTTCATATTTAGAATCTAGAACAGCCTGTACACGGTAGTAAAATAAATATATACTGTAGAAATAAATATCACAGGCTGTGAGCAGTAGGTAACCAGGTAAGTAAGCGGTTGGAGCCAATGCAGTAGAATATGTATGTACAGTACTAATAAGTGTAGTATAAGTATGGCAGTATAGTAAAGAGTGACAGCCATATATCAACAATGTTTTACAGGTAAACAGTGCTTTTTCCACTAACCTCGCAATACTCAAGAATGACAAAAGTGACCATGCTAAGTGTACGCAACGAAGATGGCGACAGCTTAGAGTGCGTAACATTTTTAAATGGATGGCAAAAATGAGACAAAAATTTCACGGACAAAAACTTCAGTATAAATATGTCACACATGCACGCAGACGTGCACATAAACTATTTCTATCAGCAGCCCTGTAATTTCACCGTATGCGGTCAGCGTGGACGGAACATGAAGAGTTAACCCCTCTGTAAACGGCTCCTCTCGGCTCTGGTTTCTCTCACACTCTCACCACTCCCTAACATGAGTTGCAGTCCACCGCAACACTATGTGTGTGTGTGTGTGTGTGTGTCAGAGTCCAATCCTTCCTCCCAGCTGGATTTGGAGACTTGTTGGAATCAGCTGTGGTGCATTTATTTCATTGTCAGAGGTGGAAGGAGAACCGAACTGCACATAGCGCAGCGATACTTCCACACAATGTCCGTCCGCTGACATTCACAAACATTACCACACTGGTTTTATTAAGTAGACATTATTCTGTAGTTGCTGATGTGTGACTGTAGCTAGTCATTTAGTCCCTCGTTTCTTTCATCTGCCTTTTCCGTTTCTCTCTTTCTTTCCTTCAACTGTTGCTTTCTGGCAGGAGTTTCTTTTTCCTTTTGTCTCTTGTTACTGCAGTCTGCATATTCACTTTGTGTCCTCCCTCTCTCTCTCTTCCCTACACTCCTTAATCTCTCGCCCACATGACTTCACCTATTTCCTCTTTTCCTTCTCTCCCTGCTCTCTTCCTTTGTTTACTTTGCTTTCAATGCTGCAGTCTCTCTTTTTTGTTGTATAATATGAGAACAATTTCCCACGTGGGCAATTACCATACCTTTATTAACTAAGAAGTAAATGAACACTGGCAAAATTATCTTTAAAAAAGAAAGAAAAGTGAAAGTTTCTCTTCAAATTGGGTTAATATTTCTGGGGAGTTTTTGCTTGTGATTTTAACTTGAGTTGGGTTGGGAATTGTTGTTTATGTGAACTAGTTTAGCCCATTGAAACAGTGAATGTGATACCGGGCCATACAAATAGACGTGACTTGGCTTGACTGTGTTGACTAGTGTTGTCTCAAAGCCGTTGAGCATTTACAGTAAATGGCGATCGCAATATTTGTCTGCTTCTTCTCCTTTTTTAGCAAAATTGCAACTGGACGGAACATTATCGGCCACATTTTCGCAAGTGTCACCCGCCAAAATATCTGCCAGCTTGTTTGCTCACTTGACTTTGCTCCAGTTTATTTATTTATTTATTTTAATTTAAAAATTAGCTTACTTTTACGTGCCTGTGTGTGCCCCCTGTTTCACGCGAGGTGGAAATTACGCCACCATCTGCGCCGACGATGTGTCCTGCTAGCAGGAAATGTACCGGTATGTTGATTTCTAAGTTGTCTTTGTTGTGATCTCGTAGCACATAGACTTTGCCCCCCCCCTTCTGCGATGTAGCCAAGATGGCGACCACTGAGGTGAGAAGTGTCCAGCATTCCACACTCAACCTTTTGAATGTTATGAGTAGACCATCCGGGTACTCACAGTGCATGCATTTTGCCATAATTGTCAGGTCGAAAGCACTTAACATCTCATCAAACTTAACATCTCATCAAACTCTCTGCAAGAAAGTGAAGAAGCGTATTTCCTAAAATGTACAACTCGTCCTTTAAGCAAGCAGTTTCAGTTGCCTGAACTAGCCAAATCTTAACCATCAAAGTGGGAGATCAGTATATGCTCATGCGGTTGTTCAGTAGGCAGTGTTCAGGTTCAGGAGGCCTTGCTGGTACATTCATTAACTTTAAAACTGAAACATCATTTTAACAATGTACCCATGCGTGATACTGTATTATTCTGTCTGAATTGACCATCATCAAATGCTAAAATGAGCAATGCAAGCACTTCTGAATGATTTGCGTCTATATGTTCTCAACTTTCAACAGCCAAGCTGACCATCAAGATAATGTGCTGGAAACTGTATTACTTGAACAAAAATAATGACACTCTTTTAAACACATTCCTCAACCAGGCCTCACCTGTCCTCTTAAAACACTTCAAATTACATGTTTCTCCACATCCCCTAAAGACCCCCCCTCTGTCTAACACGCCCCCCTTCTTTGTGTCTCTCTCTCTCATCGTACCACCTGTGTGCTGTGAAGCAGGTGTTTCCCATGATGCCTTTTGGTCTGTAATATGTGACATTATGGGAGCAGAAGGGAGAAATATGTGAGGTTTTATGATCACCCTGACACCCCTGTTATTTTCTTATGATTAGTGGTTCACCTACTGGAAACATAGCGAGCGTGTGTGTGTTTGTGTGTGTGAGGAAGATGAGCAGAGGCCTCACGCGCCAGCATAAATGTTAAAGATGAAGCTATTTCCATATATCCCGTCTTGGATTTGGATCTGCAACATTACAGATGTAAAGATGTCGCAAGGTCAACCTGAACACAAACACACGCCCAAACGCACTCAACGGTCATGCCCTGTGATCATGTGTTGTCGGGTTTGAGTGATTAAAGGATAGCTGAGGCAGACAAGAAAAAAGAGAGAGAGAAACAGAAGACAATAATAAGTTCTTAACAGAGAGGTTAGTTCTCTTTTTCAGGGTGGACTTCAGAAAACCGCACATACACAGAGGGAAAAGGAAGCCAGCTGACATTCGCATGAATTTCAGAAATAAGTTTGAGTTTAAATCAGGCACGGCGCCAGGATTCTCATTTTGGCTGGGCCTTTTAATTACAAAAGTTAATACTGTTTGCCTCCTTTGACGGCTTCCGACTGGTAGTCTCGCTAAAACAGAAATGACTGGTATGCTGTGGAAGTCCACTAGCGGATCTGGTTGATCATGACACTTTTTCTAAAACATTTTCAAGATTGAGATAGTTTATTATTTACCCAGGACAGTTTGTATTTATCACAAGCGCCACACTGGTATATCGCTCAAATCATTCAAAAATGAAAAATAGTATCATATCTATCATCGTTTATTTTTTGTTGTGAATTGTGCAGACCCATACACCCATCCATTTATGATCTGGCTGGATCATCTTTTGATTAAGTGGAGAGCGATCCACCCCTGGGTGAGTAAAATTGGCTTTTAACAAGGGAGAGATCAGCAATTCATTAAAAAAAGCGAAAGCCTGAATAAAAATGCATGAAGAAGCATGAAAATCTGATTAATTGTCTCAAGTGATGTCAAATCTGATGATGTGTAGTTCTCAAGGAGACATAAGCCACTGCCAGCATAGCACACCTGAATCTTAGAAAGAACTGTCGGTGGTGGAGTTGCACTGTGGGTAATGTAGGCATCAGGAAGAAGAATGCGTGGAATAAAAAGAGACAGTTCATACAGTTGGGGTCTAATACCACTATTTGAGTATGAAAAAAGGTAAATACCTCTTTTGCAGTGCACAAATATTCATTCATTTAGTCATACATTATCCAACAGCATTGCAAGTCAATTTAAAAGTGGCACCAAAAACAACCTCTCTGTTTTTTTTGCTGGGATGAACACATGTGTGTGACTGTGAAATGTGTGTGTGTGTGTGTGTGTGTGTGTGTGTGTGTGTGTGTGTGTCAACCTGATTGAAAAACCTGCTGTTGATTTTCCACCAGGACACTGGAACTGATATGTGTTTATGCATGTGTATTTATGAGAATTTGTCTCTACAGAAGAAAATAAGAAAAGAAAATATTGTATTTTACACATAAATAATAGAATTCAAGGCTTGGTCAAACCAGCAGTTAAAACTGAACACCCCTAATTAGTGGATTTGTACACAGTTTTGGTAATCTTGGACCTTCAAATTTGCGCCATTGACCAACAGGAAGCCATCCTGACCGTGTTGAACTTTGAGAAAAAAGGAAGGAAGAGTCAAAATTATATTTAACCTCCTCTGCCGGAGAATAAACTGTCGGCAAACTGTTGTGCAGTTTTCAAACTTCAGTCGATGGTTCATAGACGCAGATGAATTTCACTGTACCACTTTCTGGTGTGAGCCCGTAAAGAGAATAGAAATGAAAATGAGAAAGAAAGCAAAAGATAGATCCTACAGTGATTTGGAAAGAGAAGATGATGGACACAGAAAAGCAGCAGTAGTCTTTTCTTTTCCAGAAATTCTCCCTGTCGCTGTTGTGCCAGCATGCATACGCACACACACAAACACACACAGGCCTTCAACAAGAGGAAAAGGGACCTAGAAAGCCAGGAATGCATGGCTTTCATTCATTTTTACTGAAGATCATGGCTTAAGTTGAGTCTGTGTGTAAGTGTGTATCTGTGTGTGTCTCTGTGTGTCTAACTCTCTTTGTGATGATTCTAACACATGGAAGGAATTCATCATAACTGTAATTTTTGTACTGCAGATGTACCGTCACCAATGGAAACCACGCCTTTTCCCCTCCCCGTTTTAGGAAAGGCCAGGTGTTTCAATGCATAATACATTCACACACACACACGCACACACACACACACTTTTAGAACAAACCCTGAAGGTTCTTGATTCACTTTGCATTCTTATGTGTCAGAGAAGAGAACAATATAACTCAAGTTAGTTTTTCCATCTGAAAAGGTGAGAGTGGACACATAACTGCACTGTCCATGTATATCACATGTGACCAGTAACATTTCTGATAACATGGACGCTGTTACATTGCATTCTGGGCTGAATGTTGGTTTTAACTTGCTGTTGATGTTTAGGATCCCCTAAAACCTTTTCTGCTCTCAGACTCCACTTGAGCTTCTGGATATATCTGGATATGATGTCATGTAATATATGACTGGATACTTACCCACAGGCTGAAGAAATATACGCTAAACTACAAAATGCAGCCAGGAATGAAAAGAACATAACTGACAGCTGTTTTGAACCAAGTTACAGTGCTTTAGTGAAGTTTCCTTGTAATAGAAGAGCAGCAGTGTGGTAGTAATGTTAATAGTAGCGCGGTGAACGGCTGCTTAAACACACACATACAGTGTCTCTTCTCTCCTCTCTGTGCCACTAAATGAAAAGGTTGGAGGCTTTTAAACGCCTCATCACACCTGCTGCCTAACACAAAGTATGTTAAGAGCAGAGCAGAGGTGGTGCTACGTGTTGAAAGACACTTTGAGTTTTATTTCTCAATAGAGGGTTGACGGGGCGGCCACGTCATTTCAGAATGGAAAAGAAATTCACAGATTTTGTATTTTTCAGCCTCGAAATAATGCCACATCTCTGCTGTTTCTTGTTTTTTTAGATTCCAGAGGAAAACCATATATATCGCCAACATACTCTACATCAGTGGAACAGTAAAGAGATGAGTATTGACTGTGAAATAAATAAATAAAGAAAGAAAGAAAGAAAGAGACCAGTGGTCAGTCCTCATATGCAAACATTGCAGTCTACACACACACAGGCAAATACACAACTGTTCACGTTCTCTCAGCCCAAGGACCATTAGTTCCCACACACACACACACACGCACACACACACACAAAGACAGTCTCTAATTTAATGTGTATTTATAGCAGTCTGAGTGGCCTGGACGCCACGGTGGATGGAGGAAAATGGAGCGGCGTGATTACACACTACTATTCCCAGCCCTCCCCCTCCCTTCCTGTAACTGTGTCTCTAGTGTTGGGGCTTTTATTCTGAAAAACCAAGAAGTAAGAACTTTAAGAAAATCTAAAAGTAGACAGATGAGCAATACTAGCTGCAGTAAAAGTAACATTAGTAGCAGTAATTTAGTATCACGAGTAATGTCATTTAGTAACATTACTATTAACTAGTTGTAATATTGTAGTGAATAGAAACTGGAACGGTCACAGGCGAAAAAGTCTGGGAACCACTGTGCAATAGCAGAAACTTAAAATAGCTCTAATACAGCGTTAGGAGTGTGAACAATAAACAGCGGGGCTAATAGAACATTTTTGTACCACTGTATTACATTGCCTGCGAATCCTTCGTGTTAAGGTAGGCAGAAATGGTGGACTACGCCACCACAATTGACAAATAATATAAAAACAGGTGATTACAGAATGTAAATACATTGAATGGGTATTGCAGAAATATTGGTATTGCCGACCATTAGTAGTATACAAAATTGGATTTGATTTCATAAACATTTTAAGGATTATAACTTGAATATGAACAGTAACTCCCAGGAACATGTTTCACTTGTTCAGAATGACTAATAAAAGACTGACGTCTGGACTTTGGTTTTCTATACAGCTTGTTGATGCAAGGCATTCTGGGATATGTGAAAGTGCACTGAGCATCACAAATAGATGATATATGATATAGATATGTGATATATAGTGGTCTAAGAAGTTATAATTCTCCTTTGTTAATGTTAGCACTAAACATCCATTAGAATTCATTGGAACTGATTTTACTACCACAGCATGCATGTGTGCGCACTCTCACTGTGCCTGGTGTTGCTGGCGGCAACAGGTTTTTACACGTCAAAAGATCAAGGAGGAGAAGCAGTAAGCATGGTGGGATACCTGGTGTGTTTACTGCTTCCTTAGAAACCAGAACCTCTTATTGGGCTGTTACTGTGTGTTTGTGTAAAGTCAGCGAGAGAGAGACCCCAGCATTAAAAAAGTCACCTAAATGTGCTTCGAACTGCTTCAATTAAGCATTCATTCTTCATTCCATCCTCTTGTCCACGTCTTCCCTTCTTTGTGTACATTTGTTTCCTATCTTATACTTTCCGTGTCTTGCCCTTATTACTTATATGATTTTCTACATTGTTGCTGTATTCCCAGATCTTTGAAAGTACTTTGGTGAGTACAATTTTATCACCCCAACTGAAACAGCCAAAGTTCTCAAAATATGACCCAACTTGTAATAAACCACATTTATCCTAACTTTAAATCTGCTCTAGTCAATGTTTTTGGTTTGAGTCCAGTCGGCAACCTTTGTTGCATGTCATACTCCTATCTCTCCCTATTTCCTGTCTGCCTCTCCACTGTCACTGTCCAATAAATGCAAAAAATGACCAAAACAGAGCTGCAAGGATAGGTAATATTGGAATTAATATGATCACTCGGCTAGAAACACAACTCCAAATTAATGCTAATGTTGTTCCAAGTTCTATGGATGCAAAGATATGGATTTTAGCATGTTATACTTGCCAAGTGAATGAAGAGTTGTGCCTGAAATCTGAGATGCAATGAGTAAATTCTACAACACTACAGCCCCAATGCAAAGTAGATGGAAAGAAGCTGAACAACGTCAGCATCTTATCGGCTGTGGTGGTTTCGTAAAAAACACCAGTTCAGCTTCTTCGACCTGACCTACGTCCAGCCTCAGCTCTAACCTCTGAAGCACCTGTCCTGATGCCACAAGCCGACATCAGCTCTTGCCACAAGGCCAGACGGCCATCTCTGAATGCAGCTCAGTGGACAAACACACACTCACAGAAACACACATCGAGCTGAAAGATCAGCAGCTACCTGGTTGCCACGCTGGCACCCCCCAAACTCCTAAATTTCTTTATGGAGTGGTTTTAAAATGGCACCCCTCTGGCGGTTTCCAGTATGACATCGGGGGGCCACAGGTCACCTCTTCCTCTCCTTTCTTCTCCTCTTTTCATGTCCCTCTTTCTCTCCCTCTCAGCAATTTTTAAACAGTCCTTCTTTCCATATTAGCTGCTCTGAAAGCCTATTAACTAACCCCCCCACCCACTCCTGCACACCTCTAAACCCACTGCTGTTTTCTGTTAGCACTTAGCCACGTTAGCAGGGGGGTAACAGGAACGAAGAGGAAGCACTGCTTGGATTGGACCTGCAGGTTTTTGAAGTTTTATGGTGGTGTTTTGTTGATGGTGGGGCCCTTTAGTTTTCTCCTTGTCAGGAAGCTGTCTTCCACTTCAGCCAGGGGTTCAAAACCCAACCCTGCTGAAGACACAGAGTCCCACATCATTAGGTTGCAGATTAGCAGATGTGCATTTGTTTTACCTCTGCATTGGGACCCCCAGTGTCAATGTGGTGCCTTCATTGAAATGAATGGTGTAGCAGTGGTTTTTGACATAGTGATGCATAAATGCACAATTCCATTCATTGGCGATAGCATATGTGAACATTCAACAACAAAAAGGCTTCACAATCATCATCTACGCAGATTCATCTGGGCATCCCGATAAGTCCCAGGATTAGAATATAGCTGCAAAAATCTACCAGTATGGTTAAACTCTACTACCCCAACACACAGGATTTTACATTGTGTTTCTGGAAATGTTGTTGTTTCTTCATCATTTCTGCTTTTCATACTTGAGTTTCCAACCAATGAAACTCCAAGAGAGTAAACAAAAGTTCTGAACTCTTATTTTACTTAAAGAAATTACAAATGTGTACATGTGACATTCTTTTCAATGGGAGGATGTCAATTTCAATTCGATAACAGGTGTCCAGTTACACCAAAGCAAAGACCAAGATCTTATTGAGCTCCTAATGTAATTATAATGTTTCATTAGCAGTGTTGGACAGGAACACATTACTGCACGCTACAGTCATGTGATTACTTTTTTCAGTAACGAGTAGTATAACCCATGAATAATCTGAAATTCAGTAATTAGATTACAGTTATTGACCCCAGTAATAAATGAACCCCCAGTTAGGTGGTCGACTTGTTGTTGAATACTGTGTGCTAATATTAAACTAGCTGTTGATGGCCAGTAAATACCTCCAAAACATGAACTTGCTGCTTGTTGAGCCACAATGCCTCGTTTTACAGATGTAAATACAGATGCTACATGATCTGGAGTTATTTAAAGGCACCTTTGACAGAGCTGTGTTGAGTAATAATACTTTTTCAACATAACTACAATTTCTTCATCAAGAAAGTGAAGTTTGATTTGCAGTGGAAACAGCAACTGTGAGAGAAAATCGTCAGAAAAGAAGCCTCAAAAGTGCAGCTGATGACTGCCTGGGCCCTGCAGCCGCTGGTGGGGGGAGCTAGGAGAAGTTCACCCAATGTGACTGGTGGTGGTTGGTCTATACCAAAGTAAGTCACATACTATTGGCTGCAGTGGCGCTCAGACATCGGAGCTGCTGGAATCTGAGCTGGCTAACGAGATCTGCAGAGGACCAACACACACACACACACACACACACACACACACACAGCCAATGTATTACTCATCACTGCCTACACTGTAACAGCTATGTGGCCTGGTTTCCTCTCTCTTTGTCGCTTTCTCTGTGTTTATCTATGCTGGTCCCTCTAACCTTCACTATTTATTCGTCCCTATCAGAGATTTTCCTTCCGACAGAACTTGTGCGTGGTCGCAATATCCAAGGTATACAAAATGACAGTCACCTTTTATTCTGAAAGTAAAGCTCATTGTTGTAATATTACTAAAGTTCCAATGGACCTGGACCTCTTTTATGACACTGTAATCATCCCTGACGTGTACTTTCCCTCCCTACAATAGTTTACTGCAGGGTTTTCTGCTTTTCGGAAGTTTTTCTACTTCGTATATTTGACTTTTCCGCAAGGGTGTGTGGGGTTTTAAATTTGATTGAAGCCAAATGTAAAGTCTCCTGATCTTAGCCATACTTTATCAATACCTTTACAATGCCGTAGTTGACACGTGCAGATATTACAGAAATAAAATTAATGGTTGAATTGAATGTGAGCAACACAAAATACTGCCAGATATCAATATAGAAGTTTGGTCTGTATTTTTGCTATTTATGGATCAGCAGGGATGGGTTAGATAATTGCACCATTGTTCTTAAAGGAATAGTCCGACGTTTGCTTTCTTGCAGAGAACTGGACGAGAAGATTGATATCACTCTCATGTCTGTTGGCTACTGTAAAGAGGGAGATACCAGCTTAGCTTAGCTTAGCGCAAAGACTGGAAATAGGGGGGAACAGCAAGCCTGGCTCTGTCCAAAGGTAACAAAATCCATTTAATGCATAAAGTGTAATGTGTCCCCGGGCTGATCAACACTTGCAGTAGTAAATCAGTGTAGGCCTCAGTTCATCAGGGCTTTAATATGTTCTCTGGGTCAAGAGGTTGTGTGTTTGTCCATGATCGTACCATGTAATCGTGGTAATAAGAGCAGAATCCTCCTATTAGTACTGTCTGTAGTTTAAAGAGTGCCTGGGATCTCAGCAGCTCTACTTTGACAGCTGACTTTGACAGAATTGTCCTGGCGGCCCCCGGTGGTCACACTGGGTAACTGCACTCTCTCCGCAACCAGCACTCCCAGTCACACACACAGACCCTGGATCCCTGCAGCTCCTCTAAGCTGCTGCTCTTCTGGTGCTAGTACTGGTCTTACTGGTGGACTGGTATTACTGGTGGCCGAACAGGTAGAGACAACACACTGGATTAGTCGGTCAGGACGAGCAAAAGCTATATGTGGGAAAACATTGCACATTTGGGGTGTCGGGGGCGAGAAGGAGGGAAGGAGGGGCTGCTGAGGGTAGAACTGCGGAGCGGGGGGGGGGGGCTTGTAAGGGGAAGGGAGGGGTTAAAGACAAGGAAGAGGTGTCCTGTTTCCAGATGGAAGGCAAAAGGAGGCAGAACAAAACACTCCAAAATGCATTCTGTAACCCTCATGTCACATACTCACACGCAGTACATGTAACCTACACATTCTGATGAACAAATATATCAAGTGAACCAGGTCATAACCTAGTCGTATGTAGAAATAGAAATCACTGTACAGTGTACATCTTCGCCAGCATTGTCAGGGGCTAATAGTTCACCAATTCTACACTAATCAGTACCCATCAATACCTGAAACATTAACTGCTGAGGCTCATTGACTTTAATGATCCAAAAATAAGACTGGTGGTATTCCATGTTTTTACTATCATCAACAAAGTGATACAAAAGATCAGAACCAACGATGAATTGATCTCACTGTGTATCCAAAGCCTGATATAATTTCTCCCTCTGTGCCATAGAGCTCCATTTCTGTCCATGTTATTGTTATTTTGACTCAATCACACATACACCATCCTGCTGCCCGGTATACTCACAAAAGCAATGGTTCCCAAAGTGGAGCATATTACCAGACAAATTTGCAACTGCCACATAGTGAACCCGGGGCCTTGTTTGGGCTCCTCAAGAAAATAAACTGAATTACACCTGCACTCACCTATAATGAACGATGCATTTAATTTGGCAGATTGCATATGTACAGTGCATACGGTAAAGTTAATAGAAACAACAGACAGGATTTACTTTTTTATTTAGAATTTTTAATGCAACTTTTGTGCTCTGTATATAATATGTTTGAACTGTGTTTGTGTGTGACTGTGAAAAGGCTTCAAGCTGAGTCCCCCCTCCCCCCGGCCCCAAGTCCGACCCAGACCGTGTGTTTATTGGACCAACACAGGACTCAGCATGATAGTTTATGTTAAAATATGTGTGTGTGTGTGTGTGTGTGTGGAAGAGAGTGATCACAAGCTGGAGGCCAAGCAGTTTCAGAGACACCTTCAAAGGGCTGTTTGAGGTTTAACACTTGGTTTTAAAGCTCAGGTTAGAATTAAGTTTAGGTTAAGGCATTTAGTTTTGATGGTTAAGGTTAGAGTAATGGGCTGGGAAATGAATTATGTCGATTAATGTCCTCACAAGTATAGAAGTACAAACATCTGTGTGTGTGTGTGTGTGTGTGTGCGTGTGTGTGTGTATGTGTGTGCTCTCTGCTGGTCTGGACAGTCTCTCAGCATTGAATTCAGAGGAGGCGGGGCTATCGTCTGGAGTGGGGGGCTCTGAGATTCTCTGCTATTGATGTGTATCAGCGAGCAACATCAGCAGGCCAGATGTGCATGTGTCTGCGTGTGCGCGTAGATTTGGGTGAAGTGGGTCGAGCCAAAAGCAGGGGAGGTCTTCTCTGATTGGCTGTCTGCGGATGACGATGTGAGACACTGACATGCACTCTGGGTAGAAGAGATATCTCTTTTGGATTTTTCTCTTCCCTACTTTTTTGCTCTCTCAGTCAGACAACCACGTAGAAACACACACACACACACAAAGACACACACACACACACACACACACTCCTCCCCCCTCTGTTGCCTCAGGATGGAAAAAGCAGATTCACCATCAGGTCATACTAGGAAAGGAACACAAGCTGGTTTCAGTTTAAAAAACCTCCCCGCTGAGTGTTTCCTTAAAGTCACCACTGCAATTACACTTTCTCACAAAAGTCATTTCAGTGGTACTGACACTAAATGATTTGTGTTTAAATAACTCCTTACTGCAGAAGTACGCAGCAATAAGACAAAAGCCTTGTTTTTTTGTTTGAGATTTTTAACATTACCAATTAAAAGTTAAATAACCTGTTGCTCAGATTGGGATGAAAACTTGTGTAAGATATGATCTTATTATGATTTGTATAATCATTCATTTTCATCTTTGTCATAGCCTCAAGATCAAACTTGCAAACTCAAAATTTAACATAACTTGCAGCACTTGGAATTTTGATTCAGGAAAACCATTCAGTATGGTTGGCTTTCATCAACACGCTTAGAAGACGTGCTCACTTTATAAGTGGGAAAAGCATCAAGTAAAATGTACATATTTAAACCAGTCATTTTAGCTTTTTCAAGCAGATGTAAGCTACAATCTCTGGATCTTCTCGTTTTAACACCGTATGGAAGTTCCTTGTTGTAACAACACACCAACATAAAATGTTATAATGAGAAATGTTTTCTTTTAAAGAGATAATTTGGTTTTGTGCTGTAACAAAGACATGTTACTACAAGAAATGTTTCTTGGAAAAACCGAATAATTTGGTACCTACTAATAATGAGAAAAAATGTATCTCATTGTAACATGGAAAGGATCATGTTTCTTGTTATGAGAAAATAAGGAAATCATTTTTTGTCATGGTGGCCGCAATACACTGGTGTGGATGACACCAGTGAGAATGAACCAAAACAGTAAAGTTGCAGCCTGAACAACCAAAACAATGAGCTGAAAGACGTTAAAACACTACAGAGAGCTAAATGGAACTGCAGATAATTATCAGCAGGTTTGATTTGATCCATAGTTAATAATAAAAAAATTAGAGCAGCTTTAAATAAGGTAAATTCAATTTACAATAAAAAATTACATTATTACAAATACAATCTATCTACTACTCTATGTTCCTGTTTGACTGTGTTAGTGATATTTTTCAAACACAAGACAACATGTTTTAGTTTTCAAGTTTGTTTATTTGTCATCCACAAAGTATACAAAGTATACGGGAACGTTTAGTCGGTCCTCACGGACCAAGGTGCTAACTAAAATACAAGTACAATACAGTACAACATAAATACAAAAATACAACATACCACACTGAAAGTACAATTACAAAACGTAAACAGTATGTAAACATAGTGAACAGTGTGTTCATGATTGACAGAATTAAATAGATATGAAGCAGAATAAAAACCGTGAATAAGCAATATGATTATCTCACAGTCTAAGTTTTTAGCTGTCACTATGAGCAGTGTAGCCGTTATTGTGAATATTATGAAAATATAAAAATAATGCAGTAGGACTGTACTGTATAAAAACTATAAGAATATAAATGATGTAAATAATGCCTAACCAGTGACCTCAGGTAATTATGCATGTTATACATAGGAGGCACTGGGGGGTGAGGTGCTTATGTGGTGGATGGCATCAGGGTGCTTAGCAGTCTGACAGCTTAAGGGAAGGAGCTGTTGCAGAACCTGGCAGAGCTGGTTCTGGGACGCTGCAACACGGTCTGTGGGAGGGGTGGGAGGGGTCCTCCACAATGGAAGAGGCTCTGTATGTGTACACCTCTAAAAAACGTCCTGGATGGAGGGGAGAGAGACCCCTATGATCTTCTCAGCTGTCCTCACTATGCACAATTCCAAAACCACACAGTGATGCAGCCAGCCAGGACACCCTCCACAGTGCCTCTGTGGAGGGTGGTGGAAGGAGTTGTTGTTGAGAGATTGGGCTGCCACATTACCTCAAATGCAAAATTCTTGATGTCATCATCATTTCCCTGTAATTCAGTTGAATTCATATTGAACTTTGAAATAAAGCGTTTAATCTTTATTATTTAATAATTTAATCTTCACCAGCTGGAAAAAAAAGCTTTAGTTTAGTCAGTAGAATAGGCAGATCATTGATTGAATGGTTGGTGGTTCTTGCTCCATATGTTGAAGTGTCCTTGAGGAAAACACCAAAAGGCAACAGCAGATAAAGATACAGCTATATACTAAAGGTTTATATATTTCACTCTGCATAACCAGAGATAAAATACATATTGGATTACAAGGAATAAAAAAGTTGATTTCAAAAGGCAAACAACAGACAAAAAGACAAGGGCCTGTATATTAGTCTCCCCTCGCTCCTCCTCCTCAGTTCAGATGAGGAAAACGATTCAGTCAAGGCCGAACCAAAGTGTAGAGTGGAGGCTGAGTGCATACACCTCCTCCCTCCCTCTCTCCTCCTTTCTCACAGGGCGCGTCTTTTTACCTCGAGCTAGAGAATTCCCCTGGAATGTGGGATAAAGAGAGACAGCCAAATGGCTTTTAATGTGTTTCTATTGGTGTGTGTACTTTATTTGGCCGTGTGTGTGCTTTCATGTGTCAAGGCAGTAAAAAAGTTGACAAAATATCAGTATGCGTGTGTGTGTTTGTCTGATGAGTGTGTGTGTTCATGTAAACATCTCTTCTTTTCTTTATCACACTTTAAATTAGTTCCCTATTCACAAATCCAAGATAAAGCCAACATCTGGAACTTCCAATTAGTTTATAATGACTGTTGCATTCAAGTGTTTTTCTGTTGGAAAGAAAATACAATGTTAACACTAAGCAAATATATAGACAAGTAAATATATGGAAAACAGCAACAGACATAGTCGATTTCTGATTTCTAACCTGTTGAAATGATCAGATTAAAAAAAGAAGAAAAGAGAAGAATAAAATAAACTGTATAGCCAGCGATTTAATCTATTACGATGTATCATATTTTATGAGCCTAACTTAAAGTCATTTTTTTTTAATAATTTCACCTCTTTGGGCCTTTAAAACACTTATTTAATTGAGTAAAAGGTATAATACTTCCCCCTGAACTCTAGTGGAGTAGAAGTATAAAGTGGCACGAAATGGAAAAATAGTAAAGTACTAGTACTGTCACAGCCTGGCCATGATTCCATTTGTGTTCCCAGTGTTTCCTATTGTTTCTCTTGTTTATCTCAGTTTCCCCTGCACACCTGTCTCATGGTTAGATCTCGTTTGCACAGCCCTTGTGTTTCCCTCCTTCTCCTGTTGCCTACCTGCCCGCCCTAGCTGTGTCTTGTTTCTGTTTAGTTGTGTGTGCATATATGTTCCTGTGTTTCCTTTGTTCTCTGTCTGGTCTTTGTCGTGCGTTGGTCATGTGTGGAACTGTGTTTTCCCTGTGTCCTGGCTCCGTTGGATTTTTTAAAGTCTTTTGTTAAATAAACCTTTTGACTGCAGTTTTGTGTCTGCGATTGGGTCCTTTCCCCGTGCTCCCTGGGTTGTAGTTTCCCAACTCTGACAAGTACCTAAAATTTATGCTTAAACACAGCACTCAAGTAAATGTACATAATGCACTGGCCTGAATATAAGACCAAATACAGTCTCATATGTAAAAAGAAAATCACTGTTTCCATGATTACAGTATGTCAGAGGTAAAATGTTTGTAGTACAACCAAGAGCTGCAGGTTGACTGGAGCAAAGAAAAATCAGTTGTGACATTTACAGTGTATTCATATCTTTGCACTCTTGTCCATCACTGAATCTCAGTGGAATTTGAGGTGACTGGAAAGTGAATAAAAATCATTTTATAGTCGCTATTAAACAAGGACTGTAAATTAAATTACACCCACCGTAAGCCATAATGCCATTTTGTTGTTCTTTTATTGACACATTCACACTTGTCTTCTTCAGCAGAAACAGTGTTACTTTAAAGTGTTGTACTGTTCCATAATCATTGTGATGCAGGATGCTTTGTGTTTCCGTAGTTAGCTAAGGTTATCTCCATGAGTTGGTTTAAAATGCTGTCTTTGGCCAGCTGATGCTCCATGTAGAAGACATGGAAATGAGACGCAGCTTGTTCTCGTATGGCAGTGAAGAGCTCGTTATCATAGTGCAGTATGATGAGGAAAATGTCATTAAACAAATATCAGTTATGATTGGATGTGAAATTAGATGTGACTTTTGATTTAAATGTGGCCTCTGTTCACACTGCTGTTTTCTTTTTTAACCCTCAACACCTCTCTTTCACTCTCTCTCTCTCCCTCTCCCTCTCTCTTGTTTCCGCTGTGTCTCTCTGCCTCTCTCAGTCAGCCTGTCTGTGCCTGCCTCCAGCATACCTCAAGTTCCAGCCCACTTCTTCCAACAGTTTTCCCCTCTCTCCCTTCCTCTGATTCTTTGCTTCTCTGAGCTTCTTTTCTTCCTTTAAGTGTTCCTTTTGTTCATTCAATTCAGGAGCAAGTTATAATAATAATACTAAATCGCTACAACATTTGTGTTAATTTAAACTTTCCTGGAAGACAGAATGACTCTATGACCACCCAAGCTTTAAACACACACACACACACACACACACACACACACACACACACACACACACACACACACACCTGTAGGCCCATTAAGTTACGCTGGTTTGACCTCTGCCTATACAAACACACAGAGACAAGCCTGGACAGACATTTTTGCTGTGGATATACGGTTACACACATTCATTTGTGCAGGACACCCTGACACACGACACTTTGCCTCATATTTAGGAAATTAGATATGGAGAGGAAGTCAAGTCAATTTTATTTGTATAGCGCCAAATCATAACAGAAGTTCTCTCAAGACACTTTTCATATAGAGTAGGTCTAGACCATACTCTTTAAAATATTATTTACAGAGACCCATCAATTCCCACCATGATCAACACTTGGCGACAGTGGTGAGGAAAAACTCCCTTTTAACAGGTAGAAACCTCGAGCAGAACCAGGCTCTGGGTGGGCGGCCATCTGCATCGACCGAGTTGGGTTGAAAGGGGAGGAGAGAGGGGGAGAGGGGAGACAGAACAGGAGGAGAGACAACAAATCAGACTAATAATAATAAGTGTAGCACAAAAAGCACAAACACTATGGGGAAGATGTGTAGTTAGTAACATGCATTAGTGGGATAATAATGTGTACGGATGGAGAGGGAGAGGAGGAGAGATGAGCTCAGTGCATCATGGGAAATCCCCCGGCAGTCTAAGCCTATAGCAGCAATACTAAGGGATGGTTCAGGACTCACCTGAGCCAGCCCTAACTATGAACTTTATCAAAAAGGAACGTTTTTAGCATACTCTTAAACGAAGAGAGGGTGTCTGCCTCCTGAACCCGAATTGGGAGCTGATTCCACAGAAGAGGAGCTTGATAACTAAAGGCTCTGGCTCCCATTCTACTTTTAGAAACTTTAGGTACCACAAGTAACCCTGCATTCTGTGAGCGTAGTGCTCTAGTGGGGTAATACGGTACTATCAGCTCTTTAAGATACGATGGTGCCTGACCATTAAGAGCTTTGTCAGTGAGGAGGAGGATTCTAAATTCTGTTCTGGATTTTACAGGGAGCCAGTGCAGAGAAATATTGGAGAAATGTGTTCTCTCTTGCTAGTTCCTGTCAGTACACGTGCAGCCGCATTCTGGATCAGCTGGAGAGGCTTTAGAGACTTATCGGGGCAACCCGATAATAAGGAATTACAATAATCCAACCTAGAAGTAAGTGATGTCATTGCTTCTTTGCATTGAAAATAACTAGTCAGGGAGGATCAGGCATCTGATCATGATTGATCCTTGTGTAGCTGCTCTGGGCAGATCTAGATTCTCAAGCCCTAACCTACGAATGTCTGTGGCAAAGGCTAGAGTTTTCTCTTGCCTTCCCTCGATGTGCAGCACAGGTGCCAGTCATGCGGACAAGAAGTAAAAGGAAGTACAACAACAAGTGCGACCTTCACAATCCCAGACAGCAGCATTTGTCAAAAAACAAATATAGCACTTATTATGTGTGGAGTACCCCAAGGTTTGATACTTGACACATTATTATTTAATGTCTAGAAACACAAAATAAATTACTTACATAATAGATAATAGAAAACAGATGATTCACAACTGTACATATCCCTATCTCCTGATGACCTGGAACCCGTACACGGCCTAACTCAGTGTGTTAATGGTATTAATGTGTGGAAGTCAGAGACCTTTTTACAACTGAACATAGACAAGACAGAAATACTCATGTAGAAATTGCTGCCAAGCTCCCTTTTACAATTCGATTGAGTTTTTCTACGTTTGGTTTTATAGCGCACTTGCCGTAATCGATGATGTCATACTGTACTTCCTTAAAGCAATATCCGTTGTCATTCTGCACATTATCTATGGGTGAGCAGCAGTGGATGCCCGTTGTGTGTGTTCATGCACAACCATCACACCCTTTCTTAGCTAATATTAGAACACCAAATACTGGTTGTATAAGTATTACCTGATTTATTATCAGTCCCAAAATTTTACTTTTGAGTGCTTTACGTTTGTTATGCATGTTAGAGTAGATACTAATTTTCCTAGAGCATGGTTCAGAACATGTGGACATGGTGCAATAGTTCTTGCTAATATAGCTAACTTGCCTTATTTTTTCATGTTGTAAGTGTCCTACCTTTAGAATATGTATATAAAATGGTGTGTTTTTGGTAACTTGGCGATTCTTCCTTTAGTACACAGGTGATTCGCCGTTTTCAGTATCGCAGTCACGCTATTTGGCCACAAGAAGTCCCTGTTGGACACAGAATTCTTCATTCTGGCCAGCACTTAAGTTGCAATTTCCAGTGATTTTAACATTGATCACACAAAACATTTTCATGCATAGACCAGAATGCTTAGGTTTAATTTAACCAGTTTGTTTCTTTTGAAATTGATTTCTCTGACGATTTATCATGCTAACCAATCACAAGCATTTATCTAGTATGAGGCGGGTTTATACGATGACTGACAGAGACGAGTGCCGTTCAGGTATCTTTGTAAATATCCAAGATGATGTTGCCGATACGGAACGTTCTCTGGCTGGCTACAGCGGCAGTATTAAACGGACTGGATGGTAAATTTTCTATAAAATTTGAACAAACAACTGCACTTAAACTTTATGTTGATAAGAAATATGTGTTTGCTGAACTCCTGACAGGAAGAAACCGTACAACAGGACGGCGTTTCGTTGCTCTGATTTGTTGTCTCCGCCCGTCGATAACGCCCTCAAAAATGAACTGAGAGATTCCACACCAATATGCATTTGAGAATTAGTCTGGAGATGCCAGGCTACAGAGGTACTATCTCCATCACAACTCATCTTTGGTGCAAAGGCTCAGAGACAGAAATTTGCAGCTCATATCAGTTCTCTCTCTCTTTAGAGCAAAAGTGAAGTCAGAAATCTGGGTGTAATTATAGACGCCAGATCAATCCTCTCTGGAACTAAACTGTCTGAACACAGTACACCTGTTCTCAGATCTGCATCGGCTCCCCTGTCAGAACTAAAACCCTTTTTAAGATTCTGCTACTTGAATACAAAGCTTTAAATGGCTTTGCAGTATATAAAATCCATGCTCATTAGATATGAACCAGCAAGATTCTCAGGTCCTCATGGAGTGCTGGTTCGACTATTCCTCGTAGTAACTCTAAAGCAGGGGAGGCTGTTTAAGCAAACAATCTTACATCGTTATATTTAGAGGACTAATGGGAAGATATGAAACTCCCCTGACCAGTTCATCTGGAACTGCTTTGCTTCCTGTTCCCATATGGAGCTTCATATTGTTACCATCCATTCATATTTGTGGAGCAAATCATCAGAGGAACATTTTCACAGGAAGTTTGAAACCTTTTTGTTCTCCTTGCTTTTTAATGTTGTAGTTTCTATGTCTGTGTTTCATATTCTTGCTTTGTAAGTGTGTGAAGAACTTTATGAGTAAATAAACTTTATGCCATACTACATAATTACAAGTCAGATGTACACGGGTGTGTTTTCTATTGTCTGCGTGCAGTTGTTTGGACCTCAAAAGTCAAGTGAGCCTGCCTCTGAGTGGGCGTTTCTTTAAGTCTGAGTCCAGCAGCTGGATCTCAACTAATGTAAAGCTCCCCCTAGTGGACTTCTGCTTATAGCAATCTGTTATACACGTGTACCGTTTTCTGCAGTCGTGAAGCAGAGAGCAGCAGGGTTGGCAACCTAGCAGCCTGTTCACCACAAAAAAAGGAGAGCCGTGCATTATGGAAGCCCTCATCATGCCGTGGGCCAGACTCTGACCAATCAGGCCACTTGGCTGAAGCTCGAAAATGTTTTAACTGGATGTGTGTTGTTGACCTCAGCCATCTAAACCCATCCAACATCAGACCAGCCTCATGTAATTCTATGTTGCAGTAATCACACACACAGGGAAGTCTACTTTCAGTATTGTGGCTTTCCGCACATGAGTTTTAACTCTTAACTCTGTCTATCTAACTTTATTCTAGTTTCAAACCAAAGTAGGCAAATGCACACACACAGAAACACATACACAAAGTCTGGGTGTTATTTATGAGTTTTCAGTATTGTGTAGATTTTACTAGAGATCTAATTGATACAGTACGTTGGACAGGAATTTGGTTACAGTATAAGAAAACATTTTTAAATTCAAATTGGATTCTTCATCTAAAACAGAGCTTGTTTCTCCTTTGAAAACAGAAAAAAACTTATATCCTGTATGCTTATGTTGCTGCCACTACCCTTCAACCACTGGATGCTGTCTACCAAAGTGCCATTCGATTCATTACACAAGACAGCTATCACACTAACCACTGTGAGTTATATGAGAAGGCTACATGGCCATCTCTGGCATCTAAAAGGCATCAGCATACCCCTGTCTTCATTTATAAGGCCTTTGCTATCTAAGCTGCCAAAATATTTAATGTTCTTAGCTGAGTTTAGAGCTAATAACCATGACAGCAGATCACAGGATAGGTGGGCTTCAGAAGTCCCTCATATCACCTCTGAACTGGGGAAAACTTCCAGTACTAAGCACCTTAATACTGGAATCAGCTGCAACACAGCTTGAAGTTAGAGAGACTTGTTGTGCTCTTGTGCAATTTGTTCTCAGGTCTCTCCTGCAAAAAACATCTTGATCTCAGTGAGATTTCCTGAATCAATATCTAAGTCAGATGTGGCAGAAATGTACACTTGTCCCCAGAGATATATAAATATAAATACTGATACATCGAAATACACTTTCAGGCAGGCACAGCAGGTGGGATGGCCAGATGTCCCCTCCAACCAAAGTCAGAAGGTAATAGGTAGTTGGCTTATTAGTATCAGAACCTCTGTATGAAGTGAGTGTGAAATACATAAGAACCCCAAAGAGAAACAAAACAACTACAAAGACACACAAAGTGAGTACAAAATACTAAAAACAACTACAAAAAGATGCACAATGACAACAAAGGGATGCACAAAAACTACAAAGATATGCAAAACAAACAAAAAGAGACAAATACAGATTACATAGTGGCACAAAACTACTACAAAGAAACTTTTGAGAGTTGGAGGGGTGGGAACCTTTTTACATGTTTGTATCCAGGGGTCTGTTGACTCATAAATTGTCCATGGCTTTTGATAGAATATTTAAAGTTGTTTCACCGAATAAACAATGTAACTATTCATAATGTGCAGTTTATTATTTGTCTAGACCTGGCCTATAAATGTGAGTCTTAACACATTGTCGCTCATTTCCCAAATGTGCCCCCCTTCTTTAATACTGGGCCCCAGTCTGGCTGCTCCCCATTTAAAACACACACACTTCCCTCTCTTCACGGTAAATAACACATGGTGGATAAAGGTTAATTCTAGTGTTTTCTGCAGTGATTGATCCCTGCAGGCAAACAGAGAAGTTGTGTCTCAAAGCTGCAGGTGATGAAATCGTCAAAGAGGAGATAGCAGTCTGAACCAGGAAAAGTGTGTCTCATGCCACTGATGGATGATTCACTGAAGAAACCTAGCATCCCCTGGTGGCCATGTTGGAAGATTACAATATGGTTCTAGCTGTTTTGTTTTTGTATTATTTTAAACAATCTTTTAACCCAATCTTTTAAACAATTCTGTAATATTTTGAAATAGCAGTTTTTGGCTTTTATTGTTAAGTGGAAAACAGATGAGGAAAATTGCCTAAAAACTTTAATTTTATTGACATTAAACTATAAATAGAACTGGTCTCATGCACAAATTCACATTTCATAGGATCACAACTAAAATGTCAAAGTTGAATGTGACATGATTCATAATTCATGCTTTATTGTTTGCCATGTAAAGTTTGCAATGTTACAAAACTTTCTGAACACACCGTACAGACCAAAATCTATAAAGTGAAATATAATAAAACAGCATATTTTGGAAATTGAACAGTGAGTAAAATACTTAAAGGTGTAATATGTAACATTTATGCATTGAAATGTCTGAAAAATCATGAAAAATTATAGATATATTTTGTTGAGTTGTGTCCTTAGATTATCCCAAATATTTCCAACAATGTTTAAACCTAGAAAAATCTGTAATTTTTTTCAAGGCAACAGAGTGTTTTATTTGGTCGCCTGTCAATGGCGTCATCATACAATGTCACATACTCATGAATAGTAATACAGCATTTTTTCTGCCACATTTTTCTATTAATTGAATGCCATTTTGCATCACAAAGGTCCTCATAAGTAATCCAGTAGAGGCCAATATCAACATCAATATCGATCTAGCTTAATACGATGTGCTGCTATGACAACCACTGACAGCGCTGGGCTACTCCGTGATTGAATTTGCCACACAACATGATTAGTCACGTCAGATAGATTTTAACTGGCAAGTGTGGTGAAGACAAAAACTCCCATGATCCAACGCTACTTCACGACATCATCAAACTACGTCTTTTGTTATTGTTTTGATTGAGAGACCCCTAGCGGCAGAAATTACATACTGTGTTTTTAACATAAAATGTTAATGCGATCACGTCATGTGATTTCATACTTGTAGACATTATTTTTCATCCTGTCGTCTTTGTTTCAGCCTCTAAAAGTGGGCATTGAATCCATATTATCCACAGTTCATTTTGGTACAAACTCATTTGGTACATAAAATGGCAGCCTTTTATTACTGTTGAAGTTTTTTCTTGTCCTTTCCACCTGGCCTCCCCATCTGAAGCTGAGGGTAGACTGTTTATAGTGGTTGAAGAAAGTTTACAGAAGATCACAACCTTGACAGACTGGAGAGAGAGAGACAGTGGTTGGTTTGAGTTACTCAGCGAGTGGACAGAAAGTCCACTGTCCAAAATGAAATGCACCTAGATTGCAGTTGTGATATTAGACTGAATTTTTATGTACAGTATGTGCTTGTGGACAAATAAACAATTAACAGTGTAATACAATCCCACTCAAAAATAATAAGTGTGCGGCCAGTAGGTGAAAAAAGGTGCAGGTGGTGGTGGACAGTAAGGTGTAGTAATGGCCTGAGGTGGATTATGTCAACCATATGAAAACACAATTCATTCAATTGTAATTATACAAAATAAATGACTTTGCATTGCTGGAAAACAAGGACATTTTAAGCAGCTCTCTACAGTTCAATATTGTGAAACATTTATCTCCAATTACAATCAATTAAGTACAATATTGTTTTCTTAGTTAAAAGATTAGAACATACCTCCTTCTCCACAGACTGGTGAGAGATGATGAGAAATTGGGCAGTTGGGGCAGTTGAATATAGCATTTTTTTCTAGGGGAGGACTTGACTCTCCCCCCTCTTTGCTATTTACGTCCTAAAAATACTTCTTCTATTAGTTTCTATCATGATATTTATCATCTAAAACCAAACATGTTAAATGTATCATAGCAAATAAGTACATTATTGTATATACATATATATAATGTACATACATTACACAAATGTGTACTACACAAGAGGCAATCTGAAATGTGAAGCCATTATGGAAGTGCTTAAAACCTGCATTCTCTCTCATGGCCAGCAGGGGGTGACTCCACTGGTGGCAAAAAGAAGTCCAATTGTGTAAAAGTCAATGAGAAAATGACCCTACTTCTCACTTGATTTATTACATCAATAAACATTATTCTAATAAGTTTATGGTCTCAATTTTATAAATTATTGTCACATTTTGAGTAAAATGGGCGATAAAGCAGCGTATGCTACCGTGTGATTTATAAGTTGCTACCACGGCGACTGCCAATCAGGATACAGGCAGTTCCACCCTCCCGTCCAAATAATGTCACTTCTGGCTCCGAAAAACCAACATGGCGATGACAAAAATGCAGAACTCGCAGCTTCAAAACAGCCATTTGAAAACTAATGGGTGACGTCACAGATCCTACGCCGATTTCTTTTATACAGTCTATGGTCCCACAGCCTCCTAAAATGGTTGTTCCCCTGTCCTCATTTAATATAAAAAATTTGGCGGGAAAGTTGGCAGTAGACACATTGAGACAATATTGGTTAATGTTAGTATTTCAATGTTGAAAACATAACCCACATACAGTGTTGATTCAATGGCATTTCTTCAACACGTACATTGTGACTGCTGTCAAAATGTTAAAGTAGATTTTTCAACGTCAATCATGGTGCAATTTTTTTCATAATAACTCTTCACAGCTTTTACTATCTGGGAGCTGAAACTCCCAGCTCAAAACAGCCAACAACAACCTGGGCAGGAGCCAACTGAGGGTCAGCTGATTATCTCCAACAAAATACAACCGCAGACTACAGAGTTCCAGCTGAACGCGTTTTTATTGGTCACATCACACACAGAGATTCAAAAATTTATGGAACCACGGATGGATTAAAGAAATTGGATATAGTTTGGCAAAATGGCCGCTCATCGTCACCACTGTTTATGTGTCGCTGTTGGTTCACTAGTTTCTTAATCATTTTAATCATGATAGGGTGTTACAGTATACCACTCTAATACCCCAAGAGAGAGAAGGAGAATGAATCAAAGACTTGCTTATTCACACACCTAGCAGCTACAGAGCAACACTAGCATTCGTTTGGAATCATGTCCACCTGATAAGTGTAAGCCCTCTATTTACCCTCCTTTTAGCTCTGTTTTGGTCTCCACCAACTTCTGAATACCTCTTTAGCTGCTAAATACTCCACTATGTTCACTAGCTAGTTGATAAGCGTCATTTCTCACAGAGCGAACTTTGTGTCTATTTTAGCATTACCACTGCTAATGTTACTGGCTGCCACTTCTCAATATGGAATATGTGTCATGTCAGCTATGGCCAGAGCGGGCAGATGTCTATCAGCGTGTGGCATGTGGTGAAAAAAAGTGTTGGAAATGCAAGGATGAGTGCTACATGCAAATTAAAACTGTTTTTGGATTGTCTCCCAGCAAAATGCTTTATTTTTTAAATATGTAAAGTCCATCTATTAATATATTAGCTATCCAGACATTGTCATCCTTGATTGTTTGTGAATGGGAAACCCATCAATGAGCAGAGTTTACAGGGCAGATGACCAAAACAATGAGCCAAAAGTCGGGTGATAATTCTCTGTGAGTTCATCACTATAAACGATAACACATTTGATCCATTGTTAATATAAACAGTGTGGATTAGAGCAGCTTTAAGGTTGTTATGCAGGACAGTAAACATCTAACAAAAGCTTTGTTTTCAGGGCCAAACAGGCCAGTAAACAATATGAAGGACATTTCATTGACTTTGTAGAGAAAGTAATTACACTAACTTTTTCAAAACATGTGATTCATTGGAAAAGAAGTGTTTAAGGCTTCTTGTAACAGAGGAAGTGCTTTCTCTCCTTGCAGTCCCTTATCTCAAAGGGTCTGGTGCTGTTGTTCTCCAGGATCCCACAGACCCTGTGAGTCGGGCATCTTGTAATATTGCTGTACTGCACTGTTTCTCCACCTATCCACACCCAGTGATCAGCCAGGTAGCGCAGGCCCGTCCACACCTAGAAACATTTAGGAGGGGGGCATAAACACAGAGGGGAAGTTGCTCAATAACACAAATACTCTGTAGAAAGCTGCTGTACCTCATTAGTGGTACCAGTCCCTTGGGCCTTCTCTCGTGCAAATACGTGGTCATCTTCAGTCAGCAGGGTGGCCAGGTAATAGCGGCGGTTGTTAGAAGCATTCCTGCAGTGGTTTAAGGCTTGCTCCCACGTCTTTTTCTCCTTCACCAGAACCAGCTTCTCGTCGTAACACGTGAACGTATGGACGACATTACAGGGATCCCTGTGCCATACTTTATGGCCTCCAAACTTATAAGCACAATTTGCACCATTGACTGGATTATCTGCAAGAATTAGGAGAAGTAGGGGGCACTGTGAATCCGAATAACAAAAGTAATCAGGATATAATTGCCATATCTTACTGTGTTGATTTTTCAATCATAGTTTTCAGGTGTCTGTAATGCAAATTCAGTATTCTATCTCTTACAACATTAGTCATATTTTAATGGAACTGTAACTTCCGATATCTTGAATATCATTGAATATGAACTTAATATCAATGTAATTATGACTATTCAGGAAAACAAGTCCAACATTTGTGGATATTTAAAATATTAGGATGGTCAAGTCAAACCATTTTCATTCTAAAACAGTTTGGCATAGGTAGCTGGTTAGCTGAAGTGCTGCTCTGAAGTAATCGTGGGGCAAATATGAACTATGTATGTGTCCCATTTTCCCGTCCCTGCCTTTTGCTAAGTTTGTGAATGCTTCTGCACAGTATTTCCCATGGAGAGACAGAGGAGATGCATCACACTGTACAGCCACTGACAGCCAATTTGGTTTATTTTCATACTTTTGCTATTTGAAAGTACAATAAGCCAGAACTTACAGCTTTATGCAGAGTGGCACCATGACACCTACGGTAAGTAACTTAAATAGCATGTTATTGAACACATATTTAATTTTTGTCTTTAGTCTTTTAACCACAGTTCCCTTCACCGAAGCAACGCTATGTCCTACATTTGCAACTAACTTGGTTTGCCAAACAATAGTTTGTAGGAAATATATCTTTTTGGCTAGACTATGTTCACTAGCAATGCTTTTTTTATTTATTTTTTTACTCCAATCCAAGAAGTGTGAAAACCTTATATTGCACAGAAATCGTAGGAAAGAGGTTGGGTTGGATGGTCATGCGTACACAAACATGTTCTCCATCCCATATGTCATTAAGGCTACTAAAACACCTTGGTCAGAGAAAGATTGTGTTTAAATACTGAAAAAGTCAACGTCAAGTCAGTGTTGAGTTTTTCAATGTTTAACCAAGATCACTTCTTTGCATAAAGGACAGAAACAATTGGGGTTGGGGGGAGGGGGTAAACCAGTTAAATGAGAAAACTTACACCGGTTCTGTAGAGAGATAATGTACAGGCACTAAAAGCCATAAACATTAAAAAATGTTTGCAGAAAAATGTGATTTCTGTGTGTGTGTGTGTGTGTGTGTGTATTTTGTAAAATAAAAATTATTTAATGAGTGGATGGCACAAATGTTAACGTTGTCTGATACAAACTGATCAGATGTAATCTACAAAATCATTCTTAAGTTACTGCAGCGTTGATATGTTTCATGCAGTTACGTGTTAGCCCTGCTTACTGTCTTCCCAGATGGTGAAGTTGGCGATCTCGTCTGTTCTGGACCATTTCCACTTAGAATTTGAATCCTCCCGGTACAAACCGATCCAGCCATGAATTAAGTCAATGTTCTCTGTTTCATCTCTGCTGCTGACCAGGTCAGTGTGATGACTCCTGCAGTGAGCCTGCGCTTCACTCCAGGTCTTCATGTCATTGTAGTGTTTAAAATTGTCAGCTCTCAGGCCCTGCCCACACACAGGACGAAGGAGGAGCAGCAGGGTAACAAGAACGCAGAGCTTCCTCATCATGTTTTCACGCATCATGTTTTCCACAGGAGGGTTTCCATATACCTGCAGTCACATGCAAACTTTGAGCATTCTCTTTCAGTTAAAATGTGTAAAAAATGTATAATGTGAGTGAAATGAACGAGCTGGCTTGTACATCTGCTGTGATGGTGCAGTGAGGTTGGTTGGTGCATGTAATTTGGTGACAGGGATGCATATTTCAGCAGAAGTGCAGAAATTTGACCTAATGATTATTTTACTTTATGTACTTTATCTACTGTGTTTGTTTTGTACCATGCTGTCTCAGAATGATACTTTATGATGCGAATGACTAAAACTACTGTTAATTCGATCGGGGGTCATAAATGCTAACTGAGGTGAGCAGTAATTAGTACTCTGCTGCACTCAAATGCCAATCACGCAAGCTGTTTTCACTGGAACTGCTTTGCACCAAAGAAATAGTCCCTATGAAAACTCTTAATAATGAGGTCTGTGGATTATTCTGAGTCGCTGAAACAGTGCTTATTTGCTTATTTGTAAATGAGAAGTTTACATTGGTATTGCAATGTGCATGTATTTCCTCTATGAATGACAAGCAAGAACAGTTTGATGACAACTTGATGATGACTAATAATGACCTGAAACCAGTTGCTGCAGGAAGGAATCATTTCAAATCTGTGTTCGGAAAAATAATCTATTTAAAGTACAGACAATGCATAATTAAGAGACTTAAATGTGTTTTAAAACTCTATTATGGTTCTTTTAATTGCTTCCTGTGAAATACCATCCGCCATTCATGTTGCCCAGGGGGAAATGAAACCTTATCCCTATTGCATTGCTCCAAGCAACTTGCCAGCCTTGTCTCTACAGCAGCACTCACCTTGGACGACGGCAGCAGGAGAGCCAGCTTAGAATCTCTGGGTTTTCAGGTACTGATGTTCCTGTGAAATACTCATTTCACAGACTGACCGCACACAGCTCAGATAAACGCTGGTTCGACCAATCACAGCTATGTGCCAAATCCAGTAGATGCGCAGAGTGATCCTGCCAGCTGACATTCACAAGGTTGCAAGACGCTCACCAGCCCTCTCTGTCTCTCTCTGTCTCCCCCGAGTCATCTTAACCTCACCCCTCCTCACCCCCCCGGTAAATCCCAGAGTCATCTTAAACTCACCCCGGTAAATCTTTGAGAAGTCCCAGCAGCTATGCAAAGTTCAGTTTATAAAAAGCGCCGCCCTTTCACTAATTCTTTTCCTGACAGTACTCTCTGTTCTCCAATTACAGCACGTTGTGTTTTTTTGCCATGGGAACCTACATGCATGCATTCCTTTAGGTAATATTAACACTTAAACTTATTTTACACAGCATGAACCTTCCTGGCTAAATTAAGGATAAATAGGCTAAATAAATACAATAAAATATATCATCCAGACACTAAACAACTGATGAAGGCTCAGCAACTGCAGAACTCAACAGAAAAAAGTAATTGTAATTGTTACATAACGCGATAGTTTACTTTTGTTAGAAAACAGTGTGAGACATTGTGGTTTACCAACCATCAGCTAGCTCAACATCCTAATGGTAAAGATACAGGGGTTAATAACCCTGCAACTCTGAACAAAATGAATTGATACTTTAAACCTGCAATAACTGATTTGTTTGGTGTACAGTGTGTTTTTATAGCTTTTTCAGTGAAAATAGCTACCTGCTGTGGCTAAAAACGACAATATTTCTCCGTCGGTTCATCAAAGCAACCCCTTTCACATTGTAATTTGATACATTATTATTGTAAAAATAATGATCATAGCCACTTTCACTACCAGGCTTACCAGTGGCTAATGTTAGCCAAGTTATAATACATCCCAGACCGGTCTGTCCACTGAACAGCAAACTTGTTTTTCAACCATCCATCAAACTCCTGGTAACATGGCAAACTAGCTGAAAAAGTGATCACATCTAACAGTTAAATTATGAGCAATCAAATGTGAGGAAGTCAAAGGTCAGAGGTCACAGCACCCAGACAATAGATGAAGTAAATATTTCAGACTTTGTAACTGAGTTCTAGACATGTAGCTACAATAAAAGATAGACCAGGTTTTCACTGTTGCAAACAGTCAGCATCTGCCATTGTACTATATGTTTACATGCAAACATTAGCAGTAACACAAAGTACAGTTGAGGCTGATGAGAATGTCCTTAGTTTTGCAGGTATTTGACCTGATGATGGTGCTAGAAGAAAAGTCAGCTAATCACCAAAGCTTTCTCATTTTCATTATACTCTTGAGTGACTGGAATTAGGTTTTTTAAACAACATCCTCAACATCTTCTTCTATCTACCAGATATACCTGCCGACAACACGGGACGCTCTGTTCTACCACCCCCACATACTCAAATACCTCCATGCCTTAATGATATACAAATCATTGTATTTGACAAACAAATACATATCTTCACTCACTGACCTTGTTTTGTTCTCTGACATAATGAGTGTGTATTGTGTGTGTAGTGATATGGCTGTAGTGTAGTGTAGTGAAGGCAGAGTGCAAACAGAAGTATAGCTTTTTTAAAGACAGAAGATTTGTCATTGTTTGAGCTGCTTAATGGATTGGATATCAGTGTGCTAAGTTGAGAATTGGCTCCTATAACTTTTGATGAGAATGTTTCTGTAAATTAAATTTTTTGAACTTGCATCTCATATTCAGTTTTGTAGAAAGCACCACAATGTGTTTGCATGACAAGCCATTATGAACGAATTGCTTTAGATCAAGGGCCTCAGACTGGCAGTTTTTTATTTTGTATGAGTGTTTCTGTTGTTGTTGTCCTTGGAGAGTAAATTTAGACCACCTATGTGCTGTTACAGTTTGATGATAATGGATGGATGACTACACTGCCTTTAGGTTCATACGATTCGTTCCCTTAACTCCCTTGTTTCAAGTGCTTCAGGTTCAGTGACCTTTGACCCCTAGTGTAAATACAAAGACTGTACATAATTGATGTATATAAATCTGAGAGAAAAAGTATATGTAAAATGCATATCTTGAATACATATAATAATAATAATATATGTGCTGATATTTATCATGTGTAGAAAAATGTAATGATTAAAAATGTGCTGTTATTTTTGTCCCTGCACACGATGAACAGGTTTACTGTAGATTCATATTGTTTCACTTTAACACCAGGTAACAACGATGCTGCAGCAGAAATGTAGAATGTTATTTCTGCTAGAAATCAATTATGGTCTTTCAAATTCTGTCTCCTGAGCTTCAACTTCAAACATGCTAGAGCCCTAATGAGTTACACACCAATGCCCAATCTTTTCTTCTTTTTCTTTTTAATCAGTTATTAAATAGATTCTTGTTTAAATAATTAGATTACTTTGAGCACTATTGGACCATTTAATTAATTCATAATGAGAATAAACATAGTCCTAGACCTATAATGTTGGACTGACTATAGTGGTGTCAAAATGCGTGCTCATTCAATTAGAAAAGCAAATTTGACACACCTGCTTTATCACTTTTAATGTTGAAAATGTTTGTGTCTTTTATTGTAATTCTCACCACAGACAATTAATAAGAGGTACTTCAAATTCATCAGATGCTGCAGTGTCACTTTTTTAATTCCATACAAAATGTCCTAGGACAATCATTTTGTCAATTAAAGTGCAATTATAGTGTTTACTGATCCAGTCCAAAAAGTGATCAAAGTCACCCTTCCCAAACCTACAGAAAAAAGCCATTAATTTTATTGCAAAGCAATTCATTTGTTCGTTTGTTTTATGTGTGAGTTTACTTCTGACAAAATTAATTCTAGATTAACCTCTCCAAAAGTGATCTATGGTATGCCTCTGTGTGCGTTCTCAATGGACTCTGTTTATGAAGTTTTTTTTGATGATGTTGATAAGTATATTGGTAGTTGGTGGTGATTATACTGTATAACAATTGCAAGTGACCTCAAACTTGTTATTTTGGAACTATAGGCATAATTACTATACAGTGGGTACAGAAAGTATTCAGACCCCTTTAAATTTTTCACTTTGTTTCATTGCAGCAATTTGCTAAAATCAAAAAAGTTATTTCTCATTAATGTACACTCAGCACCCCATCTTGACAGAAAAAAAAAAACAGAAATGTAGAAATTTTAGCAAATTTATTAAAAAAGAAAAAGTGAAATATCACATGGTCATAAGTATTCAGACCCTTTGCTCAGTTTTGAGTAGAAGCACCCTTTTGAGCTAGTACAGCCATGAGTCTTCTTGGGAATGATGCAACAAGTTTTTCACACCTGGATTTGGGGATCCTCTGCCATTCTTCCTTGCAGATCCTCTCCAGTTCCGTCAGGTTGGATGGTGAACGTTGGTGGACAGCCATTTTCAGGTCTCTCCAGAGATGCTCAATTGGGTTTAGGTCAGGGCTCTGGCTGGGCCAGTCAAGAATGGTCACAGAGTTGTTCTGAAGCCACTCCTTTGTTATTTTAGCTGTGTGCTTAGGGTCATTGTCTTGTTGGAAGGTGAACCTTCGGCCCAGTCTGAGGTCCTGAGCACTCTGGAAGAGGTTTTCTTCCAGGATATCTCTGTACTTGGCCGCATTCAACTTTTCTTCAATTGCAACCAGTCGTCCTGTCCCTGTAGCTGAAAAACACCCCCATAGCATGATGCTGCCACCACCATGTTTCACTGTTGGGATTGTATTGGGCAGGTGATGAGCAGTGCCTGGTTTTCTCCACACATACCGCTTAGAATTAACACCAAAAAGTTCAATCTTTGTCTCATCAGACCAGAGAATCTTATTTCTCATAGTCTGGGAGTCCTTCATGTGTTTTTTGGCAAACTCTATGCGGGCTTTCATATGTCTTGCACTGAGGAGAGGCTTCCGTCGGGCCACTCTGCCATAAAGCAGAATAAATAAATTAATAAATTTGCAAAAATTTCTACATTTCTGTTTTTTTCTGTCAAGATGGGGTGCTGAGTGTACATTAATGAGAAATAAAATGAACTTTTTTGATTTTAGCAAATGGCTGCAATGAAACAAAGAGTGAAAAATTTAAAGGGGTCTGAATACTTTCTGTACCCACTGTATACTAGAGGTTTTATTTTCTGTGCTGGATCCATACATTTATATGAGGAGGGTATCTCTCTCTATGTGCAGACTGAATGTGACTCACTCAGATTTCAAACAGTAGGCTACCTGATTTTGTAATAACTAACAGGCAAATGAGAGCTTGTATTAAAGTTAACTTTTACACCATCTTTTTACACATTACAAGCCAGTCACATGTTGTATAGGACGTTACTGGGGGGTCTTAAACAACCACGAAGTATTGATCAGCATGACTAAAATTAAAGTTTAAAATGGAAATTGAGTGAGATTTTATTTTTATGTTAGACATCTTTTCTTGTGATGTAAGGAGAAAAGGTTTGTCACCATGATACTGTTTTAACAGGATCTTTTTCAACACTTTGCTCTCTCACTAAGCTAAGCTTGTGTCTTGCTGCCAAAATTTAACCCCTTCTTTATTCTTTTGAGGACATATGCAGAGACACAAAATAATCCTAAAAGTAGGATGGATGTTGTAGCTCTGCAGTTTACAGTTTTGCCCACAAAGTTGCTTGGAAACTGTGTTTCCAACAACAGAGTAACAGGACACCAAATTGAGCTGCTCTAACAGCAGTGTGATTAGGTAGGGTTCAGTGTTTGGAAAATTGTTAAACATTATAATTTCAAAATGTCCGCTCTCATTGGAATAACTGCCTTTTGAATGTGCTTTGAAATTGTTATAAATGTCTTGCATGTTTGCTCATCATAAAACAGGTGGAACATGTCACAGACAGGAATGCAAAACAGTGTCAAAGCTTTACCTTACTTCACTTTAGACTGTTGCTTGGTAACACACATAAAGCACTAGGGCATGCCTATAAACTTCCTGACTTTTCCTTATAATCTGGGAAGGAAATGTCAGTACCTGATCACAACTATGTTGCAAACGAACTAGATTGACTAAACTGTACATTTTCACTGAAGTGCACCATTTTGATCGGTAAAAAAAATAAACTGCCTCCCACACTTCATTGCATAGCTGGTATGAGCTACTTGATGACAATATGCTTTCTATTAAAGTCAGTTAATCATTCCTTTTTGGCACTTCATAATCCAGACACCCCGGGCACTGGGCTATTTAGTACAAATAATAGGGAAAATGTCATCCACATGGTAAGGAATTGCCTTAAGAATTAAGAAACAGATTGTAAGAATTCAAAAAGATGGGAGAGGGTACAAGAGCACTGAACGTAAGCAGAAATACAGTTGCAGCAGTGGTTAGATACAGGGCGAGCCATGCTACCAATAACAGATGGTGCAGTGGCCGTCCTCCAAGAATGATGCCACGCACATTTGTTATATATGCAACCTTGGATTGAAAAACAGACGGGCAAGTGCTTCTGACTTTGCAGGATTATATGTGGAGATTGGTGTTTCAGTGACTGCTCAGACAGTGCGAGGGAGATTACATGATGTTAATCTCTATGGAAGGCGTCCAAGAAGAAAACCATTGCTCACAAGTCAGCACAAAACTGCACATGGCGCCATGAATGCAAGTTTGTATACCCAAATAAATACTGAAAAGACAACTCCCACTCTCAAGAAGCTTGGCAGGAGAGGGATTTTCCAGCAGCACACAGCAAAAATTGGTATTTAAGTGGAAGATACAACAAAAGCCCTTCAGCAAAGAGCAGCTGAAAATAATCACATGAAGAATTCGTCAACAGATTTGAGCGAGACTGATATCATCCATGCCCGGAGGAGGATCGAATCAGTTATCAAAAATGAAGGCATATATATATATATATAAATGAATCTAACTAATGAAGGGTGTTCTGACTTTTGTTACAGTTGGTTATTAAATATGGACCCTTGATTATAGTTTAATTAGTCAAACACCTCTGTTTCTCAAAATAATTAGCTTCAATTGGTTTTGGTAAAAACAAATAAAACTGTATTAAATGGACAGGATTTAATTCTGTTAAAATGTTATACTTATAAATTCTTTTGAAAAAATGTCTTGGAAAATATTAAAAATGTATATGGAAATGATGGACCTGTAAAATATAGCATTGCCAAATATTGTAACTAATTTTATTTTCATAAATATAATTAAGCTGACAGTTGTAGTGAAATTCCAAGTAAAGCTGTAACATCTTCAGTTGAATGTTATGTATCATGGTTAATTTGGCTTGACAAAGTCATTGTGTAAGTTTTAAGGATGACCCGATCGCATTTTTTGCCGGCCGATACCCATTGAGGATCATGTATCGACCAATACCGATCTTTTTTTTTTGTTATATCAGTTGGTGTAGCTGTATTATAGGTGAGTTTGACTGCTTTCGTGTGTATTAGGATCTCCACCAGGTGACAGCGTAACCTAGGCTATAAATGCTGTGTGACTGTACAGTATGAAGTAAAGAAAGAACCATCTTTTTCCGTCAAGAAAATGCTTTTACTTGGTTGTGTAGTACTAGTTTGACTTCAGGGCTTTCTGCCAGTAATTATTTAATTTAGCATGATTTTTTGGAAGTATTGGGGATGCGACTAGATGAAAGAGACTTAGATTACACTGCACGAGTTGTGTGAGAGTCTTTAAACGGATATTTTAATATAGTTTTTCTATTGTATAACCGGAGCGCCATCAACTGCTGGCTGTCGAACTGGTGTCCAGTAAATGATGTGGGCTTTGTAGATAATTGGCAGACTTTCTGGGGAAGACCTGGTCTCATTAGGAGAGATGGCATCCATCCCACTTTGGATGGTGCAGCTCTCATATTTAGAAATCAGACCAAATTTATTATTGGCAACCCAGACTTGAGACCAGGAGGCAGAGGTGCAGTCCGAGACGCTTCTCTGTGGTTCCGTTAGAGCCCACCACCAAAACAGATAAAGTTATTATTGTAGGTGATTTTAATACTCATATGGACGTCAGTAATGATAGCCTTAGTTCTGTGTTTATCTCACTATTAGATTTGATTGGCTTCTGTCATAGTGTAAATAAACCCACTCACTGTTTTAACCACATTTTTTTTCTTTTACTGCAAATGTGAAAACAATTTTCCATCCAGTAAAGCACTCAAACGTGTGTGTGTGTGTGTGTGTATGTTTGTGTGTGTCCTGCAACCATTTAAAAACTAGGCTATTACTATTCCCTACTGTAAATGTCCTAGACTGTCAGCAGTATTGTAATCTCTGAAGGTGGCTCATTTTGGTCACTATTTCCACTAATAAAGAAAAAACAGATAAACAAGAAGCTTAATTTTATATGTTGGGCCTTCAAAGTGCTCTCTGAAACTGGGTCTGGGATGGCTTGTGTCCATGAAATGAGAAAATGAAAACTTTGTGATAGAGCTAAACCAAATACATTTTTGGAAAGGTCTCGACTTGGAGAGTGACATATGTCAATATGAAGATTTTGCATAGCTCCTGCTTTGAAATACTGACCTTTTTACCTTGGTGCATGTTTGAAGGCTTATAATTCAGCAACAAAAGAGGCTACAGACATGGGACCAACTATTATAATGAGCTCTTGACCTCAACTATCATGTGAGTATGGTCAACAAGTGGGGGCACTGTCAGTTTACATTTATTTTCACACATTTAACAATTAGATATTTAAAATCTAATTACACAAATGTGTTTACCATCCCCTTAAACTCCTCAGTGCACTCTCAGTTCAGTATTTACAATTCCCAGTTCTAAGAAAAACAGTAATATATTATTATATTATATATATATTATGAACTACAGTTCCCTAGAGCTACGCCATGCAGCTTGATACAAATCAGCACCATAGGTGTAGTTCTTCTGGTTTAGAGTTTATGACTGGAAAACGGATTATATTTTAGTCTAAGTTTTACCCTTAGCACTTCTTTACTGGATATGACAAATCTCTCAACATGTAACTTAATTACAATTAATTAATTTTAATTAATTAAAATAACTGTAATTAAACCTTTTTAATTAAATTAAATAATACTGTATTATTAATTAAATCCTACAACAAATCAGTGTGTTTTAGACAACTACAGACTGACCTTAACTTTCTCTCTAAGATCCTTGAGAAAGCGATCACCAATCAGTTGTTTTATGATTATGTGCACTGTCTCTATGTCATACTGTCTTTCATGTCTTAACACAGGGTGATATTTTAACTTCCTTGTCTCTGTGTATGTGTGTGTGTGTGTGTGTGTGTTTGTGGGTGTGTCTGTGTGCGTGTTTGTGTTCAACAGATATGAAATGTTATCAAGAAACTGTGGGGTTTGGCCTTTAATTAAATTCTCAGTAAACATAGGCAGAGAAGAAAGAGTACCTAAGGAAGGTATGGTAGAAATCTTTATGAATGAATAGCTGTACTTCTGAGCACCTGTGTGCCCATAAAGGTCAATCCTCTGACGTCTGAGACTTCTTGTACAAATATGGTGACTAAACATTTATACAACATTCGCTCGTCCGGTAAGCCAACTGTTGTGATTGAATCACTTTATTAGGCATTTCAACAACCCCAAACACCACAGGTGCATTATTCATTTTCACCTACGTAACATTGTAAAATAAAAGAGTTGTAAAATGACAAATAAATAACATTCTATTACTCTTCTGTTGAGCAGTTTATACTCAACAAAAGGAGGGTATATAAAAATGTATGGTGTAACACAGCCCCCTCAAAAGGTCAGCACAGCGAGACGGTGTTATTGGTCAATAACACGAAGTTCAGCAAAGTTGAACATTTGACCCGAAAATAAAGTGAGCATATCCAATAATCACAGTGATTCTATTGGAATTAGTTGAAATTGCAGCAAAAAGTGTAAAACTTTATGCTCTTTGACAGGAAGTAGCTTTCAGGGCTGCCCCTGATTTTCAAGGGGACCTAAGTAGAAAATATAATTTCTTCTTCCCACTGTTTTTTATGCATCCATCAACCTACCATTACATTCACAAGTGCCCACTCATATATCATTATTCAAAGTAAGAGACGTATTTATGGGTTATCAATAAAACTATTCAGAAAGGACCAAACAATAATGACAAAAACCAAAGAGAAATAAATTGATTCAAATGGGTTCAGGAAAATATAGTGATACCATTAGTATCAATCTGTAACTACCAGCAGTGACCTCTGTGTCCTCTAGCCGTCTTCTATCCATATTGGACACACTTCAGGTGGTTTTTGAAGAAGTGAAGCTGCAGTTTGAACTCCACGTCACTCTTTGCGGGGTGTCTGAACTGGTTGTAACGGGCAGCATCCTTGCTGCGTGCTTTTTTGGGCTGATGTCCAATGGACACGTGGCCACAGGAGGCAACCATCAAGGAGCCCAGCCCATCCATGAAGAACTCTAGAGTCAGAGACAGACATTTGCCCTTTACGCAAAACACCTGCTTGTATCATGGCCAACAAAAACTGAAAGGTTGTAGAATCCAAACTAGACCTACCTGAGTGTGCCACCCTCTGGAGCCTAGGGTCAAATCCCACCCTCCTAACAGCATCTGTACGAGCCAGGAAGAAGTTCACCACCCCACTGGCCAGATAGCATTGTGGGTAACCAGGAAGCGAGTGGAACTTCCCATTAGACTTCCTATACAGGCAGCCACCATCCATTTCCTCTCCTTCCTCATAGTGAAGAGAGAAGTAAAACTGGTTCCCTTGAACTGTGCCACCCAGCTGATGAGAACAGACAACAGAGAACTGATTATAAACTGGTACGTTGTGTACTGGCCTCTTGACCAATACATGCTGCCATAGGATCCAGTTGCCCGCAACCCCAAAACAGATTTAGTATTTTTTTAAAACATGTTCATAGGATGATAAACAGTGCTGATTGTGGAAGATGTCAACACTCTGCCCTAATGTGGACTTCAGGTAGAGAGTCCTCATCAGTCCTTAAAAAACAAGCACAAATGAATCAAATCAAAGATTAAATGCAGAGAGTAGAAACCAGGAACCACTTCTGTCCTGCAAAGTGAGTAACATAAAGCTACAACTCCATTGAGCACATGACAGAAAAAAACTAAGCCGACTACCGCCAGATTATTCTCACCACGTCCAGTTCGGGCACCGCCTCCATCACCTCCACCAGCTTCTCTATCTTCGTCTGCTCCGTAAACTCAAAGTCATCATCCACCCACAGGAAGTACTTGGTGGTTACCTGGGAGACAGCCAGATTCCTGCCAGCGAACCAGCCCTGAGAGAGGAAACATGTTCCACATTTGAAATCTTTTACAATCTTTTTTTAAATGATTTTTACTTTATTTAAAGGAGAGAAAGGGAGGAAAATTTGGGAGAGAAACATTACTCCAAGTTAGTTGATCATCTGAAAAGATCATCTGCATATAAATTAAGTTCATATTGATGCTTACCCATACCGATACCTGTAACATTTGGATCTTGTCAGATTATTTCTGCAAGCAGCTAATGCAAAAGGCAGTGGGGAAAGAGGGCAACCCCATCTTCTACTGCTCTTCAAAACCCAAACTTTCCTTACCTTACTTTTTTGGCTCAATTTGCGTGAAACCAAAGCATCTCCTGCTTTTAACATTTCTCTAATTAAGTCTGCCATATCTTCAGTAATAGCATCTTTTTTTTCTGACAAAAAAAAAAGAAAGTTTTGGCGCCAGTGGTGTAAACAAAAGCTACGGATACCACATAGGGAAAAAAATTTGTAGGTGAGGCCTCAGCACTCAGGGACACAGGAGGTGGATGTAATGTGTACAGCAGTACCCTTGCTGTTCACAAGAGATTATGCTTCACTGCCCATCTAAACACATGTAGAGCTGATCCTTATCCCACCTCTCTCTCTCTCTCTCTCTCTCTGTGTGTCTGTCTGTCTGCTCGTCTCTCTCACTCTCTTTAGACACACCTGACAAATATGTGGAACAAGTACGTAATTAAAAAAAGACAATCACAAACAGCATGATGGGTAATTTGTCATAAATGTTCAAGCATAACCACGGCCAATTTAAACCCAATAACAGGAAAGTTTACAAAGGCCTAAATTACAATATTTTAAAGTTGGATTTAAACTAATATCTAATGCTTTGTAGATGCTTACTATTACGTACATAAGACCCTAAGTTACATAGTTAGAAGGCTATTGACGATTTGGGTTTCCAGAGGCTTTAAGAGAAATTTTAGTTTAATACATCTCTGATGAATTTAATTAAATGACACACAAAAGCCACTTCAGTACAAAGAGTCTAAACTTTTAGATATTTTTTGGTGTTAAGAGGTTTAAAAGTGTTTTAAAATTGATATATACTTGATGTGTAATTAATGAATTACAGTGTGTGTGTGTGTGTATACCTGTGCTGGAGGCATGATGTACTGTTCGATGTGTTCTCCAGTAATTTTCTGTGGTTCAACGCTGTCATCTGCAATGATGACTTTTATGTTGCTATAGAAACGCCGGATGCTGGTCAACAATACACTGAGTTCTGTGTAGCGCAGGAATGTCTTTGTGATGATGGTAACGTGAGAGCTGATATCTGACAGGCAGAGAAGTAGGCAAAGAGTTATTTCAAGAAAGAAAAAGACAGGATGATAAGACACAGTGTAGCATGAATTGTCAGTATGGCTCAACGTCAGCCTGCTGGTTAGTTGTTGTAGCAGTTTTTCAGGTTCAAGCGGTTCAAGCTGACTGCACTTAAAGAAATGATTATTGATGCCAGGGGTTTCACTTTTGACAACTAATGGAAAAACAAACAAGATAGCATGTCTCCATAGTATGGCAATGTAAGGCTGTAGGCTTGACAATACATTTAAAGCAAAAGTACACCAGACAAGCATCACATATTTTAAAAGCTGGGTTTTTCTTTTAATCACACCTACATTATTGCAAGATGGGTTTCTCTTGGAGTTCTCGAAATTTGTAGGTATAAATGTATTGATAAACAACACTACAAAACACTACTTATATTATACAATACAGAGCAGTGTTGTTGATGACTATGAAAAATATGAAATGGTAAGATTTTCCTGTGAATATACATTATAAAACTAGTTAAAAACTGTTTATCCAAATTATGTCAGTTACATCTTCCTGCAGTTAAATTTGACAAGATTGAAAAAAATACTTGACAGCTTCTTTTATCCATATCATTTGTAAAATAAATAAATACATTTAAAAAATGTATCTGCTGTGACATCAGTGATTGATGATCGAATGGTTCAATCCACAGAGCAAAGAAGCAGCACTTTCCTGCCATAAATAATTGAGGTTGACTGATATTTTGGACCACAGACCACCACGATGAATTTACTCCTACCTGTTCCCATGTCGTACAGGACTGGCAGCTGAGGCTGTTTGATGGTAATGGGAAACACAGCTTCATGGTTCTCAAACTGGAAGGATGCTAAGTACAGAGAAGGACAGCAAAGCTGAGTCTTACTGGTCATACATTAGTGAATGATGACATTTAGGAAACACACGACCTGCACAAACTGTTTCCACAATAAATAATTTCACTAATGCTAGTTGAACAACAAGCACAAAAACACAAATTTATGCACAAACACACCCATACAAGCTATCGACAACTGCACTTCTTTTTGATTACATTTACTGTACCAGGACTTCTGCATGTAATTTTGCCCATTTGATTTCCATTTAAAGCTCCGTTCTAATTTCTTAAACACATACCGAGGTCTCCAGTGTGTATATGGTAGACAGTGCTGGTATAGGAGACTTTAGTCAGCAGGTCGTTGAGGATCACCAGGCTGCTGGACTCCATAATCAGTGTGGGCTCACCATTACCTGTCATTTGCAACCACAGAAGTTCACAACTGTCAAACAGCTGTTTGATCATTGACATATGTGTTCATTAATGGTGGAATGAGCGGCAATATGTAAAGCACTTTGGATAAAAGCGCTGTTGAAAGGTAGCCATTAACCATTAACATCATTCAAGTTAAACCATTAACAATGTCAGGTGTTAACACAGGTACTTTGGCATTTAAAACATAACTAAATGGCTTTGCTAGAACTTGATACTTCTTATTGAGATATGATCTCAATAAAAACACTTACACCTTGATTGGTTTAGAATAATTATATTATATTAATATAATTCTGATAGTTGAAATCATATTCTATCATATCTGCCCTTAAAAAGGTCAAACTGCAGAGATTAGCAACCGGCCATTTTGTTGCATAACACCTGTCTCCACTTCTCTCTCTGCCTGTCAACCACTCCCTCCTCAGGAAGAAACTATTATTTGCTTATTTACTCATCCAAAACAGGCTTAGTCATGCTCATTCAAGAACCACCACTACAAGGTTAGTTCTGATACTGGAATCTCACCTTGGATCTTCACCTCTTCAGCTGGAATCTCTGTGGTCAGGATGCCTTTGGACACATTCAGGGACACCTAGAGTAGGGACACCTGAATAAACTACAGAGCACTCACAGTACACATACACAGAGTACACCTGCACAACCCTATCCTTTTGCAATAGAGAACATTTTCACAATTTACACACACACATATATATATATATATAAGATTGGAAAGAAGATAATGAACTATATACCACAAAATATTGTTGCCTGTGATGTTTTTGTTTGCAAAAATAATGTCGGCAAGTAAAGCATAAAGTTAGTTTTGGACACTGTTTCTTTTTGAAATGTATCTGTTCATTAGGATTATTATAATTGCTGATTGTTGTTTATTTATTTCCTAAGCTAAAAGAAGGTCAGTCCCACACCACAGTCACCAAATCAGAGAAGAAAATCAGATCAAGCGAGGACGGAAAATTTGCACTGATTTACTTTGCCCAGCAAATCCAAAGATTACAGAGATTCCATTGAAATTGATTGATTTTGCCATGACATTTTTAGCACTTTAAATTCTAGTGCGACAAAGCATCTTGAGAAAGCCCCTTTGAAAGCCAACACGCTTTCGAAATAAAACCCATACCCATCTTTTGAAAGAGTTACAGGACCTGAAGCCTACACCATAGTTGCAGTGAGTTTCCTGCCCCTAGCTCCAGAACAAGATGGCTGCTATACAATGATAGAAAATCATGTGAAAGAAATGTATCTTCCTTTGAAATATTAGCACAAAGCCAAGAATTATTACAAAAACGTGAAAGCAGTTTTATTAATTAGGACTACATTATATATAGTATAGTAGTAAGTGTGTCTTCTGTAGATTTCATCTTCGAATGTGATCTGCGCTAAAGGAAAAATTCTCTTTCAACCTGTGCAAAGTTAGCACAACCCATAGAGTCACAATGGCCACAAAATATTATGGGAAAATACTCCAGGTTGAAATATAAGCCTACCTTTCAGTTAATTATGTTGTATATGTAGTATATCCAATATACTGTAGCATGAATTAGTTAGAATTAAAAAAAAAATCCAGCAGCCATCTTGTATCAACCAGCCAAAAGCTACCATTCTTTCAGGTCGATCTATTGCACCTGTGGGATCCAACAAACCTTGTATCTGCTTTTTTGTCCTGCCTGCAGCGCTAAACCTGAAATCACAATTACCTCATACTTTCATACCATCCTCTTTTGGAAGGAAACACATTCAACTCAGGCTTTTAACGGGTAAATTCTTGCATGGTAATACAGTTGTATTACCAAGAAACTGTAATAGATATCATATTGCTATGTCTCATTTGCTGTACATTATCTTTCACTGTATTTTTTCATGACACAGATGAACCCAGTGTTGTCCAACTTGCTATTGTGTCATTTTGTTGATTAATGAAAGACTTAATAGATACAAATTCTCGATAAATTATACTCTATATAGAGTGTAACATACCTGGTATGAGAGTGGAGGTCAAAGGTCGCACAGTGAAACCCTGGACAGGATACTGCAGCGGAGAGTTAGGCAAAGCAAACAGCAGTCTGGATAATACAGATGTAGTCCTGTTGGGGGGCAAACCGGTATCACCATTGTGGATTCACCCTTTGTAAGCCAACAAAGCTCACGATACACTTAGTGGATGCTCAGAATATTTTCAGTTCATTATGAAACTATGGCGGGACAAATTAGACTGTGGCCGGCGAAAATATGTCCCAGCCAGGTTTTGGAGGGTTAGTGAAGTTAGACTAGTTGACATATAATCATCTGTCACCTTCTGTCTTTTAGATGTATTGGGGATGTGTTGAAGGTTAAATGGTTTTCAGTACAGGTGCACTCTGAGGGTACGGCACCTGCGAGTCAGAGCCATGTAAAAGGAGAGTCGCGTCATCTCCGTTCACAAGGTATATATCTATAAATATATGTGTTTTAATGTGTCTAGATGTGATGTAATATAATAAACCTTTTTTAATAGCAGATTTCTGCACATGCAAGCCAAAGATACATAGATTTCTGCCTTTTTTAAACGCTAAAAGTAAAGAATAAAGTTGTTTGAATACATTTGAATATATTATGTATCAATAACTGCAGGTGTGCATAAGAATTGTAAGCAGAAAGCTACATTTAATTCCACTTATTTGCAATGGATTTCAACACACTTAACATCATCATCATGCTGCTGCTATAGTCTATTAACCCATACTGTCATGGTCAACTGTCAGTCTTCTTTTGTCATATCTGAAAATCATAAAGACTACATTAGGCCCTCAGTTACCATGGGATTAAATTAAATTACTCCAATCTGAATTTTGAAACATTCTTTTCCTTCCCCTCCCTTTAAATATATCAATAAACATTAGGATGTGATTGCTCTTGACTACCATACAAGTCTTAGAATATAATAATAATAATAATAATAATAATAATAATAATAATAATAATAATAAAGAATTCAAAGCAGGGGACGTTAGCCTAAAATATGTCAACAAGGCTACTAATTACCAAGGATCACAGTTTTGTCTCTCTGTATTTATGCATTCAAATTGGCCGGCAAGAACTTCCTGGAATTATTTGAAGTGATGTCAAGGATTTTGAACTTCCGTTGATGCGACTCTCTCTTTACATGGCTCTGCTGCAAGTGCCCAGTCGGCAGACACATGTTCCACCATATGGCAGCCTTGTTGATTTGGGTGGAGAACCATAGAGTGTAAAGATGATGACACCATCCACAACACGAGGTTAGTAATTACCTTGCGTTGTTTGGATTATTGCTTATATCTTAGTTGGCCAGACAGTGAGTCATCTTTTCTGAAGCTTTGAAATATTTGTGTCCAGGACACCGTGAGCTGGGGGTCTGTACACCGAGAGATTTTAAAGGTGTGCTGTAAATGAATAGTGCTAATAAAAAGGCTGTTAAGTTGTGACAGTATTCTCATTTGAAAATGAAATCTCAAATACTATTACTCATATTATTACCAATTTTCAAGAATTATTTCAGCTGGAATCAAAAGACCAGTCACCCAGGAGGACAAGGGAACTTTGGCGTTTTACTGGGATGGGGTGGATTTTGAGTCCAGAAATGCTTTAGGTACGACTCATGTCTTTTGTACAACTGATGTGCCCTCCATGTCACTGGAAACATCACAAGGACAATTCAGTGAGGGTAAAATCATCCCACACTTATTCATTTTGTACAAAGTCTAAAGTTTAGGCATCCTTTGAAACAAGTGTTTTCATAATTTTTCATAATTTGAACCAGGGTTGTCAAATGTTGGCAGGCTACATAGTTTAGGCCATCAGACTATCAGCTTTAAATTAAAGGTATTTTGTACACATGCTGCCTGGAAAGGCAGTTTCTGTGTATTCAGAGTTGGATTCACCACCACCTGTCTGTACTTAAGGATAGGTTAACAATTTTTGTTTTAAGTCTGCCTTAGATAAATACTCATGTGCCCATATGAAATATGTTTTCTTGCTGTAATCATTCCTTCTGTTCATACTGGCCATTAAAAGAACCCTAATGCGCTTTCAGTGGAAGTGAAGGGCAAAAAATGCTCATATGAAAAAATAATTTGTGCAGTAAGGTATTTTAAACTTTATCTGAGGCTAAGAGAAGGTTTTAGTCGTCAGAGGTAATTAAATCAAGTAAATATTTTCCAAAGTCTAACTTAAATTAAAGCTCTAAGAATTCATCAATACATCCATCCACCCACTACCTGGCTTTGTGTTGTCGGAGCTCCTTAGCTCGGCGTTGCACCAGCTCCTCATATTGCTCTTTGGGAATGTGATCTTTGAGGGCTGATTTGTCAGGACAGGTGCATGGACCAGGTGAGGGAGAATGACTGGATGGTGTCAACCTGGAAGAGTGGGGGTAATATAGAAGTCCTGAACGGTCACAATTCTGTTCTCTTCTTTGTCATATTGTCACTTAACAAAATTGCTTGAAGGCTTGAACAGAATTATTGCAACTACTTTAACACTTAATCCAGTTATATTGTAATGTTCCCTTAAGGTTGGTAAACCCAGTACAACACATTACTATGGGGATTGTGTCATTGTGAGACCAACCTGAAGAACTTTTCTTAAGACATGCTAAGGCTAATGACACTGTTGCCAGCAGTGAAAGCGTAATTTGCCCACAAGCACTGCAGATTCTCTGCCAGTCATCTTGAGAACTCAGACCCTCTGCCATCAGAGGAAAAAGCAGGAGAATGCATTGCATTGGAGTGTGCCGAGGTATTTTCTGCATGGGCTCAACACAACTTTGTCTCCAAACAAACAGTGGCTCCTCACCTCCAACAGTGAGAGGAAAGACGCAGTCTTCCACCTAGCTCCGCTGAGGTCAGTGAGGGACTGATTGGCATTGGTCTATATGGAACTGTACTTCTGAAACAAAGTATCTGCATTTTGCTTATGCAGGCTTTTTTCACCTCATGGTAGCGTTGGCACCCAGAAGAGGTCAGGGCATACAATCCCTCAACTGGGTGATTTATTAATTCTGTCAAACTCAGCTCATCAGGCCGACATTCACACACACCAACTGATAGCTCCTCTTCAGTCTCTGTGTTTTTTTTATAAACCAGGAGAAGAGTCGTACTCCTACTAAGTAAGTGTGTTTTTCTTGGTCAGAAATTTGATTCAATAAGCAACTGTCACCATTGTTGTACCAAAGGATAGCCACTTTCAACTGAAGTCTATCCCTGTTTCAGCCACAATGCATCTTCCATCTCTTTCAGTTCTTTCCATCTGTTTACCTCAAAAGAAAATGTGCACTGTCCTACGCTCATGTCACCAGAAGGCTTGGTTTGCATAGATTATGATGCTACTGAACGGTTGGCTGTGGTGCCTCCATATGTACAAAGAGCTATTATCTCATGCTCAAGGCCAAATATGGCGCCCCAAAATTTGGGATCTGTGGGAAATAGTTGGCCTACTAATGTCACAATACAGAACAGCATCTAAACAGAGGTTATACACGCTTAAGTGGCATGGATTTGAGGATTGGTATCACAAAGAATAATTGTTCCTTTCCAAAGCTCTGTGTTAAATATTCTGAAATTTCTTCAAGAATTGTTAGAAAAGGGTCTTTGCTTTTCCACTAAAATAATTTTTCGTCTATATCTGCCTGTCATGTGGGATTTGATGGGAATTCCCCTGGCTCTCTTCCTCTGGTAGTACATTTCAATGACAAGCATGCTACGCAAAAGACTATTGTTCTTCAGTTGGACCTTGCTGTAGTTTTAGACATTGTGCAATGCACCTTTTGAGCCTTTAAAGTCCATTGTATCAATATGATGTGATATAAAGTGCTCTTATTTGTTCTGTGTTCTGAAAAATGCATGGGAGATACCCATGTGCTCTCAATTCATCCTTCATGCCCAGTTTGAACTACAGAGCTCTGAGGTGATGTTGCGTCCTGATCCTGCATGCATTTGTAAAGTGCCAACCTCTATCTGTTGAGGGTGTTTGAAAGCTATCTCACATGCTCACATCTGTAAGGCTAGTCACTCCAATGGGAGAAGTGAACACAGATTATGAACGATTCTTTTGTCCCATAGTGAGGGTTAATACTGGACCCATTTTTCACAAGTCACAATTCTTCAGAACATTCTGACACCAAAATGGCAATCAGTAGGAATTAACTTTAACTGTTACAGACCTGTCTCAGCAGCACGCTCTCGCACGATCTGGCAACACAGTTATGTCTCTTTCAGTGGAAGCTGGACTTCCCCACATACATACATTTAGTTTTATTGTCTAGATGTGACAGCTCAGTGCTCTCAGTAATAATGTGATGTGGTTGTTATCACTATTGCTGCTGCGTCGGGGCTATTTCCCCAAAACTGTAAGGGTGGTTAAGCATACAACCAATGTTACCTGAGGGTGAAGTCAGTCCCTCACCGCATTTGGGATTGGTTAACGCACACACACACACACACACACACACACACACACCTTTACCTCAGGTTTTGTGTAATGGAAGCCTCTGTGGTTAGCTCCACATGACAGTTATGGAATATCATGAAATAGGATGTCAGCAGGATGATCACACACACAGCAGCCACCTGATATGGTTGTTTGTAAAACACAGCCATCTGTAGAGAGACAAGCCATTAGCAGTGTTAGTCAGCCACAGAGCGAACAGCAAACTGATTTAACAGTTTCCATGAAGTCAGAAAACAATGAACAGTGTACTGACAGGAAGTAGCAAAGATAACATGTTTCTCCATTATTAGCTTCTCACTCACTGCTGCAGTTGTTATTATTATTAGTCTGATTTGTTGTCTCTCCTCCTGCTCTCTCCCCCTCTCTCTTCCCCTTTCAACCCAACTGGGTCGATGCAGATGGCCGCCCACCCAGAGCCTGGTTCTGCTTGAGGTTTATAACTGTTAAAAGGGAGTTTTTCCTTGCCACTGTCGCCAAGTGCTGCTCATTGTGGGAACTGTTGGGTCTCTGTAAATAATATTTTAAAGAGTATGGTCTAGACCTACTCTATGTGAAAGCGTCTTGAGAGAACTTCAGTTATGATTTGGTGCTATACAAATAAAATTGACTTGTCTTGACTTGACTTGTGTTCAGCCGTATGATGTACATGTAAATAGTTTAGTGTACAGTCAAATGCATGTCTCCTGAATGACGTGTTTGTCAGCCCTTTACCTTTGTCCTACTATCCCCTGATGTTCCCTCTTCAGCCTAAGGACCTGTAACTCAGGTTGAAAGGTGGGTGTGGCTCTGGGTTGCATTACATGAAAGATTCACGTTTACCAGCCCTACATTTAGTTGAAACTTTAAATAATGTAGTACACATTGCTGATTTTTAAGTGGGGGTAACATTAAATGAGAAAAGTTGATCTACAGAACGATAAATATTTAAAAGCAATACAGAATTCCTGAGAGCCTTAATGCATCATATTCCATTATATTTTGAATTATCACCTGGCACCTGAATTTTGTGATTTCCTTTTCATAAATAAACACATTTCCACCATAAATTATGTTATGTTATGCACCAACCATAAAGTTGGTGCATAACAATTCACCAGAATGCAGGTAATGAAGTCTTTGAACCCGAGACCCCGCTTACTAAGTGTCCAATCAAACGAATCATTATGACCAATCAAACTTGTTTTTCTCTGATCATGTCATACACTAACAGCCAAGTTACTACAGCTTCCATAGAACAAAGAGTTTATGCTCGAAATCAGAATCGCATGGGAACAGAAATAGGTCTTTAAACTGATGGTAAACAGTCCAGCCAATGGCCCGGACAGCATCTACCACGGTGAGTGTGTTGGAGCCTACTCACCTGTCTGAACAGCGGTTTGTGAGTCTTGAGCACCTCAAAAAAAAATAAAAATAAAAAAATAAAAAATAAAATAATAATAATAATAATAATAATAAAAGTCCTCAACAACTTGCTCTAGCTTCAACTTCTCCTTCCGTTCAATCTTACAAAGCTTAATGTAAATCAATCCTTTGTCCTCTGTGTCCTGTTATAACCGCTCCTCTGCGCCCACCCACTTGTACATGCTGAATGACCGGGAGAACAAACATACATCCTGAACTTTCATTTCTTATTGAGTATCTGGCTGTGCAGAGTGGGTGTATCAATGGTTCAGAATGCAGATGCAGTCACTGTCTGATTGAAAAAGCATCCCCATACTGAGACCAGAAGAAACTAGAAGACAATGTAGGCAAGAAGACAGGAGGGAGGGCTGAACATGTCTGTCTGACTTGACTGTGCCACTGTCGTTATTATTCTCTCTCTCTCTCTCTCTCTCTCTCTCTCTCTCTCTCTGTCTGTCTGTCTCTCAGGTTAAAAGGTCTCCAGTCTCACCCAGCAGCCCGGAACTTTGCCAGGATTGCTAAAACAGAAATGACGTTTGTTACTAAAGTGATCCCTTTTTTTTATCAAGAAAAATCAAACTTTCGAGAGCTTGTCTTTAAATTTTAATGAAACCATTGTTTTTAAAAAGCCCCGTTTTTCATGTTCCCGTTAGTGTTTCAGAATAGGAAATCGATTGAAACGGTGGACAGGATTTTAAGATATTCTTTAACACTCTTCAGCGGTGTAGTGCTGCCGGAGCGCGCAGGAACGACGCTCCGCCGCTGTTTTTCTCCAAATGAGGAACTAGGATATTCACAGTTTGCATTATTCGTTTGAAATTAATTGACCTGCTTTACTACAATTTTCATGCAATGAAAACAAATGGAATGTTCAAAGTTGTCAGATTGACATTTAAGGGGTATTGATTGATTCACGACGTCAGCTCACGCACGAGTAACACGGAGAAAAAACATTTCACCTTTAAAGTTGAAATTAATTTCAACTTTCAACGTTGAACTAATTCACTGTGCCGGTATTGAGCGGCACAGTGAAGTAAATTGTTTTTTCTCCAGTCTAAAGCTGCTAACTTTAACTAGTAAAGATGAAAAGGCAGAAAAACATCCTTTGATTTTTTTGGGAACAGCTAGTTAAGACTGTATGGTGGTGTAGTTAAACAACCAACTACTCCATGCTTCTCAACATGATGAAATAATCAGAGTCAGTAACATTTGGTCGTGTGCTCAGCTGTAGTATAATGTGTGTAAACCTGCCACTGTAGTGATGTGCGGATTGTAGTTTTATCCGCGTGCAGTGCTGTTAATCAGCGGGTCGGGAGCGTCGGGTTATAGAAATGTATTTTCTGATTAATAGCGGGTGGCTGAAATAATAGATCATTAACGAGTAAAGTAGTAAAACGTGCCATCCCACCGCAGCGTGCCTTCACTGGTTATTTAAACAGATCTGTCAGGATCTGGTGTTAATGAATGTTCTGTGTTCTTCAATGCACAGTCCAGATTCATACAGTGAAATTGTTTGGAATAATTTATTTATTTATTATTCTGAGGTTAAGTCAGGCAGGGCGCATGGATTTCCTCCTTAGACAGAAATGACTGTCTGTCAGCTGTGGAAGGCGACTAGCGCGTCTGGTTAATTATTTCTAAAACATTTTCAGTGCCGAGATAATTTACTTTACCTTTTTTTTCCTTCAAAAGTTAGAACAATCATTAAACTGTTTCTTACTTTCTTTCTCATCTGGTGTGTGCCGGGTAACAGGGATCCAGAGGATAGGACCCAAATGCAACGACTGAGTCGAAGCTGATGCAGTTCAATGATTTAATTACAAAAATTGAGGTATTAAGGCTTACAGAAAAAAAGTGAAGCAGGAAAGCATCAAAACCGGGAAAGGAGTCCAAAACAGGCAAACATATCCAAAAAGGAGCCGGCAGTAATCCTGTCCTTGCACCGCAAGCTACACATTTGGAATGTAGACTGCCTTGTCTTTCAACATAAACCTGTTGCAAAATACATAATACCAGTCCTCCCATGATGGGCCACAGGTAAACCTGGATGAATCAGGTCTGATTAGGGCTAATTGCTTGTTTGCTGGGGAGTGGAGATAATGGAGTGGGGTATTAGCTGCAAATAGAAAAACTCTCTATGTTTTTGTGTCAAAGCAAAGACAAGGGGGACCAGGTTATAATAGTGAAAAGAAAAGTTGAATTAAGTACCCAGGGCAACAACATGGGGAGGGCCCTCAAAAAGCCTGGAATATAAAGTACGCATTACTGTTGGCTGATTAAATAATTTGGCACTATTTCTGAGGACCCCTCCTCCTCTGAAAAGTTTAGTCCTCACCAGCTGGGGACAAAAATAGTTTCTCTCCATCAGGCGCTTCTGCAAGTGCCCCAAGACAACATGGGTTACTGTTAGTGGCGAATCCCTCTAGTGGCTGTAGTGATTATGATGGGAACAAAGCAGGAAGTCAGGTGATGTTACAGCCCAACAACTTCTGTGTAGGAATGAGGTTGGGGGGGATTAGTGGTTAGGGATTTGTAACAGTTTTTGGAAGCTCAGACAAATGATGTCATCCTGAAGATAGGTGTGCCAGATCAGAAAACGCCTGTGTGTCGCTCTAAAGGGAGAAACAGCGTATTTTGTTATTTAATATGGAGGAGTTGTTGGTTTCAGAATGGTTTAACATGGAACGTGGCTCGCTAACATTGGAATAGGTATCTTGCTGTTAAATGAAGCAGCAGTTTGAGAAACAACCACAGAGCGTGGATCACCTGCAGGTCTATTATCACCATCTTCTCATGTCACTGAGGATGTCAGACAAGGTGAACTCTTAACGTGGCTTCTAAAAGTCATTTCATGCAGTCGTTTGCAGAGTTACACTGAAAGGAGATTTGTAACAGTAACATCAGATATCAGTCTGGTTTATTGTATTATACATTATTAGGCAGTTTTAAGATGTTTCTGAAGTCATAACCTTTGAAGAATTACCAGTTTAATATAGTGTTCAGTTTTACCAACAAACCCTCAGCAGCATCAGTAAAGTTTAATAACCTGGACTGAGTTATTATTTAACATTACTCCCTGTATTAAGACCATCAGTTTGTGAGAGATAGCAGGTTCTAACACTGTACTTTTTTGTATGTACTTGGATTGTGGATTTAAGTTTCTAAAGTTATAGACTGGGCTAGTACAAACAGATTCACCTTAATTGAGTTATTCAGTTGTCATTTATTATTTAATACAGTAATACAGTAATCCTTTCTCAGTGTGAAGTGTAAAATGACTCAAGCCCAGGGATGACAACAAAAAAAAAAAGTTCCACAATGTTTTTAAACCTCATAGTGAAATTTCACAGAGCGATTACAGTATGTTGAGAAAAGAGGCTGAAATATACAGAGAAACAGATTAGAAAGCATTTCAGAAAGTCTGCACAAACACTTCATAACTAATTACCCCAATAATCCCTACAGATGCATGTGTGTACTTGTTGATTTAATTATACTGTATGTACAGGAGTGACAATGGATGTATTAAAATAGGATAGGGGCCCAATGAGGCTTCTTATGAAAATGTTAACACACAGTCATCACATTATCAATTGTTTTGGTATCAATCAACAAACATTTACATTTGCTAGGGTTGAGCCGGATGCTCGGCTGAAGGGACAACTTTTAAACTTTTTCTGTATTCAGTATTTCTAACATCATGTCCAAGCATCGGCATAACATCCACTAGGGACAGGAGGGACATAATGGTAGCTCTCTAGAATCCGCTTTTCTAATGTTGGGTCCACTTTATTATATGTGACTATGATTATATAAATATATTATATTATATTATACTTTTGCCATCTTAAAATGTAAAAGTTAAGTATGGAGGCATAAGTGTGAAGAATGATTATGTTCCAGTATAAGCCATGCCATATAAATTAATTCTGTAAACTTTATTTTTCACAATGGCATTTATAGTATAATTTTACATGATAAAGGCTTTGTGAGTCTCTAAATGTTTAGTTTATGTACCTTAAAGGTGCTTGAAATTGACTATTAAAAATCTGTATGAACCCTGATTAAAATAAATTTTACTGTGTTGTGTATCTTTTTTATCACATGACCCTTGCTAGTGGTATACAAGGTAATTCATCATAGTATCCTCACCTACATGCAGTCTGGTCAAGCTAAAATGTACAATTCTATAATTATACTGAGCCTGATCTATTTATACCAGAGACTTTCTTAAAATGGAGTGCCTTTTGGAAAAAGGTGTAAACACAAAGGCACTATCTGAAACGACAGGAGAGGTGAGTACTACATAATAAAAAGGGAAACAACGAATAATAAAAACATAACCTAGGGAGCAGGTTGAGACGTCACACCAAAATGCTCCACTGGTCCTGGAACAGAGAATGATAATGTTTCATGTTAACTTAATCTCTCTTGTACACATTTGTATCACAATCAAATGATCGCTAGAAATAGGCTGTGTGCAACAGATCACACACACACACACACACACACACACACACACACACACACACACCCCACCCACTAGCCAAACAGAGACCTGGCTGAACCTGAATCTCTTATACTGCAAGAAATATGCTCAGCCCTCCCCACTCCCAGTTTCTGATATAACAGCTGTCGTATCAAGTTTAGAGGAGCCTCCGGTCCGCCCTCCCTCCCTATTGTCTATATCATAGTTGTGAGGGAAATCTTAGAGCTGGTTCACTCTAACAAGAAGTTTCAGGAGACCGGGATGTCTTACACAGGAATATTTATTGAAGCTCGATCGAGGAGAAAAGGGAAACACCACATGTGAATCACAGCGTACTGCTACCCAAATCTGAAGATGGTGTCCTGAAGCTCAGTATTTAACCCTCCCCAGAACTGAGAAGTTCCGCTATATCCAAATATGGTTATTCCTAACTCAGTCTGTCATGTGTGATGACTCTATTGGATATCAGATCCAAACAGGGAAAGACGTCAACCATTGCTGTCCTAGCAACAGCATAGCCTCTCTACAGTCTCTCTTATCCAGCGTCAACAACCAGGCACCAGCCTGTTGTGTCTAACACTGAAAACAGAAGATATCTAGCAGACCTTGGTTTACCAGATGCTAGAGCCAACTCGGCCTTGTCTGGCACACAGAATGAGACAGGCAAACAGAGACAGGCAGTTGACCTGACCTGTGAAGCACTGTCTTAAGTTACCTTTAACCTACAAGAGGGAAGTTTAACATACAAGAAGGAAAATTCCTTCACAGTTCCCCCCTTTTTGATCGTAAGATCAACACTACCTACCATTATTCTTACCATTACCTTAAGAACAAATCAGGAACACCTTCAGAGTTGAATCGCACTCGCTTACAATAACAATATTGAAAGTTCAATAGAACAAGTAAACATGTGAATACAAATCATACATGGACCATCAACCAACAACAATCTTCTTTTTTCAAGAGTGTCATATAGAGAAACCAATCAGATTAAAGTTTACTAACTCTTACTGTGCATGCAAATACTGTATAAACTAATTCTTATTGTATCCAAAACATTCAAACATAAGGATTATCCTTACTGATTTTCAATGACTTACACATTACATGTTACAGAGTAAAACATTTGTCATTCTCTACTTTCCCCCATACATGATCATTAACTCATATGTCTACAGAACATTATGAATGTAAATCAAACCTACTTTAAAACCTTAGTGTAACCTTAAGGTAAAACTAGAAACTTGGATCACTTTCAACAAGCCACAGATTTTTTCTAATCTTTAATACAGTAAAGGGAAAACTCAATGCATATTTTGCATTTGTAACTCCATAGTAAATATTATTAAGTCGAATAGAAACATGCTGTAATTACTTAACGCATTATGAGATCAACACTACCTCAAAACATTTCTCTTCATAGGAGCTATGAGCTCCACTCTATACAGCCCAACAGAGGCCTCTCTGAAGAACACTCACAATTGGTTAAAGATCTCTGAAACACTGTGAAGTGCTTTAAGATCTCCGACAGAGGTCACAGGTGTCATGCACCTACAAACAATAGGCCAAAATCCCACATTTATATGTTGACAAAATGGAACAATCTAAGATCCAAATCAATTTAAAATTGTGAAGGCTCATTTTAAAGTTGATTATAGAACATAGCAAAATAATCAGTTAGTCATTCTTTGACTCACTTATAGGGTATCAAAATAAAACGAAACACTCAAATCTAAACCCATAAAATATCTGCGACAGATTCACATTTCAACTCTTTACCTAGATATGTAGATGGTTTAGTGATTGTGACTCTCATCATAGCACAATATATGACGTGATTACAGTAACTCAGAACACTTTAAAGAAATACAAGATATTACTTTAGAGTCCTTACTTTTCCAATTTACATTTTAAAACTGTGAGCTGGTTTAATTTATTGGTATACATTCTTCTTACCATGCTGGTCACTATCTATGATTTAAGAAAATCAATCTCTGGTGACTTCACTCATTAAAGATTATGGATACCTCAAACCCAAAACAATAAAATGTATAGAATAAATAAATGTAATGTATGGCAAATGCTCTGTAGTCGAAACAATGTACAACCTTTCACTCCTTTGTGCAGACCTTCCGTTGAGGTCTGGCGCTTTTAACCTTCACACCCAGAGGAAAATACCAAACAGAAATTATTTAAATTATAACAATCAATGATACGTGGAAATACAGTACATAAAACATTACAGTTCAGATTACTTATTAGAATGAAAGGTATTCTTTTTTCTCTCTTTACCCTTTACCTGCACCCTGGTTGTGTTGTCACAACAGCCCTCTGGTTTTCACTGTCAGAATCAGAATCATCTGAGTAACAGGGATGTTATACGAGGAAAGGATGAAATGTTGTTAAGAGGAATCTCAACTCTTTCAGACTTTACATTGTTTTTAACCTTAATGTTAACAGATTTTTTCAGCACTGCCTTTCACTATGGCAGAGATACAGGTACAAACTATTAGCAGTATAATCACACTTGTTACTAACATAAGGATGAAATGATTAAGTACATTTACTTAACGCAATACGATACGCCTTGTATCGGCCTGGATTAAATCAGCTACAGTGTATCATGTTAATACTTTTCATAGATGAGAAAAGAAGTTACTTTCATTTTGGCACTTCAAGACAACTATGAGTTCCTACATTTTCAACTTCGTCTGTGCGTAAGCTCTGTAGGTTCAGATCAGATTCAATGTAAAAACATATTGAATCTTCCATTATCCGTGAACATCTAGCACCTGGAAGGTATTGAAAAATCCTTAATTTATCTCAGGTTCCTACAGGGATAGTACAGTTATCGGTTCTACATTTGTAGAGGTCAGAGGCAAGATATCTGCCCCGGAATGGACTCAACTCAAACATCTACCTTTAGCATAGGAGCAACACTTTTATTTCACAATTACCTGGTCCTGTAATTGATGATCAGTTAGTCTATTCAAAGTTATTTCAATCATATGTCGAAAGGAACCTCTGGATTAAGTGAAAACTCAGTAAACACCAAAGATATTGACACCTGGAGGTCAATCATATTGATTAACCTATGACATCACAAAATTCTTTATTTCTTTCTGTGATTCTGAAAGTAGAGATGTGTGGTCACCTAGAAAATAACAATCGTGGTTAGTTTCATAAAGTGGATTACCAAAATCATACCAGTCAAACCTTTCTCAATTTTCTTAAGTATTGTAAAGCGCTTTGAGTGGTCAATAGACTAGAAAAGCGTTATAAAATGCAGTCCGTTTACCATTTAGCTAATGGAATTGGATTTAGCATTGGCAAATGGGATTAAGATAGTGATTGTTAACATACCCAACAATTAATTCAATTACTTCCATGCACATAGTCCATCATTATGCTGATGTTGTTTATTGCTATTCTAGGTTACTAAACGTTGTTTGTTGTTTTGTTCTGTATTGATGCTTCCGTTTTAGTTGCTATCGTGTTTATGGATAAAAAGTAAGGTAGCATGGATGAACTCATCATCTTCCTCGTGCTCAATGACTTTACAACTTTTTAACTCACCATGATCCCTTTGATAATTAACTTTCCATAGTTTACAATCATGGTATCATTTCAATTGCTTTTAAGTGAAACACCATAGTCCTGTAGTTCCACAATGGGTTAGCAGGAGTGTACCTCACTCTCATTAAACTTGGCAACAAGCTCTCAACCAAGCTTGTATCATGTGTTGCCTGCAACCATTTACCTGTAGAATAGAATAGTAGATATGCAACATAACAGTCATTCATCATACATCTGTCATTATAACAATGGGGTCCATCTCTTTCGTCCGGATGAGAGCTGGGAGAACATGTCTTCTCACACTTTCTCACCATAACATTGTCTTTCTTCTTAGTTTGTTCGTTAGAACAGTCCAGTAGGTCTTTTCTTTGTATGTTTGTGTGGTGAGAAGTCTTACTTCGCTGCTAAGCACTGAGGTGCTCGTCGATTATTTTCCATTTGCGTTCAATTGACTCAGAACACATTGGCCAAAGCGCTCACTCGTTTTCTGGATCACCTTGCACGGTTCTCAGCCTGGGCCCGCTTAGCAGAAGAAGAGGAAGAATCACCCTTTCACTTGCCATGGCTTTTCACGTCGCTAGCCGTTTGGGAAGCCGATCTGCACCTTGAAGCATGGTTCCATTCTGCTCTGCCCTCGACCTTAAGCGCGGTCCTGGTATCAGCAGCACCTAGAACAGACCTTTCCACCTAGGACACAAAGATACCTCATCCAAAGATTTGATTAGTACCAACTCACCCACCTGAAACAGATGAATAGCTCCGCTGATAGTTCTTTATTGGAGTTAGTTTAAAACATACAAATGAAACTTTCTTAACATTTCTGTTAGTCTTTTAACATATTCCTATGCTCATCAGTCCACAGCAGAGTAGCTTTGTACATTTTATTAGATCATTCCTTTCAGTTAAAAGTTTATTATGACTTTTTCCCCTTTTAGTTATTTTGCAGTCACTCTGAGATTCTCCTAGACGTGAGATTCTCTTAGTTCATTGATATTATTCATTATTTTATTTATCAAGTTTCTTAACTTTGGTTTCCAATATTGTATCCTCTTCCAATGGGAATGCTGTTTCACACCATCTCCCCCCCACGCTCCCACAAGCAGTCTCTTCTCATCCCGGGAGTCGATTACGAGCAATCCTTGGGGGAGGTAGACTTCTGGATTTTGGGCGAAGCCTCACCAGCTGCGCACTGATCAACTTGTGTAGCAGGTGGACGGAGGACAGGATGAGTTAGGATCCCAGGAACAAACCCAGATTGTCATGGCAATTCTGCAATACCACTCTAACAAAGAGGAACGAGATAAAGATCTCTTTACAATATTGTCACACTTTTCTTTCAGAGTATCATTGGCTCAATTGCATTAATCTAAAATTGACATTTTAGACCTGTTGTCATTATTGTTTCGGCAATCTCTCATTCATAGTTCATTAAAGTCCTAGTATTGTTACTAGACTCTTTGATATCTTTGCCACTAACTCTGTCACTGTTTATTCCCTGAAAAGTTTATTCTCCCACTGGTCATGCTTCAATCATCTTTGAAAGAAGTAAAAGTTGAAGAAGTAAGCATTTTACTCCTTTAATAAATTATCCACTATAGTGTATGGAGGTTTATTATAGTTATTCATTTACCTATTTTTCTTTCAAACAACTTTTATTGTTATTTTTTCCAAACTATTGTTTTATCCTCCTTTATCCCCCCTTTTTCTACATGTGTGAGGCCGTGTGAAACTTAGGCTAACACATCAAAGAAAAACTTAGAGATGAGTTAAGCACAACTTTTTTTAATTGCATTTAATGCTAAAGCATTACCTTTAAGATATTTCTCATTTATTAATGTAATCAGTGTCACCTGTGGTGCAGCGCTTTTTTTTTTTTTTTTAATATGCAATTGTAAAGACAAGAAATTACTTCAAAAGTGTGATATAAGAGCTGAGTGTTGGTTTGGTTTACTAGACAATATCATACAACCAAATTCATGGGTGACACCAAAATATCTTGAATCGATGTATATCGTGGCAGTTTGGTTCTCAGCTAGTTCAAGGTTCAAGTTTATTGTCATATACTTGATAACAATGAAACTTCATTATCAGTAATGAAATTGTTGGCCTCGGAGCCAACTCAACGTTACATAAAGATTAGTAAAGTACAGTAAAAAGAATAACATTCATGCCCATCTTAAATAGTTGTGGGGCAAACACCCTAATGTAATGCCAAGAGTTAAGACAGATATGCTATGCAGTACTAATATAGATTGAAATGGCTAGTAGAAGATAATGTAATCAGTAGACATCCTTCTTCTTAAACATACAAAGTGTTTTAAGCATAGATGACCAATCACTGTGGTATGTGTATGCCATTTAAATAAAGTGTACTTATCATAATTGTTCTCAAAATAATAATTATTATTTGTTACGCTGCTGTAATAATGCTTAAATACAGGCATGTGTTATTGCCTACAACCTAGCTCATTAACCAGATGTTCAAGGAGGCAAAGTATGTGCCCCCACTACACTGGTTTCAGGAGTAACCACATAGCCTGAAAAATAGTCTCATTGCTGAATCTTCACAAAAGAAACTAATCAGCATTGGTAGGGTTTCCTTCAAATCTGGCCTAGGTGATCCCCCAGTATCAACTAGCGTTTCACAGTCGTATAATTATCTTTTGCACTTATCTTACGTCAATCAATGTGACTAATGTAGCTGGATGTAAAGGCGTGTTCTTTGAACAAAGATGTCAGCATTAAACAGATTGGTCACATTGTAACCGGATTTGGAGTCACTGTCTTGTGTTGGTGGCAGAAGTGTTCAGATGTTTAAAATATCATGAAATCAAAACCCCACAAGAGCCCATGTCAATGAGGGTGATTTCCCATCCAGAAAGAAGGAAGAAAGAAGGAAAATTCCTTCACAATAGTCAGTAAAAATAGTCATTGTGATAAACTCTTTCTGACTTTATCATGACACATTTCAATAATTTAGTCTTTTAAATCATTTTAATCAAAGTCATGAGTTATAAATACATATTTCACTCACTTTGTTCTCTCAATTAGCTTATACTTCATTGTGGTTGTACTTTCTTTTAGACAGTGTTCTAATAAACTATTTTCTTAATGTTTGTACTGAACATTTTAGTTTAAGTATAGTCACAAAGTCCTTTGCATTCTTCTTTATATCTAAAAGTCAGCAGACTTCTTCATGAACTGTTGGACATTACACAGTATACAGGATTGTGATAAAGGTTTTCATAGCACCAGAATGGAGACAATGCTGTGGCCGAGAGATGAAGATGAGGTCCAGCAGTGTGTTTTTCTCGGTTGTTGCCGCAGTGATGAGTTGTGCATATCCCCTGGACTGAAACCGGCCAGGTATTGACTCACTTGTATTGGGTAAGAGATTCTCGTTGAAATGGCCACTGACGATGATGGGGTGACAATCCATGATCTCCAATGAGTCCAAAAGGCTTCCCAGGTTAGAAAAGACCGATCTCACACTGTAGTCAGGAGGTCTGTATACAGCTGCAATCAATGCACTCACTGGGGCTTCAACCTTCACAGCCAAAAACTCAAGGTCAGTTACATTATGTACGTACTGTTTTGAAGACAGTCAAAGTCAGTGAAAAGTGAATGCAATTTAAGAGACTTGGGATGCTCCCATACACCCACAGCATTGTTGTTGTGCTACAAAATCACAAATCTCAGTGTTCTACTTTTGTGCTATTGTACACAAGCAAGATGTGTACCCTGTACAACACTCCGCTCCATATACTGGAACATTTAATTTTATTCTATTTTATTCTATTGTATTGTATTTTATTGTTGTATTGTATTTTATTGTATTTAAATATACCGGCTGCTATGATGACCTAATTTCCCTTCGGGGATGAATAAAGTAATCTATCTATCTATCTATCTATCTATCTATCTATGTTCAACACAATATTAATGACAAAAGGTTACTGTTAACGTAATAGGATCAGTAGATAGATAAAACCTGTGTCTGCTTTTAGTAACCAAAAGCACTTAGGAATGGAAAATGAACACAGAAAAGAGTTCAGGTTTATATGTTTCAAAATTATTCAATTAATGATAATTTACTAAAATGAACTATGAACTATGACTATTGCCACCGGCAAGACAAACTGAGCATTGCGTTAGTTCAGGCAGGCCACAGAGTCAAGCTCAGCTCAGTATCCCAGCTACATCAGGTGACCATTGCAATCCAGGAGCCACATCAGCTGATGGATCAACTGATTCCCTTCTACACATCTGTTGGCGATCTCATTCAGGGCGCCCTATTTAAGCTGCTTCAGCCGCCTATCCTGGCTGCTTCCTCTGCAAGCCGCTTCACAACCCACCTCCACCCCAGCTCCTCCCTTCATGCTGTGTCTGACTTATAAAAGTCATTTCTGTTGTCACTGATGCCTGCTCTGTTCTGTATCCTACGGGGGTTCTTGCTGCTGCTCTCCTGCCTTAGGCTTTCCATGTGTGCGCATGGAAGGGCAGGGAGGTCCCAGAACAGAGCATACCGCCAAATACATCTAACTGCAAATATATCTACTGCATGTTGTGAAGGAATTTTCCTTCTTGTATGTTAAACTTCCCTCTTGTAGGTTAACGGTAACTTAAGACAGTGCTTCACAGGACAGGTCAACTGCCTGTCTCTGTTCGCCTGTCTCATTCTGTGTGCCAGACAAGGCCGAGTTGGCTCTAGCATCTGGTAGACAAGGTCAGCTAGATATCTTCTGTATTCAGGTTTAGACACAACAGGCTGGAGCTTGGTTGTTGACGCTGAATAACAGATACGGTAGAAAGGCCATGCTGTTGCTTCTACAGCAATGGTTGACGTCTTTCCCTGTCTGGATCCGATATCCAATAGAGTCATCACACAGACAGACTGAGTTAGGAATAACCCTATTTGGATATAGCGGAACTTATCACTTCTGGGGAGGGTTAAATACTGAGTTTCAGGACACCATCTTCAGACTTGGGTAGCAGTACGCTGTGATTCACACGTGGTGTTTCCCTTTTCTCCTCGATCGAGCTTCAATAAATATTCCTGTGTAAGACATCCCGGTCTCCTGAAACTTCTTGTTAGAGTGAACCAGCTCTAAGATTTCCCTCACAATTGGCGTCACGAACAGGATTTCAATACAACAAAGACTGGTAAGTGCATTTCTTTATTTTGCCTTACCATGTCTGTGTTTGACGGAATCATAAAGAATCTATGTGTATTTTCTCCATTTTTAATATGCGATGCCTGCCTAAAAAGAGAGTTCAGGGTCTGAGGAAATAGTCTCCCCTCTCTCAGTGGGGGCTTAAGCCAAAATTGACAAATTTTGAAAAAAGCAGAAAATACAGAAATCAATTGAGCTAAAATTGGTGTACTTCAGAAAGACTGTGCAGGGAGGTTGCCCCACAGCACTACAAAACTAAAATGTGTTAGTTTGTAGTAGGAGGTGGATTAAGAGAGAAAAGACTGTGGCAAGGAATTTACTCCACAGCACCACAAAATTGTGGTTTTCTTCCTGGGCAACTAATGGTTGTGCCCGACACAGATAAGACCCACAGTGAGGTTAAGCCCGTGGGAAGACGTTCCGTGGTAAGCAAAAAAGGGTTTATTTCGGTTAATCAAGACCTGTGGTGAGTCTGTGTCCGTCGGGAAATGAGAGGCTCTGTTTTGCTGCAAGCACAGAGGCCGAATATTGTGTACACAAAGTGTTAACTTTCGGGGTTGCACTCAATCTCAATCACCCCTCTGAAGTACAAGAAGTAAATAACAGAAGTATGGAGACTCATGATGCAACAGCAGTGTTTTATTGATATGTATGCAATGTATTGATGTATTAATGTATTAATGTTTTAATGTGTATGCTGTCAATATGGGTAACAATCAGTCCATAGCAGAGGCTCAGACAGAATTGGTAAACTCACATAATGAAAGAACAGCTGCACAGGCACAAGGTCACTCTCTCCAGCAAACACACACACAGTTGCAGAATAGAAAAGATCCCACAACACAGTACAAAACCCTGTTTTCCCCACGCATGCCTGCTGGAATAGTAGGAAGACAAGAAGGGTGGAATCATGTGATTCCTCATGTGTGAATGGACAAGGTCAGAATGGCCATATGAAGGGTCATTTGATAAAAATAAACTGATATTAGCCAACATGAACACAAATCCAGGTAGTGGAAATCCATACTGGGATTTTAAATACATGAAAGACTGTATGAAAGTGTGGCTGGCAGTGGCTTATCAGCGTTGTGGTGTGAGTGTGGATGACAAACGCTGCGACTGGGGCTCAGAAGAATGAGAGACGTAATAGAACAAAGTGCTAAGTATGTTGCTGCATGTCATATGCCAGTGTTGGAAGCCGTGTTGCAAACTGGTGCCGCAGAAATGACGAAAATCAAACAGAGTCATGCTAATGATATCGAAGCTTGTGAAAAAAAGCGATGATGTATGATTGTATGACAGGCCCCTAAGATTATGATAGGAACAATACCTGTTTGCAAACCTTGGGCTCCATCTGAAATTATGGATATGACTAGGAAAGCCCCTAATCCAATCAGATGAATATCTGGTATGGCTGGCTCAGGTGTGTTCTGTGTATAACTGCCTGATACCGGATGTATTACAGCTGATAACCTTTACCTATGGCACTGAATGGGTTCTGTGTAAAGAAGAGTTTTGTTTCCCTGATCCTACAGAGGATGGCCAGTGGCCTGAAACTAAAACTCTGCGTGATTGGTTGCAGGTTGATGCAAAAGAAGCTGTAAAGAAATGTGCACGAAGCCAGAATGACTTTTCAAAAGTACTTCACTGTGTGCAGGATGGTAAAGAATCTTTACCTACCTTCATTCAGAGGTTTATCACAATGTGGGATAACCATGCAGGGATAAAAAAAAGAGGATAATGAGCTCTTTGTCATTCAGACTTTCCTCCAAAATTTGAAACCACAAATTGCATCCGCCTACAAGCTGTCAGTTTCTGATTGGCATGATAAGAGTTGGAAAGCAACAATAAATAAGATAATGGCATTAGACAGAAACCAGGTTTTCTCAACAGGACATTCGACTGCATGCCCAAAACAAATGGCACAGCAGGTAGATGACCGTAAGCAACAGAAAGGGGGAAGAAATTACCCCAGTAGAAATAGAAGAAGACAGAGACCGGGAAACTGTCACAACTGTGGCAGACCAGGGCATTGGACAAGAGACTGCAGGTCTCCACCATGTCCAAATCGATTTTACAACTCAAATTATGAGTACGCAAACAATCAGCGTGAGTCGATGCCTCCGCCTCGACTAGCCATCGAGGGGTCGCAACCACACTAGGGATGCCATGGAGGAATAGGATCAGAGCAACAAATAGTACAAGCAACAACAATTCGACTTTCTACTTGTCCCACTGAAGACCCAACAATGCCCGTTGAAGTTAATGGAACTACAGTTGATATTTTAGTAGATAGTGGAGCTACGCTCTCAGCTGTAAAAGCAGCAGAGCATGTATGTACACCAACAAATAGCTTTGTGACTACTGTAGGTGTTGCAGGCATTCCTATTGCAGAACCTATATCAAGGAAATCCAAAGTTACAGTTGAAGGTTCAGATGTGCAACATTCATTTTTGATCTCTGATAACAGCCCAATAAATTTGATGGGAAGAGATTTGCTATGTAAATTACATGCTACCATACAGTGTACTCCAGATGGATTGTTTTTAACCATTCCTGATGATAGGGCTATACAAGCAGTTCAGTTTATTCAATCCACTGTTGACTGTTTGTATTGCTGGACATTGCCTGAGTTCAATTTGCTACATGCCTTCACTGTACCACACATTCAACACATTGCTAAAACAACACCAGAATGTGCAACATTGATGTCTGCTATGAGACCTGTCTTGCATTGTGATTGTACAGCTGCATTTAATCCTTCAGAAGAATACAAATATTTAGCTGATGCATTTTTGAATACGCAAGAATGGCTGGAGTGTGAGCAATTTTTGTTTGTTGGTCCACAAGGGTGTGCTTTACCTATTCGATTGTCTAACACGCAGAGTGAATTCTTTAAAGATATGGATTCATTTCCACAAGTCACTCTAGCAGTCACACCAGGTTATGAGCCAAGGAATGTTACAGAAATGGTGGCACAATGCCAGAGAGTGAGAGAAGCTGCAGCAGCATCTCAAACGCAAACAATAATAAACCTTGGTGAAGGACTGTACATGCTGCGTCTCAGTGAAGAAATTACATTGCCTCAGAGTACATTTGTTATACAACAGCCACCTCTTTCAGTAATATATTGACCGCCTTCAGATCTTTCTGAAGTACCAACCATTTTATGGGCTAAACATAAAAATCATGTGGGTTTTGTAAATTCTGCTCCACCTTATAGAGTGACACTCAAAGCTAATGCTAAGCTGCCAGTGATTAAACAGTACCACTTGCCTCAGAGAGCACTAGCAGGCATTGAAGATGTAATTCAATCTTTGCTAGATCAAGGTGTGTTAATTCAAACCACCAGCCCTTGCAACACTCCTATTTTGCCCATTCCGAAACCAAACCGTCCAGAAGAATGGCGATTTGTTCAGGATTTACAAGCCATAAATAACATTGTTGTACCATTGGCTCCAAATGTACCAGATACAAACTCTATTCTGGCCTCATTGCCTCCAGATTCCACGCACTACACAGTTATTGATTTGTGCTCAGCATTTTTCTCAATCCCGTTGCATCCCGACAGCCAGTATTTGTTTGCTTTTACTTTTAAAGGTAAACAGTACAAGTGGACCCGTTTGGTCCAGGGATTTGTTGATAGTCCTACGGTGTATGCAGCAGCGGTAAAATGTGATCTAGAAGATTTGCAACTGCCAGGAGGAAGTACTCTCCTTCAGTATGCTGATGACCTGTTGATAGCTTCTCCCTCAAAAGAAACTTGTTACGCAGACTCAATTCTGCTCATGCAACGACTGGCTAAGTGTGGCCACAGAGCGTCACTAGCTAAATTGCAATTTTGTCTGCCAGAAGTAACATACTTGGGTCATGTTCTACGGGACGGACAGCGTCTCCTGTCACCTGCGAGAGTGAAACTGCTCACTAACATGGCTCCCCCGGTGAGAAAGAAAGACATGCTCTCATTCCTTGGGATGGCAAATTACTGCAGGCACTGGATCTTTGATTATGCTGCAATGGACTCTGTTTTACGGGCAACTACGGTGCAGTCTGCTCCTCCTCTGGTGCATTGGACTGAGAACATGCACAAAGCTTTCCAGGATTTGAAATGTGCACTCACATCAGCCCCTGCCTTGGGACTGCCGGACTATTGCCTACCATTTCATCTACATGTGCATGAAAGAGAGGGATTTGCTACAGGCATCCTGGTCCAGAAACATGGGTCACATTACCGCCCTGTTGCGTACTACTCGTGCCGACTGTCACCTGTTGTCTGTGGTATGCCTGGCTGTTTGAAGTCAGTGGCCGCAGTTGCCATTTTGGTTGAGAAATCTGCGCCCATTGTACTGGCTCATGATTGTATCGTGCATGTCCCGCATTCAGTGTTGCATATATTAAAAACCTCAGCTACACAGCATATGACAGCTGCACGTCGCTCAGGTTATGAGGCTATCATTCTTTCCAGTTCCCACATTACTTTGCGACGCTCACCTCCATTAAATCCAGCCACTCTCCTTCCTTTAATAGAGGAAGAAAATTATCATGATTGCATTTCCATTATTGAGATGAGTACATCTCCAAGGCCAGATTTGTTGCAGACACCAATACCAAATGCTGACATGATTCTCTACACTGATGGTTCCGCTTGTAGACCATCTGATAACACACACCTTGCAGGTTATGCTGTAGTAAATGACTGGGAAGTGTTAGAAGCACGAGCGTTACCTAATGGTACTTCAGCTCAAGCAGCAGAACTGTATGCTCTCATTAGAGCCTGCAAATTAGCCAAAGATAAAGTTGCTACTATTTACACAGATTCAAGATATGCATTTGGCGTCGCTCATGACTTTGGTCAGCTATGGAAGATGAGAGGATTTCTCACATCCTCTGGAAAACCCATACAGCACCATGTTTTGGTTGCTGAATTGTTAGGAGCCATTTTGCTCCCATATCAACTTGCTATTGTTAAATGTGCTGCTCACACAAATGGAACTGATCCTATAACACGAGGAAATGCGATGGCTGATTCAGCTGCCAAACAAGCAGCCGCTTCCTCCTCCTCCATGGTACGACAATGTACCTCCACACAACCCGCAAATCCAATTTCTATACCTTCCTTTAATGATGTTGCGGAAATGCAAAACCGTGCTGATGCTAGGGAGAAAGATAAGTGGATGCAAAGAGGTTGTGCACGCAATCCGGAGTCTGGCTTGTGGCTCCACCCCGATGGTCGGCCTGTTTGCCCTCGTTCTCTCCTCCATGTACTAGCACATGTTGCTCATGGGCCTTCACATGTAGGAAAAGGGGGGATAGGCTTGATAATTAGTTCACAATGGTTTGCACCAGGCATCATACAAATCTCACAAACATTAGTGGAAAGATGCATGACATGTCAGCAAACCAGGAGAACAAATGGCTCAGTGAAACATGACCATTTAGAACCACCATCGGGTCCCTTTGTGAATATGCAAATAGATTTTGTACATATGCCGAGTTGCCAAGGCTACAAATACTTGTTAGTAATTGTAGACATGTTCTCAAAGTGGGTAGAAGCATACCCCACAAGGAGAGAAGATGCAAAAACAGTTGTTAAGTGCCTGATAAAAGAGGTTATCCCTAGATTTGGGGTACCACAAGGAATAAACAGCGACAGAGGCCCAGCCTTTGTAGCAAAAATCACTCAGAATCTTGCAAAGGTTCTAGGATTTCAGTGGCAGTTGCATGTTCCTTATCACCCACAAAGCTCAGGTCAGATTGAAAGAATGAACTCTACTATAAAAGAGAGACTGACCAAAACAATGGTGACCACAGGACTAAAATGGGTTGATGCATTACCTATTGTATTATACTCCATTCGAAGTGCACCTAATGCTACTGTAGGACTAAGTCCTCATGAAGTGTTGATGGGGAGGCCGATGTCCACAGGGGCAAGCCCACCTTTGACACCCCACAAAACTACTCTGCTCTGGACTGATGAATATATGACAGAATATGTTAACAGACTAACTGAAGTACTGAGAAAGTTTCATTTGCAGGTATCAAGGAGGCTCCCAAAACCGTCAGAAGAGCCTATTCATCCATTTCAGGTTGGTGAGTTGGTACTAATCAAGTCTCTGGACAAGGTGTCTTTGTCTCCTAGGTGGAAAGGTCCGTTCCAGGTGTTGCTGACAACCAGGACAGCCCTTAAGGTCGAAGGCAGAGCAGAATGGATCCATGCATCCTGGTGCAGACCAGCTCCCCCCGCTGTACGGGAAGAGGGGCCAAGCCAAGCAGAGTGAAGGGATGGCTCTTCCTCTTCTTCCTTCTGCTAAGCGGGCTCGGACTGAGATCCGTGCAAGGCGACCCTGGCGATCCAGCGCATGATGGCTATCATGTTCACGGCACAGGCGGTGCCACTGATCCTGCCTCCCATAGGAGGGGATACTCTGGTCAGAGTGTTCTGAGTGAATTAAGAGAAGAAGAGACAACGAGCACTCCGGTGCTTAGCAGCGAAGTAAGATCACCCATTACACGATCATACAAACTGAATAAACACAACTGGTGGGTCACTGACCTACTGGACAGATTCATTGAACCAACCAAGAAGAAAAACAATGTTGGCGGGAGGAGATATAAGGGGAATGATGCAGAAAAGACTGACGAACATGCTTTCTCTGTTCTCACCCGAACGAAGAGGGAACTGGATCCCATTGTTTTTGACTGTCCAACTGACAGATGTAAGATGAATGATTGTCATGTTGCTTATACACTGTTTTACTCTAGAGATAAGTGGTGGTGGGCGAGCCATGATAAAAGTCTGGTTCAGTTAGAACAACTTTCAGTAAATAGAATGAGAGTGAGATACACTCCTGTGACCCCACGGACTAGAGTTACAGAACTATGGTGTTTTACAAGTCAACAATTGAAAGATGACCCGGATTGTAACTTGTGGAAGGTTAATTATCAAGAAGTTCAAGGTAAGCCACAAAGTTGCAGAAAAATTGGGCATCAGGCAAATGATGAATTCCTATATGCGGCTTTCTTTTCATCTGTAAGCAACCTAGCCACTAAAACTGGAAAATCTGTACAGAATAAAACGATACGCCATGTTCAGCAAGCTAAAATAAGTAAAACTAATTCAGCCATTGATCTAATGATTGACTATGCGCATGAACGTAACTTAAGCAACTGCTGGCTATGCCAACATATGCCGAAATCAATGCATTCTCCAATGTTTACTCCAATCCCATTCACTAAGGTTGATTATAAACTGGTCAACTGGAATGATCTAGGATCCAGGTTCGAAGAAGGAGCTGATGATTGTTACACTCCAACCTATCCAGTGGATTCTGCTAAGTACGCAGAATATGGAGACGTTGCTAAGTATGTAGTGAAAATAATTAATGACCAGTATCTACCAGTTGGATTTAACTACAGTACTCTTTTGCGTATCATTTATGTACAAATGTATGTAAAACTGGGATTTGAGTACAGAATTCAAGTAGCTCTAGTTCAAACCAATTGTTCGAATCCTCCTGAAAACCATGAGTGCGTAATTCAACCTTATATCCTAACCGTGTTAGCTGAAGCTATGGTATACATTCAGCCATGGGTTGGTACTAGATCTATAGGGTCAGTTAAAGTAAAAGTGCGTAATTGTACAGCGCCGTTCCAGAGTCTGCGAACATCTATGCGCGACTGTTCAGTCTATTTACCCCCTGTTACTGCACATGAATTAGAGAATGTCTCTTTATGTTTCCAAGGAGTAAGTAAAGAAAAGCATGAGGACTTGGGACAAAGTAGCTGTGAGACAGTAGTGGATGTCAATCTCAAGCAATCGCCATTGCCTGAGAGAGTGTATTTGGTTTGTGGAGAGAAAGCTTACAGTTGTGTGCCCTATGATGGATCACGTGGTAAGTGTTATTTAGCATATCTTGTTCCTTTGATTAGGGAAGTGGAATCCACAGAAATAGCTGCATTGTATCCTCCATTACACAGACAGAAAAGAGAGATCTCACCTGCACAACAGATAGCCAGTGTTTTTCTGCCCTGGTATGGTATTTATGTAACTCAGCAGGAGCTTGTGTCTTTATCCAAGGTCCTAGAAAGTCATCTTAATGCATCAAGTAAAGCCATGTTAGCTGAACACAAAGAGTTGCAGGAAGTTAAAACTGTAGCTCTACAAAACCGGATGGCACTAGATCTCCTATTAGCAGCCCAAGGTGGAACCTGCAAAATTATCGGGACTGAATGTTGTTCTTATATCTCGGACGCAACAACTGAGGTCATGGACATGGCTCATGACACTGCACAAGGTATCAAGGAACTACATGTTAACCATGGGTTTGATTTTGGGAATTTCTCTGGGATGTTTGGAACATGGGGATCTGGTTTAGTCAGGTTCTTGACCACTCTTTTAATCTCAGTGTTTCTCTTGTTTCTACTCGGAACATGTTTGGTGACAGTGATTAAAATAATTATTCGCAGAACTACTAAAGCTGTTATTCAGGCACCTCAACAGATGGTTGGAAATAAAGACAATAATGTGGAACGTAAGTATTGTGATTATCTGGGTATGGAAGACTGGATTGCACCAGGCTTGCCATGGGATGAAACAGTGTCTGACGAAGAATGTGTTTAATAAACATGTGCTGATAAAGAGTCCAAGGAGCCAGATAGACACTCACATGTATGTCCTTGCTGAATAAAATGGAGAAATGTAGGTTTTATATCTGCAGCAGAGTTGTGATGCACTACCAACTCTGGGGTTTGTTGTACTGTATAGTTCATCAACCATAAGAAGTTGATATGATATTAGAAATGCATAGTGATCACACAGGTTAACAATTACTGCAATAGAATGAAAGAAGTTCTATGTTTATTTTAAGTTTACAGTAGAGGTTTGAAGTATGTCCGATTTTCATGCATAATGTTCTGTAATTATATAAAGGTTACTAATGATGTTACTAAGGTTACTAAAGATGATTAATGATTAATCCTGTGTTTGAAGGTGCTATTCATCTGAAATAAGTGTTGATAGGCCTCAGGTATTCATACAAATGTTTTTGACTGTAATAAAGATTAGTACAGACACTATTTCCTTTAAATAAGTGTTAGTGAATAATGATCAAATAATTCAAAGGTAAATTGATTGATTTAAAAATGAAATGTTTAAGGTCATTGTATGATTTCACATGTTTGCTTGTTTTATTGAATGTTCAATATTGTTATTATTGTTGTAAGCAAGTGCGATTCAACTCTGAAGGTGTTCCTGATTTGTTCTTAAAGTAATAGTAAGAATAATGGTAGGTAGTGTTGATCTTACGATCAAAAAGGGGGGAACTGTGAAGGAATTTTCCTTCTTGTATGTTAAACTTCCCTCTTGTAGGTTAACGGTAACTTAAGACAGTGCTTTACAGGTCAACTGCCTGTCTCTGTTCGCCTGTCTCATTCTGTGTGCCAGACAAGGCCGAGTTGGCTCTAGCATCTGGTAGACAAGGTCAGCTAGATATCTTCTGTATTCAGGTTTAGACACAACAGGCTGGAGCCTGGTTGTTGACGCTGAATAACAGATACGGTAGAGAGGCCATGCTGTTGCTTCTACAGCAATGGTTGACGTCTTTCCCTGTCTGGATCCGATATCCAATAGAGTCATCACACAGACAGACTGAGTTAGGAATAACCCTATTTGGATATAGCGGAACTTATCACTTCTGGGGAGGGTTAAATACTGAGTTTCAGGACACCATCTTCAGACTTGGGTAGCAGTACGCTGTGATTCACACGTGGTGTTTCCCTTTTCTCCTCGATCGAGCTTCAATAAATATTCCTGTGTAAGACATCCCGGTCTCCTGAAACTTCTTGTTAGAGTGAACCAGCTCTAAGATTTCCCTCACACATGTAGATCAAGTATTTTTGTCATATTGGTCCAGACTGAAATACAGTTTCTAGTAGATTCTGGTGCAACACATTCTGCAGCACTCAAATGGCTCAAAATACAGAAATAACAGCATCAGACCCCAGATTGGCAGAGGTCCCCACTGAAATTTTGGCTCAGCATAAATAAGATGTGGGGCTGATGAAGAATGTAGCACTCCAAGTGGTTTCTCCCAGAACTGATTACAGACCATGTAAAAAACAATATCCACTCAAACCAGAAGCAACTGAAGGAATAACACTGGTTTTTGAGTCATTGCTGGAGAAAGGAGTTATTGTGTCATGCCCTAATTCTCCATGTAGAACACCTATCTTCCCAGTTAAAAAGGCTCCACAGGAAAATCAGCCTACAAATTGAAGATTTGTTCTAGATCTAAAAGCAGTAAATGATGCAGTTCATGCCAGGGCACCAGTGGTTTCAGAGCCACACACTATTTTGACGCAGGTACCTAATAAAAGTAAATATTTCACAGTGATAGATTTGGCTAATGCATTTCTCAGCATTCCTGTTCATCCAGATTCACAATTCTGGTTTGGATTCACATTTAAAGGTAAATCATGGACGTGGTCTCGTCATTGGGTTTTCCGAAAGTCTCGCATTTTTTTCGGCTGCTTCGCATGACGAACCACCGTGCGGTAGTACACTGGTCCAGTTTGTAGATGATCTTTTACTATATTCAGAGACTGAACAGGCATGCCAGGCTGACAGTGGCACTGCTACGATATTTAGAAGCACAAGGCCACAAGGTCAGCCTCTCAAAGTTGCAATGGGTCAGACAGGAAGTAACATTCCTTAACAGTTGTCAGATTACTTGGGAATTAATTTAAGAACACACTGTGCCTACCACGCCCAAAGAGAAGGAGCAGTGGAGTATGAAAATGGAACGCTCAAAAACAAAGTCGAGTCAAGTCAATTTTATTTGTATAGCACCAAATCATAACAAAAGTTATCTCAAGACGCTTTCACATAGAGTAGGTCTAGACCATACTCTTTAAAGTATTATTTACAGTGACCCAACAGTTCCCACCATGAGCAAGCACTTGGCGACAGTGGCGAGGAAAAACTCCCTTTTAACAGGTAGAAACCTCGAGCAGAACCAGGCTCTGGGTGGGCGGCCATCTGCATCAACCGAGTTGGGTTGAAAGGGGAGGAGAGAGGGGGAGAGGGGAGACAGAACAGGAGGAGAGACAACAAATCAGACTAATAATAATAACAACTGCAGCAGTGAGTGTGGAGCAGGAACATGGGGGCAGTAGATGGCCGGCAATCACAGATCCAGAATCTACAGCTCCAGGGGCGGAAATACCTGCAGAAAGCGAGAAGGCGAAAAAGCACAGAAGGCACAAGGACTACCAGGAAGAAATGGAGTTGGTAACCTGTATTAGTGGGATAGGAATGCGTACAGATAGAGAGGGAGAGCAGGAGAGAGAAGCTCAGTGCGTCATAGGAAATCCCCCGGCAGTCTAAGCCTATAACAGCATAACTAAGGGATGGTTCAGGACTCACCTGAGCCAGCCCTAACTATAAGCTTTATCAAAAAGGAAAGTTTTTAGCATACTCTTAAACGAATAGAGGGTGTCTGCTTCCCGAACCCAAATTGGGAGCTGGTTCCACAGAAGAGGAGCTTGATAACTAAAGGCTCTGGCTCCCATTCTACTTTTAGAGACTTTAGGTACCACAAGTAACCCTGCATTCTGTGAGCGTAGTGCTCTAGTGAGGTAATACGGTATTATCAGCTCTTTAAGATATGATGGTGCCTGACCAATAAGAGCTTTGTAAGTGAGGAGGACGACCTTAAATTCTATTCTAGATTTCACAGGGAGCCAGTGCAGAGAAGCTAATATCGGAGAAATATGTTCTCTTTTGCTAGTTCCTGTCAGTACACGTGCAGCCGCATTCTGGCTCAGCTGGAGAGTCTTTAGAGACTTATCGGGGCAGCCCGATAATAAGGAATTACAGTAATCTAACCTAGAAGTAACAAATGCATGAACTAGTTTTTCTGCATCTTTTTGAGACAGGATATGCCTGATTTTTATAATGTTACTGTGGTAACACGAGCCGTATGGATGCAAATGAATTAAAAAAAAATCATTTAACACCAAAAATTGGGAAAAGACCGACAACGCCACCTGGGGAATTTCAACCCAGGAAATAATTTAGTAGAGCACCAGGCACACAGGTAAGTATACTCTTTGAGGCAAGAGACGCAGTTCACTGAAACTTAGAAAGTACAATTTTATTTTAAATAGTTTTAAAAATGATTAAAATTTCATTCATCCCAAAAGAAAGTTAAAGGAAAATCAATTAAGGGGGCTGGAGCTGAATGGATGGACAAGGCTAGGTGCAAGGGGGGGCACCCACCAAATTAAGAAAAACAAACTAAACCACCCAACATATGTGACCCACACACTCAAAGTGAGGAACCTGCTTCCCAAGACACGACAGACAAAAAGGGGGGATACCACCACCCGAGCACCAGCACCGCCACCACCAGCCTCCAGTAACTAAAAAAAGAAAGAAACAAATTATAATGCAAAATTATAATAAGCTAAACACCCATTACACACACGGGACCAAGCCCTGGTTAAAACACAGGCAGCGTGGAGAAAACAATGTTTCTGAGGGAGGTAAAGCTTCAGCAGAGTCAACGCAGCTGAGACAAAGCTTTCCCGGAGGCGGAGCTTCAGCGGAGACAAAACATCGAAGACAAAGTCTTGTTGGAAACAAAGCATCGGAGGCGAAGTTTCACTGGAAACAAAGCATCGGAGGCGAAGTTTCACTGGAAACAAAGCATCGGAGGCGAAGTTTCACTGGAAACAAAGCAGCAGCGACCCCAATCAGCTGGTCACAGCAACTCCTAATTGCAGGAAAAAAATGCTGTTAACATTACTCTGAATTACTGTGGTTGCTTGTGTATACTAAAACACATACCTGTTTCAGGACACACACACGCACAGGAGGAGAGAGGAAGAGAGGACACTGGCTGTAGCTGGCATTTACCTGCGACCACACTAGTATTAGCCATCAGACAGCATCAACAACACCAAGAAAGAGGGACACTTACCAAACAAATACGCAGCTGCACATAAGGGAGCATGGAGCAGCACGCATACAGTTGCCCTACAACCACACAAAATGCTGTGAGACACAGAAAAACCCAAGCATCCAAATGTGCTGAAGCAGCAGACAGCCATACCTGTTGCGCCAACCAACCTTGGCTCAAAAATGATGCCCCACTGACAGAGGCACAAGAGGAAGAACCAGCAGAGGAGGATGGCCTTTATACTGGCCCACCTAATGACAGCCACCTGGCGCTAATTACGAGCCAGGGCAGTAATTAACAGATGCCACCTCTATGCTGCTACATTACGTAAGTGGAAGAAGGCAGTCCTTGAAGTCTGTTTTATATGGGTATTAAAGGACATGTCCTGATCAAAGATTACTCCTAGACTCCTTACAGCGGTGCTAGAGGCCAGGGCAATGCCATCTAGAGTAACTATATCTATACATAGTGCGTCTTGCAGGTGTTTAGGACCCAGAACAATAACTTCAGTTTTGTCTGAGTTTAACAGCAAGAAATTGCAGGTCATCCAGTCTTTTATGTCCTTAATACATGCCTGAAGCTTGGCTAACTTACCGGTTTCATCTGGCTTTATCGATAAGTATAACTGAGTATCATCTGCATAGCAGTGAAAGTTTATGGAGTGTTTCCTGATAATATTGCCTAAAGGAAGCATATACAAGGTAAATAAAAGTGGTCCGAGCACTGAACCTTGTGGAACTCCACGACTAACTTCCGTGTGCACGGAGGATTCATCATTTACATGGACAAACTGAAATCTATCTGATAAATACGACTGAAACCAGCTTAGTGCGGGTCCTTTGACGCCAATCAAATGCTCCAGTCTCTGTAATAGGATACAATGGTCAATGGTATCGAAAGCGGCACTGAGATCTAACAGAACAAGTACAGAGACAAATCCTTTATATGACGCAATCAAAAGGTCGTTTGTCACTCTCACCAGTGCTGTCTCTGTGCTATGAAATTCCCTAAATCCTGACTGAAAATCCTCAAATAAACTATTACTGTTTAGAAAGTCACATAACTGATTAACGACCACTTTCTCAAGGATTTTGGAGAGAAAGGGAAGGTTAGATATAGGTCTATAATTGGCTAAAACCCCTGGATCAAGCATAGGCTTTTTAAGAAGAGGTTTAATTACAGCTACTTTGAAGGACTGTGGTACATAGCCTGTTAATAAAGACAGATTGATCATGTCTAGTAAAGAAGTGCTAACTAAGGGTAAAACTTCTTTAAGCAGCCTAGTTGGGATGGGGTCTAAGAGGCAGGTTGTTGGTTTAGACGAAAAAATCATTGAAGTTAGTTGGTAAAGGTCAATTGGAGAAAAACAGTCTAAATATAAATCTGGTTCTACAGCTGCTTCTGAGGTTCCTGAAGTTCCTGTACTCGAAGATGTATCTGAACTAGCTGAGAGCACAAGATGATGAATTTTTTCTCTAATAGTTAGAATTTTATCATCAAAGAAGCTCACAAAGTTATTACTACTGAGCTCTCGGAATACATGGCTCAACAGAGCTCTGACTCTGTGTCAGCCTGGCTACAGTGCTGAAAAGAAACCTAGGGTTGTTCTTATGTTCCTCTATTAGTGAGGAGTAATAGGCTCCTCTGGCATTACGGAGGACCTTCCTGTATGTTCTAAGACCAAAGTGTGTGAAGAAACAGGACTCAGTTGGGTTAAAGCCCTACCTCTTTACCTCTCTCTACCCTTTGAGGTCATCATGGGGAGAAACAACCCTTGAACCCAGGGATGTCCTTACCAGAGCAGGGACAGTACCTAAGAGGGGAGGAATTTGATGATGCAATGTTGAACTACTGCATTAACCTCTCCAATTCTCTAAGGTCTATACACACACAGGTAAAAGCAGCCCTACCAGCCCCCCTGAAAGGACCATTGCATTTGTTGCAGCCTGGAGACTGGGTGGTGGTGAAAGACTGCAGGAGACGCCACTGGAGTGGATACACGCCAGCCACTGCAAAAAGGCTCCGGGCCCAGCGGACCTCCTGGGGGGGACTAGGATCATCCCGGGACTCTGAGGACGGTTAGAGCAGCAAGGGCTCAGACTAGGCCCATCCTGGGAACCAACACATCCTGCTGAGCTGAGGGAGCAAACTCGACACTGCAGCAGAAATGGATAGGCCAGACATGAAGTGGCATCCATGTAGGAGAGCACTCTGTGCTCCTTGGGGCTGATGAGTCTCATCATAGCTGTTCCTCAGATGCTGTGGTATGATTAAGATGCTGAATCCACTAACACTGTGAGAACCAAACTGAACTGCAGGTTGAAAATCTTGCCGACCCAGTCATGCATGACTTGACTAGACGTAAAAGGGAGCTGTTCAAGGGTGGTGAGTGGAAACCATGGAGTTTCGATGCAAACTGCCTCAAATCTGATGACCTTAGCACCAGAAATTCATGGTATTCATTTCTCAGGTACTTAGCTAAACAATCCAAGGGGTTTAACAGGCCATTTCTGGCCATACAGGGGCCACATATCTCATGGTCTAACATGTTAGACCATTTGACTGCCAGTCCCACACTCTGTGTCCTAGAAATCCTGGGTATCATGAGAAACCAATATTCACTGAAACCAAATGTTCGCAGGGATTGGGTACACAGGGTGGGAGCATGTATCCAGGCTGTGCAGCAATGCGCAAATGCTACAGGTAAAATGACTCCAGAAACCTTGGCTTGTGCAGTTAACTATTGTCAGACTATGCACCAACCTTCCAAACATAGCAGTAATGACTATGCACAACCATAAGAAGCTCCATATGCGTTGGTTGAGTCAAACTGGGCGGTTTGTATTTGTAACAGTGGCAGTAAACAGGCTGTGGGGATTACTAAATGTATGATTAATCTGGCCGGTCTGACTGGAAGACCAACCTTCGGAAACGTTTCTCTGGATGTAGGTGATGTAACAATTGTTGCTGTCAATTCTGTCAGTGCAGACTTCGCTGACGGAGTTGGCCCAGTCCCAAATTGTTATTGGCAGTGTGGTAAGAAGGTTTTTCTTTTCCCACCTAACAATTGGAAGGGATGTTGTCAATTAGTGAACTTAACTCTGACCAACCTTGTATTCATACCAGGGAAACTCACTGAATCTGGCCCCAGCAGACACAAGAGAGAGATGGCCGAGTTCCATACCCTTGAGTCCTACCATTGGAGAATCTCACTGGCAGAGAAATGGGGAAATGGTCTATTTCCCTGGTATGGGGTCACGTTTTGGCAGATCACATAGATAACATAACCTACACCCTGAATGGGTTTGCTAATGAAACCATTAAAGGCTTCCGACTTCTCTCAGACAATAAATCTCACCGCTTAACCCTGTTAAAGCATGAAACTGCACTAGACTATCTAATGGCAAAGACAGGGGAACTGTGTGTAACACTGAACCTTACAGGAGAAGCTTGCATAACGTTGATTCCAGACAATGAAGACAATGTCACAAGTGTAATAACTGCTCTTGAAAAAATCAGGGATGCTTTTGGCCCCTCAGATTCTGCAGGTTATAGTTTCAACAAATGGCCAATGACATTCTTGGCAGCCATTATGGTTCAGGTTCTCATCCCGGTTCTGACAGTGTTTGGTGTGCTATTGTGCTTCTGTACCTGTACCCTAACATGTATGAGAGCGTTGATGTACAAGTGGATAGGTGGTGTTGTAGACGGACAGGTTGAGCAGTATGTTCAACTCAGCACTGCTGATCTAGATGTGGAGGGGGACTGTCTTCCAACTAGTGAGCAACTGTACTGCTTGGCAGAAGGTTACAGCACCATGTGATACGTAAAATTGCTTTGCTGAATGCTTGCTAAATGCTATACTTAAAGAGTGATTAGCTTTGTGATTTACAAATTAATCAAAGGGGGGAATGTAAGGGAAATTCTTGTTATAATGACGTGTTTTCCACTAAGGTCACATTCATCCACCATGATATTATACATTATAAGTTGTTGTGAAACTAAAGACAAGAAAACTCATCATAAAAGAGGTAAACCTGGGAGGCCCTCTTCTTGTGTCTGAATAACTTGTGCACAAGGACCACGATTGTTCTATGTTTTTACACATGAGAAATGAATCGCCAGATATTGAAATATGTAAGGGAGTAGGTACAGATGGTATTCCTCACTTGTCTATACAGACGGGAGGGAGGGTATCGAGGTCAAAGGTCAAAACTGTATTTCACGGGTGAGATCATGTGTGTCTTGATAGATTGTTAGAGTTATTGTTGTATGTGTGTTATTCTCGTATGTGACTGGAATTAGGTTTTTTAAACAACATCCTCAACATCTTCTTCTATCTACCAGATATACCTGCCGACAACACAGGACTGTCAGCGTTTAATCACGGAAAGGACCCAGATGCAGACCAACTCTCAGAAGGCAAAAAGGTTTTATTTCCAGCGAGGAAAAACAAACAAAAAAACTCTTCCCACGGGGCCAGGAACACAGGAGCAGGGAACAGAGACAACTCAAGAAAAACTAGAGACACAATAGGCTTCTCAGACACAAAGAAACTAATGAAATCAATAGGCTCATTTGAGATGAACTGCGCCTCGCCTGGAAAGTGAACGAGATCAGGCGGTAGCAGCAGGGGGCGGTGACAAAAAGCTGCAGTCAAGTCGGACAGCCGCCTTCAATGCATATACAGGAAGTGACGGAAATATTTACGTCCTGTAAAGGACCATAAATGCAAGAGGACTAATGGGTATGGTAGACAGGTAGCAGGGGAAGGAGTGAGACACAAGGGTAGTGCAAACGAGAGCTAGACAAGACACAAGTGTGTGGGAAAAACAAGGGAGCACAGGGAGACAAGAGGAAAAACAAAAACAAAAACATAGCAGTCACAGCTGGGCTGTGACAAGGACGTTCTGTTCTACCACCCCCACATTCTCAAATACCTCCATGACTTAATGATATACAAAACATTGTATTTGACAAACAAATACATATCTTCACTCACTGACCTTGTTTTGTTCTCTGACATAATGAGTGTGTATTGTGTGTGTAGTGATATGGCTGTGAAGGCAGAATGCAAACAGAAGTATAGCTTTTTTAAACCGCAGAGAACAGTGGTGAGAATGAATATGAAGATTTGCCATTGTTTGAGCTGCTTAATGGATTGGGTATCAGTGTACTAAGTGTTGGCTAAGCAAGAAGAAACTAAGAATTGGATCCGATACAACAAAAGGCTTTAGGTGAAGTACCGGTTGCATTTCTGTTTCCTTTGTCATTTTGTCCTTGTAAATAAACTTTATTAGAATTATTTAAATTTCAAGAAGTTCCCTGAAAATAACGGCAATTTATTGCAAATGATTTGGAAAATTTGAATGTCAGTGAAAGAAAAGCATTTAAACCCAAGTAAATATTTATTAATTATTCATTTATTATTGGAAACTTTATTCTCTATACATACGGAACTAAATTCAATGTTCTGCAGACCTGCTGTGCACTGACTAAATTAATTTCTAGGTTACACAAGCACGGATTTGAATTAAATACTTTAAATGTTATGCTGTATCAAAAGAAATTCCACCAGCCTTGGCTGTGGGGTCATTAAAATATCTGAATCTGAATGTACCAAATGAATACGGTTTTTCATATACAGTATGTAACAAAACTGAGTACACTGTGCAATGTCACTAAAATGGTTGACTGCTTCATATCCCTTTTCAAAGATTCAAAATTGTGTCATCTTACAATAATTGATCTTATGGCATTTGATCTGATGTACAATTAAAAACAATATACAGGAAAATACAGGCCCCACAGTGTAAACTCAATGCAACCAAAGTGATTATACCTGTGATTTCCAATGAAGACAAATTGCATGGAGGTTATAAAATAAATTGTGAACTGTTCTGAACAATTTCGTACTAATGGGTTTTGTCTCAGGTAACATGGCTCCACATGGTAGGTTGTTGCCTGAAGAATTCAGAAAAAAGATTTTAAGACTTCATAGAGATGGCAGACAGTAGATTGTGAAACAGGTATCATCCATGGCCAGGAGGATCGAATCTGTCATCAAAAATAAAGGCGGATATACAAAATATTACAAAAATAAATAAAATCTCACGAACGAAGGGTGTGCTGACTTTTGTTGCAGTTGGTTCTTAAATACGGACCCTTGATTATAATTTAATTAGTCAAACATTTCCTTTTTCAAATTAATTAGCTTCATTTTGCTTTGGCTAAAAACAAATACATTTTTTTTAGATGGACATTAAATTCTTTTTAACATTTTAATGATATATACAGAGGTGTACTCAGTTTTACATATACTGTAATATATGTACCATATTACAAAGTTCTTTTGAGGAAATGCCTGATTAGGAATTTATCTGGTAATCATGGACCTGTAGAATAAAGTGTAAGCGTTTGTTCTGCAACATGTTGAGACTACGCTTGATTCAAAATAGTTTATAGCACATTAATGCAGAAAATTCTTCAGAAATGAACAATTTCAACCAAAGATTGTATGTATTTCCAAACAGAAGAGAAACAACGCACAAATCTGTAATGTCCTTCTATGAACTGGGAGTGTCAGGTGGTGTATAGAAGCCCAGCATCCCGTGGCACTCAGTGTGATGTCACCATACAGTCTGTGGATGTCACACATAAACCCCCCCACCCCACCCCCGGCGCCCTGTGGTGAGGGAACAGTAAGTCCAGGACAGTTCGGGGTCAGTGTCATCAGGAGTTGGCGCCGGTCCGTGGCCCTTTGAAAATGTGGATCTTGGCATCATCATCCAGCTCCTCCATGATTCTCTCCTGGACACCTAGAGGTTAAAGGAAAACACTTCAAGAACAGCCTTCCACCTACCTTGTTGGACTGAAAACTCAGACCTAGCCTATTGGGTGCAACAAAATAACTATATATAGATATCTATATCTATATCTATATAAATATATACACAGGAGAGATGGTGAACAAATTCATCAGGAACGAGGATCTAAATCTCTTTCTCAACAACAAGAATGCTTCATTGTGGCACATCTTACTTGAAGTTTTATTTATTGTCTGTATTATTTTGTTGAAAAGGGACTGTAAAACAGCTGCTATGTTTCCTGATAAAAGACATGAAATGATGTAGCCTGTGCAACTACGGACTTAAAGTATAATAAATCCTTGTTTTATTCTGAAACATTGCTCCTTGAATGGCGCATGTTTTCTACTGTACATTTTCTCCTTCTTCTAAAAGGAGCCCCTGACTGAAGGACAGCGGAAGGATACACATGCCGACCACAAACGCTCCGATCGCCAGGCCGGTCAGCAGGTTCCGGCCGCGGAGCCGCGCGGCATTTTTCTTCCAGTAGTCGAGCTCCTGTCGGCGGCGGAGGAGCTGCTTCTCTGCCGCTGTGGGCGCAGGCTGAGCGGACCCTTCCGCCCCGTTCTCCGCCATGTCTTCTCGGGACCACGGATGTATAAAGAGAACAGCCGGCCGCTTGCAGTACCACGTGAACCGGAAATAATTCATCACTAACCTGAACCAACACCGCCACCTACTGTATGGGATGGGTATTGCAGCACTAAATCATGTGAGCAGTGGTTGGAAATTGAAATGGTGTTATTTTTTAGATTATAGGGGGCGGGTGCTTTTTAAAAGGCTCAAACTAGTCATAATTAAATCAGGTAGTTAATTGTGGTGCTTGCTGACTCAACTGAGGCCTGCATCTGGCTGAGATTGGATGTCACTGGCTAAATGAGGTCTCTGCAGGCCAGGTTAAGCCTTTTCATTTGGTCTGACCTAATTAAAACCCTTTTCTTAGAAGAAGCCTACAAAAAAATAAAGACACAAAATATACATATTCCTTTTGTTTGCAGTCCCCAAGAGCAGATGAAAGATGTAGCCCCTCCATGCTACACACACATAGAACATACAGTGAATTAGATTTAGAAGAGCCTAAACGGGATCAAATATAAAATAAAATAAAAACAACATAGACACTATAGACAGCAGTGACAAGCTCAGGAACAAAATGACACAAAGCAGGGTTCTGTCAGAATTTTCCAAACTTTAATGATTTCACAGAGGATATTTAAAATGAAAAACACACATTGCATGGCAAATGACAAAAGAAGCAACTATCAATGGTTAGGACTAAAACTTGTTTGCATCAGTATCAATACACTGGAACTCGGAACTGATATCTGATTTACATATATTTCAATGACTACGGCTAATATGCTAATAAAAATATGAAGATAAGCCCTTGGTTTTTCCCTGGCTTAAAAGGGAAGGAAGTGAGGCAGAGGTGGCACCATCCTGATCATGTGCACACGTGCATGTGTACCACACCTTCAACTGGCTCTTTTTAACATATTTTTAGGAGTTCTAATTATATGATTGAAGAAAATGATAATTATTACATTAAAGAATATTTTATGGAGTGTTCTCCCTAAAGACACAACAAAGTAAATCTTTTTAAAAACAACTATTTTATATTAGTTTTTCGTAACTTATAGAGTAAACCTTTAGTAAAATGTATGCCATTTTATGGATAGCTGTCATTTCTTGATGTTTTAAAAAGGTTTCCAGCCTGTAGTTTCTGGACGGCAGTCTCACAAAGCCAGAAGCAAGCTGCAAGCCGCTTTTAGCATAGGTAACATGGTAAAATGTAAATGAGTTTTACTGGCCCCTTGCATATTTTCAGTGGCCCTGCAGCCAAAAAATGAAAATAACTGTGTTTCCATAATTGGGTGATTTACTAAAATTATGTACAAGAGTGAAGTTCCCTTTAAATTTGGTTGTTTGGTTATTTATGCGTAATGTTGATATATTACAAAAATATGTAAATTATATCAAATAAGTCCCTCATGGCATGCTCTGCCCTCCCATATTCTTGTGCTAACACAGCAGCAGTTGTGTGTCCATCCTCTGAGACATAACACGCTGTCCTTTAGACAGTATGAATCCAGAATACTGCATTTGTCGTTTACACCATTGCAGGATTTGACAATGAAGCTTTGTGTCCACATCCAGCCAGATGTTGCAGCAGCACCAGTGAGGCTTCCTCGCACAGTTCTTGTGTTTCAGCAGTGAGTAACAGGTCATCTACACACAGAATCAGCTTGGAGGTGGGGCAAAGCCAGCAGGCGTTGCTCTAACTACAGCAGAAAATGCTGCTAGAGAGTAAGTTAGTCCCCGTGGAAGTTTTGAGAATGTATACTGGTTCCCTTTAAAAGTGAGAAGCAAAGAGTGGCAGAGAGTGCGAAACAGGAAAAATACATCTTTAGCTGGAATAACAGTGAGGATGGACTCAACTGTAGATGCCAAAAAAACAGGTCATGATGGAAAAATCAATGTCAATGTTTGTAGTTTCTTTCTGTGTGGGCGTATCTGTGATGAACACCTGATAAAGCCTCTTTCAACAGGCCAGTTAGCTTAAAAATGAAGAATAATGTGTTGAATTGTCTGAGTCACTGTCTGGGTTTGGAATGCGGGTGTGTGTGTGTGTAGGATTACCACAGTTTGAACAACAATAAGTCCCTTCTTATCAGTTTGACAGGTGAATGATTAATGATCACAAACCTGTCATTAAATCTAATGTCATGATGTTGCAGGTCAAGTGAAAGTCTTCGGACACGAAATCAGAACCCCACTTTTTCCCACAGATTTAATTTGTTGCAGTAGAGACTGGCTCACTGTAACTTTTCATAGATATGGCAGAACAAGTTACTCCAGTAGCTACGAGAAAAAGATACTCCATACCGTTCACCACAAGACTGATCTTGGGGAGGGTCTCAAAAGGGCCAGATGATTTCAAATGAAAAAGATAAAATTACAGGGGCACTTGTCTTCTTTGGTCATTTTTATTATTTATTCTGTTTTTGTGATGGGTTCTAATTACAGGGGGAAATCAACCTTCTGTCTAGGTTGAGGCTGTGTCGCATATTCCTCTGAAGGGGGAGCAGAAGGCTGCACCCACCCTCCTGGTTTTCTTGACCTACACTGGCAAAATGCCTCCACAGTCAAAGAATGCAAATCAGGTAATAGCATTTCACACATTGGAGCATTTAGAAGGATGCAAATTTGCCAGAAAGGTAGAGATACACTTCCTTGACATGTCCTTTTTTGAAGGCGTACACACCATTTCATATTGTACATATTTCTTATATTTGTTCATATTTTATTATTAATTTTCCATGTTACACTTATAATTGTTGTCTTGTAGTTCTTGCTTATATATATATACTTAAATCTATTCTGGCACCAATATTCCAAGACAGTTTCCTTGTATGTGAAAACCTACTTGGCAATAAATGTGATTCTGATTTCAAGACTTCCCAGAAAGTGCTTAAGGCTGCTGAGTCAGTCCAGATGTTATCTGCAGGCTTTACACAATGAGAATTTTTCTGTTTCAACTGTGTGACTGCTTGAGTTGATTCACCTTGTTAAACTTCCGGCAGCACTTTAGAAATAATAAATATGTGATCTTTACCAGTGGTTTGTCTGACGTGTGTCAGAAAAGTAGCAGGTTCTCACAAAGATTTGGATCAACCCTAACATATAGGGAAAAAAGAATCCGTCAAGCACGGCGGCTTGGTCACAGCATTTTCTCCTATAATCATGACTTTGAGTCAGATTCTTGTCCTGATCATTGCCGTCTTCTCGGGACTGATGTCATGCATCTGAAGCTGACACGCCGGCATGCGGTGAAAATAATACCTGCTGTCGGCTGTTCGGTGGAGGAGGCCAGCTGTGCTGTTGGAGAGGTTGTCGGGTTTCAAAGTGTCAAATCTGCCTCTCGCATGAACGGCGCGATTGTCATTTTTCTCGATGATGTGGCCAAGGTGGAGATGGTGGTGGAAAATGGAGTTGTGGTTTGTGATACTTTTACCCCTGTCCTCCCGCTGGTGAACCCAGCAAAAAAGATCATGATCTCTAACGCACCTCCATTTAATAAGAATGAAGAGTTGACAGGAGACCGAGGCAGACATGCAGGACAGGGAAAAGAATGTGGAACAGGATCAAGCTGAGAGTGGAAGTAAAGTTGATGATGAAGGAAATGTCCAGAACAGTGAGAATTCAGAGAAAAACAAACAGAGGAAAAACAATGTAACAAAAGTAAAGAAAGCTGCAATCAGAGTGTTGGTGAGGGGGTCAGCGATGTGCTGGAGGCTGAAAACATGTCTGAGGAGATGGGCTTAACAAATAAATCCAGCAAAAGGAAAAATCTACAAAGACCAGAGTGGTGCTAAGGCCAAGAAAGTGCTGGAAGATCTATCAGACAATAATGAGGAATGCGAGTGGACGCCATCAAATGTTAAATGTTAATGGAGCAAGAAGTGATGTGAAAAGAGCTTCTCTTTTCAAGATGGTAGAATTAAAAAACTTAGATGTGGTTTTTGTACAAGAAACTCACAGTAACAATGAGAATAAAAGCGACTGGAAGAAAGCCATAAACTGTCTAACAGTGGTGGAGTTGCTGTGCTTTTTTCAAAGGGCTTTAGTCCCACTTCTTTTGAGGTGGAAGAAATCATGTGTGGGCATATTTTAAAAGTACAATATGAAACATGAAAATGATTTTTATAAATGTTTATGCTCCAGTTTTGAGCATTAAAAGAATGAACTTTTTTAACATTTTATGTGATGTTATTCATAATTGTACTGATGATGTTTTGTTTCTGGGAGGTGATTTTAACTGCACTGAAAATGCCAAAATAGATAGGAACCACCTAGAGCCTCATCCTGCTTCATCTGCCAGACTCGGGCGTCTAATGGAAGCTTATGAGTTAAAAGATGTTTGGAGAGGTCTTAATAGGAAGGACAGGCAGTACACCTGGAGTCACTCCAAGGACAATTTGTTATCAATGGTCAGGCTTGATTGCTTTCATTGTTTTAAGCATCATTTTGGTATTTTTAAAACTTGTTGAATAGCTCCTGTTGGTTTCTCTGATCATTGCCTTGTTCAGTGCTCCTTTTAAATTCAGAATGTGAAGTTACACAGCGCATACTGGCATTTTAATACTGGTCTTTTAAATGAGGGGCTTTTATTTTTTTATGGGTTTTACATAAGAAAGAAAAGTTTACTTTTTCTTCAGTGCAGAAATGGTGGGATATTGGAAAGAGTAAGATAAAACAATTTTGTCAGCAGTATACTCACAATGTCACCAAGCACATTACCAGGTCTCTTCAAAACCTAGAGATTGAAGTCATAGAATTACAGAGTCTAGTGGATTCTACAGGAAATAGAGGGCATATTGAAGCTCTTAAATGCAAAAAGGCTGCCTTAGCCAACCTGTGGGCATTACAGCACAGGGTGCTCTGGTCAGCTCACGCTTCATGAATGCATCTCAGATGGAGGCCCCTTGCAGTTTTTCTTTAGTTTAGAGCGAAAGAATGGTCAAAGAAAGATAATTCACTATTCACACTCTGAAGATGGATCCGCCATATCGGGAATCCCTGAGATTCAGAGGCATACCACCTCTTCTACAAAGAGCTTTTTAAAAAGGAATATGTGGATGATGTAGAGTTGGCTGAATCTTTTTAGGCAGAACTACCTCAGGTGGATGCTGACACTAATACAGTGTTGGATGCAGAACTTTCATTGAATGATTTGTACACTGCTCTGATGAGCCTAGGAAATGGAAAAGCACCTGGCATTGACGGACTGCCCGTTGAATAGTATAAATCTCTTTGGAGGTGCTTAGTGACAGTTTGTGTAAAGGACACTTGCCGCTGAGCTGTAGGAGGGCAGTTATCACCTTGCTGCCGAAAAAGGGAGATCTACAAGATCTGAAGAACTGGAGACCTGTATCGCCGCTGTGTGGGGACTATACGCTTCTCTCTAAAGTTTTAGCCTCTAGACTCAGAGAGGTGATGAGTAAAGTCATCCATGTTGACCAGACTTACTGTGTGCCCGGTAGGTTAATAAGTGATAATATCACTCTAATTCTGCATGTTTTGGACATCTCTGACTCATTGGGAATAGATACTGGTCTTCTTTCGATTGGAAAAGGCTTTTGACCGGGTTGAACACCAGTATCTGTGGCAGACGCTCTGTGCTTTCAGGTTCAGCCCAGGTTTCACAGCCAAGATCCAGTTACTGTATTAAAGATTAATGTTGGTTTAGCTGCACCTTTTAATGTACATAGGGGTGTACGGCAGGCGTGCTCTGTTTCTGGGATGTTACACTGCCTCGCCATTGAGCCATTGCTATGCAAACTCAGGAAAAAAATCTCAGGTGTGTGTTTTCCAGTTTGTGCTTCACCTGTTAAAATTTTTGGTATTTGGTAATAATTAACAAAGGGATATCGATATTTTGGAGGGGAATGTGGGTCTCTTCAATAAAGAGGAGAGGAGCTGGTTTCCGCCTCCAGTTTATCCAGAGACTGCTGTTTGACCCTAAAGACTTGGTGTGGAGACCGCTGGCACACATAGTTCTGCAGCAGTTTGGTGGTCTGGGATTGCATGACTCAATGTTTTTGGTGGATTAAAGTTTCAGAATTTTCCACTTTTCTATCGTGGAGTTTTCACAGTGTGGAAAAGGTTGGTAAAGGAGAGAATTGTGCAAAGTGAGTCCTTGTACTGGTTGTTGCGGGAGCCTGTGGTGTATGGAGGACGTTGGAGGACAACCCCTTGCTGGGCAGGATCAGAAATTACAGAAGTGTTCTGCAGAGGAGAGATACTAACCTTTGGATCTGTAGTGAACATTGCAGGACCTGAATTAAACAATGCAGCTGCTCTAGCTGCTGGTCTGGGAGTGAGATCTGTGAAGATCATCAGCAAGCTGCTAGAAAACTGGAAACGCTGTCTGACTGGACATGAAGGCCTCCTGCTGGGTGAATACAGTAACAGTTTGATTGTACCTTGTATGGAGGACCCTTTTCCCTGTCTAGGTATCTGTCCCAGTTTTGATAACTGTGTTGGTTCTTTTCTGGATGAGAAAAGTTGCGGCTTTTTGAATTTAGAGGAGGTAAAAGGTAAAGCTTTGTACAAAATGATGGTGAAGTGTCTAAATAAAAGTAAACTATATGGTCGGGTGGACACTTTGGCGAGTTCATCTGCGCTTGGGACATGATGTCAGACCTGGTTGGAGGGGTTTATATAAGCCACCATTAACAAAGAAGGTAGCTGATTTACAGTGGAGTGTGTTACATGGGATAGTGGCAGTCAGTGCTTTTGTCTCTGTTATTAGCCCTGGCGTGAGTGATAAATGTCCTTTCTGTCCTCACAAACAAACTATGTTCCACTGTTACTTTTACTGTTACTTAGTGTTTGCGATTGGTTCCACTGTTCATGTTGTTGGAGAGTTTATTCACAAATGTCAGAGAGTTTTTCTCCAAACAGATGTTTATTCTTGGTTTTAAATATAAAAAGTCTGCAAAACATAAATATCAACTCATGAATTTTATCTTGGGACAAACAAAAGATGGCTATTTATGTAAGCAGGAAGAGGAAGGTTGATGACTTAGTAGACACTGATGCAAAATTATTGTTTACTAGGATGGTGAAAGCCAGAATATCCATTGATTTTAATTATTATAAAGAAATGAAGGATATAAAACAGTTCAGCAAGGTTTGGGCTCATGGTGATGTATTGTGCTAAAAATGACACTGAATACTTGATACACTCATTTTCACCTTCTATCACGCTACAGAAACGCAATAGAAACCCAATAAGATGACTGAAGATAAAGAAGTTCTGCCACTTTACATGCAAAACACAATAAGTTCATTAGGGAGTAAATGAGTCCAACCGCCTTGCTGTCGATGGGGTTTGGTCCAGTTGAGTTTACACAAACCATTATGTAAAATGGGAAATGGAGCAGTAATGGGCCATTTTGGTGAAGGGCTTGTACGACTTCTTTTCCTTCCACCCAGCTTTCATATTTTTTATGTGAAGTGACAAAGAACAAATATAGAATATTCTTTATGAGTAATCAATAAAACTGAAAGGAACAAACAATATTGACATAAAAAGAAGAGAAATAAATTGATTCGAATAGGTTCAGGAAAATTTGGTGATACCATTATTATCAATATGTAACTACAACCAGTAACATCTTTGTCCACTTGCTGTCTTCTATCCATATTGGACACACTTCAGGTGGTTTTTGAAGAAGTGAAGCTGCAGTTTGAACTCCTCGTCACTCGTTTCAGGGTATCTGAACTGGTCGTAACGGGCAGCATCCTTGCTGCGTGCTCTTTTGGGCTGATGTCCAATGGACACGTGGCCACAGGAGGCAACCATCAAGGAGCCCAGCCCATCCATGAAGAACTCTAGAGTCAGAGACAGACATTTGCCCTTTACGACAAACACCTGCTTGTATCATGGCCAACAAAAACTGAAAGGTTGTAGAATCCAAACTAGACCTACCTGAGTGTGCCACCCTCTGGAGCCTAGGGTCAAATCCCACCCTCCTAACAGCATCTGTACGAGCCAGGAAGAAGTTCACCACCCCACTGGCCAGATAGCATTGTGGGTAACCAGGAAGCAAGTGGAACGTCCTATTAGACTTCCTGTACAGGCAGCCACCATCCATTTCCTCTCCTTCCTCATAGTGAAGAGAGAAGTAAAACTGGTTCCCTTGAACTGTGCCACCCAGCTGATGAGAACAGACACCAGAGAACTGATTATAAACTGGTACGTTGTGTACTGGCCTCTTGACCAATACATGCTGCCATAGGATCCAGTTGCCTGCAACCCCAAAACAGATTTAGTATTTGTAAAAACCATGTTCATAGGATGATAAACAGGGCTGATTGTGGAAGATGTCAACACTCTGCACTGATGTGGACTTCAGGTAGAGAGTCCTCATCAGTCCTTAAAAAACAAGCACAAATTAATCAAATCAAAGCGTCGGGTCAAAAAGGGTCTGGTCTTTTTGCCGACTTAATCAAAAATCACCTCTATCTAGCCTATTGGAGTCTCAAAAATACTCAGAAGAATGCAGCCGAGTCACACAGAATCTGATGTGAAGAGTTTGAGTACAGGCATGTAACAGCAATAAACTTGAGTGAGGTCCCGGAACCTGATGGATTTCAGCTCAAAAAGCCACTCTTTATATACCCTGTGGCTCGGGGGAAACCACCTCCTACTTTTAAAAAACTGTCAAAATTATACCCAGAGACAATGGTGTGAACTCCTAAGAAGTTCAATCTCCTCCAATTTTATTGGTGTATTTGTCTGACCTCCTCCTGTAGAAATTTACACCAGCGTCCTCGGGACTCTCCAAACCCACCCCTCTCTTTACACCTATGTCCTGTTTTTTATACCAGTAAGTTCTGGGTTTTCTAGAGCTCATTTTTTATAAACTGGCAGCGACAGCAGGTCAGATAACGGTCAAGCATGATCTGACGCCCACCTGGAGCCACATCGTCAGTGCTGGAGCTGTGCCGTCAGTCCCGTGGCCCTTATTTCATGGCCTATTCTGCAGTGGCATGGCCTACTCTGCTGCCTCCTACTCCATCAGGTCATCTGCAGGCCAACCTTGGTTTTCTCTACACAGTTTCTCTCTGTTACACATTTCACTACTACAAAAGATTAAATGCAGAGAGTGGAAACCAGGAATCACTTCTGAACCACTTCTGTCCTGCAAAGTGAGTAACATAAAGCTACAACAACTCCACTGAGCACATGACTAAACTAAATCTGTGCACAGCCGACTACCACCAATTTATTCTCACCACGTCCAGTTCGGGCACCGCCTCCATCACCTCCACCAGCTTCTCTATCTTCGTCTGCTCCGTAAACTCAAAGTCATCATCCACCCACAGGAAGTACTTGGTGGTTACCTGGGAGACAGCCAGATTCCTGCCAGCGAACCAGCCCTGAGAGAGGAAACATGTTCCACATTTGAAATCTTTTACTGCATATAAATTCAGTTTATATTGATGCTTACCCATATTGACAGTTAAAAAATCTCAGAGTCCCAAACATACCTGGTTTTAACAGATATTTTAGTTTGATACATTTCTGAAGAATTTAATTAATTGACACACAAAAGCCACTCAAATACAAGGTATCAAGTGTCTTTTTTTGTACAGAGGTTTTAAAGTGTGTGATATATACTGTATGTGTAATTAATAAATTACAGTGCATGTATGTGTGTATACCTGCGCTGGAGGCATGATGTACTGTTCGATGTGTTCTCCGGTAATTTTCTGTGGTTCAAAGCTGTCATCTGCAATGATGACTTTTATGTTGCTATAGAAACGCCGGATGCTGGTCAACAATACACTGAGTTCTGTGTAGCGCAGGAATGTCTTTGTGATGATGGTGACGTGAGAGCTGATATCTGACAGGCAGAGAAGTAGGCAAAGAGTTATTTTTTCAATAAAAAAAGACAGGATGATAAGACACAGTGTGGCATGAATTGTCAGCATGGTTCAACGAGAGCCTGCTGGTTAGTTGTTGTAGCAGTTTTTCAGGTTCAAGCGGTTCAAGCTGTCTGCAAATGATCAATGATGCCAGGGGTTTCACTTTTTCGATGTTGAGACGCCTTCAATTAGTCTGGTGGTCACCATTTTTGGCAAGCATGGTTGATAGAACATTGCAGGAATGCGAAGTGTGTGCACATCATAACATAAGGAAAGCATTTTCAGCGCCAATTGCACATATTCCACCACCAGAAAGTCCTTTTCGTCATCTAATGTTGGACTATATAGATATGACAGAACGAATAAGAGGATTCAGATACATCTTAGTGGTGGTTGACAGATTCAGCAGATGGGTGGAAGCAGTCCCAACAAAAAAGGTCCAGATTGTAAATTTTTGTGTAAAAGAAGTTTTTCCAAGATTTGGAATTTAACACCACACGAGGCACTTACAGGGAGACCAATGCCGGTTCCCTTTTGTAGAGGGCCGTATGAGGGGCCACCGCTTGAGAAACGTGAAAGAGAACTAACATGTTATCTGCGACACCTAACACAAATACAACAGGTAAGAGCTGTGTCTGAGGACAGAGACGCTGACATTCCAGAGCAGCTAAGGAGAGTTGAACCTGGAGACTGGGTCGACGTGAAGGCGTTCAAACAAAAGTGGGACCAACCAAGGCGAGAAGGACCCTTTAAGGTTATCCTAGCTACCCCAACTGCGCTGAAAGTACAGGGTAAGAAATTTTGGTTCCATCTAAACCATTGCTGCAGAGCGAGGGATCCAGGCGAGACAGCAAAGGCACAGCACGATCCAGAAAGGGACAGCGAAGCCTCCCAACCGGAGGATAGACAGCTTCAAGATCCAAGGAGAAAGATGATCACAGAGACTGGCTGAGAAGGGGAGGTGTGAAAGTAGAAGTTCAACAAGTAGTGGCTCATTGCCAACCAGACAAAGTCATGAAAGCAGTACAAGTGGAGAAGATGAGGTCACTCCAGAACCAACACCAGAGACACGAGGAGGAACGTCATCAGAGACAGTTCCACCAGAATGTGACCCACTTAGCTATTATAATTGTGAAACAGAAGGTGGGAGAGGTCAACAGATGAATAGATGGAAGGCCCTGGCCATATTGGCTTTAGGAGTAGGCCTAGTACTCACCATTATAAATAGTTTGACAACAGGAAGTAAAACAGACCGAGAGCAAATGATAAAATGTGCTCTGGCCACAGGCTCAGTGGCAGCTGCAGTAGGAAAGATACCAGTAAACAAAGTCATTACACTCATGTATGTAAGGTCAACTCAAAACAATCAAACACTGACATTAGGACTGTGAAGGAATTTTCCTTCTTGTATGTTAAACTTCCCTCTTGTAGGTTAAAGGTAACTTAAGACAGTGCTTCACAGGTCAGGTCAACTGCCTGTCTCACTCTGTGTGCCTGACAAGGCCGAGTTGGCTCTGGCCTCTGGTAGACCAAGGTCTGCAGATATCTTCTGTTTTCAGGGTTAGACACAACAGGCTGGTGCCTGGTTGTTGACGCTGGATAAGAGAGACTGTAGAGAAGCTATGATGTTGCTAGGACAGCAATGGTTGACGTCTTTCCTTGTTTGGATCTGATATCCAATAGTTCAGGACACCATCTTCAGATTTGGGTAGCAGTACGCTGTGATTCACATGTGGTGTTTCCCTTTTCTCCTCGATCGAGCTTCAATAAATATTCCTGTGTAAGACATCCCGGTCTCCTGAAACTTCTTGTTAGAGTGAACCAGCTCTAAGATTTCCATCACAGGGACCAGAAGGCATAAAAAAAGACACGCATGCGATTCACAGACAATGCCTAAAAAAAGGAATGACAGTGACACTAGTGGTACAATGTTCACGAGATCAATGCACAGAGATAAACCTGCACCAAACAATGACAGTTGAAGAAGCAACTAAATTGAGCCAAATTTATGTAAAAAAAAAAAAAAAAAATGTTGAGTAATCTAAAAACCGTGAGAGAGGAACACGTAGCAAGCTCAAACTGGAGCATTAAAAATCAAGCTTTCGCTAAGGTTTGGTAGTGGTTGAATAATCTGTTATGGCACAAAATCTTACAGGTGATTGTAATGCTCCTGGGAGGATTCTCACTGTTAGAGGCAATTGTAATATGTTGCATACTTCCAATATCCTCAGCAATGATAAAGAAAGTGACAAGATGTCTTCCAGGAATATTCCCACTTCAAATCCAAAACAGCATAAATCTGGAGGTAACAATATAATAAGATGACAAGGAACCATTGTATGAAAACATGAAAATAAATACCTAAGTAAAATGATAAAGCGCAGACAACGAAGAGGTAAACCTAAATCACGGCTGTCACATGAGTGTCATAAAGATCTACAAAGAATATTGGATGTGTTCCCTTTTGGCCCAATACCTATAGCACAATCAAAAACTCATGTGCAGTATTTAAACTCTTCTGTGCACTCCAAAGACTTTCCATTACCGCCACTGCCCCAAGAAATCTGAATTGAATCCATAGAAACCAGGTCATGGTCAACTAAAACTTGTAATCTACAACAAGGCATCATAGCTGCCTGTCCTAGAATCACTTTAAAATACAAATATGATTTAGTGACTCTTGGAACTCCTCCACATGTACTATGCAATAAATACACACTAAATATGATCTCATTATATTATGGATCACTCTTACTATTTAGCACACATATGTTCCTGCAAAAGAATGGCAGGACAGGACTAGAGCAGAAGTCAAGATGTTATGAGCAACAGTACGTGTGAATACAAATCGAGCTTTACAGTAGGGAGACGTCTCTACGTAGTATGGAGGAGCTAGAAATTAGCTTAGGGCCTGTTGTCGTATTAATCCTCTCGTATCACCCTACTAATAGAGACATGGCTGAGCGTCCAGGGACTAGTTGGCAGTATGACCTGCACATGCCACAGGGACCCATACATCAGGCTCAGCCTTACCCACCTGGGTGGCCAGCTCAGACGATAACTACAGGTCCCAGGGCTACGTGCACGCACCGACTGGCGGTCCAACCAGCGATTTCACCACGGGGCTCCGAGGAAACTGGGTGTGTCTTCCAAGATACCCTCAACCACCACCACCAACCAGGACCGATGGAGGACTGGATGACAGCTTTACTGGAAACATGGATACAGCAGTCCAAGCATCTACATCAGGACTGCTGCAAGCTCAGCCAGAGGGGCCGCAATACGATGGATCCAGGACTCTTGTTGTATAAAAGATCCCTGCTAAGTAGTAACATAGTTGCAAACCGATCAATGATAACGTGACTTTTGGATCACAAACGGTGGAAATGTGGTGTCATTTTTCATTAAAACATGTGATGTGCTGAAGAAGGTAAAATGCAAATGCAAAAACTTTCCTTTCCTTTAACCAAAAGCTCTCAGGCTGTATCCCCACACCCGTCAGTGTCAGTCCTGCTGCTGTGTCCTTGAATCTTTCTCCAGTGAGAAGGGTAAATTAAATGCCAAAAATGACTAAGCTTCCTGTATTCCTGTATCATTTCTTTAATTTAGGCAACCTGTTAAGTTTCATGATGTTTGAAAGTACAATAACCAGTAAGATCTTATTCATGAACATGTATCTAATGTAATTTTCACTGCCTTGAATATGCTGCACCTAATGTAACCTTGAAGCACACTCACATGAACATCATTATTTTCAATGGGCACTATCATTCTTGGGCACTATCATTCTTGGAAAAAAACCCACCAGACTCAGCATTTTAAAAAAAAAAAAAAAACTTACCAGAGCCAGCTAAAAAATATAGGTGTCTAGGAACAGTGAACACTTAGGTAAACATGAGACCTGAGTAAAAGAAAGGGGAATACCAGTGTAATCTGAGGCCAAGCCCACAACAGGAACCATGGTGCATACAGAAAAGATGTATCCAGGAATATGAAATGAATAATCTAATGGTGTAACAAAGCTGTTCAAACCAGTATCCAGAAGGATGGAAAAGACTTGTGGATACGTGTGATCTCAAGAGTATAAAAGATCAGGACACACACCAGTACAGGTCAGAGCCCTGGAACTTTGGTTCCAAGGTCACAACAAAAACAAGTTAAAAGCTGTTTATCCAAAAGCATGTCAGTTATATCTTCCTGCGTCTTTTATAGGTTAAATTTGACAAGATTGAAAAATACTAGACAACATCTTTTATCCATATCATTTGTAAAATAAATAAATGCATTTAAAAAATGTATCTGCTGTGACATCAGTGATTGATGATCAAATGGTTCAATCCACAGAGCAAAGAAGCAGCACTTTCCTGCCATAAATAATTGAGGTTGACTGAAATTTTTGACCCCAGACCACCAAGATGAGTTTACTCCTACCTGTTCCCATGTCGTACAGGACTGGCAGCTGAGGCTGTTTGATGGTAATGGGAAACACAGCTTCATGGTTCTCAAACTGGAAGGATGCTAAGTACAGAGAAGGACAGCAAAGCTGAGTCTTACTGGTCATATATTAGTGAATGATGACATTTAGGAAACACACGACCTGCACAAACATTTTCCACAATAAATAATTTCACCAATGCTAGTTGAACATTAAGCACAGAAACACACATTAATGCACAAACACACCCATACAAGCTATTGACAACTGCATTTCTTTTTGATTACATTTACCGTACCAGTTCTTCATGTAATTTTGTGCATTTCATTTCTGCAAGTGCATCTAGATTTTTCACATAAAGCTCAGTTCTAATTTCTTAAACACATACCGAGGTCTCCAGTGTGTATATGGTAGACAGTGCTGGTATAGGAGACTTTAGTCAGCAGGTCGTTGAGGATCACCAGGCTGCTGGACTCCATAATCAGTGTGGGCTCACCATTACCTGTCATTTACAACCACAGAAGTTCACAAAATTCAAACAACAGCTGTTTGATCATCAACTTACAGCCACCTCCATGGAATTGTTTAATAGTACATCGGGAGGTATAGCAGGTTGTTCACTGATCACAGGGTTCAAGGTTTAATCCCCACTTCCTCCTGTCCAAATATCAAAGTGTCCTTGGACCAGACACAGAAATTGTAGCTTACTGCCATCGGTGCATGAGTGTGTGCGTGAATGGGTGAATGAGCAGCAGTAAAGCACTCATAAAGCACTTTGGATAAAAGCGCTATATAAATGTATCCATTAACATTCATGTTAAACCATGAAGAATGTCAGGCGTTAACACAGGTACTTTGGCAGTTAAAACAGAACTAACTGCTGAGTATAATATCTTTTTACTACAACTTGATACTAAATATTAAGATATGGTATCAGCTTGAGTGGTTTAAAATAATTACATTAATATAATTATGATGGTTGAAATCATATTCTATCATATCTGCCCTGAAAAGGTTAAATTGCAGAGATCAGCAACCAGGCTGGAATAGTTGCAATGCTATTCTGACATGCGATAGCAAAAAAATAAACAAACAAACACACTCCTACTCCAAAAGAGCATTGCAAACTGTTCTATTCTGTTTTATGACTGATGTCAAGTCCAGGTGGAAAGAGACATTTTGAAATTACCAACCACATTTATCTAGCCGATTATTGGGAAAAGGCGAAGTTGATCTACTAACTAGCCTGGTTTTGCCAGACTAATTCGCAAATGTGTATTATTCTTAATTTTCAATTTCCAAGAGGTGTTACCAACGGGCGTCGTACAGTCCATCCTGTCAGAGATCGGCAAACACATATTTCTTAAAATAAATTTTAAGTGCAGTTGTTTGTTCTTCTGTTAGAGAAAATTTACCATCCAGTCCATTTAAAACTGCAGCTGTAGCCGGCCGTTGAACACTCTGCATCGGTGGCAGCCATCTTGGTGATTTACAAAACTGCCTGAACGGCGCTCCTCTCTGTCAGTCATCGTAGTAAACCCGCCTCAGACTAGATAAACGGTTGTGATTGGCTCAGTCGTAGTAGTTGACGGTAATGTGGGTTTTGCCAATAAAGCTATGGCTTATTGGCCAGTAAACGTTATGTTTTGAGCTGCCTTGCCATATTCTGTGTTGGTGTATTGACGTCAGATTGCTTATTCTTTTGTGTGAGAAAGAATTTCCAAAGCAAGCATGCAACTTTGTCCTTGAAGAAAAAGTAACAAAACAATTGCTCCTGTCTTGGGTTGAGTTCATGTCAAAAATTTGGCAATACCTGGTGGTTTCAGATGGGTGTGGTCTGAAAGGTGTGGATACCGACCGAGTTCAGGTCTCTGTTTTAGGCCTGCGTAGAACTCTTAATGCACAGAGGTTAGGAATGACGCATTTGTTCCCACTTTTAACCTGGCTGATTTTACCATGAATAAATGCAGCGCAACACCATCTATTGTCAACTATTATTTTCTTATTTACTCATCCAAAACAGGCTTAGTCCTACTCATTCGAGAACCACCACTACAACCTGTATGAGGTCAGTTTTGATACTGGAATCTCACCTTGGATCGTCACCCCTTCAGCTGGAATCTCTGTAGTCAGGATGCCTTTGGACACATTCAGGGACACCTAGAGTAGGGACACCTGAATAAACTACAGAGCACTCACAGTACACATACACAGAGTACACCTGCACAACCCTATCCTTTTGCAATAGAGAACATTTTCACAATTTCTACAAATATTTTTTCTAATATTTTAATGTGACTCTATAGCACGACCCATAGTCTTAATGGCCACATTAATGGGAAATAGATTGTGTTGAAATATACCAGAATTTTCCTATTTTCATGTTTCATATTGGGTAATTGCTCACTGCCATTTTCAGTTGCCATATATTTATATGACACACATGATAATCTTTGTGTGTATGCTTTTGGCTTTGTGTTTTAAGATGATAATATGGCAGTTCATTTTGCCTGATATTCTGATCACGTTACATACAAGACTTGACTAAATCACACTAGACTATTATTTAGTTTTGTTTGCTGAGACAAATGTTTGCCATAATGTCTGTGGGCATTATTTTTCACTGTATTTTTCTCCGATTAACCAAACCTTCTCTAACTTGCTGTTGTGAAATTTTATAGTCTAATGAAGAAACTTAAAATAGATTAAAATCTATCTCTGAGCTTTATATGGTGTGTAACAATAGTTTAATCATTTTTATCTGAATCTGGATCAATCTCAAGTCAAGTCAAGTCAATTTTATTTGTATAGCGCCAAATCATAACAAAAGTTATCTCAAGACGCTCTAGACCATACTAGGTCTAGACCATACTCTTTAAAATATTATTTACAGAGACCCAACAGTTTCCACCATGAGCAAGCACTTGGCGACAGTGGCGAGGAAAAACTCCCTTTTAACAGGTAGAATCCTCGAGCAGAACCAGGCTCTGGGTGGGCGGACATCTGCATCGACCGAGTTGGATTGAAAGGGGAGGAGAGAGGGGGAGAGGGGAGACAGAACAGGAGGAGAGACAACAAATCAGACTAATAATAATAACAACTGCAGCAGTGAGTGTGGAGCAGGAACATGGGGGCAGTAGACGGCCGGCAATCACAGATCTAGAATCTACAGCTCCAGAGGCGGAAATACCTGCAGAAAGTGAGAAGGCGAAAAAGCATAGAAAGCACAAGGACTACCAGGAAGAAATGGAGTTGGTAACCTGTATTAGTGGGATAGGAATGCGTACAGATAGAGAGGGAGAGGAGGAGAGAGAAGCTCAGTGCGTCATAGGAAGTCCCCCGGCAGTCTGAGCCTATAACAGCATAACTAAGGGATGGTTCAGGACTCACCTGAGCCAGCCCTAACTATAGGCTTTATCAAAAAGGAACGTTTTTAGCATACTCTTAAACAAAGAGAGGGTGTCTGCTTCCCGAACCCAAATTGGGAGCTGATTCCACAGAAGAGGAGCTTGATAACTAAAGGCTCTGGCTCCCATTCTACTTTTAGAGACTTTAGGTACCACAAGTAACCCTGCATTCTGTGAACGTAGTGCTGTAGTGGGGTAATACGGTATTATCAGCTCTTTACGATATGATGGTGCCTGACCAATAAGAGCTTTGTAAGTGAGGAGGACGACTTTAAATTCTATTCTAAATTTCACAGGGAGCCAGTGCAGAGAAGCTAATATCGGAGAAATATGTTCTCTTTTGCTAGTTCCTGTCAGTACACGTGCAGCCGCATTCTGGATCAGCTGGAGAGTCTTTAGAGACTTATTGGGGTAACCCGATAATAAGGAATTACAATAATCTAACCTAGAAGTAACAAATGCATGAACTAGTTTTTCTGCATCTTTTTGAGACAGGATATGCCTGATTTTTATAATGTTACGTAAGTGGAAGAAGGCAGTCCTTGAAGTCTGTTTTATATGGGTATTAAAGGACATGTCCTGATCAAAGATTACTCCTAGACTCCTTACAGCGGTGCTAGAGGCCAGGGCAATGCCATCTAGAGTAACTATATCTATACATAGTGAGTCTCGCAGGTGTTTAGGACCCAGAACAATAACTTCAGTTTTGTCTGAGTTTAACAGCAAGAAATTGCAGGTCATCCAGTCTTTTATGTCCTTAGTACATGCCTGAAGCTTGGCTAACTTACCGGTTTCATCTGGCTTTATCGATAAGTATAACTGAGTATCATCTGCATAGCAGTGAAAGATTATGGAGTGTTTCCTGATAATATTGCCTAAAGGAAGCATATACAAGGTAAATAAAAGTGGTCCGAGCACTGAACCTTGTGGAACTCCGTGACTAACTTCCGTGTGCACGGAGGATTCATCATTTACATGGACAAACTGAAATCTATCTGATAAATACGACTGAAACCAGCTTAGTGCGGGTCCTTTGACGCCAATCAAATGCTCCAGTCTCTGTAATAGGATACAGTGGTCAATGGTATCGAAAGCGGCACTAAGATCTAACAGAACAAGTACAGAGACAAATCCTTTATATGACGCAATCAAAAGGTCGTTTGTCACTCTCACCAGTGCTGTTTCTGTGCTATGAAGTTCCCTAAATCCTGACTGAAAATCCTCAAATCAACTATTGCTGTTTAGAAAGTCACATAACTGATTAACGACCACTTTCTCAAGGATTTTGGAGAGAAAGGGAAGGTTAGATATAGGTCTATAATTGGCTAAAACCCCTGGATCAAGCGTAGGCTTTTTAAGAAGAGGTTTAATTACAGCTACTTTGAAGGACTCTGGTACATAGCCTGTTAATAAAGACAGATTGATCATGTCTAGTAAAGAAGTGCTAAGGGTAAAACTTCTTTAAGCAGCCTAGTTGGGATGGGGTCTAAGAGGCAGGTTGTTGGTTTAGACGAAAAAATCATTGAAGTTAGTTGGTAAAGGTCAATTGGAGAAAAACAGTCTAAATATAAATCTGGTTCTACAGCTGCTTCTGAGGTTCCTGAGGTTCCTGTACTTGAAGATGTATCTGAACTAGCTGAGAGCACAAGATGATGAATTTTTTCTCTAATAGTTAGAATTTTATCATCAAAGAAGCTCATGAAGTTATTACTACTGAGAGCTCTGGGAATACATGGCTCAACAGAGCTCTGACTCTGTGTCAGCCTGGCTACAGTGTTCCTCTATTAGTGAGGAGTAATAGGCTCCTCTGGCATTACGGAGGGCCTTCCTGTATGTTCTAAGACTATCTTGCCAAACTAAATGAGTTTCCTCCAGTTTGGTGGAACGCCATTTCCTTTCTAATTTTCGCAATGTTTCTTTTAACTTGCGGGTTAAGGAGTTATACCATGGAGCTAACCTCTTTTGTTTTATTATTTTCTTTTTGATAGGGGCAATACAATCAAGAGTCGTTCGCAGCGAGCCTGCAGCACTATCGACCAGATGATCAATTTGGGAGGGACTAAAGTTAGCATAGGAGTCCTCCGTTACATTGAGACATGATATTGAATTAAGTGCCAATGGAATCACTTCTTTAAATTTAGCTACAGCACTATCAGACAGGCATCTACTAAAGGAATGTTTGCCTAATGGCCTATAGTCCAGTAATATAAATTCAAAAGTTATTAAATAATGGTCTGATAAGACAGAATTTTGTGGGAAGACTTTTAAATCTTCAATTTCGATTCCATATGACAGAACAAGATCGAGGGTATGGTTAAAACAATGAGTGGGTTTGTTTACACTCTGACAGAAACCAATCGAATCCAATAGTGAGATAAACGCAGAACTAAGGCTATCATTATCTACGTCCACGTGAATATTGACATCACCTACAATAATGACTTTATCTGTTTTGAGGACCAAACTTGTTAAAAACTCTGAGAATTCTGCTAAAAATTCAGAATACGGACCAGGAGCACGGTACACTATGACAAATAGAATTGGCTGTACAGTTTTCCACATTGGGTGTGAAAGACTAAGAACAAGACTTTCGAATGAGTTAAAACTAAGTTTAGGTTTAGGGTTGATTAATAAGCTAGAGTCGAAGATGGCTGCAACTCCACCTCCTTGGCCAGTGCCTCGAGGAATGTGAGTATTAATATGACTAGGAGGAGTGGACTCATTCAGGCTAACATATTCTTCCTGACACAGCCAAGTTTCGGTTAGACAAAATATATCCATATGATAGTCAGATATTAAATCATTGACTAACACAGCTTTAGACGACAGAGATCTAATGTTTAAGAGTCCACATTTAATTCTCTTATTTGGTTGTACCACTACACTGGTAGTTTTAATTTTTATTAAGTTTTTACGAGTAACTCCTCTTCTGTTTGAATTTGAATTAATTAAATGAAGTGGTCGGGGGACAGACACAGTCTCTATGGGATTTTTTTTATGGGGTTTTGGGTGGGTAACCGCTCTAATGGAAGCGCAGAGAAGCGTGTAGGACTGCAGCTCTGCTTCCTGGTCTGAACTCTGTATTGTCACGGTGTGGGTCCACTAATAAACTTGGTCAGATTTCTGGCTATGAGAGCTGCACCATCCAAAGTAGGATGGATGCCGTCTCTCCTCATCAGACCAGGTCTCCCCCAGAATGTGGTCCAATTATCTACTAAACCCACATCGTTTGCTGGACACCACCTTGACGACCAGCGGTTGAATGACGCCATGTGGCTATACATGTCATCACAGTCACTCAGCACAATGTGTTCACTGGCGGTTTGAATGACTGAGTATACCAAATAGGCCACGCCAAGAAGAATTTGGCCACTAATTACAGGAAAATTGTTGTATGGTATATCAAAAAACAAATTAATATCTTTATGATTATATTAAATGTTATCAAATATATTGAAGATTGGAAAGAAGATAATGAACTATATACCACAAAATAGTGTTGCATGTAATGTTTTTGTTTGCAAAAAGAATCTAGGCAAGTAAAGCAAAAAGTCTGTAAAGAACTGTATCTGTTCATTAGGATTATTATAATTGCTGATTGTTGTTTATTTATTTCCTAAGCTAAAAAAAGGCCAGCCCCACACCACAGTCACCAAATCAGAGAAGAAAATCAGATCAAGCGAGGACAGGCCCTGCCGTCGATGGGTAGGGCTCCATGTGTGCAGCTGGCAAAGGCTGCAAGAACAGGGCAAGCAGATACACCACTGCCCTTACAGCCAGGTTTCACTCTATAAAAAGCTCGGTCACACCAGAAAGTGGCACAAAGAAATTAATCTGTATGTCTTTGTGAAATGTTTGGTTCTAGAAGCTTGACACAGCGACTACTTGCAGGCCTAGTTGGTAAACTACTGCAGCTGGAGAGCTAACCGCTAACGCGTTACCCAGCTGGGAACATGTCAGTGCTAGACAGTCACAGTAGCTACCCACACTTCTTTATACTACTTATTTGTTGAGCAGTTTATACTTTGACAGAGGTTAAATTACAATGAATGGTGCAACACAGCTAATAAGTTACAATAGCTTCTATCATTTTGCACTCTCCATCCCCTCCAAGGTCACCACTGTCAAGACATATTGATAAAGGCGCAAATTTGCAGGTAGAAGTTCAAAGTTGCAATCGACACTAAACATTTCCACTGATTACGGAGATTCCATTGAAATTAATAGATTTTGTGATGAAATTTTGGCACTTTAAAATTCTGGTGTGACGAAGTTTTGAGTTTTTGAAAGCCAATGCTGTATAAAATGTGTAGTTTGTATCAAATGAAAAACTGAAAACTTATCAAATTTAAAATAAAACTAATAAAAGTAAAGGCTTTCAAAATGAAAACAATACCCATCTTTTGCAGGAGCTTCAACACCTGTAGCCTACCCCATAGTGTCAGTAAATTTTTGGCCCATAGCTCCAAGGTTAAGATCAAGATGGCTGCTGTACAATGATAGAAAAAACATGTGAAAGAAATGTATCTGCCTTTGCAGTGTTAGCACTAATAATACTAATACAATATACTGTATCATTTATTTGTATGAATTCAGAAAAAAATAAATCCAGCAGCCATCTTGTTTCAACCAGCCGAAAGCTACCAGGTTGATCTGGGTGGGATTGACCAGTCGATTTGTTGCATTTATGGGATCAAACCAACCTTGTAACTGCTTCTTTGTCCTGCCTGCAGCATTAAACCTGAAATCAAAATTACCTCATACTTTCATACTATCCTCTTTTGGAAGGACACACATTCAACTCAACTCTTTTAACGGGTAAATTCCTGTGTATAGAAGGTTCCTTTCTCTGTACTGTGGTCACTCTCTACCCTGATACTTAACTCCCAGTTTGTTGGTAATAGTCATCATATTGCTATGTCTGATTTGCTGTGCATTATTTCTCACTGTATTATGTTATTTTTTACCCAGATGAACCCAACATTCTCCAACTTACTATTAATGTCAATTTGTAGTATAATGTAAAAATGTCATGTAGACAAAGATGCTCTCAGAACTATACTGTATATAGAGTGTAACATACCTGGTATGAGAGTGGAGGTCAAAGGTCGCACTGTAAAACCCTGGATAGGGTACTTCAGAGGAGAGTTAGGCAAAGCAAAAAGCAGTGTGGATAATACAGACGCAGTCCTGTTGAGGAGGAGGAGTGGTGGGGCTGCAATCATGTGTCAGGTTGATACACCCATATAACTATAACTAACTGTTAACCTTCGTGCTGTTTTGTCACCAAACAAAGCTCAGGAACTCAGCACTGAAAACAGCCTTGTTTTAAAAAGCATTGTGTCTGAATACAGTGCAATAATAATGTAATAAAGGGATAACATCTTGGCAACAATGCAATATAGGGGTATAGTAGTACAGTAATTATTTGTAATAAAAATGAGAGAATTTGTAATAGTGGGTTTCATTTGCTTAACAGGGTATTCATGGTCCAAAAACATGAGGGTAGTAATGGGTAAAAATATCTCAAGGTAATTATGGGACAGAGCATCTCAATAAGAACATCGTAAAACTGTACTATATTAGTAATTTGAGAAATCTGAAACCTGCATTGTTTTGATATGCTATGCTTTGACCACTGTATTTCTAAAAAAATAAAAAAATAAAAAACTGTAAAGGCTGCTATAGCTTTGCACATAAACAAAGATGAAAAACTAAACATGTCCCAGCCAGGTTTTGGAGGGTTAGTGAAGTTAGGCTAGTTGACATATAATGATCTGTCACCTCCTGGCTAGCTACAGAAGAATTGTTTATAGAATCCTAAAATATATATATGGTATATTGTAGTATTAGGGATTTGCTGAAGGTTACATTGTTTTCAATATAAATGAGGGTCGAGGGTCAGTTAGTGAAGTATAGCACCTGCAGAGACAAATTGTTTTTACATGCAAGTCTAATGCCAGTTGTTAAGCAACGACTATAGGTGAACTACCTCTCTTTTTTTGGGTTTCTTTATAACAGGTTGGCATATCGCAAGAAACCAATCACAGCAAGCAACTCCCATTGGTCTTGGCAGCAGTCAAGCGTAAACCTTATCCCTTCTTGTCACAATCTGGTTTTTGCTACCTCTCTACGGCCAGGCTCTAAGCACCAGCGCTCTGAATTGCTCTCTGTGTCTGTCTCCTGCCCCTGCTCACTTATCCCAGGCCATAGACTTTTCCCCAATTCTCCATTTATTCCATCTTCAGTTAAAGCTCCTAATTCATCAATACATCCATCCATCCACTACCTGGCTTTGTGTTGTCGGAGCTCCTTAGCTCGGCGTTGCACCAGCTCCTCATATTGCTCTTTGGGAAGATGATCTTTGAGGGCTGATTTGTCAGGACAGGTGCATGGACCAGGTGAGGGAGAATGACTGGATGGTGTCAACCTGGAAGAGTGGGGGTAATATAGAAGTCCTGAACGGTCACAATTCTGTTCTCTTCTTTGTCATATCCCATAACAACATCAAGTTCCAACATTGCTTGAAGGCTTGCACAGAATTACAAAACTTCATCCATTTATATTGTAATGTTCCCTTAATGTTGGTAAACCTAGTACAACACACTAATGACACCGTCGCCAGCAGTGAAGGCATAATTTGTTGAGCAGCATACTCACTCTCCTTAGCAAGCACTCATCTTAAGAACTCAGACCCTCTGCATTCAAAGGAAAAAGCAGGAGCATGATCTGCACGGTGTGTAGCTGAAGCATTTCTATGAGCAGCCAAAACCTCGCTGTTTACCAGACGCACTACTGTCTACATTCTTGCTTCCTCATGTGTATGTTGATCTTCATCAACCATCCATAACCATAGCAGAGCCACGATGCCAATCTCAGACGAACTTCGTCCCCAAACAGACAGCAGCTCCTCAATCACCTCCAACAGTTAGGAAGAAGAAGCAGTCTTCCGCCTGGCTCCTCTGGGGTCACTGAGGGACTGATGCGTCTTCACGAAATGTCTCAAGGTAGTGAAGGCACCCACAAGAGGTCAGGGCATACAATCCCTCGACTACCTGAGCGATTTTTTGATTCTGTCAAACTCACTAGGCCAACACTCACACATACCAACTGATGGGTTATGGGGAAAAAAAAAAAAAAAAACAGACTGAAGGGGAACTAAGCGATGTCTTACTCCCAGTAAGTAAGTAAGTGTGTTTCCTTTGGATAGCCACTTTCAACTGAAGTCTATCACTGTTCAGCCACATCACATCTTCCATCTCTTTCAGTTCTTTCCATCTGTTTGCCTCAAATTAAAATGCACTGTCCTGCGCTCATCTCACCAGAAGACGAGAAGGTTTGCAGGGATTATGATGCTACTGAATGGGTGGCCGTGGCCTCTCATGCTAAAGTCTAAATATGGCACCCCAAAATTTGGGATCTGTAGTTGTCCACAGGGTTGCCTGCTAATGTTACTGACAATACAGAGCGCCATCGAAACAGGGGTTGTATACACTGAAGATTGGTGTCACGAAGCGAGAATTGGCCCTTTCCAAAGCTTTGTGTTAGATATTGTGACATTTCTGCAAAAATTTCTAGTAAAAGGTCTTTTGTTGTATTTCTTGGCTCTCTGTGCCTGTCATGTGGGATTTGATGGGAATTCCCCTTGCTCTCATCCCCTGGTAGTGCATTTTACGAAAGGCATGCTGTCCAAGACTGTTCTTCAATAGGACCTTGCTGTAGTTTTAGACATTGTGCAATGCGCCTTTTACACATTTTGAGTCCATTGTATCAATATGATCTCATATAGGAACATGCTATTATTTGCTCTGTGTTCTGCAAAATGCATGGGAGATACCCATGTGCTCTCAATTCATCCTTCGTGGGCCCAGTTTGAACTACAGAGCTCTGAGGTGATGTTGCGTCCTGATCCTGCATACATTTGTGGAGTGCCATCCTCTATCTGTTGAGGGCGCTTTGAAAAGTTACCTCGCATGCTCACATCGGTAAGGCCACACAGATACCCAGAGGGGTACGAGCTCTCTCCATAGTGTGGAGACTGTTCAGAAAGGAGATGGTGCACAGTCATTTCCTGTATCTGTGTCACATGGCTTCCACCACTGTTCCCCCCCCCTTTAGGAGACTAGCGGCAGGTCCTGAGTCTAGTCACGCCAATGGAAGAAGTGAACATGAGCACAGATTATGAGCAATTCTTTTGTCCCATAGTCAGAGTTAATATTGGACCCATTTTTCACAAGTCACAATTCTTCAGAACATTCTGACACCAAAATGGCAATCAGTAGGAATTAACTTTAACTGTTACAGACCTGTCTCAGCAGCACGCTCTCGCACGATCTGGCAACACAGTTATGTCTCTTTCAGTGGAAGCTGGACTTCCCCACATACATACATTTAGTTTTATTGTCTAGATGTGACAGCTCAGTGCTCTCAGTAATAATGTGATGTGGTTGTTATCACTATTGCTGCTGTGTCGGGGCTATTTCCCCAAAACTGTAAGGGTGGTTAAGCATACAACCAATGTTAACTGAGGGTGAAGTCAGTCCCTCACCGCATTTGGGATTGGTTAACGCGCGCACACACACACACACACACACACACACACCTTTACCTCAGGTTTTCTGTTGTGGGAGCCCCTTTGGTTAGCTCTCCAGGACAATTGTCGAATATCATGAAATAGAATGTCAGCAGGATCACACACACAGCAGCCACCTGACATGGTTGTTTGTAAAACACAGCCATCTGTAGAGAGACAAGCCATTAGCAGCAGTCAGCCACAGAGCGAACAGCAAACTGATTTACCAGCTTCCATGAAGTCAGAAAACAATGAACAGTGTACTGACAGAAAATAGCAAAGATAACATGTTTCACTATCCATTTCCTCTCCTTCCTCATAGTGAAGAGAGAAGTAAAACTGGTTCCCTTGAACTGTGCCACCCAGCTGATGAGAACAGACACCAGAGAACTGATTATAAACTGGTACGTTGTGTACTGGCCTCTTGACCAATACATGCTGTCATAGCCTCCAGTTGCCTGCAACCCCAAAACAGATTTAGTAGTTGTAAAAAACATGTTCATAGGATGATAAACAGTGCTGATTGTGGAAGATGTCAACACTCTGCCCTGATGTGGACTTCAGGTAGAGAGTCCTCATCAGTCCTTAAAAAACAAGCACAAATTAATCAAATCAAAGCGTCGGGTCAAAAAGGGTCTGGTCTTTTTGCCGACTTAATCAAAAATCACCTCCATCTAGCCTAAGAATGCAGCCGAGTCACACAGAATCTGATGTGAAGAGTTTGAGTACAGGCATGTAACAGCAATAAACTTGAGTGAGGTCCCGGAACCTGATGGATTTCAGCTCAAAAAGCCACTCTTTATATACCCTGTGGCTCGGGGGAAACCACCTCCTACTTTTAAAAAACTGTCAAAATTATACCCAGAGACAATGGTGTGAACTCCTAAGAAGTTCAATCTCCTCCAATTTTATTGGTGTATTTGTCTGACCTCCTCCTGTAGAAATTTACACCAGCGTCCTCGGGACTTTCCAAACCCACCCCTCTCTTTACACCTGTGTCCTGTTTTTTATACCAGTAAGTTCTGGGTTTTCTAGAGCTCATTTTTTATAAACTGACATCTACAACAGGTCAGATAACGGTCAAGCATGATCTGACGTCCACCTGGAGCCACATCGTCAGTGCTGGAGCTGTGCCGTCAGTCCCGTGGCCCTTATTTCATTCTACTAACCACCATGTACGGCCATCTAAGTAGCATGGCCTATTCTGCAGTGGCATGGCCTACTCTGCTGCCTCCTACTCCATCAGGTCATCTGCAGGCCAACCTTGGTTTTCTCTACACAGTTTCTCTCTGTTACACATTTCACTACTACAAAAGATTAAATGCAGAGAGTGGAAACCAGGAGTCACTTCTGAACCACTTCTGTCCTGCAAAGTGAGTAACATAAAGCTACAACAACTCCACTGAGCACATGACTAAACTAAATCTCTGCACAGCCGACTACCACCAATTTATTCTCACCACGTCCAGTTCGGGCACCGCCTCCATCACCTCCACCAGCTTCTCTATCTTCGTCTGCTCCGTAAACTCAAAGTCATCATCCACCCACAGGAAGTACTTGGTGGTTACCTGGGAGACAGCCAGATTCCTGCCAGCGAATCAGCCCTGAGAGAGGAAACATGTTCCACATTTGAAATCTTTTACTGCATATAAATTCAGTTTATATTGATGCTTACCCATATTGACAGTTAAAAAATCTCAGAGTCCCAAACATACCTGGTTTTAACAGATATTTTAGTTTGATACATTTCTGAAGAATTTAATTAATTGACACACAAAAGCCACTCAAATACAAAGTGTCAACTGTCTTTTTTTGTACAGAGGTTTTAAAGTGTGTGATATATACTGTATGTGTAATTAATAAATTACAATGTGTGTATGTGTGTATACCTGTGCTGGAGGCATGATGTACTGTTCGATGTGTTCTCCGGTAATTTTCTGTGGTTCAAAGCTGTCATCTGCAATGATGACTTTTATGTTGCTATAGAAACGCCGGATGCTGGTCAACAATACACTGAGTTCTGTGTAGCGCAGGAATGTCTTTGTGATGATGGTGACGTGAGAGCTGATATCTGACAGGCAGAGAAGTAGGCAAAGAGTTATTTTTTCAATAAAAAAAGACAGGATGATAAGACACAGTGTGGCATGAATTGTCAGCATGGTTCAACGAGAGCCTGCTGGTTAGTTGTTGTAGCAGTTTTTCAGGTTCAAGCGGTTCAAGCTGTCTGCAAATGATCAATGATGCCAGGGGTTTCACTTTTTCGATGTTGAGACGCCTTCAATTAGTCTGGTGGTCACCATTTTTGGCAAGCATGGTTGATAGAACATTGCAGGAATGCGAAGTGTGTGCACATCATAACATAAGGAAAGCATTTTCAGCGCCAATTGCACATATTCCACCACCAGAAAGTCCTTTTCGTCATCTAATGTTGGACTATATAGATATGACAGAACGAATAAGAGGATTCAGATACATCTTAGTGGTGGTTGACAGATTCAGCAGATGGGTGGAAGCAGTCCCAACAAAAAAGGTCCAGATTGTAAATTTTTGTGTAAAAGAAGTTTTTCCAAGATTTGGAATTTAACACCACACGAGGCACTTACAGGGAGACCAATGCCGGTTCCCTTTTGTAGAGGGCCGTATGAGGGGCCACCGCTTGAGAAACGTGAAAGAGAACTAACATGTTATCTGCGACATCTAACACAAATACAACAGGTAAGAGCTGTGTCTGAGGACAGAGACGCTGACATTCCAGAGCAGCTAAGGAGAGTTGAACCTGGAGACTGGGTCTACGTGAAGGCGTTCAAACAAAAGTGGGACCAACCAAGGCGAGAAGGACCCTTTAAGGTTATCCTAGCTACCCCAACTGCGCTGAAAGTACAGGGTAAGAAATTTTGGTTCCATCTAAACCATTGCTGCAGAGCGAGGGATCCAGGCGAGACAGCAAAGGCACAGCACAATCCAGAAGGGGACAGCGAAGCCTCCCAACTGGAGGATAGACAGTTTCAAGATCCAAGGAGAAAGATGATCACAGAGACTGGCTGAGAAGGGGAGGTGTGAAAGTAGAAGTTCAACAAGTAGTGGCTCATTGCCAACCAGACAAAGTCATGAAAGCAGTACAAGTGGAGAAGATGAGGTCACTCCAGAACCAACACCAGAGACACGAGGAGGAACGTCATCAGGGACAGTTCCACCAGAATGTGACCCACTTAGCTATTATAATTGTGAAACAGAAGGTGGGAGAGGTCAACAGATGAATAGATGGAAGGCCCTGGCCATATTGGCTTTAGGAGTAGGCCTAGTACTCACCATTATAAATAGTTTGACAACAGGAAGTAAAACAGACCGAGAGCAAATGATAAAATGTGCTCTGGCCACAGGCTCAGTGGCAGCTGCAGTAGGAAAGATACCAGTAAACAAAGTCATTACAGTCATGTATGTAAGGTCAACTCAATACAATCAAACACTGACATTAGCACCAGAAGGCATAAAAATAGACACGCATGCGATTCACAGACAATGCCTAAAAAAAGGAATGACAGTGACACTAGTGGTACAATGTTCACGAGATCAATGCACAGAGATAAACCTGCACCAAACAATGACAGTTGAAGAAACAACTAAATTGAGCCAAATTTATGTGAAAAAAAAATGTTGAGTAATCTAAAAACCGTGAGAGAGGAACACGCTCAAACTCAAACTGGAGCATTAAAAATCAAGCTTTCGCTAAGGTTTGGTAGTGGTTGAATAATCTGTTATGGCACAAAATCTTACAGGTGATTGTAATGCTCCTGGGAGGATTCTCACTGTTAGAGGTAATTGTAATATGTTGCATACTTCCAATAACCTCAGCAATGATAAAGAAAGTGACAAGTTGTCTTCCAGGACAATTCCCACTTCAAATCCAAAACAGCATAAATCTGGAAGTAACAATAAGAGAAGATGACAAGGAACCATTGTATGAAAACATGAAAATAAATACCTAAGTTAAATGATAAAGCGCAGACAACGAAGAGGTAAACCTAAATCACGGATGTCACATGAGTGTCAAAGATCTACAAAGAATATTGGATGTGTTCCCTTTTGGCCCAATACCTATAGCACAATCAAAAACTCATGTGCAGTATTTAAACTCTTCTGTGCACTCCAAAGACTTTCCATTACCGCCACTGCCCCAAGAAATCTGAATTGAATCCATAGAAACCAAGTCATGGTCAACTAAAACTTGTAATCTACAACAAGGCATCATAGCTGCCTGTCCTAGAATCACTTTAAAATACAAATATGATTTAGTGACTCTTGGAACTCCTCCACATGTACTATGCAATAAATACACACTAAATATGATCTCATTATATTATGGATCACTCTTACTATTTAGCACACATATGTTCCTGCAAAAGAATGGCAGGACAGGACTAGAGCAGAAGTCAAGATGTTATGAGCAACAGTACGTGTGAATACAAATCGAGCTTTACAGTAGGGAGACGTCTCTACGTAGTATGGAGGAGCTAGAAATTAGCTTAGGGCCTGTTGTCGTATTAATCCTCTCGTATCACCCTACTAATAGAGACATGGCTGAGCGTCCAGGGACTAGTTGGCAGTATGACCTGCACATGCCACAGGGACCCATACATCAGGCTCAGCCTTACCCACCTGGGTGGCCAGCTCAGACGATAACTACAGGTCCCAGGGCTATGTGCACGCACCGACTGGCGGTCCAACCAGCGATTTCACCACGGGGCTCCGAGGAAACTGGGTGTGTCTTCCAAGATACCCTCAACCACCACCACCAACCAGGACCGATGGAGGACTGGATGACAGCTTTACTGGAAACATGGATACAGCAGTCCAAGCATCTACATCAGGACTGCTGCAAGCTCAGCCAGAGGGGCCGCAATACGATGGATCCAGGACTCTTGTTGTATAAAAGATCCCTGCTAAGTAGTAACATAGTTGCAAACCGATCAATGATAACGTGACTTTTGGATCACAAACGGTGGAAATGTGGTGTCATTTTTCATTAAAACATGTGATGTGCTGAAGAAGGTAAAATGCAAATGCAAAAACTTTCCTTTCCTTTAACCAAAAGCTCTCAGGCTGTATCCCCACACCCGTCAGTGTCAGTCCTGCTGCTGTGTCCTTGAATCTTTCTCCAGTGAGAAGGGTAAATTAAATGCCAAAAATGACTAAGCTTCCTGTATTCCTGTATCATTTCTTTAATTTAGGCAACCTGTTAAGTTTCATGATGTTTGAAAGTACAATAACCAGTAAGATCTTATTCATGAACATGTATCTAATGTAATTTTCACTGCCTTGAATATGCTGCACCTAATGTAACCTTGAAGCACACTCACATGAACATCATTATTTTCAATGGGCACTATCATTCTTGGGCACTATCATTCTTGGAAAAAACCCACCAGACTCAGCATTTTTAAAAAAAAAAAAAAAAACTTACCAGAGCCAGCTAAAAAATATAGGTGTCTAGGAACAGTGAACACTTAGGTAAACATGAGACCTGAGTAAAAGAAAGGGGAATACCAGTGTAATCTGAGGCCAAGCCCACAACAGGAATCATGGTGCATACAGAAAAGATGTATCCAGGAATATGAAATGAATAATCTAATGGTGTAACAAAGCTGTTCAAACCAGTATCCAGAAGGATGGAAAAGACTTGTGGATACATGTGATCTCAAGAGTATAAAAGATCAGGACACACACCAGTACAGGTCAGAGCCCTGGAACTTCGGTTCCAAGGTCACAACAAAAACAAGTTAAAAGCTGTTTATCCAAAAGCATGTCAGTTATATCTTCCTGCATCTTTTATAGGTTAAATTTGACAAGATTGAAAAATACTAGACAACATCTTTTATCCATATCATTTGTAAAATAAATAAATGCATTTAAAAAAATGTATCTGCTGTGACATCAGTGATTGATGATCAAATGGTTCAATCCACAGAGCAAAGAAGCAGCACTTTCCTGCCATAAATAATTGAGGTTGACTGAAATTTTTGACCCCAGACCACCAAGATGAGTTTACTCCTACCTGTTCCCATGTCGTACAGGACTGGCAGCTGAGGCTGTTTGATGGTAATGGGAAACACAGCTTCATGGTTCTCAAACTGGAAGGATGCTAAGTACAGAGAAGGACAGCAAAGCTGAGTCTTACTGGTCATATATTAGTGAATGATGACATTTAGGAAACACACGACCTGCACAAACATTTTCCACAATAAATAATTTCACCAATGCTAGTTGAACATTAAGCACAGAAACACACATTAATGCACAAACACACCCATACAAGCTATTGACAACTGCATTTCTTTTTGATTACATTTACCGTACCAGTTCTTCATGTAATTTTGTGCATTTCATTTCTGCAAGTGCATCTAGATTTTTCACATAAAGCTCAGTTCTAATTTCTTAAACACATACCGAGGTCTCCAGTGTGTATATGGTAGACAGTGCTGGTATAGGAGACTTTAGTCAGCAGGTCGTTGAGGATCACAAGGCTGCTGGACTCCATAATCAGTGTGGGCTCACCATTACCAACATTTACAACCACAGAAGTTCACAAAATTCAAACAACAGCTGTTTGATCATCAACTTACAGCCACCTCCATGGAATTGTTTAATAGTTCATCGGGAGGTATAGCAGGTTGTTCACTGATCACAGGGTTCAAGGTTTAATCCCCACTTCCTCCTGTCCAAATATCAAAGTGTCCTTGGACCAGACACAGAAATTGTAGCTTACTGCCATCGGTGCATGAGTGTGTGCGTGAATGGGTGAATGAGCAGCAGTAAAGCACTCATAAAGCACTTTGGATAAAAGCGCTATATAAATGTATCCATTAACATTCATGTTAAACCATGAAGAATGTCAGGCGTTAACACAGGTACTTTGGCAGTTAAAACAGAACTAACTGCTGAGTATAATATCTTTTTACTACAACTTGATACTAAATATTAAGATATGGTATCAGCTTGAGTGGTTTAAAATAATTACATTAATATAATTATGATGGTTGAAATCATATTCTATCATATCTGCCCTGAAAAGGTTAAATTGCAGAGATCAGCAACCAGGCTGGAATAGTTGCAATGCTATTCTGACATGCGATAGCAAAAAAAAATACAAAATAAAAAACACACTCCTACTCCAAAAGAGCATTGCAAACTGTTCTATTCTGTTTTATGACTGATGTCAAGTCCAGGTGGAAAGAGACATTTTGAAATTACCGACCACATTTATCTAGCAGATTATTGGGAAAAGGCGAAGTTGATCTACAAACTAGCCTGGTTTTGCCAGACTAATTCGCAAATGTGTATTATTCTTAATTTTCAATTTCCAAGAGGTGTTACCAACGGGCATCGTACGGTACGTCCTGTCAGAGATCGACAAACACATATTTCTTAAAATAAATTTTAAGTGCAGTTCTTCTGTTAGAGAAAATTTACCATCCAGTCCGTTTAATACTGCAGCTGTAGCCGGCCGTTGAACACTCTGCATCGGCGGCAGCCATCTTGGTGATTTACAAAACTGCCTGAACGGCGCTCCTCTCTGTCAGTCATCGTATTAAACCCGCCTCAGACTAGATAAACGGTTGTGATTGGCTCAGTGGTAGTAGTTGACGGTAATGTGGGTTTTGCCAATAAAGCTATGGCTTATCGGCCAGTAAACATTACATTTTGAGCTGCCTTGCCATATTCTGTGTTGGTGTATTGACGTCAGATTGCTTATTCTTTTATGTGTGAGAAAGAATTTCCAAAGCAAGCATGCAACTTTGTCCTTGAAGAAAAAGTAACAAAACAATTGCTCCTGTCTTGGGTTGAGTTCATGTCAAAAATTTGGCAATACCTGATGGTTTCAGATGGGTGTGGTCTGAAAGGTGTGGGTACCGACCGAGTTCAGGTCTCTGTTTTAGGCCTGTGTTGAACTCTTAATGCACAGAGGTTAGGAATGACGCATTTGTTTCCACTTTTAACCTGGCTGATTTTACCATGAATAAATGCAGCGCAACACCATCTATTGTCAACAATTATTATCAGGGACACCTGAATAAACTACAGAGCACTCACAGTACACATACACAGAGTACACCTGCACAACCCTATCCTTTTGCAATAGAGAACATTTTTACTATTTCTACAAATATTTTTTCTAATATTTTAATGTGATTCTATAGCACGACCCATAGTCTTAATGGCCACATTAATGGAAAATAGATTGTGTTTTAATATACCATAATTTTCCTGTTTTCATGTTTCATATGTAGTATATCCAATATACTATATCATGACTTTGAATTTTCAAAAAAAAAATCCAGCAGCCATATTGTGTCAACCAGCCAAATGCTACCATTCTACCAGGTTGATCTGGGTGAGAATGACCAGCTGCTTTGTTGTCCTGCCTGCAGCGCTAAACCTGATATCAGAATGACCTCATACTTTCATACCATCCTCTAATAGGGACACACATTCATGTCAGGCTTTGTCAGGGAACCCCGAAACCTCTCTCAATTTGTTAGTAATACAGATTTCCTGTTGCGTAATTGCTCACTGCCATTTTCAGTTGCCATATATTTATATGACACACATGATAATCTTTGTGTGTGTGCGTTTGGCTTTGTGTTTTAAGATGATAATATGGCAGTTCATTTTGCCTGATATTCCGATCATGTTACATACAAGACTTGATTAAATCACACTAGACTATTATTTAGTTTTGTTTGCTGAGACAGATGTTTGCCATAATGTCTGTGGGCATTATTTTTCACTGTATTTTTCACTGTATTTTTCTCCGATTAACCAAACCTTCTCTAACTTGCTGTTGTGAAATTTTATAGTCTAATGAAGAAACTTAAAATAGATTAAAATCTATCTCTGAGCTTTATATGGTGTGTAGCAATAGTTTAATCATTTTTATCTGAATCTGGATTTAGATTAGTACTATTGCAGGGTCACTCAGCACAATGTGTTCACTGGCGGTTTGAATGACTGAGTATACCAAATAGGCCACGCCAAGAAGAATTTGGCCACTAATTACAGGAAAATTGTTGTATGGTATATCAAAAAACAAATTAATATCTTTATGTTCATTTTAAATGTTATTAAATATATTGAAGATTGGAAAGAAGATAATGAACTATATACCACAAAATAGTGTTGCATGTGATGCTTTTGTTTGCAAAAAGAATCTAGGCAAGTAAAGCAAGAAGTCAGTTTTTTAGTATCCATTTGTTTCTTTTTGAACTGTATCTGTTCATTAGGATTATTATAATTGCTGATTGTTGTTTATTTATTTCCTAAGCTAAAAAAAGGCCAGCCCCACACCACAGTCACCAAATCAGAGAAGAAAATCAGATCAAGCGAGGACAGGCCCTGCCGTCGATGGGTAGGGCTCCATGTGTGCAGCTGGCAAAGGCTGTAAGAACAGGGCAAGCAGATACACCACTGCCCTTACAGCCAGGTTTCACTCTATAAAAAGCTCGGTCACACCAGAAAGTGGCACAAAGAAATTAATCTGTATGTCTTTGTGAAATGTTTGGTTCTAGAAGCTTGACACAGCGACTACTTGCAGGCCTAGATGGTAAACTACTGCAGCTGGAGAGCTAACCGCTAACGCGTTACCCAGCTGGGAACATGTCAGTGCTAGACAGTCACAGTAGCTACCCACACTTCTTTATACTACTTATTTGTTGAGCAGTTTATATTTTGACAGAGGTTAAATTACAATGAATGGTGCAACACAGCTAATAATTTACAATAGCTTCTATCATTTTGCACTCTCCATCCCCTGCAAGGTCACCACTGTCAAGACATATTGATAAAGGCGCAAATTTGCAGGTAGAAGTTCAAAGTTGCAATCGACACAAAACATTTCCACTGATTACGGAGATTCCATTGAAATTAATAGATTTTGCAATGAAATTTTGGCACTTTAAAATTCTGGTGTGACGAAGTTTTGAGTTTTTGAAAGCCAATGCTGTATAAAATGTGTAGTTTGTATCAAATGAAAAACTGAAAACTAATCAAATTTAAAATAAAACTAATAAAAGTAAAGGCTTTCAAAATGAAAACAATACCCATCTTTTGCAGGAGCTTCAAGACCTGTAGCCTACCCCATAGTGTCAGTAAGTTTTCGGACCCTAGCTCCAAGGTTAAGATCAAGATGGCTGCTGTACAATGATAGAAAAACATGTGAAAGAAATGTATCTGCCTTTGCAGTGTTAGCACTAATAATACTAATACAATATACTGTATCATTAATTTGTATGAATTCAAAAAAAATAAATCCAGCAGCCATCTTGTTTCAACCAGCCGAAAGCTACCAGGTTGATCTGGGTGGGATTGACCAGTCGATCTGTTGCATTTATGGGATCAAACCAACCTTGTAACTGCTTCTTTGTCCTGCCTGCAGCATTAAACCTGAAATCAAAATTACCTCATACTTTCATACTATCCTCTTTTGGAAGGACACACATTCAACTCAACTCTTTTAACAGGTAAATTCCTGTGTATAGAAGGTTCCTTTCTCTGTACTGTGGTCACTCTCTACCCTGATACTTAACTCCCAGTTTGTTGGTAATAGTCATCATATTGCTATGTCTGATTTGCTGTGCATTATTTCTCACTATTATGTTATTTTTGACCCAGATGAACTCAACATTCTCCAACTTACTATTAATGTCAATTTGTAGTATAATGAAGACAAAGATGCTCTCAGAACTATACTGTATATAGAGTATAACATACCTGGTATGAGAGTGGAGGTCAAAGGTCGCACTGTAAAACCCTGGATAGGGTACTTCAGAGGAGAGTTAGGCAAAGCAAAAAGCAGTGTGGATAATACAGACGCAGTCCTGTTGAGGAGGAGGAGTGGTGGGGCTGCAATCATGTGTCAGGTTGATACACCCATATAACTATAACTAACTGTTAACCTTCGTGCTGTTTTGTCACCCAACAAAGCTCAGGAACTCAGCACTGAAAACAGCCTGGTTTTAAAAAGCATTGTGTCTGAATACAGTGCAATAATAATGTAATAAAGGGATAACATCTTGGCAACAATGCAATACTGGAGTATAGTAGTACAGTAATTATTTGTAATAAAAATGAGAGAATTTGTAATAGTGGGTTTCATTTGCTTAACAGGGTATTCATGGGCCAAAAACATGAGGGTAGTAATGGGTAAAAATATCTCAAGGTAATTATGGGACAGAGCATCTCAATAAGAACATCGTAAAACTGTACTATATTAGTAATTTTTCTGAGAAATCTGAAACCTGCATTGTTTTGATATGCTATGGTTTGACCACTGTATTTCTAAAAAAATAAAAAACTGTAAAGGCTGCTATAGCTTTGCACATAAACAAAGATGAAAAACTAAACATGTCCCAGCCAGGTTTTGGAGGGTTAGTGAAGTTAGGCTAGTTGACATATAATGATCTGTCACCTCCTGGCTAGCTACAGAAGAATTGTTTATAGAATCCTAAAATATATATATGGTATATTGTAGTATTAGGGATTTGCTGAAGGTTACATTGTTTTCAATATAAATGAGGGTCGAGGGTCAGTTAGTGAAGTATAGCACCTGCAGAGACAAATTGTTTTTACATGCAAGTCTAATGCCAGTTGTTAAGCAACGACTATAGGTGAACTACCTCTCTTTTTTTGGGTTTCTTTATAACAGGTTGGCATATCGCAAGAAACCAATCACAGCAAGCAACTCCCATTGGTCTTGGCAGCAGTCAAGCGTAAACCTTATCCCTTCTTGTCACAATCTGGTTTTTGCTACCTCTCTACGGCCAGGCTCTAAGCACCAGCGCTCTGAATTGCTCTCTGTGTCTGTCTCCTGCCCCTGCTCACTTATCCCAGGCCATAGACTTTTCCCCAATTCTCCATTTATTCCATCTTCAGTTAAAGCTCCTAATTCATCAATACATCCATCCATCCACTACCTGGCTTTGTGTTGTCGGAGCTCCTTAGCTCGGCGTTGCACCAGCTCCTCATATTGCTCTTTGGGAAGATGATCTTTGAGGGCTGATTTGTCAGGACAGGTGCATGGACCAGGTGAGGGAGAATGACTGGATGGTGTCAACCTGGAAGAGTGGGGGTAATATAGAAGTCCTGAACGGTCACAATTCTGTTCTCTTCTTTGTCATATCCCATAACAACATCAAGTTCCAACATTGCTTGAAGGCTTGCACAGAATTACAAAACTTCATCCATTTATATTGTAATGTTCCCTTAATGTTGGTAAACCTAGTACAACACACTAATGACACCGTCGCCAGCAGTGAAGGCATAATTTGTTGAGCAGCATACTCACTCTCCTTAGCAAGCACTCATCTTAAGAACTCAGACCCTCTGCATTCAAAGGAAAAAGCAGGAGCATGATCTGCACGGTGTGTAGCTGAAGCATTTCTATGAGCAGCCAAAACCTCGCTGTTTACCAGACGCACTACTGTCTACATTCTTGCTTCCTCATGTGTATGTTGATCTTCATCAACCATCCATAACCATAGCAGAGCCACGATGCCAATCTCAGACGAACTTCGTCCCCAAACAGACAGCAGCTCCTCAATCACCTCCAACAGTTAGGAAGAAGAAGCAGTCTTCCGCCTGGCTCCTCTGGGGTCACTGAGGGACTGATGCGTCTTCACGAAATGTCTCAAGGTAGTGAAGGCACCCACAAGAGGTCAGGGCATACAATCCCTCGACTACCTGAGCGATTTTTTGATTCTGTCAAACTCACAAGGCCAACACTCACACATACCAACTGATGGGTTATGGGGAAAAAAAAAAAAAAAAACAGACTGAAGGGGAACTAAGCGATGTCTTACTCCCAGTAAGTAAGTAAGTGTGTTTCCTTTGGATAGCCACTTTCAACTGAAGTCTATCACTGTTCAGCCACATCACATCTTCCATCTCTTTCAATTCTTTCCATCTGTTTGCCTCAAATTAAAATGTACTGTCCTGCGCTCATCTCACCAGAAGACGAGAAGGTTTGCAGGGATTATGATGCTACTGAATGGGTGGCCGTGGCCTCTCATGCTAAAGTCTAAATATGGCACCCCAAAATTTGGGATCTGTAGTTGTCCACAGGGTTGCCTGCTAATGTTACTGACAATACAGAGCGCCATCGAAACAGGGGTTGTATACACTGAAGATTGGTGTCACAAAGCGAGAATTGGCCCTTTCCAAAGCTTTGTGTTAGATATTGTGACATTTCTGCAAAAATTTCTAGTAAAAGGTCTTTTGTTGTATTTCTTGGCTCTCTGTGCCTGTCATGTGGGATTTGATGGGAATTCCCCTTGCTCTCATCCCCTGGTAGTGCATTTTACGAAAGGCATGCTGTCCAAGACTGTTCTTCAATAGGACCTTGCTGTAATTTTAGACATTGTGCAATGCGCCTTTTACACATTTTGAGTCCATTGTATCAATATGATCTCATATAGGAACATGCTATTATTTGCTCTGTGTTCTGCAAAATGCATGGGAGATACCCATGTGCTCTCAATTCATCCTTCGTGGGCCCAGTTTGAACTACAGAGCTCTGAGGTGATGTTGCGTCCTGATCCTGCATACATTTGTGGAGTGCCATCCTCTATCTGTTGAGGGCGCTTTGAAAAGTTACCTCGCATGCTCACATCGGTAAGGCCACACAGATACCCAGAGGGGTACGAGCTCTCTCCATAGTGTGGAGACTGTTCAGAAAGGAGATGGTGCACAGTCATTTCCTGTATCTGTGTCACATGGCTTCCACCACTGTTCCCCCCCCCTTTAGGAGACTAGCGGCAGGTCCTGAGTCTAGTCACGCCAATGGAAGAAGTGAACATGAGCACAGATTATGAGCAATTCTTTTGTCCCATAGTCAGAGTTAATATTGGACCCATTTTTCACAAGTCACAATTCTTCAGAACATTCTGACACCAAAATGGCAATCAGTAGGAATTAACTTTAACTGTTACAGACTTGTCTCAGCAGCACGCTCTCGCACGATCTGGCAACACAGTTATCTCTCTTTCAGTGGAAGCTGGACTTCCCCACATACATACATTTAGTTTTATTGTCTAGATGTGACAGCTCAGTGCTCTCAGTAATAATGTGATGTGGTTGTTATCACTATTGCTGCTGTGTCGGGGCTATTTCCCCAAAACTGTAAGGGTGGTTAAGCATACAACCAATGTTAACTGAGGGTGAAGTCAGTCCCTCACCGCATTTGGGATTGGTTAACGCGCACACACACACACACACACACACACACACACACACCTTTACCTCAGGTTTTCTGTTGTGGGAGCCCCTTTGGTTAGCTCTCCAGGACAATTGTCGAATATCATGAAATAGAATGTCAGCAGGATCACACACACAGCAGCCACCTGACATGGTTGTTTGTAAAACACAGCCATCTGTAGAGAGACAAGCCATTAGCAGCAGTCAGCCACAGAGCGAACAGCAAACTGATTTACCAGCTTCCATGAAGTCAGAAAACAATGAACAGTGTACTGACAGAAAATAGCAAAGATAACATGTTTCACTATCCATTTCCTCTCCTTCCTCATAGTGAAGAGAGAAGTAAAACTGGTTCCCTTGAACTGAGCCACCCAGCTGATGAGAACAGACACCAGAGAACTGATTATAAACTGGTACGTTGTGTACTGGCCTCTTGACCAATACATGCTGTCATAGCCTCCAGTTGCCTGCAACCCCAAAACAGATTTAGTAGTTGTAAAAAACATGTTCATAGGATGATAAACAGTGCTGATTGTGGAAGATGTCAACACTCTGCCCTGATGTGGACTTCAGGTAGAGAGTCCTCATCAGTCCTTAAAAAACAAGCACAAATTAATCAAATCAAAGCGTCGGGTCAAAAAGGGTCTGGTCTTTTTGCCGACTTAATCAAAAATCACCTCCATCTAGCCTAAGAATGCAGCCGAGTCACACAGAATCTGATGTGAAGAGTTTGAGTACAGGCATGTAACAGCAATAAACTTGAGTGAGGTCCCGGAACCTGATGGATTTCAGCTCAAAAAGCCACTCTTTATATACCCTGTAGCTCGGGGGAAACCACCTCCTACTTTTAAAAAACTGTCAAAATTATACCCAGAGACAATGGTGTGAACTCCTAAGAAGTTCAATCTCCTCCAATTTTATTGGTGTATTTGTCTGACCTCCTCCTGTAGAAATTTACACCAGCGTCCTCGGGACTTTCCAAACCCACCCCTCTCTTTACACCTGTGTCCTGTTTTTTATACCAGTAAGTTCTGGGTTTTCTAGAGCTCATTTTTTATAAACTGACATCTACAACAGGTCAGATAACGGTCAAGCATGATCTGACGTCCACCTGGAGCCACATCGTCAGTGCTGGACCTGTGCCGTCAGTCCCGTGGCCCTTATTTCATTCTACTAACCACCATGTACGGCCATCTAAGTAGCATGGCCTATTCTGCAGTGGCATGGCCTACTCTGCTGCCTCCTACTCCATCAGGTCATCTGCAGGCCAACCTTGGTTTTCTCTACACAGTTTCTCTCTGTTACACATTTCACTACTACAAAAGATTAAATGCAGAGAGTGGAAACCAGGAATCACTTCTGAACCACTTCTGTCCTGCAAAGTGAGTAACATAAAGCTACAACAACTCCACTGAGCACATGACTAAACTAAATCTGTGCACAGCCGACTACCACCAATTTATTCTCACCACGTCCAGTTCGGGCACCGCCTCCATCACCTCCACCAGCTTCTCTATCTTCGTCTGCTCCGTAAACTCAAAGTCATCATCCACCCACAGGAAGTACTTGGTGGTTACCTGGGAGACAGCCAGATTCCTGCCAGCGAACCAGCCCTGAGAGAGGAAACATGTTCCACATTTGAAATCTTTTACTGCATATAAATTCAGTTTATATTGATGCTTACCCATATTGACAGTTAAAAAATCTCAGAGTCCCAAACATACCTGGTTTTAACAGATATTTTAGTTTGATACATTTCTGAAGAATTTAATTAATTGACACACAAAAGCCACTCAAATACAAGGTATCAAGTGTCTTTTTTTGTACAGAGGTTTTAAAGTGTGTGATATATACTGTATGTGTAATTAATAAATTACAGTGCATGTATGTGTGTATACCTGCGCTGGAGGCATGATGTACTGTTCGATGTGTTCTCCGGTAATTTTCTGTGGTTCAAAGCTGTCATCTGCAATGATGACTTTTATGTTGCTATAGAAACGCCGGATGCTGGTCAACAATACACTGAGTTCTGTGTAGCGCAGGAATGTCTTTGTGATGATGGTGACGTGAGAGCTGATATCTGACAGGCAGAGAAGTAGGCAAAGAGTTATTTTTTCAATAAAAAAAGACAGGATGATAAGACACAGTGTGGCATGAATTGTCAGCATGGTTCAACGAGAGCCTGCTGGTTAGTTGTTGTAGCAGTTTTTCAGGTTCAAGCGGTTCAAGCTGTCTGCAAATGATCAATGATGCCAGGGGTTTCACTTTTTCGATGTTGAGACGCCTTCAATTAGTCTGGTGGTCACCATTTTTGGCAAGCATGGTTGATAGAACATTGCAGGAATGCGAAGTGTGTGCACATCATAACATAAGGAAAGCATTTTCAGCGCCAATTGCACATATTCCACCACCAGAAAGTCCTTTTCGTCATCTAATGTTGGACTATATAGATATGACAGAACGAATAAGAGGATTCAGATACATCTTAGTGGTGGTTGACAGATTCAGCAGATGGGTGGAAGCAGTCCCAACAAAAAAGGTCCAGATTGTAAATTTTTGTGTAAAAGAAGTTTTTCCAAGATTTGGAATTTAACACCACACGAGGCACTTACAGGGAGACCAATGCCGGTTCCCTTTTGTAGAGGGCCGTATGAGGGCCCACCGCTTGAGAAACGTGAAAGAGAACTAACATGTTATCTGCGACACCTAACACAAATACAACAGGTAAGAGCTGTGTCTGAGGACAGAGACGCTGACATTCCAGAGCAGCTAAGGAGAGTTGAACCTGGAGACTGGGTCGACGTGAAGGCGTTCAAACAAAAGTGGGACCAACCAAGGCGAGAAGGACCCTTTAAGGTTATCCTAGCTACCCCAACTGCGCTGAAAGTACAGGGTAAGAAATTTTGGTTCCATCTAAACCATTGCTGCAGAGCGAGGGATCCAGGCGAGACAGCAAAGGCACAGCACGATCCAGAAAGGGACAGCGAAGCCTCCCAACCGGAGGATAGACAGCTTCAAGATCCAAGGAGAAAGATGATCACAGAGACTGGCTGAGAGAGGGAGGTGTGAAAGTAGAAGTTCAACAAGTAGTGGCTCATTGCCAACCAGACAAAGTCATGAAAGCAGTACAAGTGGAGAAGATGAGGTCACTCCAGAACCAACACCAGAGACACGAGGAGGAACGTCATCAGAGACAGTTCCACCAGAATGTGACCCACTTAGCTATTATAATTGTGAAACAGAAGGTGGGAGAGGTCAACAGATGAATAGATGGAAGGCCCTGGCCATATTGGCTTTAGGAGTAGGCCTAGTACTCACCATTATAAATAGTTTGACAACAGGAAGTAAAACAGACCGAGAGCAAATGATAAAATGTGCTCTGGCCACAGGCTCAGTGGCAGCTGCAGTAGGAAAGATACCAGTAAACAAAGTCATTACACTCATGTATGTAAGGTCAACTCAAAACAATCAAACACTGACATTAGGACTGTGAAGGAATTTTCCTTCTTGTATGTTAAACTTCCCTCTTGTAGGTTAAAGGTAACTTAAGACAGTGCTTCACAGGTCAGGTCAACTGCCTGTCTCACTCTGTGTGCCTGACAAGGCCGAGTTGGCTCTGGCCTCTGGTAGACCAAGGTCTGCAGATATCTTCTGTTTTCAGGGTTAGACACAACAGGCTGGTGCCTGGTTGTTGACGCTGGATAAGAGAGACTGTAGAGAGGCTATGCTGTTGCTAGGACAGCAATGGTTGACGTCTTTCCTTGTTTGGATCTGATATCCAATAGTTCAGGACACCATCTTCAGATTTGGGTAGCAGTACGCTGTGATTCACATTCACGGTGTTTCCCTTTTCTCCTCGATCGAGCTTCAATAAATATTCCTGTGTAAGACATCCCGGTCTCCTGAAACTTCTTGTTAGAGTGAACCAGCTCTAAGATTTCCATCACAGGGACCAGAAGGCATAAAAAAAGACACGCATGCGATTCACAGACAATGCCTAAAAAAAGGAATGACAGTGACACTAGTGGTACAATGTTCACGAGATCAATGCACAGAGATAAACCTGCACCAAACAATGACAGTTGAAGAAGCAACTAAATTGAGCCAAATTTATGTAAAAAAAAAAAAAAAAAAATGTTGAGTAATCTAAAAACCGTGAGAGACGAACACGTAGCAAGCTTACCCATATTGACAGTTAAAAAATCTCAGAGTCCCAAACATACCTGGTTTTAACAGATATTTTAGTTTGATACATTTCTGAAGAATTTAATTAATTGACACACAAAAGCCACTCAAATACAAGGTATCAAGTGTCTTTTTTTGTACAGAGGTTTTAAAGTGTGTGATATATACTGTATGTGTAATTAATAAATTACAGTGCATGTATGTGTGTATACCTGCGCTGGAGGCATGATGTACTGTTCGATGTGTTCTCCGGTAATTTTCTGTGGTTCAAAGCTGTCATCTGCAATGATGACTTTTATGTTGCTATAGAAACGCCGGATGCTGGTCAACAATACACTGAGTTCTGTGTAGCGCAGGAATGTCTTTGTGATGATGGTGACGTGAGAGCTGATATCTGACAGGCAGAGAAGTAGGCAAAGAGTTATTTTTTCAATAAAAAAAGACAGGATGATAAGACACAGTGTAGCATGAATTGTCAGCATGGTTCAACGAGAGCCTGCTGGTTAGTTGTTGTAGCAGTTTTTCAGGTTCAAGCGGTTCAAGCTGTCTGCAAATGATCAATGATGCCAGGGGTTTCACTTTTTCGATGTTGAGACGCCTTCAATTAGTCTGGTGGTCACCATTTTTGGCAAGCATGGTTGATAGAACATTGCAGGAATGCGAAGTGTGTGCACATCATAACATAAGGAAAGCATTTTCAGCGCCAATTGCACATATTCCACCACCAGAAAGTCCTTTTCGTCATCTAATGTTGGACTATATAGATATGACAGAACGAATAAGAGGATTCAGATACATCTTAGTGGTGGTTGACAGATTCAGCAGATGGGTGGAAGCAGTCCCAACAAAAAAGGTCCAGATTGTAAATTTTTGTGTAAAAGAAGTTTTTCCAAGATTTGGAATTTAACACCACACGAGGCACTTACAGGGAGACCAATGCCGGTTCCCTTTTGTAGAGGGCCGTATGAGGGGCCACCGCTTGAGAAACGTGAAAGAGAACTAACATGTTATCTGCGACACCTAACACAAATACAACAGGTAAGAGCTGTGTCTGAGGACAGAGACGCTGACATTCCAGAGCAGCTAAGGAGAGTTGAACCTGGAGACTGGGTCGACGTGAAGGCGTTCAAACAAAAGTGGGACCAACCAAGGCGAGAAGGACCCTTTAAGGTTATCCTAGCTACCCCAACTGCGCTGAAAGTACAGGGTAAGAAATTTTGGTTCCATCTAAACCATTGCTGCAGAGCGAGGGATCCAGGCGAGACAGCAAAGGCACAGCACGATCCAGAAAGGGACAGCGAAGCCTCCCAACCGGAGGATAGACAGCTTCAAGATCCAAGGAGAAAGATGATCACAGAGACTGGCTGAGAAGGGGAGGTGTGAAAGTAGAAGTTCAACAAGTAGTGGCTCATTGCCAACCAGACAAAGTCATGAAAGCAGTACAAGTGGAGAAGATGAGGTCACTCCAGAACCAACACCAGAGACACGAGGAGGAACGTCATCAGAGACAGTTCCACCAGAATGTGACCCACTTAGCTATTATAATTGTGAAACAGAAGGTGGGAGAGGTCAACAGATGAATAGATGGAAGGCCCTGGCCATATTGGCTTTAGGAGTAGGCCTAGTACTCACCATTATAAATAGTTTGACAACAGGAAGTAAAACAGACCGAGAGCAAATGATAAAATGTGCTCTGGCCACAGGCAGCTCAGTGGCAGCTGCAGTAGGAAAGATACCAGTAAACAAAGTCATTACACTCATGTATGTAAGGTCAACTCAAAACAATCAAACACTGACATTAGGACTGTGAAGGAATTTTCCTTCTTGTATGTTAAACTTCCCTCTTGTAGGTTAAAGGTAACTTAAGACAGTGCTTCACAGGTCAGGTCAACTGCCTGTCTCACTCTGTGTGCCTGACAAGGCCGAGTTGGCTCTGGCCTCTGGTAGACCAAGGTCTGCAGATATCTTCTGTTTTCAGGGTTAGACACAACAGGCTGGTGCCTGGTTGTTGACGCTGGATAAGAGAGACTGTAGAGAGGCTATGCTGTTGCTAGGACAGCAATGGTTGACGTCTTTCCTTGTTTGGATCTGATATCCAATAGTTCAGGACACCATCTTCAGATTTGGGTAGCAGTACGCTGTGATTCACATTCACGGTGTTTCCCTTTTCTCCTCGATCGAGCTTCAATAAATATTCCTGTGTAAGACATCCCGGTCTCCTGAAACTTCTTGTTAGAGTGAACCAGCTCTAAGATTTCCATCACAGGGACCAGAAGGCATAAAAAAAGACACGCATGCGATTCACAGACAATGCCTAAAAAAAGGAATGACAGTGACACTAGTGGTACAATGTTCACGAGATCAATGCACAGAGATAAACCTGCACCAAACAATGACAGTTGAAGAAGCAACTAAATTGAGCCAAATTTATGTAAAAAAAAAAAAAAAAAAATGTTGAGTAATCTAAAAACCGTGAGAGACGAACACGTAGCAAGCTCAAACTGGAGCATTAAAAATCAAGCTTTCGCTAAGGTTTGGTAGTGGTTGAATAATCTGTTATGGCACAAAATCTTACAGGTGATTGTAATGATCCTGGGAGGATTCTCACTGTTAGAGGCAATTGTAATATGTTGCATACTTCCAATATCCTCAGCAATGATAAAGAAAGTGACAAGATGTCTTCCAGGAATATTCCCACTTCAAATCCAAAACAGCATAAATCTGGAGGTAACAATATAATAAGATGACAAGGAACCATTGTATGAAAACATGAAAATAAATACCTAAGTAAAATGATAAAGCGCAGACAACGAAGAGGTAAACCTAAACCACAGATGTCACATGAGTGTCATAAAGATCTACAAAGAATATTGGATGTGTTCCCTTTTGGCCCAATACCTATAGCACAATCAAAAACTCATGTGCAGTATTTAAACTCTTCTGTGCACTCCAAAGACTTTCCATTACCGCCACTGCCCCAAGAAATCTGAATTGAATCCATAGAAACCAGGTCATGGTCAACTAAAACTTGTAATCTACAACAAGGCATCATAGCTGCCTGTCCTAGAATCACTTTAAAATACAAATATGATTTAGTGACTCTTGGAACTCCTCCACATGTACTATGCAATAAATACACACTAAATATGATCTCATTATATTATGGATCACTCTTACTATTTAGCACACATATGTTCCTGCAAAAGAATGGCAGGACAGGACTAGAGCAGAAGTCAAGATGTTATGAGCAACAGTACGTGTGAATACAAATCGAGCTTTACAGTAGGGAGACGTCTCTACGTAGTATGGAGGAGCTAGAAATTAGCTTAGGGCCTGTTGTCGTATTAATCCTCTCGTATCACCCTACTAATAGAGACATGGCTGAGCGTCCAGGGACTAGTTGGCAGTATGACCTGCACATGCCACAGGGACCCATACATCAGGCTCAGCCTTACCCACCTGGGTGGCCAGCTCAGACGATAACTACAGGTCCCAGGGCTACGTGCACGCACCGACTGGCGGTCCAACCAGCGATTTCACCACGGGGCTCCGAGGAAACTGGGTGTGTCTTCCAAGATACCCTCAACCACCACCACCAACCAGGACCGATGGAGGACTGGATGACAGCTTTACTGGAAACATGGATACAGCAGTCCAAGCATCTACATCAGGACTGCTGCAAGCTCAGCCAGAGGGGCCGCAATACGATGGATCCAGGACTCTTGTTGTATAAAAGATCCCTGCTAAGTAGTAACATAGTTGCAAACCGATCAATGATAACGTGACTTTTGGATCACAAACGGTGGAAATGTGGTGTCATTTTTCATTAAAACATGTGATGTGCTGAAGAAGGTAAAATGCAAATGCAAAAACTTTCCTTTCCTTTAACCAAAAGCTCTCAGGCTGTATCCCCACACCCGTCAGTGTCAGTCCTGCTGCTGTGAATCTTTCTCCAGTGAGAAGGGTAAATTAAATGCCAAAAATGACTAAGCTTCCTGTATTCCTGTATCATTTCTTTAATTTAGGCAACCTGTTAAGTTTCATGATGTTTGAAAGTACAATAACCAGTAAGATCTTATTCATGAACATGTATCTAATGTAATTTTCACTGCCTTGAATATGCTGCACCTAATGTAACCTTGAAGCACACTCACATGAACATCATTATTTTCAATGGGCACTATCATTCTTGGGCACTATCATTCTTGGAAAAAACCCACCAGACTCAGCATTTTAAAAAAAAAAAAAAAAAACTTACCAGAGCCAGCTAAAAAATATAGGTGTCTAGGAACAGTGAACACTTAGGTAAACATGAGACCTGAGTAAAAGAAAGGGGAATACCAGTGTAATCTGAGGCCAAGCCCACAACAGGAACCATGGTGCATACAGAAAAGATGTATCCAGGAATATGAAATGAATAATCTAATGGTGTAACAAAGCTGTTCAAACCAGTATCCAGAAGGATGGAAAAGACTTGTGGATACGTGTGATCTCAAGAGTATAAAAGATCAGGACACACACCAGTACAGGTCAGAGCCCTGGAACTTTGGTTCCAAGGTCACAACAAAAACAAGTTAAAAGCTGTTTATCCAAAAGCATGTCAGTTATATCTTCCTGCGTCTTTTATAGGTTAAATTTGACAAGATTGAAAAATACTAGACAACATCTTTTATCCATATCATTTGTAAAATAAATAAATGCATTTAAAAAATGTATCTGCTGTGACATCAGTGATTGATGATCAAATGGTTCAATCCACAGAGCAAAGAAGCAGCACTTTCCTGCCATAAATAATTGAGGTTGACTGAAATTTTTGACCCCAGACCACCAAGATGAGTTTACTCCTACCTGTTCCCATGTCGTACAGGACTGGCAGCTGAGGCTGTTTGATGGTAATGGGAAACACAGCTTCATGGTTCTCAAACTGGAAGGATGCTAAGTACAGAGAAGGACAGCAAAGCTGAGTCTTACTGGTCATATATTAGTGAATGATGACATTTAGGAAACACACGACCTGCACAAACATTTTCCACAATAAATAATTTCACCAATGCTAGTTGAACATTAAGCACAGAAACACACATTAATGCACAAACACACCCATACAAGCTATTGACAACTGCATTTCTTTTTGATTACATTTACCGTACCAGTTCTTCATGTAATTTTGTGCATTTCATTTCTGCAAGTGCATCTAGATTTTTCACATAAAGCTCAGTTCTAATTTCTTAAACACATACCGAGGTCTCCAGTGTGTATATGGTAGACAGTGCTGGTATAGGAGACTTTAGTCAGCAGGTCGTTGAGGATCACCAGGCTGCTGGACTCCATAATCAGTGTGGGCTCACCATTACCTGTCATTTACAACCACAGAAGTTCACAAAATTCAAACAACAGCTGTTTGATCATCAACTTACAGCCACCTCCATGGAATTGTTTAATAGTACATCGGGAGGTATAGCAGGTTGTTCACTGATCACAGGGTTCAAGGTTTAATCCCCACTTCCTCCTGTCCAAATATCAAAGTGTCCTTGGACCAGACACAGAAATTGTAGCTTACTGCCATCGGTGCATGAGTGTGTGCGTGAATGGGTGAATGAGCAGCAGTAAAGCACTCATAAAGCACTTTGGATAAAAGCGCTATATAAATGTATCCATTAACATTCATGTTAAACCATGAAGAATGTCAGGCATTAACACAGGTACTTTGGCAGTTAAAACAGAACTAACTGCTGCGTATAATATCTTTTTACTACAACTTGATACTAAATATTAAGATATGGTATCAGCTTGAGTGGTTTAAAATAATTACATTAATATAATTATGATGGTTGAAATCATATTCTATCATATCTGCCCTGAAAAGGTTAAATTGCAGAGATCAGCAACCAGGCTGGAATAGTTGCAATGCTATTCTGACATGCGATAGCAAAAAAATAAACAAACAAACACACTCCTACTCCAAAAGAGCATTGCAAACTGTTCTATTCTGTTTTATGACTGATGTCAAGTCCAGGTGGAAAGAGACATTTTGAAATTACCAACCACATTTATCTAGCCGATTATTGGGAAAAGGCGAAGTTGATCTACTAACTAGCCTGGTTTTGCCAGACTAATTCGCAAATGTGTATTATTCTTAATTTTCAATTTCCAAGAGGTGTTACCAACGGGCGTCGTACAGTCCATCCTGTCAGAGATCGGCAAACACATATTTCTTAAAATAAATTTTAAGTGCAGTTGTTTGTTCTTCTGTTAGAGAAAATTTACCATCCAGTCCATTTAAAACTGCAGCTGTAGCCGGCCGTTGAACACTCTGCATCGGTGGCAGCCATCTTGGTGATTTACAAAACTGCCTGAACGGCGCTCCTCTCTGTCAGTCATCGTAGTAAACCCGCCTCAGACTAGATAAACGGTTGTGATTGGCTCAGTCGTAGTAGTTGACGGTAATGTGGGTTTTGCCAATAAAGCTATGGCTTATTGGCCAGTAAACGTTATGTTTTGAGCTGCCTTGCCATATTCTGTGTTGGTGTATTGACGTCAGATTGCTTATTCTTTTGTGTGAGAAAGAATTTCCAAAGCAAGCATGCAACTTTGTCCTCGAAGAAAAAGTAACAAAACAATTGCTCCTGTCTTGGGTTGAGTTCATGTCAAAAATTTGGCAATACCTGGTGGTTTCAGATGGGTGTGGTCTGAAAGGTGTGGATACCGACCGAGTTCAGGTCTCTGTTTTAGGCCTGCGTAGAACTCTTAATGCACAGAGGTTAGGAATGACGCATTTGTTCCCACTTTTAACCTGGCTGATTTTACCATGAATAAATGCAGCGCAACACCATCTATTGTCAACTATTATTTTCTTATTTACTCATCCAAAACAGGCTTAGTCCTACTCATTCGAGAACCACCACTACAACCTGTATGAGGTCAGTTTTGATACTGGAATCTCACCTTGGATCGTCACCTCTTCAGCTGGAATCTCTGTGGTCAGGATGCCTTTGGACACATTCAGGGACACCTAGAGTAGGGACACCTGAATAAACTACAGAGCACTCACAGTACACATACACAGAGTACACCTGCACAACCCTATCCTTTTGCAATAGAGAACATTTTCACAATTTCTACAAATATTTTTTCTAATATTTTAATGTGACTCTATAGCACGACCCATAGTCTTAATGGCCACATTAATGGGAAATAGATTGTGTTGAAATATACCAGAATTTTCCTATTTTCATGTTTCATATTGGGTAATTGCTCACTGCCATTTTCAGTTGCCATATATTTATATGACACACATGATAATCTTTGTGTGTATGCTTTTGGCTTTGTGTTTTAAGATGATAATATGGCAGTTCATTTTGCCTGATATTCTGATCACGTTACATACAAGACTTGACTAAATCACACTAGACTATTATTTAGTTTTGTTTGCTGAGACAAATGTTTGCCATAATGTCTGTGGGCATTATTTTTCACTGTATTTTTCTCCGATTAACCAAACCTTCTCTAACTTGCTGTTGTGAAATTTTATAGTCTAATGAAGAAACTTAAAATAGATTAAAATCTATCTCTGAGCTTTATATGGTGTGTAACAATAGTTTAATCATTTTTATCTGAATCTGGATCAATCTCAAGTCAAGTCAAGTCAATTTTATTTGTATAGCGCCAAATCATAACAAAAGTTATCTCAAGACGCTCTAGACCATACTAGGTCTAGACCATACTCTTTAAAATATTATTTACAGAGACCCAACAGTTTCCACCATGAGCAAGCACTTGGCGACAGTGGCGAGGAAAAACTCCCTTTTAACAGGTAGAATCCTCGAGCAGAACCAGGCTCTGGGTGGGCGGACATCTGCATCGACCGAGTTGGATTGAAAGGGGAGGAGAGAGGGGGAGAGGGGAGACAGAACAGGAGGAGAGACAACAAATCAGACTAATAATAATAACAACTGCAGCAGTGAGTGTGGAGCAGGAACATGGGGGCAGTAGACGGCCGGCAATCACAGATCTAGAATCTACAGCTCCAGAGGCGGAAATACCTGCAGAAAGTGAGAAGGCGAAAAAGCATAGAAAGCACAAGGACTACCAGGAAGAAATGGAGTTGGTAACCTGTATTAGTGGGATAGGAATGCGTACAGATAGAGAGGGAGAGGAGGAGAGAGAAGCTCAGTGCGTCATAGGAAGTCCCCCGGCAGTCTGAGCCTATAACAGCATAACTAAGGGATGGTTCAGGACTCACCTGAGCCAGCCCTAACTATAAGCTTTATCAAAAAGGAACGTTTTTAGCATACTCTTAAACAAAGAGAGGGTGTCTGCTTCCCGAACCCAAATTGGGAGCTGATTCCACAGAAGAGGAGCTTGATAACTAAAGGCTCTGGCTCCCATTCTACTTTTAGAGACTTTAGGTACCACAAGTAACCCTGCATTCTGTGAACGTAGTGCTGTAGTGGGGTAATACGGTATTATCAGCTCTTTAAGATATGATGGTGCCTGACCAATAAGAGCTTTGTAAGTGAGGAGGACGACTTTAAATTCTATTCTAAATTTCACAGGGAGCCAGTGCAGAGAAGCTAATATCGGAGAAATATGTTCTCTTTTGCTAGTTCCTGTCAGTACACGTGCAGCCGCATTCTGGATCAGCTGGAGAGTCTTTAGAGACTTATTGGGGTAACCCGATAATAAGGAATTACAATAATCTAACCTAGAAGTAACAAATGCATGAACTAGTTTTTCTGCATCTTTTTGAGACAGGATATGCCTGATTTTTATAATGTTACGTAAGTGGAAGAAGGCAGTCCTTGAAGTCTGTTTTATATGGGTATTAAAGGACATGTCCTGATCAAAGATTACTCCTAGACTCCTTACAGCGGTGCTAGAGGCCAGGGCAATGCCATCTAGAGTAACTATATCTATACATAGTGAGTCTCGCAGGTGTTTAGGACCCAGAACAATAACTTCAGTTTTGTCTGAGTTTAACAGCAAGAAATTGCAGGTCATCCAGTCTTTTATGTCCTTAGTACATGCCTGAAGCTTGGCTAACTTACCGGTTTCATCTGGCTTTATCGATAAGTATAACTGAGTATCATCTGCATAGCAGTGAAAGATTATGGAGTGTTTCCTGATAATATTGCCTAAAGGAAGCATATACAAGGTAAATAAAAGTGGTCCGAGCACTGAACCTTGTGGAACTCCGTGACTAACTTCCGTGTGCACGGAGGATTCATCATTTACATGGACAAACTGAAATCTATCTGATAAATACGACTGAAACCAGCTTAGTGCGGGTCCTTTGACGCCAATCAAATGCTCCAGTCTCTGTAATAGGATACAGTGGTCAATGGTATCGAAAGCGGCACTAAGATCTAACAGAACAAGTACAGAGACAAATCCTTTATATGACGCAATCAAAAGGTCGTTTGTCACTCTCACCAGTGCTGTTTCTGTGCTATGAAGTTCCCTAAATCCTGACTGAAAATCCTCAAATCAACTATTGCTGTTTAGAAAGTCACATAACTGATTAACGACCACTTTCTCAAGGATTTTGGAGAGAAAGGGAAGGTTAGATATAGGTCTATAATTGGCTAAAACCCCTGGATCAAGCGTAGGCTTTTTAAGAAGAGGTTTAATTACAGCTACTTTGAAGGACTCTGGTACATAGCCTGTTAATAAAGACAGATTGATCATGTTTAGTAAAGAAGTGCTAAGGGTAAAACTTCTTTAAGCAGCCTAGTTGGGATGGGGTCTAAGAGGCAGGTTGTTGGTTTAGACGAAAAAATCATTGAAGTTAGTTGGTAAAGGTCAATTGGAGAAAAACAGTCCAAATATAAATCTGGTTCTACAGCTGCTTCTGAGGTTCCTGAGGTTCCTGTACTTGAAGATGTATCTGAACTAGCTGAGAGCACAAGATGATGAATTTTTTCTCTAATAGTTAGAATTTTATCATCAAAGAAGCTCATGAAGTTATTACTACTGAGAGCTCTGGGAATACATGGCTCAACAGAGCTCTGACTCTGTGTCAGCCTGGCTACAGTGTTCCTCTATTAGTGAGGAGTAATAGGCTCCTCTGGCATTACGGAGGGCCTTCCTGTATGTTCTAAGACTATCTTGCCAAACTAAATGAGTTTCCTCCAGTTTGGTGGAACGCCATTTCCTTTCTAATTTTCGCAATGTTTCTTTTAACTTGCGGGTTAAGGAGTTATACCATGGAGCTAACCTCTTTTGTTTTATTATTTTCTTTTTGATAGGGGCAATACAATCAAGAGTCGTTCGCAGCGAGCCTGCAGCACTATCGACCAGATGATCAATTTGGGAGGGACTAAAGTTAGCATAGGAGTCCTCCGTTACATTGAGACATGATATTGAATTAAGTGCCAATGGAATCACTTCTTTAAATTTAGCTACAGCACTATCAGACAGGCATCTACTAAAGGAATGTTTGCCTAATGGCCTATAGTCCAGTAATATAAATTCAAAAGTTATTAAATAATGGTCTGATAAGACAGAATTTTGTGGGAAGACTTTTAAATCTTCAATTTCGATTCCATATGACAGAACAAGATCGAGGGTATGGTTAAAACAATGAGTGGGTTTGTTTACACTCTGACAGAAACCAATCGAATCCAATAGTGAGATAAACGCAGAACTAAGGCTATCATTATCTACGTCCACGTGAATATTGACATCACCTACAATAATGACTTTATCTGTTTTGAGGACCAAACTTGTTAAAAACTCTGAGAATTCTGCTAAAAATTCAGAATACGGACCAGGAGCACGGTACACTATGACAAATAGAATTGGCTGTACAGTTTTCCACATTGGGTGTGAAAGACTAAGAACAAGACTTTCGAATGAGTTAAAACTAAGTTTAGGTTTAGGGTTGATTAATAAGCTAGAGTCGAAGATGGCTGCAACTCCACCTCCTTGGCCAGTGCCTCGAGGAATGTGAGTATTAATATGACTAGGAGGAGTGGACTCATTCAGGCTAACATATTCTTCCTGACACAGCCAAGTTTCGGTTAGACAAAATATATCCATATGATAGTCAGATATTAAATCATTGACTAACACAGCTTTAGACGACAGAGATCTAATGTTTAAGAGTCCACATTTAATTCTCTTATTTGGTTGTACCACTACACTGGTAGTTTTAATTTTTATTAAGTTTTTACGAGTAACTCCTCTTCTGTTTGAATTTGAATTAATTAAATGAAGTGGTCGGGGGACAGACACAGTCTCTATGGGATTTTTTTTATGGGGTTTTGGGTGGGTAACCGCTCTAATGGAAGCGCAGAGAAGCGTGTAGGACTGCAGCTCTGCTTCCTGGTCTGAACTCTGTATTGTCACGGTGTGGGTCCACTAATAAACTTGGTCAGATTTCTGGCTATGAGAGCTGCACCATCCAAAGTAGGATGGATGCCGTCTCTCCTCATCAGACCAGGTCTCCCCCAGAATGTGGTCCAATTATCTACGAAACCCACATCGTTTGCTGGACACCACCTTGACGACCAGCGGTTGAATGACGCCATGTGGCTATACATGTCATCACAGTCACTCAGCACAATGTGTTCACTGGCGGTTTGAATGACTGAGTATACCAAATAGGCCACGCCAAGAAGAATTTGGCCACTAATTACAGGAAAATTGTTGTATGGTATATCAAAAAACAAATTAATATCTTTATGATTATATTAAATGTTATCAAATATATTGAAGATTGGAAAGAAGATAATGAACTATATACCACAAAATAGTGTTGCATGTAATGTTTTTGTTTGCAAAAAGAATCTAGGCAAGTAAAGCAAAAAGTCTGTAAAGAACTGTATCTGTTCATTAGGATTATTATAATTGCTGATTGTTGTTTATTTATTTCCTAAGCTAAAAAAAGGCCAGCCCCACACCACAGTCACCAAATCAGAGAAGAAAATCAGATCAAGCGAGGACAGGCCCTGCCGTCGATGGGTAGGGCTCCATGTGTGCAGCTGGCAAAGGCTGCAAGAACAGGGCAAGCAGATACACCACTGCCCTTACAGCCAGGTTTCACTCTATAAAAAGCTCGGTCACACCAGAAAGTGGCACAAAGAAATTAATCTGTATGTCTTTGTGAAATGTTTGGTTCTAGAAGCTTGACACAGCGACTACTTGCAGGCCTAGTTGGTAAACTACTGCAGCTGGAGAGCTAACCGCTAACGCGTTACCCAGCTGGGAACATGTCAGTGCTAGACAGTCACAGTAGCTACCCACACTTCTTTATACTACTTATTTGTTGAGCAGTTTATACTTTGACAGAGGTTAAATTACAATGAATGGTGCAACACAGCTAATAAGTTACAATAGCTTCTATCATTTTGCACTCTCCATCCCCTCCAAGGTCACCACTGTCAAGACATATTGATAAAGGCGCAAATTTGCAGGTAGAAGTTCAAAGTTGCAATCGACACTAAACATTTCCACTGATTACGGAGATTCCATTGAAATTAATAGATTTTGTGATGAAATTTTGGCACTTTAAAATTCTGGTGTGACGAAGTTTTGAGTTTTTGAAAGCCAATGCTGTATAAAATGTGTAGTTTGTATCAAATGAAAAACTGAAAACTTATCAAATTTAAAATAAAACTAATAAAAGTAAAGGCTTTCAAAATGAAAACAATACCCATCTTTTGCAGGAGCTTCAACACCTGTAGCCTACCCCATAGTGTCAGTAAATTTTTGGCCCATAGCTCCAAGGTTAAGATCAAGATGGCTGCTGTACAATGATAGAAAAAACATGTGAAAGAAATGTATCTGCCTTTGCAGTGTTAGCACTAATAATACTAATACAATATACTGTATCATTTATTTGTATGAATTCAGAAAAAAATAAATCCAGCAGCCATCTTGTTTCAACCAGCCGAAAGCTACCAGGTTGATCTGGGTGGGATTGACCAGTCGATTTGTTGCATTTATGGGATCAAACCAACCTTGTAACTGCTTCTTTGTCCTGCCTGCAGCATTAAACCTGAAATCAAAATTACCTCATACTTTCATACTATCCTCTTTTGGAAGGACACACATTCAACTCAACTCTTTTAACGGGTAAATTCCTGTGTATAGAAGGTTCCTTTCTCTGTACTGTGGTCACTCTCTACCCTGATACTTAACTCCCAGTTTGTTGGTAATAGTCATCATATTGCTATGTCTGATTTGCTGTGCATTATTTCTCACTGTATTATGTTATTTTTTACCCAGATGAACCCAACATTCTCCAACTTACTATTAATGTCAATTTGTAGTATAATGTAAAAATGTCATGTAGACAAAGATGCTCTCAGAACTATACTGTATATAGAGTGTAACATACCTGGTATGAGAGTGGAGGTCAAAGGTCGCACTGTAAAACCCTGGATAGGGTACTTCAGAGGAGAGTTAGGCAAAGCAAAAAGCAGTGTGGATAATACAGACGCAGTCCTGTTGAGGAGGAGGAGTGGTGGGGCTGCAATCATGTGTCAGGTTGATACACCCATATAACTATAACTAACTGTTAACCTTCGTGCTGTTTTGTCACCAAACAAAGCTCAGAAACTCAGCACTGAAAACAGCCTTGTTTTAAAAAGCATTGTGTCTGAATACAGTGCAATAATAATGTAATAAAGGGATAACATCTTGGCAACAATGCAATATAGGGGTATAGTAGTACAGTAATTATTTGTAATAAAAATGAGAGAATTTGTAATAGTGGGTTTCATTTGCTTAACAGGGTATTCATGGTCCAAAAACATGAGGGTAGTAATGGGTAAAAATATCTCAAGGTAATTATGGGACAGAGCATCTCAATAAGAACATCGTAAAACTGTACTATATTAGTAATTTGAGAAATCTGAAACCTGCATTGTTTTGATATGCTATGCTTTGACCACTGTATTTCTAAAAAAATAAAAAAATAAAAAACTGTAAAGGCTGCTATAGCTTTGCACATAAACAAAGATGAAAAACTAAACATGTCCCAGCCAGGTTTTGGAGGGTTAGTGAAGTTAGGCTAGTTGACATATAATGATCTGTCACCTCCTGGCTAGCTACAGAAGAATTGTTTATAGAATCCTAAAATATATATATGGTATATTGTAGTATTAGGGATTTGCTGAAGGTTACATTGTTTTCAATATAAATGAGGGTCGAGGGTCAGTTAGTGAAGTATAGCACCTGCAGAGACAAATTGTTTTTACATGCAAGTCTAATGCCAGTTGTTAAGCAACGACTATAGGTGAACTACCTCTCTTTTTTTGGGTTTCTTTATAACAGGTTGGCATATCGCAAGAAACCAATCACAGCAAGCAACTCCCGTTGGTCTTGGCAGCAGTCAAGCGTAAACCTTATCCCTTCTTGTCACAATCTGGTTTTTGCTACCTCTCTACGGCCAGGCTCTAAGCACCAGCGCTCTGAATTGCTCTCTGTCTCTGTCTCCTGCCCCTGCTCACTTATCCCAGGCCATAGACTTTTCCCCAATTCTCCATTTATTCCATCTTCAGTTAAAGCTCCTAATTCATCAATACATCCATCCATCCACTACCTGGCTTTGTGTTGTCGGAGCTCCTTAGCTCGGCGTTGCACCAGCTCCTCATATTGCTCTTTGGGAAGATGATCTTTGAGGGCTGATTTGTCAGGACAGGTGCATGGACCAGGTGAGGGAGAATGACTGGATGGTGTCAACCTGGAAGAGTGGGGGTAATATAGAAGTCCTGAACGGTCACAATTCTGTTCTCTTCTTTGTCATATCCCATAACAACATCAAGTTCCAACATTGCTTGAAGGCTTGCACAGAATTACAAAACTTCATCCATTTATATTGTAATGTTCCCTTAATGTTGGTAAACCTAGTACAACACACTAATGACACCGTCGCCAGCAGTGAAGGCATAATTTGTTGAGCAGCATACTCACTCTCCTTAGCAAGCACTCATCTTAAGAACTCAGACCCTCTGCATTCAAAGGAAAAAGCAGGAGCATGATCTGCACGGTGTGTAGCTGAAGCATTTCTATGAGCAGCCAAAACCTCGCTGTTTACCAGACGCACTACTGTCTACATTCTTGCTTCCTCATGTGTATGTTGATCTTCATCAACCATCCATAACCATAGCAGAGCCACGATGCCAATCTCAGACGAACTTCGTCCCCAAACAGACAGCAGCTCCTCAATCACCTCCAACAGTTAGGAAGAAGAAGCAGTCTTCCGCCTGGCTCCTCTGGGGTCACTGAGGGACTGATGCGTCTTCACGAAATGTCTCAAGGTAGTGAAGGCACCCACAAGAGGTCAGGGCATACAATCCCTCGACTACCTGAGCGATTTTTTGATTCTGTCAAACTCACTAGGCCAACACTCACACATACCAACTGATGGGTTATGGGGAAAAAAAAAAAAAAAAACAGACTGAAGGGGAACTAAGCGATGTCTTACTCCCAGTAAGTAAGTAAGTGTGTTTCCTTTGGATAGCCACTTTCAACTGAAGTCTATCACTGTTCAGCCACATCACATCTTCCATCTCTTTCAGTTCTTTCCATCTGTTTGCCTCAAATTAAAATGTACTGTCCTGCGCTCATCTCACCAGAAGACGAGAAGGTTTGCAGGGATTATGATGCTACTGAATGGGTGGCCGTGGCCTCTCATGCTAAAGTCTAAATATGGCACCCCAAAATTTGGGATCTGTAGTTGTCCACAGGGTTGCCTGCTAATGTTACTGACAATACAGAGCGCCATCGAAACAGGGGTTGTATACACTGAAGATTGGTGTCACGAAGCGAGAATTGGCCCTTTCCAAAGCTTTGTGTTAGATATTGTGACATTTCTGCAAAAATTTCTAGTAAAAGGTCTTTTGTTGTATTTCTTGGCTCTCTGTGCCTGTCATGTGGGATTTGATGGGAATTCCCCTTGCTCTCATCCCCTGGTAGTGCATTTTACGAAAGGCATGCTGTCCAAGACTGTTCTTCAATAGGACCTTGCTGTAGTTTTAGACATTGTGCAATGCGCCTTTTACACATTTTGAGTCCATTGTATCAATATGATCTCATATAGGAACATGCTATTATTTGCTCTGTGTTCTGCAAAATGCATGGGAGATACCCATGTGCTCTCAATTCATCCTTCGTGGGCCCAGTTTGAACTACAGAGCTCTGAGGTGATGTTGCGTCCTGATCCTGCATACATTTGTGGAGTGCCATCCTCTATCTGTTGAGGGCGCTTTGAAAAGTTACCTCGCATGCTCACATCGGTAAGGCCACACAGATACCCAGAGGGGTACGAGCTCTCTCCATAGTGTGGAGACTGTTCAGAAAGGAGATGGTGCACAGTCATTTCCTGTATCTGTGTCACATGGCTTCCACCACTGTTCCCCCCCCCTTTAGGAGACTAGCGGCAGGTCCTGAGTCTAGTCACGCCAATGGAAGAAGTGAACATGAGCACAGATTATGAGCAATTCTTTTGTCCCATAGTCAGAGTTAATATTGGACCCATTTTTCACAAGTCACAATTCTTCAGAACATTCTGACACCAAAATGGCAATCAGTAGGAATTAACTTTAACTGTTACAGACTTGTCTCAGCAGCACGCTCTCGCACGATCTGGCAACACAGTTATGTCTCTTTCAGTGGAAGCTGGACTTCCCCACATACATACATTTAGTTTTATTGTCTAGATGTGATAGCTCAGTGCTCTCAGTAATAATGTGATGTGGTTGTTATCACTATTGCTGCTGTGTCGGGGCTATTTCCCCAAAACTGTAAGGGTGGTTAAGCATACAACCAATGTTAACTGAGGGTGAAGTCAGTCCCTCACCGCATTTGGGATTGGTTAACGCGCACACACACACACACACACACACACACACCTTTACCTCAGGTTTTCTGTTGTGGGAGCCCCTTTGGTTAGCTCTCCAGGACAATTGTCGAATATCATGAAATAGAATGTCAGCAGGATCACACACACAGCAGCCACCTGACATGGTTGTTTGTAAAACACAGCCATCTGTAGAGAGACAAGCCATTAGCAGCAGTCAGCCACAGAGCGAACAGCAAACTGATTTACCAGCTTCCATGAAGTCAGAAAACAATGAACAGTGTACTGACAGAAAATAGCAAAGATAACATGTTTCACTATCCATTTCCTCTCCTTCCTCATAGTGAAGAGAGAAGTAAAACTGGTTCCCTTGAACTGTGCCACCCAGCTGATGAGAACAGACACCAGAGAACTGATTATAAACTGGTACGTTGTGTACTGGCCTCTTGACCAATACATGCTGTCATAGCCTCCAGTTGCCTGCAACCCCAAAACAGATTTAGTAGTTGTAAAAAACATGTTCATAGGATGATAAACAGTGCTGATTGTGGAAGATGTCAACACTCTGCCCTGATGTGGACTTCAGGTAGAGAGTCCTCATCAGTCCTTAAAAAACAAGCACAAATTAATCAAATCAAAGCGTCGGGTCAAAAAGGGTCTGGTCTTTTTGCCGACTTAATCAAAAATCACCTCCATCTAGCCTAAGAATGCAGCCGAGTCACACAGAATCTGATGTGAAGAGTTTGAGTACAGGCATGTAACAGCAATAAACTTGAGTGAGGTCCCGGAACCTGATGGATTTCAGCTCAAAAAGCCACTCTTTATATACCCTGTGGCTCGGGGGAAACCACCTCCTACTTTTAAAAAACTGTCAAAATTATACCCAGAGACAATGGTGTGAACTCCTAAGAAGTTCAATCTCCTCCAATTTTATTGGTGTATTTGTCTGACCTCCTCCTGTAGAAATTTACACCAGCGTCCTCGGGACTTTCCAAACCCACCCCTCTCTTTACACCTGTGTCCTGTTTTTTATACCAGTAAGTTCTGGGTTTTCTAGAGCTCATTTTTTATAAACTGACATCTACAACAGGTCAGATAACGGTCAAGCATGATCTGACGTCCACCTGGAGCCACATCGTCAGTGCTGGACCTGTGCCGTCAGTCCCGTGGCCCTTATTTCATTCTACTAACCACCATGTACGGCCATCTAAGTAGCATGGCCTATTCTGCAGTGGCATGGCCTACTCTGCTGCCTCCTACTCCATCAGGTCATCTGCAGGCCAACCTTGGTTTTCTCTACACAGTTTCTCTCTGTTACACATTTCACTACTACAAAAGATTAAATGCAGAGAGTGGAAACCAGGAGTCACTTCTGAACCACTTCTGTCCTGCAAAGTGAGTAACATAAAGCTACAACAACTCCACTGAGCACATGACTAAACTAAATCTCTGCACAGCCGACTACCACCAATTTATTCTCACCACGTCCAGTTCGGGCACCGCCTCCATCACCTCCACCAGCTTCTCTATCTTCGTCTGCTCCGTAAACTCAAAGTCATCATCCACCCACAGGAAGTACTCGGTGGTTACCTGGGAGACAGCCAGATTCCTGCCAGCGAATCAGCCCTGAGAGAGGAAACATGTTCCACATTTGAAATCTTTTACTGCATATAAATTCAGTTTATATTGATGCTTACCCATATTGACAGTTAAAAAATCTCAGAGTCCCAAACATACCTGGTTTTAACAGATATTTTAGTTTGATACATTTCTGAAGAATTTAATTAATTGACACACAAAAGCCACTCAAATACAAAGTGTCAACTGTCTTTTTTTGTACAGAGGTTTTAAAGTGTGTGATATATACTGTATGTGTAATTAATAAATTACAATGTGTGTATGTGTGTATACCTGTGCTGGAGGCATGATGTACTGTTCGATGTGTTCTCCGGTAATTTTCTGTGGTTCAAAGCTGTCATCTGCAATGATGACTTTTATGTTGCTATAGAAACGCCGGATGCTGGTCAACAATACACTGAGTTCTGTGTAGCGCAGGAATGTCTTTGTGATGATGGTGACGTGAGAGCTGATATCTGACAGGCAGAGAAGTAGGCAAAGAGTTATTTTTTCAATAAAAAAAGACAGGATGATAGTGTGGCATGAATTGTCAGCATGGTTCAACGAGAGCCTGCTGGTTAGTTGTTGTAGCAGTTTTTCAGGTTCAAGCGGTTCAAGCTGTCTGCAAATGATCAATGATGCCAGGGGTTTCACTTTTTCGATGTTGAGACGCCTTCAATTAGTCTGGTGGTCACCATTTTTGGCAAGCATGGTTGATAGAACATTGCAGGAATGCGAAGTGTGTGCACATCATAACATAAGGAAAGCATTTTCAGCGCCAATTGCACATATTCCACCACCAGAAAGTCCTTTTCGTCATCTAATGTTGGACTATATAGATATGACAGAACGAATAAGAGGATTCAGATACATCTTAGTGGTGGTTGACAGATTCAGCAGATGGGTGGAAGCAGTCCCAACAAAAAAGGTCCAGATTGTAAATTTTTGTGTAAAAGAAGTTTTTCCAAGATTTGGAATTTAACACCACACGAGGCACTTACAGGGAGACCAATGCCGGTTCCCTTTTGTAGAGGGCCGTATGAGGGGCCACCGCTTGAGAAACGTGAAAGAGAACTAACATGTTATCTGCGACATCTAACACAAATACAACAGGTAAGAGCTGTGTCTGAGGACAGAGACGCTGACATTCCAGAGCAGCTAAGGAGAGTTGAACCTGGAGACTGGGTCTACGTGAAGGCGTTCAAACAAAAGTGGGACCAACCAAGGCGAGAAGGACCCTTTAAGGTTATCCTAGCTACCCCAACTGCGCTGAAAGTACAGGGTAAGAAATTTTGGTTCCATCTAAACCATTGCTGCAGAGCGAGGGATCCAGGCGAGACAGCAAAGGCACAGCACAATCCAGAAGGGGACAGCGAAGCCTCCCAACCGGAGTATAGACAGCTTCAAGATCCAAGGAGAAAGATGATCACAGAGACTGGCTGAGAAGGGGAGGTGTGAAAGTAGAAGTTCAACAAGTAGTGGCTCATTGCCAACCAGACAAAGTCATGAAAGCAGTACAAGTGGAGAAGATGAGGTCACTCCAGAACCAACACCAGAGACACGAGGAGGAACGTCATCAGGGACAGTTCCACCAGAATGTGACCCACTTAGCTATTATAATTGTGAAACAGAAGGTGGGAGAGGTCAACAGATGAATAGATGGAAGGCCCTGGCCATATTGGCTTTAGGAGTAGGCCTAGTACTCACCATTATAAATAGTTTGACAACAGGAAGTAAAACAGACCGAGAGCAAATGATAAAATGTGCTCTGGCCACAGGCTCAGTGGCAGCTGCAGTAGGAAAGATACCAGTAAACAAAGTCATTACAGTCATGTATGTAAGGTCAACTCAATACAATCAAACACTGACATTAGCACCAGAAGGCATAAAAATAGACACGCATGCGATTCACAGACAATGCCTAAAAAAAGGAATGACAGTGACACTAGTGGTACAATGTTCACGAGATCAATGCACAGAGATAAACCTGCACCAAACAATGACAGTTGAAGAAACAACTAAATTGAGCCAAATTTATGTGAAAAAAAAATGTTGAGTAATCTAAAAACCGTGAGAGAGGAACACGCTCAAACTCAAACTGGAGCATTAAAAATCAAGCTTTCGCTAAGGTTTGGTAGTGGTTGAATAATCTGTTATGGCACAAAATCTTACAGGTGATTGTAATGCTCCTGGGAGGATTCTCACTGTTAGAGGTAATTGTAATATGTTGCATACTTCCAATAACCTCAGCAATGATAAAGAAAGTGACAAGTTGTCTTCCAGGACAATTCCCACTTCAAATCCAAAACAGCATAAATCTGGAAGTAACAATAAGAGAAGATGACAAGGAACCATTGTATGAAAACATGAAAATAAATACCTAAGTTAAATGATAAAGCGCAGACAACGAAGAGGTAAACCTAAATCACGGATGTCACATGAGTGTCAAAGATCTACAAAGAATATTGGATGTGTTCCCTTTTGGCCCAATACCTATAGCACAATCAAAAACTCATGTGCAGTATTTAAACTCTTCTGTGCACTCCAAAGACTTTCCATTACTGCCACTGCCCCAAGAAATCTGAATTGAATCCATAGAAACCAAGTCATGGTCAACTAAAACTTGTAATCTACAACAAGGCATCATAGCTGCCTGTCCTAGAATCACTTTAAAATACAAATATGATTTAGTGACTCTTGGAACTCCTCCACATGTACTATGCAATAAATACACACTAAATATGATCTCATTATATTATGGATCACTCTTACTATTTAGCACACATATGTTCCTGCAAAAGAATGGCAGGACAGGACTAGAGCAGAAGTCAAGATGTTATGAGCAACAGTACGTGTGAATACAAATCGAGCTTTACAGTAGGGAGACGTCTCTACGTAGTATGGAGGAGCTAGAAATTAGCTTAGGGCCTGTTGTCGTATTAATCCTCTCGTATCACCCTACTAATAGAGACATGGCTGAGCGTCCAGGGACTAGTTGGCAGTATGACCTGCACATGCCACAGGGACCCATACATCAGGCTCAGCCTTACCCACCTGGGTGGCCAGCTCAGACGATAACTACAGGTCCCAGGGCTATGTGCACGCACCGACTGGCGGTCCAACCAGCGATTTTACCACGGGGCTCCGAGGAAACTGGGTGTGTCTTCCAAGATACCCTCAACCACCACCACCAACCAGGACCGATGGAGGACTGGATGACAGCTTTACTGGAAACATGGATACAGCAGTCCAAGCATCTACATCAGGACTGCTGCAAGCTCAGCCAGAGGGGCCGCAATACGATGGATCCAGGACTCTTGTTGTATAAAAGATCCCTGCTAAGTAGTAACATAGTTGCAAACCGATCAATGATAACGTGACTTTTGGATCACAAACGGTGGAAATGTGGTGTCATTTTTCATTAAAACATGTGATGTGCTGAAGAAGGTAAAATGCAAATGCAAAAACTTTCCTTTCCTTTAACCAAAAGCTCTCAGGCTGTATCCCCACACCCGTCAGTGTCAGTCCTGCTGCTGTGTCCTTGAATCTTTCTCCAGTGAGAAGGGTAAATTAAATGCCAAAAATGACTAAGCTTCCTGTATTCCTGTATCATTTCTTTAATTTAGGCAACCTGTTAAGTTTCATGATGTTTGAAAGTACAATAACCAGTAAGATCTTATTCATGAACATGTATCTAATGTAATTTTCACTGCCTTGAATATGCTGCACCTAATGTAACCTTGAAGCACACTCACATGAACATCATTATTTTCAATGGGCACTATCATTCTTGGGCACTATCATTCTTGGAAAAAACCCACCAGACTCAGCATTTTTAAAAAAAAAAAAAAAAACTTACCAGAGCCAGCTAAAAAATATAGGTGTCTAGGAACAGTGAACACTTAGGTAAACATGAGACCTGAGTAAAAGAAAGGGGAATACCAGTGTAATCTGAGGCCAAGCCCACAACAGGAATCATGGTGCATACAGAAAAGATGTATCCAGGAATATGAAATGAATAATCTAATGGTGTAACAAAGCTGTTCAAACCAGTATCCAGAAGGATGGAAAAGACTTGTGGATACATGTGATCTCAAGAGTATAAAAGATCAGGACACACACCAGTACAGGTCAGAGCCCTGGAACTTCGGTTCCAAGGTCACAACAAAAACAAGTTAAAAGCTGTTTATCCAAAAGCATGTCAGTTATATCTTCCTGCATCTTTTATAGGTTAAATTTGACAAGATTGAAAAATACTAGACAACATCTTTTATCCATATCATTTGTAAAATAAATAAATGCATTTAAAAAAATGTATCTGCTGTGACATCAGTGATTGATGATCAAATGGTTCAATCCACAGAGCAAAGAAGCAGCACTTTCCTGCCATAAATAATTGAGGTTGACTGAAATTTTTGACCCCAGACCACCAAGATGAGTTTACTCCTACCTGTTCCCATGTCGTACAGGACTGGCAGCTGAGGCTGTTTGATGGTAATGGGAAACACAGCTTCATGGTTCTCAAACTGGAAGGATGCTAAGTACAGAGAAGGACAGCAAAGCTGAGTCTTACTGGTCATATATTAGTGAATGATGACATTTAGGAAACACACGACCTGCACAAACATTTTCCACAATAAATAATTTCACCAATGCTAGTTGAACATTAAGCACAGAAACACACATTAATGCACAAACACACCCATACAAGCTATTGACAACTGCATTTCTTTTTGATTACATTTACCGTACCAGTTCTTCATGTAATTTTGTGCATTTCATTTCTGCAAGTGCATCTAGATTTTTCACATAAAGCTCAGTTCTAATTTCTTAAACACATACCGAGGTCTCCAGTGTGTATATGGTAGACAGTGCTGGTATAGGAGACTTTAGTCAGCAGGTCGTTGAGGATCACAAGGCTGCTGGACTCCATAATCAGTGTGGGCTCACCATTACCAACATTTACAACCACAGAAGTTCACAAAATTCAAACAACAGCTGTTTGATCATCAACTTACAGCCACCTCCATGGAATTGTTTAATAGTACATCGGGAGGTATAGCAGGTTGTTCACTGATCACAGGGTTCAAGGTTTAATCCCCACTTCCTCCTGTCCAAATATCAAAGTGTCCTTGGACCAGACACAGAAATTGTAGCTTACTGCCATCGGTGCATGAGTGTGTGCGTGAATGGGTGAATGAGCAGCAGTAAAGCACTCATAAAGCACTTTGGATAAAAGCGCTATATAAATGTATCCATTAACATTCATGTTAAACCATGAAGAATGTCAGGCGTTAACACAGGTACTTTGGCAGTTAAAACAGAACTAACTGCTGAGTATAATATCTTTTTACTACAACTTGATACTAAATATTAAGATATGGTATCAGCTTGAGTGGTTTAAAATAATTACATTAATATAATTATGATGGTTGAAATCATATTCTATCATATCTGCCCTGAAAAGGTTAAATTGCAGAGATCAGCAACCAGGCTGGAATAGTTGCAATGCTATTCTGACATGCGATAGCAAAAAAAAATACAAAATAAAAAACACACTCCTACTCCAAAAGAGCATTGCAAACTGTTCTATTCTGTTTTATGACTGATGTCAAGTCCAGGTGGAAAGAGACATTTTGAAATTACCGACCACATTTATCTAGCAGATTATTGGGAAAAGGCGAAGTTGATCTACAAACTAGCCTGGTTTTGCCAGACTAATTCGCAAATGTGTATTATTCTTAATTTTCAATTTCCAAGAGGTGTTACCAACGGGCATCGTACGGTACGTCCTGTCAGAGATCGACAAACACATATTTCTTAAAATAAATTTTAAGTGCAGTTCTTCTGTTAGAGAAAATTTACCATCCAGTCCGTTTAATACTGCAGCTGTAGCCGGCCGTTGAACACTCTGCATCGGCGGCAGCCATCTTGGTGATTTACAAAACTGCCTGAACGGCGCTCCTCTCTGTCAGTCATCGTATTAAACCCGCCTCAGACTAGATAAACGGTTGTGATTGGCTCAGTGGTAGTAGTTGACGGTAATGTGGGTTTTGCCAATAAAGCTATGGCTTATCGGCCAGTAAACATTACATTTTGAGCTGCCTTGCCATATTCTGTGTTGGTGTATTGACGTCAGATTGCTTATTCTTTTATGTGTGAGAAAGAATTTCCAAAGCAAGCATGCAACTTTGTCCTTGAAGAAAAAGTAACAAAACAATTGCTCCTGTCTTGGGTTGAGTTCATGTCAAAAATTTGGCAATACCTGATGGTTTCAGATGGGTGTGGTCTGAAAGGTGTGGGTACCGACCGAGTTCAGGTCTCTGTTTTAGGCCTGTGTTGAACTCTTAATGCACAGAGGTTAGGAATGACGCATTTGTTTCCACTTTTAACCTGGCTGATTTTACCATGAATAAATGCAGCGCAACACCATCTATTGTCAACAATTATTATCAGGGACACCTGAATAAACTACAGAGCACTCACAGTACACATACACAGAGTACACCTGCACAACCCTATCCTTTTGCAATAGAGAACATTTTTACTATTTCTACAAATATTTTTTCTAATATTTTAATGTGATTCTATAGCACGACCCATAGTCTTAATGGCCACATTAATGGGAAATAGATTGTGTTTTAATATACCATAATTTTCCTGTTTTCATGTTTCATATGTAGTATATCCAATATACTATATCATGACTTTGAATTTTCAAAAAAAAAATCCAGCAGCCATATTGTGTCAACCAGCCAAATGCTACCATTCTACCAGGTTGATCTGGGTGAGAATGACCAGCTGCTTTGTTGTCCTGCCTGCAGCGCTAAACCTGATATCAGAATGACCTCATACTTTCATACCATCCTCTAATAGGGACACACATTCATGTCAGGCTTTGTCAGGGAACCCCGAAACCTCTCTCAATTTGTTAGTAATACAGATTTCCTGTTGCGTAATTGCTCACTGCCATTTTCAGTTGCCATATATTTATATGACACACATGATAATCTTTGTGTGTGTGCGTTTGGCTTTGTGTTTTAAGATGATAATATGGCAGTTCATTTTGCCTGATATTCCGATCATGTTACATACAAGACTTGATTAAATCACACTAGACTATTATTTAGTTTTGTTTGCTGAGACAGATGTTTGCCATAATGTCTGTGGGCATTATTTTTCACTGTATTTTTCACTGTATTTTTCTCCGATTAACCAAACCTTCTCTAACTTGCTGTTGTGAAATTTTATAGTCTAATGAAGAAACTTAAAATAGATTAAAATCTATCTCTGAGCTTTATATGGTGTGTAGCAATAGTTTAATCATTTTTATCTGAATCTGGATTTAGATTAGTACTATTGCAGGGTCACTCAGCACAATGTGTTCACTGGCGGTTTGAATGACTGAGTATACCAAATAGGCCACGCCAAGAAGAATTTGGCCACTAATTACAGGAAAATTGTTGTATGGTATATCAAAAAACAAATTAATATCTTTATGTTCATTTTAAATGTTATTAAATATATTGAAGATTGGAAAGAAGATAATGAACTATATACCACAAAATAGTGTTGCATGTGATGCTTTTGTTTGCAAAAAGAATCTAGGCAAGTAAAGCAAGAAGTCAGTTTTTTAGTATCCATTTGTTTCTTTTTGAACTGTATCTGTTCATTAGGATTATTATAATTGCTGATTGTTGTTTATTTATTTCCTAAGCTAAAAAAAGGCCAGCCCCACACCACAGTCACCAAATCAGAGAAGAAAATCAGATCAAGCGAGGACAGGCCCTGCCGTCGATGGGTAGGGCTCCATGTGTGCAGCTGGCAAAGGCTGTAAGAACAGGGCAAGCAGATACACCACTGCCCTTACAGCCAGGTTTCACTCTATAAAAAGCTCGGTCACACCAGAAAGTGGCACAAAGAAATGAATCTGTATGTCTTTGTGAAATGTTTGGTTCTAGAAGCTTGACACAGCGACTACTTGCAGGCCTAGATGGTAAACTACTGCAGCTGGAGAGCTAACCGCTAACGCGTTACCCAGCTGGGAACATGTCAGTGCTAGACAGTCACAGTAGCTACCCACACTTCTTTATACTACTTATTTGTTGAGCAGTTTATATTTTGACAGAGGTTAAATTACAATGAATGGTGCAACACAGCTAATAATTTACAATAGCTTCTATCATTTTGCACTCTCCATCCCCTGCAAGGTCACCACTGTCAAGACATATTGATAAAGGCGCAAATTTGCAGGTAGAAGTTCAAAGTTGCAATCGACACAAAACATTTCCACTGATTACGGAGATTCCATTGAAATTAATAGATTTTGCAATGAAATTTTGGCACTTTAAAATTCTGGTGTGACGAAGTTTTGAGTTTTTGAAAGCCAATGCTGTATAAAATGTGTAGTTTGTATCAAATGAAAAACTGAAAACTAATCAAATTTAAAATAAAACTAATAAAAGTAAAGGCTTTCAAAATGAAAACAATACCCATCTTTTGCAGGAGCTTCAAGACCTGTAGCCTACCCCATAGTGTCAGTAAGTTTTCGGACCCTAGCTCCAAGGTTAAGATCAAGATGGCTGCTGTACAATGATAGAAAAACATGTGAAAGAAATGTATCTGCCTTTGCAGTGTTAGCACTAATAATACTAATACAATATACTGTATCATTAATTTGTATGAATTCAAAAAAAATAAATCCAGCAGCCATCTTGTTTCAACCAGCCGAAAGCTACCAGGTTGATCTGGGTGGGATTGACCAGTCGATCTGTTGCATTTATGGGATCAAACCAACCTTGTAACTGCTTCTTTGTCCTGCCTGCAGCATTAAACCTGAAATCAAAATTACCTCATACTTTCATACTATCCTCTTTTGGAAGGACACACATTCAACTCAACTCTTTTAACAGGTAAATTCCTGTGTATAGAAGGTTCCTTTCTCTGTACTGTGGTCACTCTCTACCCTGATACTTAACTCCCAGTTTGTTGGTAATAGTCATCATATTGCTATGTCTGATTTGCTGTGCATTATTTCTCACTATTATGTTATTTTTGACCCAGATGAACTCAACATTCTCCAACTTACTATTAATGTCAATTTGTAGTATAATGAAGACAAAGATGCTCTCAGAACTATACTGTATATAGAGTATAACATACCTGGTATGAGAGTGGAGGTCAAAGGTCGCACTGTAAAACCCTGGATAGGGTACTTCAGAGGAGAGTTAGGCAAAGCAAAAAGCAGTGTGGATAATACAGACGCAGTCCTGTTGAGGAGGAGGAGTGGTGGGGCTGCAATCATGTGTCAGGTTGATACACCCATATAACTATAACTAACTGTTAACCTTCGTGCTGTTTTGTCACCCAACAAAGCTCAGGAACTCAGCACTGAAAACAGCCTGGTTTTAAAAAGCATTGTGTCTGAATACAGTGCAATAATAATGTAATAAAGGGATAACATCTTGGCAACAATGCAATACTGGAGTATAGTAGTACAGTAATTATTTGTAATAAAAATGAGAGAATTTGTAATAGTGGGTTTCATTTGCTTAACAGGGTATTCATGGGCCAAAAACATGAGGGTAGTAATGGGTAAAAATATCTCAAGGTAATTATGGGACAGAGCATCTCAATAAGAACATCGTAAAACTGTACTATATTAGTAATTTTTCTGAGAAATCTGAAACCTGCATTGTTTTGATATGCTATGGTTTGACCACTGTATTTCTAAAAAAATAAAAAACTGTAAAGGCTGCTATAGCTTTGCACATAAACAAAGATGAAAAACTAAACATGTCCCAGCCAGGTTTTGGAGGGTTAGTGAAGTTAGGCTAGTTGACATATAATGATCTGTCACCTCCTGGCTAGCTACAGAAGAATTGTTTATAGAATCCTAAAATATATATATGGTATATTGTAGTATTAGGGATTTGCTGAAGGTTACATTGTTTTCAATATAAATGAGGGTCGAGGGTCAGTTAGTGAAGTATAGCACCTGCAGAGACAAATTGTTTTTACATGCAAGTCTAATGCCAGTTGTTAAGCAACGACTATAGGTGAACTACCTCTCTTTTTTTGGGTTTCTTTATAACAGGTTGGCATATCGCAAGAAACCAATCACAGCAAGCAACTCCCGTTGGTCTTGGCAGCAGTCAAGCGTAAACCTTATCCCTTCTTGTCACAATCTGGTTTTTGCTACCTCTCTACGGCCAGGCTCTAAGCACCAGCGCTCTGAATTGCTCTCTGTCTCTGTCTCCTGCCCCTGCTCACTTATCCCAGGCCATAGACTTTTCCCCAATTCTCCATTTATTCCATCTTCAGTTAAAGCTCCTAATTCATCAATACATCCATCCATCCACTACCTGGCTTTGTGTTGTCGGAGCTCCTTAGCTCGGCGTTGCACCAGCTCCTCATATTGCTCTTTGGGAAGATGATCTTTGAGGGCTGATTTGTCAGGACAGGTGCATGGACCAGGTGAGGGAGAATGACTGGATGGTGTCAACCTGGAAGAGTGGGGGTAATATAGAAGTCCTGAACGGTCACAATTCTGTTCTCTTCTTTGTCATATCCCATAACAACATCAAGTTCCAACACTGCTTGAAGGCTTGCACAGAATTACAAAACTTCATCCATTTATATTGTAATGTTCCCTTAATGTTGGTAAACCTAGTACAACACACTAATGACACCGTCGCCAGCAGTGAAGGCATAATTTGTTGAGCAGCATACTCACTCTCCTTAGCAAGCACTCATCTTAAGAACTCAGACCCTCTGCATTCAAAGGAAAAAGCAGGAGCATGATCTGCACGGTGTGTAGTCGAAGCATTTCTATGAGCAGCCAAAACCTCGCTGTTTACCAGACGCACTACTGTCTACATTCTTGCTTCCTCATGTGTATGTTGATCTTCATCAACCATCCATAACCATAGCAGAGCCACGATGCCAATCTCAGACGAACTTCGTCCCCAAACAGACAGCAGCTCCTCAATCACCTCCAACAGTTAGGAAGAAGAAGCAGTCTTCCGCCTGGCTCCTCTGGGGTCACTGAGGGACTGATGCGTCTTCACGAAATGTCTCAAGGTAGTGAAGGCACCCACAAGAGGTCAGGGCATACAATCCCTCGACTACCTGGGCGATTTTTTGATTCTGTCAAACTCACTAGGCCAACACTCACACATACCAACTGATGGGTTATGGGAAAAAAAAAAAAAAAAAAAAAAAAACAGACTGAAGGGGAACTAAGAGATGTCTTACTCCCAGTAAGTAAGTAAGTGTGTTTCCTTTGGATAGCCACTTTCAACTGAAGTCTATCACTGTTCAGCCACATCACATCTTCCATCTCTTTCAGTTCTTTCCATCTGTTTGCCTCAAATTAAAATGTACTGTCCTGCGCTCATCTCACCAGAAGACGAGAAGGTTTGCAGGGATTATGATGCTACTGAATGGGTGGCCGTGGCCTCTCATGCTCAAGTCTAAATATGGCTTACTGATGTGTTGTACAGAGTGTACAAAGTGAAAGGAAAGTACCTCTCCAGGACAGTTAAAGAACATCATAAAATAGAACGTTAGCAGAATGATATCACTCACTCACACACACACACACACACACACACACACACACACACACACACACACACACACCTCATATTTTGTGTAATGGAAGCCTCTGTGGTTAGCTCCACATGACAGTTATGGAATATCATGAAATAGAAAGTCGGCAGGATGATCACACACACAGCAGCCACCTGATATGGTGGTTTTTGCAGTACAGCCATCTGTAGAAACACACATAAGCAAAAGAAGACTGATTTACAGAAAACTGAAGAACAGAAAACAATGAGCTAAAAACAACTCTTTCATCTTACAGTGTTCAGCCATATGAGACATGTAAACAGTTTAGTGTGCAGTCAAATGCATGTCTCCTGAATGACGCGTTTCCAGCCCTGTTAACTTTCTCTGTTAATGTTTTTCCCCGTTATCACTCAAGTTTTCAGTCCTTAGATTGAAAAGGGAAACTTAAGTAAAGAAGCTCAGATTGAGCGGTGGGACACTGGGTTGCATTATATGAAACATTCACCAATACTGGCCCTACATTTAGTTGAAACTTTGAACAATGTAGAACATATTGCTGATTTTTAATAAGAAAAAGTAAAACTTAAGAATCAATAAATTCCTAGAGTTTAGAAAATAATCAGGGGGGAATTAATTTTTTTGAATCAATTTTTAGATAAATAAATTGAGGGTTTATTACTCTTGTACTATGATCCAGAAAGGGAAATGCTTGCACAACTAAGAATAAGGTTCCTGTGTACTGTTGGGACCAGTGAAAGCTTGTATGTAGGGGTCCGGCAGCACTTTAAGAAATTATATTTAGGAGAGCTGATGATAAGTTGATAAAAAGATGTCTGTCCAAAATTCCCAGACATAACACAAAAGGTAATGAAATGATGGAATCAACATAAATACAATTTCTTTTAAGCTTATTCACTTGATCCCATCATTTATTCATTGATTATTCCATTTGGATTTTACTAGTTTTATATTTGGATTTCTTACTGCATGTATTTGCTGTTTTACGTTACATGCTAACTTAACAGCTGTGAGTAGTAATAATAATAATAATAATAATAATAATAGCAATGTTCATTGTTTGTCATGTCTTGGGTCTGACAACAACAGAGTAACCTCCATGAGCTCAGGGGGAAGACCAATCAATGGACAGAGAGGCTGAGATCATAGGTGTAGATTTCTGGGGGGTGGGGGGGCACATAGGGGAAATATCCCCCTCAATATTTATAACACTTGCATTAACACCACCACCACCACCCCCCCAAAAAAAAAGAAGTGCTGCCGGAGCCCGCAGGAAAGACGCTCTGACACTTTTTTTCTCCAAATGAGGAAATTAAATACTCAGTTTGCGTAATTCATTTAAATTATTTTAAGCGTGTGAAGATCCGCTCGTCAACTAATGCACTGAAGAAAACATTTCTACCCAGGGGTGCAGTGATGGTCGTACCGGAGCGCACCTATGACGCTTGAGCGCACGCACACGGTAAAAATAAAGTGTTTTCTTTAATGATCTACTTTAAAGATTAGACCAGCTGCCAATATCGTGGGACATTTTAGCTGCAAAACGAAAAACCGTAGTTTAAACTTGACAGCACAGAGGAAACACAATTAAACTTATTGCTCCTGAAATATATATATATTTTTAAAACAGCTCTGATGGAGCTCAGGATTTATCAGGAAGAGGCTGCTTTACTCCAAAATATTTCCCTGTATGAACCTGGACTCTGTGTGTGTGTGTGTGTGTGTGTGTGTGTGTGTGTGTGTGTGTGTGTCCTCTCGGGTGTGTAGAGGAACAGAACATTCATTAACACCAGATCCTGACAGATCTGTTTAAATAACCAGTGGAGGCACGCTGCTGTGCCTCGTGCGTAAATGCGCGCAGCCTCTCTGTTAATGTGGAGACGCGCTGATCGTTTCTGCTGCGGTTTTACAGAATGTAATGACTACTTTACTCGTTAATGATCTATTATTTCAGCCACCCGCTATTAATCAGAAAATACATTTCTATAACCCGAAGCTCCCGACCCGCAGATTAACAGCACTGCACGCGGATAAAACTACAATCCGCACATCACTACAGTGGCAGGTTTACACACATTATACTACAGCTGAGCACACGACCAAATGTTACTGACTCTGATTATTTCATCATGTTGACAATATGACACGGCAGTCAGGACACCATCTTGCTGCCGAAACATGGAGTAGTTGGTTGTTTAACTACACCACCATAAAGTCTTATCTTTTTCATCTTTACTAGTGAATGTTAGCAGCTTTAGACTGGAGAAACAATCATTTCATTCACTGTGCCGCTCTATACCGGCAGCCACCGCCAACTGGAATCAGGGATGTAATGCTCCGCCATTATCTTGCACAACATGGAAGAAAACATTGCGATATAAAAAAGGTTACAGGTATCCTTGGAGCGGCACAGTGAAAGAAAATGTCTCCAGTCCATAATTCTTCTACACCCAGACAGACAGAGTGTCCAGGTACATACTGTGCGCATTTACGCACGAGGCACAGCAGCCTAACTTTACTGATCCAGACCGGTCAGGATCTAATGTTTATTAATGTTCTGTGTTCTTCTTCCGAAAGGTCTCACACACACACACACACACACACACACAGAGTCCAGGTTGATGCAGGAACATTTTTTGGAGCAAAGCAGCCTCCTCCCGATAAATCCTGAGCTCCATCAGAGCTGTTTAAAAAACATTTGTCGTCATTTTTTGTTTAGCAACAAGTTTAATTCTGTGTCCTCTGTCCTGTCAAGTTTAAGTTCAACTACAGTTTTTCGATTTGTGGTATAAATGTGTTTTGGCAGCCTGTCTAATCATTAAAGAAAACACTCACAACCTAATGCGCCGTAGGTGCGCTCCCGTACTTAAACAAATAGCACTACATACCTGGCTGTAGTAACTGTAGATAAATATAAAAAGGTGTGAACAGTATTTGTGTGTCTACTGTACATGTACAAAGGTGTTTACTTGTCAAGGTTGGTAGCAGGGAAGACAAGGGTAGGACCCAAATGCAGGCTGACGCAGTTAGCAGGAGGATATTTTCAGTTCTATCTTTAATGAAAAAAAGGTTGCTTACAATACCAGTGCAGGCAGGCAGGCAATTGCAGGTATAACTTCAGATACAGACAAAAACCCAAGGACCAGAACCAACGATGAACTGAGATAAACCAACAAGGATGAAAGGATCTGGACTGGTCTGGAGAAACTGATGAGGGGAAGTGAAGACAGGTGGGGCGAATAAACAACAGGTGAAGACAATCAAAAGCAGGAAGCAAGTAACATGAACAAGAGGAGAAGGGACTACTACACAATAAAAGAAGAAAAAATTAATGAATTGTATGACTAAACACAGAACTATGGCCCATCGTAAATCAAGGAACATGTCAACTCCAAAGTCTTTTGAATGTTTATATGGTCTTCTCTGAAACACATTTGACTAAGAGGAGGGAACAGGGACAGATCATGACCTCTACCTATGCCTGATGCCATCAACTACTCTAACATTCGGCCTAACTAATCAAAATAAAACTCTACAACCCAATGAGGGAAGATGAAGCACACATACCGCTCTGAAGCAGAAGAACAGAAAAAGAAAAAACCAGCACAGAAAACAATGGGCCAAAAATAGAGGTAAGAAATGATCTATCGAAATCAACAAACAAACAAAGGCAACTGTATTTAATGTTAGAAATCCCCACAACACGTTCGGCTTCACATAGCTAACAGCATCAGCTTTCGCCTCATATGAACAAAGACTTAGTTGAGTCCAGTTGAGTATTATACAATTATTATATAAGAGTTTTGGCCTGAAGACATCTAGGCCTACATGCCGATATTCGGTTATAGTCAAAGTGCCACCTACTGGCAACAGGGAATTACATGTTTTATACTTTGATGTGCCACCCCAAATTTGGTCAGAAAAGAGTTTTCATCCAACGTGGTTCCCATGGCTAGGCACTATTCACTATGAAACAGGAAGCTGTATTTGAGGGGTTAAGGATGCTACAAAACTCAAAACACTTGGCACATGTATTAAAAGGGCTGAGGATGTTTATCTGATATGGGTCTTGGGCTTAGGTGTGGCAAGATGGCTCGATTGCGCCCGTTACAAAACTTTGACGAAGTAGCCCCCGCGGTACGTTTAATTTTTGGCTCCCGTCCTGTTCAGAGAGAATATACACCTTACACATATAAGGAAAACATTTAATGAAAAAATAGTTGGCTACATACGTATACATATTACAGAAAATTGATGTACATAGGCAGTATTTTTATTTTTTATTTTTTTGGTGTCAGCATTTGAATGTTTCATTAAAGACAAATAACTTATTTTTTGGGTTTGAGCATTGTTTTGGTTCTACTGGTTTATGGAGTGAGCAAGCATTTGATTCATTTTACTGGCTGTAGTGTAAATTTCTTGTAATGTTTTCTTACAGTATAAGCAAGTGAGTGATAAGGTTACAGTGGGATATTCAGAGGAATGGAGAAGATATTGTCTAGTCCAGCAATTTATGACTTCAGTGGATACAGGTCTTAAACTGTACTGAACTAAATGAATTTGGTTAGTGTAGTATATGATCTCTAACTCATTTACAATACCTTTGAGTGAAATCTAATAAGTCACTGAAGAGCTGCATGTTGGTGAACTTAACTGACGGGTGCTGTAGATCCAATAGAGTCATCACACATGACAGACTGAGTTAGGAATAACCCTATTGGGATATAGTGGAACTTATCAGTTCTGGGGAGGTTAAATACTGAGTTTCAGGACACCATCTTCAGATCTGGGTAGCAGTACGCTGTGATTCACACGTGGTGTTTCCCTTTTCTCCTTGATCGAGCTTCAGTAAGTATTCCTGTGTAAGACATCCCAGTCTCCTGAAACTTCTTGTTAGAGTGAACCAGCTCTAAGATTTCCATCACACAAACCACTTACAATGTCCAGACGTTTACCTTTGTTTTTTGCTGTTTCATTTATTGCTTACAGATATTTACAGAGTTTCTTGCATCCAGGTAGAACATCATTATTCACACAGTTAGATATAGTTTAATTCAATTAGAGCAACCTGCACACACCATGATCACGGTCAAAAACTGTGTCCCCACCTTGTGTCAGCTTACAATGCACCTGACTGCATTACCCTTCCTGTGTAAATGCAGTCCCAATATAGGGTACTGCCCCAAACCCCCACCCACCCCAACCCAGTGTACAAAAAGTGTTTTAAACCAAAATAAACACAAAGGCCAACAGATGGAGAAATGGCTCTTACAATAAGCACTGATTGCAAAGGTATTGAAACAATTGGTAATACTGAAAATATGTTCTGTTTGATGCACTTTTAGATCACCTGTGTTATATTGTACAAGAGTAACATGGTGTCAGTGATTTGTTAGTATTGAACTATGCAAGTCAATGAAATGTAACCGCCTCTCCTGTATCTTATAATGTTTCACAAAAACTGTGTTGTTAAGAGGAGTTTGGGATGTGTTTACAGACATTTTAGACAAGTTTTATTTTGACATGGATGTGGTTGAATATTGTAGAAACAAACATTATCAAAGAAATAAGACATAATAAATGTATCAATATTTAGGTTCTTCTGATTTAGTGCATCAATTTGAGAGCAAATCTGTGTTTAAGTGCTTTTTTTTCTGTTGGTGTTTATTTAAATGGTAAATGTTCACCTACAAACAGTATTCAGCAAATGTTAAATTTGTCATATTGCAGGATTAATTTAATTTCAATGTAGTACTAAAGTATTTGTATTTGTGATTCTTGCAACTGCTGTAGTTGAGTTGAGAACAGGACAAATCTATGACTACTTTAACTGTGTGTAAGTTGGTTTGATTTAAGTGACAGTTAATATACAGTCTGGGATTTTGCTTAAATGAAATTTTGAAATTGGCTTCCAGTGTTTTTAGTTTTTTTTTAAAGTCATATTGCTAGCAGCCCAGCAACATGCTCACTTCTAACCAAATGTAATGTATATTATCATATGATACATATGGTTACAAATCATTCTTATGCGGAAAATGTTTACACTCATTTACAGCAATAGCCAGCAAATGCTTCTTCCATGATCAATCTCAGTATGTTTAGGCATGTAGGTAACACTAATTAGTTCCACACACCAACATTTATGCAAACCACATCTTATTTAGTGGTGTAGTCTTGTTTATTGGAATAAATATACTGTGATTCACCACCTTCCAAACCTTTTTCACACATGTCATGGAGCCACGTCCTGTAAATGCTTTTACAGTCAGTAACTGAAAAAGAAGTTGAATCTACACATAAATGCATTTCAACAGACTGCATATGTGTTATTAGGATAAATATACATTATTAGCAGTGTGACAACAGAAAGATTTTTCAGTGTTTTGAATGCCTTAATTAAAATTGCATGCATGTATTAAGGGAAGGGGCTTGTCAATGTGGAAGAGAAGCTTCTGCTGCAGTTTTGCTTTGTTAACAAATTGTAGCAGCGATTTCACTGTTTTATTTTATTTGTTTTATGTTTGACATATTAAAAGTACTTTCCTATGACGTGGGTAATAAGGAGGTACTCACTGTTAAACTTGCATTAGAGGAATGGAGACACTGGCTTAAGGGAGCCAAGCAACCGTTTGGGGTGTGGACAGATCATAAGAACCTGGCCTACATTCAAACAGCCTAACAGTTAAACTGAGGAAGTCCTCATTGTCCACCTGCTTGTTTATTGCAACCTGTCCCTGTTCCAAGTCGCCCATGGTCAGACATCGCCCACGACTTCGTCACTGGTATACATGCTTCACGAGGTTCACGAATCTTCCAATCTAATAGAAAGGTTGTGTTTACAGTTTCTAGTATTGTTTGATTCACAACTTGTTTTGCATGGTAGAGCGGGACAATTTTTTTTTATGTGTTGGAATTTTTTTTAATTAATTCTAGTATTTTTCACATTAGATTAGAGTTTTTGTTTGTTGAAGGATGAGACAAGAAATAGTGGTGCAGTTTGTGTTGCTTTCATCCTATTTATTTTATCCCTGGGTCAGAGTAATGCATTAAATTGAGGACCCTTGGACATCCTTTACAAAGTGAAAACATCATGATTTGTTGAAATATCCATACATATGTTATATTTTAACTCAGTGTTGTTTGTTAATTACAAAACCATAATGAATATTATTGAAATTATGAAATGAATTAAATCAGTTTAAAAAGTTATACATGCCACTGTACTTAAACTAACATCTTTTTTAAACAGCCCCATAAGTGCTGCCCCACGATGGAATTCCTGACTCAGGAAATCCAGCTGAACCACTGCGATGTTCGCATGTGGAATAAAGTCCAGGACAAACACCTACAAAACAATAGTTGTTCATTAGAAAAGTACATTTTTCTCAAAATATCATACCCATTAAAATAAATTTACATTATTCTGCAAAAGCTCGTACAAACAAATGAATTAGAGTACCAAATATATAATAATAACAATAATAAATAAGCCTACCTTATGCCACGAACTGCAGACACTGGCCAGGAGCATGCCAAGGCTGTCCATAATGTCCATTATGTTCATTTGTATGCTAAATGTGTTACTTTGAGACTTTTTTTGCTGTGCTGTGAAAGCAAATAAACAGATAAATTACAGTAGTAATTACTTAAGAAAAGACAATATTTTGCCATTATGTGGTGTTCAACTCTGCTTTAAACAAGCTATTGTCTACTCCCCACACCCACTCAGTACAGTAGTAATGCCACATTGCTGTACCATTCTTCACTGTCCATATCGTTTTCATCTTCACTCCTGGCAGCATCAAGCATGTTCCCTTCAGAATCTGACAGATCTTTCTCGTTCTACAGGTTAGCAAGGGAAAAAAGATGACTTGAAAGAATATCAATGGATTAAAAGCGTAGGTATTTTTTTTAACCAAAGGTATAAACTGTGTGATGTATAATTCTACGTTTACCTCTTCAATGGCAGTACCGTACTGCGTAGTTGTGGAGAAGTTTTCATTGTACACTTCATCACGTTTGTCTTCACTGTTGGAAGCATTCCTCATGTCATCTTCTGTTTTTATTTGGCCATCTTCATTGTGGTTTTAAAGGTTACCAAGGGAAAGAGAATGAATGATTGAATGAATATCATTGACTCTGTGTGGGCTCTCTGCTGCCGCTGGCTTGGTGCATGTTGAGTGAGTGAGTGCAAGTAGTGAGAGGATGGAGTTTGTCATTTGGCCAGAGGGTGGCACTAGAGGAAAGATCATAGGGTCTACAGTTGACAGTCTGTTTGTCCAGGATGGGGAGTAACTCTTTCACACACCGTGATACTGTTTCTACATCTTGACTGTCTTGATCTGATCCAGGATAGAGGGCCCACTGTAGTTGATGGTCTGAATAGCCTCCAGCCTCTGCAAGTACTTCACTGGGAAATCATTCTGCTCTCCACCTAGACAGACTACCTATATGAAACAGACACCCCAAAACACCCAGTGTGTTAGTCTTGATCTATCTATCTATCTATCTCCCTTACTGTTATTACCAAATTTAAACAGCTGGTAGAACGGCTGATAATTCTCAGTAGACAGATGCAGAGAAGGAAAACTCCCTAAGGAAGGCAGGATAGATAGATATGAATGAATAGCTGTGCCTCTGAGCATCTGTGTATCCATAAAGGTCCACTGTTAGCCTGTGACGTCTGAGACTTCTTGTACACATATGGTGACTGAACTTCTACTCAGCATTCGCTCGATTGATAAGCTGGTGGATCCATTTGCAAACTCTGCAAACTGAAGATTGCAGTAAAACTATGTAACTTTTTTGAATTCACTTTATTACAGGCATTTTCTACAGCAATTTGTTGATGAGGAGGGGATGCCAGACTGTAAGATTCCGTGAAACACGTTGACAGGTTAAACTGTACACAGCAGGAGACTGGGTCCTGGAGCCCAAACCTCTCTCCAAAGAGAGGTCATAACTGACCTGAGGGGATGAGGAGGGGGGCGCCTGAATTGGAGGTGCATCACGGGTTCCTAGATACGCCATCCTGAGACCAAGGCAATTCTAAGAAGCAGTGTCCGATAAGATTGCAGATTGCAAGGTAGTATTTTTTATTTGGGGTTTGGAAAGACTAGGCAAGTACAGTGAGCGGGGTCCCCTGGAAGTGATTGACTAATTGAAGCAAGGCTTATTAGTTGGACCGCCGCAATGGGTAACCTAAAAAGTACACCAAGGAAAGCAGAGGGTCAAACTGACGGCTTTGCCACCTTGCCACCCAATGTTGAATTTATGATAGGGATATATGGGAAAGAGGCCAGTGACCAATTTACAGTGTGACTTCAGGAATGAGGTTTTCCAGAATAAGGCAGTTTTAGTACGAAGAAAATAAATACACTAAAGAAAGAATGGGGGAAAAGAAAGAGAGGATAAAGAAAAGTCACAAAAAATGAATAAGAAAGGGGGAGATTCTCCCCATCTGAAGGAAAGTGGAAAGCATTTATGTGTTGGAATGAGGAAGATAAGTTGAGGGAAAGAGGATGACAGGCGAAGATAGGGCCCGCTAATGTCACGGATGTCCAGTGCTGTAAACTTCACAGGATCCCGATCTGCCGAACTGGTGTACCTCCCACACTGAAAGCTCAAAGCAAATATGATGTGGGCCTGATGAAGGGGGTGGCCCCTGTAGAGATAACACCAAAATCTGATTTCAGCCCGTGCAAAGAATAACGTCCATTAAAACCCGCACATAGTTCTAACACCCGTGCCCCCAAATAGCAAATGGTTCTTTGTAGTCGATCTGGCAAATGCTTTTTTCAGTATACTTGTCCAAACAGATTTCTAGTACTGGTTTACTTTTTCCTTTTCACATGTTTAAGCCAGGGATTTTGCAAATTGCTGAAATTTTTGCTGTAGCTTTAAAGGAGAATCTGGAAAGGTTAACACTGCCAGGTGGGAGTGCACTCTAACAGTACATTGATGATTTAAAGATTTGTTCGACCACAAAAGAGGTCTGTGAAACAGATACAAAAGTGCTGTTGCAACAACTGTCAGAAAATGGTCACAAAGCTAGTCTCAGCAAATTACAGTGGGTTAAAGAGCAGGTGACCTTTTGGGCCATGTGATCACAGCAGAGGACATTTGTGAAACAAGCTTGACTTTACGAAATCCTTATATAAAACATGTTATGTCATGTTATGAGTATTTTAAGTATGTGATGAAGGGCTACAAATAACTCTTTTTTCTTTTACCCAGCTTTCAAATGTTTCTCTAACAGGACAATAAGGTCACGCACGTTTATTCAAAAGATGTATTTGGAACCAAAGTTGAACTTAATACGAAAGGTTTGCACAGAATGTAAGCAAATTGGAGAGAACGGAAATCGTGGGAAAAAATTTGGCAACTCAAATGCCAGTGTGACCAGGTCTTAATGCTGTCATTACTGATAAACTTTATGCTCTATGACTGGATGTAACTTTCAGGGCTGCCCCTGATCTTCGAGATGCCCTAAGTAGAACATTTTATTTCTCCATCCCGCTGCTTTGTATGCATCTATCAACCTACCATTATGTTCACAAATGCCCACTCAAGTTTTATTGTTCACAGTGAAAGAAAACAGACAATTTTTTCAACTGTTGTGAAATTACTATCCTCCATTGTTTGCCGAGATCAAATATATGACGTTCTTAATGGAATAGAACCATCCAGAAAGGACCAAACAATAATGACAAAAGGAATATAAATAAATATTTAAAGTGCAGGAAAATGACTTGTCAAAAGATAGTATGAATACAATCTAACTACAACCAGTGACCTCTATGTCCTCTAGCCGTCTTCTATCCATATTGGACACACTTCAGGTGGTTTTTGAAGAAGTGAAGCTGCAGTTTGAACTCCTCGTCACTCGTTTCAGGGTATCTGAACTGGTCGTAACGGGCAGCATCCTTGCTGCGTGCTTTTTTGGGCTGATGTCCAATGGACACGTGGCCACAGGAGGCAACCATCAAGGAGCCCAGCCCATCCATGAAGAACTCTAGAGTCAGAGACAGACATTTGCCCTTTACGAAAAACACCTGCTTGTATCATGGCCAACAAAAACTGAAAGGTTGTAGAATCCAAACTAGACTTACCTGAGTGTGCCACCCTCTGGAGCCTAGGTTCAAATCCCACCCTCCTAACAGCATCTGTACGAGCCAGGAAGAAGTTCACCACCCCACTGGCCAGATAGCATTGTGGGTAACCAGGAAGCGAGTGGAACTTCCCATTAGACTTCCTATACAGGCAGCCACCATCCATTTCCTCTCCTTCCTCATGGTGAAGAGAGAAGTAAAACTGGTTCCCTTGAACTGAGCCACCCAGCTGATGAGAACAGACACCAGAGAACTGATTATAAACTGGTACGTTGTGTACTGGCCTCTTGACCAATACATGCTGCCATAGGATCCAGTTGCCCGCAACCCCAAAACAGATTTAGTATTTTTTTAAAACATGTTCATAGGATGATAAACAGTGCTGATTGTGGAAGATGTCAACACTCTGCCCTAATGTGGACTTCAGGTAGAGAGTCCTCATCAGTCCTTAAAAAACAAGCACAAATGAATCAAATCAAAGATTAAATGCAGAGAGTAGAAACCAGGAACCACTTCTGTCCTGCAAAGTGAGTAACATAAAGCTACAACTCCACTGAGCACATGACAGAAAAAAACTAAGCCGACTACCGCCAGATTATTCTCACCACGTCCAGTTCGGGCACCGCCTCCATCACCTCCACCAGCTCCTCTATCTTCGTCTGCTCCGTAAACTCAAAGTCATCATCCACCCACAGGAAGTACTTGGTGGTTACCTGGGAGACAGCCAGATTCCTGCCAGCGAACCAGCCCTGAGAGAGGAAACATGTTCCACATTTGAAATCTTTTACAATCTTTTTTTAAATGATTTTTACTTTATCTAAAGGAGAGAAAGGGAGGAAAATTTGGGAGAGAAAGGAGAGATGACCTGCAGCATAGGGCTGTGGACTTGAACCCAGGCCGCAGCAACAAAGACTCAGCTCTACCCAGTGAGCTATCAGGGTGCCCCAGTCTTTTATGTGTTCCTGTCAGGTGACCATTTCAACACAATGCAGAGCATTGACAGATAATTAGTTATTTAGTTATACAATGAAATAATAATAGTTTTGTGATTCAATTTTCTCAAATGGAAACATTACTCCAAGTTAGTTGATCATCTGAAAAGATCATCTGCATATAAATTAAGTTCATATTGATGCTTACCCATACCGATACCTGTAACATTTGGATCTTGTCAGATTATTTCTGCAAGCAGCTAATGCAAAAGGCAGTGGGGAAAGAGGGCAGCCCCATCTTCTACTGCTCTTCAAAACCCAAACTTTCCTTACCTTACTTTTTTGGCTCAATTTGCGTGAAACCAGAGCATCTCCTGCTTTTAACATTTCTCTAATTAAGTCTGCCATATCTTCAGTAATAGCATCTTTTTTTCTGACAAAAAAAAAAGAAAGTTTTGGCGCCAGTGGTGTAAACAAAAGCTACGGATACCACATAGGGAAAAAAATTTGTAGGTGAGGCCTCAGCACTCAGGGACACAGGAGGTGGATGTAATGTGTACAGCAGTACCCTTGCTGTTCACAAGAGATTATGCTTCACTGCCCATCTAAACACATGTAGAGCTGATCCTTATCCCACCTCTCTCTCTCTCTCTCTCTCTCTGTGTGTCTGTCTGTCTGCTCGTCTCTCTCACTCTCTTTAGACACACCTGACAAATATGTGGAACAAGTACGTAATTAAAAAAAGACAATCACAAACAGCATGATGGGTAATTTGTCATAAATGTTCAAGCATAACCACGGCCAATTTAAACCCAATAACAGGAAAGTTTACAAAGGCCTAAATTACAATATTTTAAAGTTGGATTTAAACTAATATCTAATGCTTTGTAGATGCTTACTATTACGTACATAAGACCCTAAGTTACATAGTTAGAAGGCTATTGACGATTTGGGTTTCCAGAGGCTTTAAGAGAAATTTTAGTTTAATACATCTCTGATGAATTTAATTAAATGACACACAAAAGCCACTTCAGTACAAAGAGTCTAAACTTTTAGATATTTTTTGGTGTTAAGAGGTTTAAAAGTGTTTTAAAATTGATATATACTTGATGTGTAATTAATGAATTACAGTGTGTGTATGTGTGTATACCTGTGCTGGAGGCATGATGTACTGTTCGATGTGTTCTCCAGTAATTTTCTCTGGTTCAACGCTGTCATCTGCAATGATGACTTTTATGTTGCTATAGAAATGCCGGATGCTGGTCAACAATACACTAAGTTCTGTGTAGCGCAGGAATGTCTTTGTGATGATGGTGACGTGAGAGCTGATATCTGACAGGCAGAGAAGTAGGCAAAGAGTTATTTCAATAAATAAAGACAGGATGATAAGACACAGTGTAGCATGAATTGTCAGCATGGCTCAACGTCAGCCTGCTGGTGCAGTTTTTCAGGTTCAAGCGGTTCAAGCTGTCTGCACTTAAAGAAATGATTATTGATGCCAAACAAGATAGCATGTCTCCATAGTATGGCAATGGAAGGCTGTAGGCTTGACAATACATTTAAAGCAAAAGTACACCAGACAAGCATCACATATTTTAAAAGCTGGGTTTTTCTTTTAATCACACCTACATTATTGCAAGATGGGTTTCTCTTGGAGTTCTCGAAATTTGTAGGTATAAATGTATTGATAAACAACACTACAAAACACTACTTATATTATACAATACAGAGCAGTGTTGTTGATGACTATGAAAAATATGAAATGGTAAGATTTTCCTGTGAATATACATTATAAAACTAGTTAAAAACTGTTTATCCAAATTATGTCAGTTATATCTTCCTGCATCTTTTATAAGTTAAATTTGACAAGATTGAAAAAAATACTTGACAGCTTCTTTTATCCATATCATTTGTGAAATAAATAAATGCATTTAAAAAATGTATCTGCTGTGACATCAGTGATTGATGATCAAATGGTTCAATCCACAGAGCAAAGAAGCAGCACTTTCCTGCCATAAATAATTGAGGTTGACTGATATTTTGGACCACAGACCACCACGATGAGTTTACTCCTACCTGTTCCCATGTCGTACAGGACTGGCAGCTGAGGCTGTTTGATGGTAATGGGAAACACAGCTTCATGGTTCTCAAACTGGAAGGATGCTAAGTACAGAGAAGGACAGCAAAGCTGAGTCTTACTGGTCATACATTAGTGAATGATGACATTTAGGAAACACACGACCTGCACAAACATTTTCCACAATAAATAATTTCACCAATGCTAGTTGAACATTAAGCACAGAAACACAAATTTATGCACAAACACACCCATACAAGCTATCGACAATTGCATTTCTTTTTGATTACATTTACTGTACCAGGACTTCTGCATGTAATTTTGCCCATTTGATTTCCATTTAAAGCTCAGTTCTAATTTCTTAAACACATACCGAGGTCTCCAGTGTGTATATGGTAGACAGTGCTGGTATAGGAGACTTTAGTCAGCAGGTCGTTGAGGATCACCAGGCTGCTGGACTCCATAATCAGTGTGGGCTCACCATTACCTGTCATTTGCAACCACAGAAGTTCACAACTGTCAAACAGCTGTTTGATCATTGACATATGTGTTCATTAATGGTGGAATGAGCGGCAATATGTAAAGCACTTTGGATAAAAGCGCTGTTGAAAGGTAGCCATTAACCATTAACATCATTCAAGTTAAACCATTAACAATGTCAGGTGTTAACACAGGTACTTTGGCATTTAAAACATAACTAAATGGCTTTGCTAGAACTTGATACTTCTTATTGAGATATGATCTCAATAAAAACACTTACACCTTGATTGGTTTAGAATAATTATATTATATTAATATAATTCTGATAGTTGAAATCATATTCTATCATATCTGCCCTTAAAAAGGTCAAACTGCAGAGATTAGCAACCGGCCGTTTTGTTGCATAACACCTGTCTCCACTTCTCTCTCTGCCTGTCAACCACTCCCTCCTCAGGAAGAAACTATTATTTGCTTATTTACTCATCCAAAACAGGCTTAGTCCTACTCATTCGAGAACCACCACTACGACCTATATGAGGTCAGTTTTGATACTGGAATCTCACCTTGGATCTTCACCTCTTCAGCTGGAATCTCTGTGGTCAGGATGCCTTTGGACACATTCAGGGACACCTAGAGTAGGGACACCTGAATAAACTACAGAGCACTCACAGTACACATACACAGAGTACACCTGCACAACCCTATCCTTTTGCAATAGAGAACATTTTCACAATTTATACATATATATATAAGATTGGAAAGAAGATAATGAACTATATACCACAAAATATTGTTGCCTGTGATGTTTTTGTTTGCAAAAATAATGTCGGCAAGTAAAGCATAAAGTTAGTTTTGGACACTGTTTCTTTTTGAAATGTATCTGTTCATTAGGATTATTATAATTGCTGATTGTTGTTTATTTATTTCCTAAGCTAAAAGAAGGTCAGTCCCACACCACAGTCACCAAATCAGAGAAGAAAATCAGATCAAGCGAGGACGGAAAATTTGCACTGATTTACTTTGCCCAGCAAATCCAAAGATTACAGAGATTCCATTGAAATTGATTGATTTTGCCATGACATTTTTAGCACTTTAAATTCTAGTGCGACAAAGCATCTTGAGAAAGCCCCTTTGAAAGCCAACACGCTTTCGAAATAAAACCCATACCCATCTTTTGAAAGAGTTACAGGACCTGAAGCCTACACCATAGTTGCAGTGAGTTTCCTGCCCCTAGCTCCAGAACAAGATGGCTGCTATACAATGATAGAAAATCATGTGAAAGAAATGTATCTTCCTTTGAAATATTAGCACAAAGCCAAGAATTATTACAAAAACGTGAAAGCAGTTTTATTAATTAGGACTACATTATATATAGTATAGTAGTAAGTGTGTCTTCTGTAGATTTCATCTTCAAATGTGATCTGCGCTAAAGGAAAAATTCTCTTTCAACCTGTGCAAAGTTAGCACAACCCATAGAGTCACAATGGCCACAAAATATTATGGGAAAATACTCCAGGTTGAAATATAAGCCTACCTTTCAGTTAATTATGTTGTATATGTAGTATATCCAATATACTGTAGCATGAATTAGTTAGAATTTAAAAAAAATCCAGCAGCCATCTTGTATCAACCAGCCAAAAGCTACCATTCTTTCAGGTCGATCTATTGCACCTGTGGGATCCAACAAACCTTGTATCTGCTTTTTTGTCCTGCCTGCAGCGCTAAACCTGAAATCACAATTACCTCATACTTTCATACCATCCTCTTTTGGAAGGAAACACATTCAACTCAGGCTTTTAACGGGTAAATTCTTGCATGGTAATACAGTTGTATTTTTTCATGACACAGATGAACCCGGTGTTGTCCAACTTGCTATTGTGTCATTTTGTTGATTAATGAAAGACTTAATAGATACAAATTCTCGATAAATTATACTCTATATAGAGTGTAACATACCTGGTATGAGAGTGGAGGTCAAAGGTCGCACAGTGAAACCCTGGACAGGATACTGCAGCGGAGAGTTAGGCAAAGCAAACAGCAGTCTGGATAATACAGATGTAGTCCTGTTGGGGGGCAAACCGGTATCACCATTGTGGATTCACCCTTTGTAAGCCAACAAAGCTCACGATACACTTAGTGGATGCTCAGAATATTTTCAGTTCATTATGAAACTATGGCGGGACAAATTAGACTGTGGCCGGCGAAAATATGTCCCAGCCAGGTTTTGGAGGGTTAGTGAAGTTAGACTAGTTGAAATATAATCATCTGTCACCTTCTGTCTTTTAGATGTATTGGGGATGTGTTGAAGGTTAAATGGTTTTCAGTACAGGTGCACTCTGAGGGTACGGCACCTGCGAGTCAGAGCCATGTAAAAGGAGAGTCGCGTCATCTCCGTTCACAAGGTATATATCTATAAATATATGTGTTTTAATGTGTCTAGATGTGATGTAATATAATAAACCTTTTTTAATAGCAGATTTCTGCACATGCAAGCCAAAGATACATAGATTTCTGCCTTTTTTAAACGCTAAAAGTAAAGAATAAAGTTGTTTGAATACATTTGAATATATTATGTATCAATAACTGCAGGTGTGCATAAGAATTGTAAGCAGAAAGCTACATTTAATTCCACTTATTTGCAATGGATTTCAACACACTTAACATCATCATCATGCTGCTGCTATAGTCTATTAACCCATACTGTCATGGTCAACTGTCAGTCTTCTTTTGTCATATCTGAAAGTCATAAAGACTACATTAGGCCCTCAGTTACCATGGGATTAAATTAAATTACTCCAATCTGAATTTTGAAACATTCTTTTCCTTCCCCTCCCTTTAAATATATCAATAAACATTAGGATGTGATTGCTCTTGACTACCATACAAGTCTTAGAATATAATAATAATAATAATAATAATAATAATAATAATAATAATAATAATAAAGAATTCAAAGCAGGGGACGTTAGCCTAAAATATGTCAACAAGGCTACTAATTACCAAGGATCACAGTTTTGTCTCTCTGTATTTATGCATTCAAATTGGCCGGCAAGAACTTCCTGGAATTATTTGAAGTGATGTCAAGGATTTTGAACTTCCGTTGATGCGACTCTCTCTTTACATGGCTCTGCTGCAAGTGCCCAGTCGGCAGACACATGTTCCACCATATGGCAGCCTTGTTGATTTGGGTGGAGAACCATAGAGTGTAAAGATGATGACACCATCCACAACACGAGGTTAGTAATTACCTTGCGTTGTTTGGATTATTGCTTATATCTTAGTTGACCAGACAGTGAGTCATCTTTTCTGAAGCTTTGAAATATTTGTGTCCAGGACACCGTGAGCTGGGGGTCTGTACACCGAGAGATTTTAAAGGCGTGCTGTAAATGAATAGTGCTAATAAAAAGGCTGTTAAGTTGTGACAGTATTCTCATTTGAAAATGAAATCTCAAATACTATTACTCATATTATTACCAATTTTCAAGAATTATTTCAGCTGGAATCAAAAGACCAGTCACCCAGGAGGACAAGGGAACTTTGGCGTTTTACTGGGATGGGGTGGATTTTGAGTCCAGAAATGCTTTAGGTACGACTCATGTCTTTTGTACTACTTATGTGCCCTCCATGTCACTGGAAACATCACAAGGACAATTCAGTGAGGGTAAAATCATCCCACACTTATTCATTTTGTACAAAGTCTAAAGTTTAGGCATCCTTTGAAACAAGTGTTTTCATAATTTTTCATAATTTGAACCAGGGTTGTCAAATGTTGGCAGGCTACATAGTTTAGGCCATCAGACTATCAGCTTTAAATTAAAGGTATTTTGTACACATGCTGCCTGGAAAGGCAGTTTCTGTGTATTCAGAGTTGGATTCACCACCACCTGTCTGTACTTAAGGATAGGTTAACAATTTTTGTTTTAAGTCTGCCTTAGATAAATACTCACGTGCCCATATGAAATATGTTTTCTTGCTGTAATCATTCCTTCTGTTCATACTGGCCATTAAAAGAACCCTAATGCGCTTTCAGTGGAAGTGAAGGGCAACAAATGCTCATATGAAAAAATAATTTGAGCAGTAAGGTATTTTAAACTTTATCTGAGGCTAAGAGAAGGTTTTAGTCGTCAGAGGTAATTAAATCAAGTAAATATTTTCCAAAGTCTAACTTAAATTAAAGCTCTTAGAATTCATCAATACATCCATCCACCCACTACCTGGCTTTGTGTTGTCGGAGCTCCTTAGCTCGGCGTTGCACCAGCTCCTCATATTGCTCTTTGGGAATGTGATCTTTGAGGGCTGATTTGTCAGGACAGGTGCATGGACCAGGTGAGGGAGAATGACTGGATGGTGTCAACCTGGAAGAGTGGGGGTAATATAGAAGTCCTGAACGGTCACAATTCTGTTCTCTTCTTTGTCATATTGTCACTTAACAATAACAATTTCCAAAATTGCTTGAAGGCTTGAACAGAATTATTGCAACTACTTTAACACTTAATCCAGTTATATTGTAATGTTCCCTTAAGGTTGGTAAACCCAGTACAACACATTACTATGGGGATTGTGTCATTGTGAGACCAACCTGAAGAACTTTTCTTAAGACATGCTAAGGCTAATGACACTGTTGCCAGCAGTGAAAGCGTAATTTGCCCACAAGCACTGCAGATTCTCTGCCAGTCATCTTGAGAACTCAGACCCTCTGCCATCAGAGGAAAAAGCAGGAGAATGCATTGCATTGGAGTGTGCCGAGGTATTTTCTGCATGGGCTCAACACAACTTTGTCTCCAAACAAACAGTGGCTCCTCACCTCCAACAGTGAGAGGAAAGACGCAGTCTTCCACCTAGCTCCGCTGAGGTCAGTGAGGGACTGATTGGCATTGGTCTATATGGAACTGTACTTCTGAAACAAAGTATCTGCATTTTGCTTATGCAGGCTTTTTTCACCTCATGGTAGCGTTGGCACCCAGAAGAGATCAGGGCATACAATCCCTCAACTGGGTGATTTATTAATTCTGTCAAACTCAGCTCATCAGGCCGACATTCACACACACCAACTGATAGCTCCTCTTCAGTCTCTGTGTTTTTTTTTATAAACCAGGAGAAGAGTCGTACTCCTACTGAGTAAGTGTGTTTTTCTTGGTCAGAAATTTGATTCAATAAGCAACTGTCACCATTGTTGTACCAAAGGATAGCCACTTTCAACTGAAGTCTATCCCTGTTTCAGCCACAATGCATCTTCCATCTCTTTCAGTTCTTTCCATCTGTTTACCTCAAAAGAAAATGTGCACTGTCCTACGCTCATGTCACCAGAAGGCTTGGTTTGCATAGATTATGATGCTACTGAACGGTTGGCTGTGGTGCCTCCATATGTACAAAGAGCTATTATCTCATGCTCAAGGCCAAATATGGCGCCCCAAAATTTGGGATCTGTGGGAAATAGTTGGCCTACTAATGTCACAATACAGAACAGCATCTAAACAGAGGTTATACACGCTTAAGTGGCATGGATTTGAGGATTGGTATCACAAAGAATAATTGTTCCTTTCCAAAGCTCTGTGTTAAATATTCTGAAATTTCTTCAAGAATTGTTAGAAAAGGGTCTTTGCTTTTCCACTAAAATAATTTTTCGTCTATATCTGCCTGTCATGTGGGATTTGATGGGAATTCCCCTGGCTCTCTTCCTCTGGTAGTACATTTCAATGACAAGCATGCTACGCAAAAGACTATTGTTCTTCAGTTGGACCTTGCTGTAGTTTTAGACATTGTGCAATGCACCTTTTGAGCCTTTAAAGTCCATTGTATCAATATGATGTGATATAAAGTGCTCTTATTTGTTCTGTGTTCTGAAAAATGCATGGGAGATACCCATGTGCTCTCAATTCATCCTTCATGCCCAGTTTGAACTACAGAGCTCTGAGGTGATGTTGCGTCCTGCATGCATTTGTGGAGTGCCAACCTCTATCTGTTGATGGTGTTTGAAAGCTATCTCACATGCTCACATCTGTAAGGCTAGTCACTCCAATGGGAGAAGTGAACACAAATTATGAACGATTCTTTTGTCCCATAGTGAGGGTTAATACTGGACCCATTTTTCACAAGTCACAATTCTTCAGAACATTCTGACACCAAAATGGCAATCAGTAGGAATTAACTTTAACTGTTACAGACCTGTCTCAGCAGCACGCTCTCGCACGATCTGGCAACACAGTTATGTCTCTTTCAGTGGAAGCTGGACTTCCCCACATACATACATTTAGTTTTATTGTCTAGATGTGACAGCTCAGTGCTCTCAGTAATAATGTGATGTGGTTGTTATCACTATTGCTGCTGTGTCGGGGCTATTTCCCCAAAACTGTAAGGGTGGTTAAGCATACAACCAATGTTAACTGAGGGTGAAGTCAGTCCCTCACCGCATTTGGGATTGGTTAACGCACGCACGCACGCACACACACACACACACACACACACACACACACACACACACACACCTTTACCTCAGGTTTTGTCTAATGGAAGCCTCTGTGGTTAGCTCCACATGACAGTTATGGAATATCATGAAATAGGATGTCAGCAGGATGATCACACACACAGCAGCCACCTGATATGGTTGTTTGTAAAACACAGCCATCTGTAGAGAGACAAGCCATTAGCAGTGTTAGTCAGCCACAGAGCGAACAGCAAACTGATTTAACAGTTTCCATGAAGTCAGAAAACAATGAACAGTGTACTGACAGGAAGTAGCAAAGATAACATGTTTCTCCATTATTAGCTTCTCACTCACTGCTGCAGTTGTTATTATTATTAGTCTGATTTGTTGTCTCTCCTCCTGTTCTGTCTCCCCTCTCCCCCTCTCTCCTCCCCTTTCAACCCAACTGGGTCGATGCAGATGGCCGCCCACCCAGAGCCCGGTTCTGCTCGAGGTTTATAACTGTTAAAAGGGAGTTTTTCCTCGCCACTGTCGCCAAGTGCTGCTCATGGTGGGAACTGTTGGGTCTCTGTAAATAATATTTTAAAGAGTATGGTCTAGACCTAGTCTATATGAAAGCGTCTTGAGATAACTTCAGTTATGATTTGGTGCTATACAAATAAAATTGACTTGTCTTGACTTGACTTGTGTTCAGCCGTATGATGTGCATGTAAATAGTTTAGTGTACAGGCAAATGCATGTCTCCTGAATGACGTGTTTGTCAGCCCTGTTAGCTGTGTTAACCTTTACCTTTGTCCTACTATCCCCTGATGTTCCCTCTTCAGCCTAAGGACCTGTAACTCAGGTTGAAAGGTGGGTGTGGCTCTGGGTTGCATTACATGAAAGATTCACGTTTACCAGCCCTACATTTAGTTGAAACTTTAAATAATGTAGTACACATTGCTGATTTTTAAGTGGGGGTAACATTAAATGAGAAAAGTTGATCTACAGAACGATAAATATTTAAAAGCAATACAGAATTCCTGAGAGCCTTAATGCATCATATTCCATTATATTTTGAATTATCACCTGGCACCTGAATTTTGTGATTTCCCTTTCATAAATAAACACATTTCCACCATAAATTATGTTATGTTATGCACCAACCATAAAGTTGGTGCATAACAATTCACCAGAATGCAGGTAATGAAGTCTTTGAACCCGAGACCCCGCTTACTAAGTGTCCAATCAAACGAATCATTATGACCAATCAAACTTGTTTTTCTCTGATCATGTCATACACTAACAGCCAAGTTACTACAGCTTCCATAGAACAAAGAGTTTATGCTCGAAATCAGAATCGCATGGGAACAGAAATAGGTCTTTAAACTGATGGTAAACAGTCCAGCCAATGGCCCGGACAGCATCTACCACGGTGAGTGTGTTGGAGCCTACTCACCTGTCTGAACAGCGGTTTGTGAGTCTTGAGCACCTCAAAAAAAAATAAAAATAAAAAAATAAAAAATAAAATAATAATAATAATAATAATAATAAAAGTCCTCAACAACTTGCTCTAGCTTCAACTTCTCCTTCCGTTCAATCTTACAAAGCTTAATGTAAATCAATCCTTTGTCCTCTGTGTCCTGTTATAACCGCTCCTCTGCGCCCACCCACTTGTATATCCTGAATGACCGGGAGAACAAACATACATCCTGAACTTTCATTTCTTATTGAGTATCTGGCTGTGCAGAGTGGGTGTATCAATGGTTCAGAATGCAGATGCAGTCACTGTCTGATTGAAAAAGCATCCCCATACTGAGACCAGAAGAAACTAGAAGACAATGTAGGCAAGAAGACAGGAGGGAGGGCTGAACATGTCTGTCTGACTTGACTGTGCCACTGTCGTTATTATTCTCTCTCTCTCTCTCTCTCTCTCTCTCTCTCTCTGTCTGTCTGTCTCTCAGGTTAAAAGGTCTCCAGTCTCACCCAGCAGCCCGGAACTTTGCCAGGATTGCTAAAACAGAAATGACGTTTGTTACTAAAGTGATCCCTTTTTTTATCAAGAAAAATCAAACTTTCGAGAGCTTGTCTTTAAATTTTAATGAAACCATTGTTTTTAAAAAGCCCCGTTTTTCATGTTCCCGTTAGTGTTTCAGAATAGGAAATCGATTGAAACGGTGGACAGGATTTTAAGATATTCTTTAACACTCTTCAGCGGTGTAGTGCTGCCGGAGCGCGCAGGAACGACGCTCCGCCGCTGTTTTTCTCCAAATGAGGAACTAGGATATTCACAGTTTGCATTATTCGTTTGAAATTAATTGACATGCTTTACTACAATTTTCATGCAATGAAAACAAATGGAATGTTCAAAGTTGTCAGATTGACATTTAAGGGGTATTGATTGATTCACGACGTCAGCTCACGCACGAGTAACACGGAGAAAAAACATTTCACCTTTAAAGTTGAAATTAATTTCAACTTTCAACGTTGAACTAATTCACTGTGCCGGTATTGAGCGGCACAGTGAAGTGTGTCTGTCAGCTGTGGAAGGCGACTAGCGCGTCTGGTTAATTATTTCTAAAACATTTTCAGTGCCGAGATAATTTACTATTTACCCGGACAGTTATATTTATGCTATCACAGGTCACACGTTGGTGGCCTGTGTCGCTCAAATCGTGCGAACATGAAACATAGTATCCTATCCAAAACATTTTTTAATTTTAAATCTTTTATTATGACTTTTACTAATAGCAATTGCACTTCCAACCTTACAGTCCCAAACAGCTGCCCTAGGTTTAAATTGTCTGTCTGACATGTCTGTTCTTCCATCTCTTCCTATGTTATGCCCAAAATCAAATTGCCCTTGTGGATTAATAAAATTGTATTCTTTTTATTTTTTTGCTGTGAATTGTTTAGACCAATACATCATTCTATTAAAGGAAATCGCATGTTGTTTGGATGATCTGGCTGGATTATCGTTTGATTAAATTGATCCCAGGGAGAGAGATCCACCTCTGGGTGAGCTAGATTGACTTTTAATGAGAGAGAGAGAGAGAGAGAGAGAGAGAGAGAGAGAGAGAGAGAGAGAGAGAGAGTGAAAAAATTGTGAAATATTGAATAATTTCACCTTTTTGAGCCTCAAACTTTTATTTAAATAAAGCCATGTGAGAAGTTTAGAGGGGAAATGTCAACAACTCAGACACCTGAAATGTGACAAAGGGCACCAACTTGATCCTGTTTTTTGTAAAGGGCAACCAGCTAAAAAAGTCAATGTATTGTATTTTATAAACCTTTACGTTTTGTTAAGTAAAATCTTCATCTGTAAAGTAACTACAGCTGTCAGATAAATGTAGTGGAGTAAAACGTAAAATATTTCACTCTACTGAAATGTAGTACAGTAGAAGTATAATGCAGCATAAAATGGAAATACTTAAGTAAAGTACGGCTACTAAAGTAGCTTGTTGCACAGGGTGCAATGGGATATGGTATTAGAGGAAGACACATTCTGGCAGCCTAAAAGATAAACTATTGCATTTCCAAAACATCTTGACTTATATTTCATTTATTATAAATTATATAGAGTACCAGGTTACCCCTTTTTTTCCTTCAAAAGTTAGAACAATCATTAAACTGTTTCTTACTTTCTTTCTCATCTGGTGTGTGCCGGGTAACAGGGATCCAGAGGATAGGACCCAAATGCAACGACTGAGTCGAAGCTGATGCAGTTCAATGATTTAATTACAAAAATTGAGGTATTAAGGCTTACGGAAAAAAAGTGAAGCAGGAAAGCATCAAAACCGGGAAAGGAGTCCAAAACAGGCAAACATATCCAAAAGGGAGCCGGCAGTAATCCTGTCCTTGCACCGCAAGCTACACATTTGGAATGTAGACTGCCTTGTCTTTCAACATAAACCTGTTGCAAAATACATAATACCAGTCCTCCCATGATGGGCCACAGGTAAAGCAAACAGGAAGTGAATTTAGCTGGATGAATCAGGTCTGATTAGGGCTAATTGCTTGTTTGCTGGGGAGCGGAGATAATGGAGTGGGGTATTAGCTGCAGATAGAAAAACTCTCTATGTTTTTGTGTCAAAGCAAAGACAAGGTGGACCAGGTTATAATAGTGAAAAGAAAAGTTGAATTAAGTACCCAGGGCAACAACATGGGGAGGGCCCTCAAAAAGCCTGGAATATAAAGTACGCATTACTGTTGGCTGATTAAATAATTTGGCACTATTTCTGAGGACCCCTCCTCCTCTGAAAAGTTTAGTCCTCACCAGCTGGGGACAAAAATAGTTTCTCTCCATCAGGCGCTTCTGCAAGTGCCCCAAGACAACATGGGTTACTGTTAGTGGCGAATCCCTCTAGTGGCTGTAGTGATTATGATGGGAACAAAGCAGGAAGTCAGGTGATGTTACAGCCCAACAACTTCTGTGTAGGAATGAGGTTGGGGGGGATTAGTGGTTAGGGATTTGTAACAGTTTTTGGAAGCTCAGACAAATGATGTCATCCTGAAGATAGGTGTGCCAGATCAGAAAACGCCTGTGTGTCGCTCTAAAGGGAGAAACAGCGTATTTTGTTATTTAATATGGAGGAGTTGTTGGTTTCAGAATGGTTTAACATGGAACGTGGCTCGCTAACATTGGAATAGGTATCTTGCTGTTAAATGAAGCAGCAGCAGTTTGAGAAACAACCACAGAGCGTGGAGCACCTGCAGGTCTATTATCACCATCTTCTCATGTCACTGAGGATGTCAGACAAGGTGAACTCTTAACGTGGCTTCTAAAAGTCATTTCATGCAGTCGTTTGCAGAGTTATACTGAAAGGAGATTTGTAACAGTAACATCAGATATCAGTCTGGTTTATTGTATTATACATTATTATGCAGTTTTAAGATGTTTCTGAAGTCATAACCTTTGAAGAATTACCAGTTTAATATAGTGTTCAGTTTTACCAACAAACCCTCAGCAGCATCAGTAAAGTTTAATAACCTGGACTGAGTTATTATTTAACATTACTCCCTGTATTAAGACCATCAGTTTGTGAGAGATAGCAGGTTCTAACACTGTACTTTTTTGTATGTACTTGGATTGTGCCTTTAAGTTTCTAAAGTTATAGACTGGGCTAGTACAAACAGATTCACCTTAATTGAGTTATTCAGTTGTCATTTATTATTTAATACAGTAATACAGTAATCCTTTCTCAGTGTGAAGTGTAAAATGACTCAAGCCCAGGGATGACAACAAAAAAAAAAGTTCCACAATGTTTTTAAACCTCATAGTGAAATTTCACAGAGCGATTACAGTATGTTGAGAAAAGAGGCTGAAATATACAGAGAGACAGATTAGAAAGCATTTCAGAAAGTCTGCACAAACACTTCATAACTAATTACCCCAATAATCCCTACAGATGCATGTGTGTACTTGTTGATTTAATTATACTGTATGTACAGGAGTGACAATGGATGTATTAAAATAGGATAGGGGCCCAATGAGGCTTCTTATGAAAATGTTAACACACAGTTATCACATTATCAATTGTTTTGGTATCAATCAACAAACATTTACATTTGCTGGGGTTGAGCCGGATGCTCGGCTGAAGGGACAACTTTTAAATTTTTTCTGTATTCAGTATTTCTAACATCATGTCCAAGCATCGGCATAACATCCACTAGGGACAGGAGGGACATAATGGTAGCTCTCTAGAATTCGCTATTCTAATGTTGGGTCCACTTTATTATATGTGACTATGATGATATAAATATATTATATTATATTATACTTTTGCCATCTTAAAATGTAAAAGTTAAGTATGGAGGCATAAGGGTGAAGAATGATTATGTTCCAGTATAAGCCATGCCATATAAATTAATTCTGTAAACTTTATTTTTCACAATGGCATTTATAGTATAATTTTACATGATAAAGGCTTTGTGAGTCTCTAAATGTTTAGTTTATGTACCTTAAAGGTTCTTGAAATTGACTATTAAAAATCTGTATGAACCCTGATTAAAATAAATTTTACTGTGTTGTGTATCTTTTTTATCACATGACCCTTGCTAGTGGTATACAAGGTAATTCATCATAGTATCCTCACCTACATGCAGTCGGGTCAAGCTAAAATGTACAATTCTATAATTATACTGAGCCTGATCTATTTATACCAGAGACTTTCTTAAAATGGAGTTATTGCCTTTTGGAAAAAGGTGTAAACCCAAAGGCACTATCTGAAACGACAGGAGAGGTGAGTACTACATAATAAAAAGGGAAACAATGAATAATAAAAACATAACCTAGGGAGCAGGTTGAGACGTCACACCAAAATGCTCCACTGGTCCTGGAACAGAGAATGATAATGTTTCATGTTAACTTAATCTCTCTTGTACACATTTGTATCACAATTAAATGGTCGCTAGAAATAGGCTGTGTGCAACAGATCACACACACACACACACACACACACACACACACACACACACACACACACACACACACACACACACACACACACACATACCCCACCCACTAGCCAAACAGAGATCTGGCTGAACCTGAATCTCTTATACTGCAAGAAATATGCTCAGCCCTCCCCACTCCCAGTTTCTGATATAACAGCTGTCGTATCAAGTTTAGAGGAGCCTCCGGTCCGCCCTCCCTCCCTATTGTCTATATCATAGTCAGTAAAAATAGTCATTGTGATAAACTCTTTCTGACTTTATCATGACACATTTCAATAATTTAGTCTTTTAAATCATTTTAATCAAAGTCATGAGTTATAAATACATATTTCACTCACTTTGTTCTCTCAATTAGCTTATACTTCATTGTGGTTGTACTTTCTTTTAGACAGTGTTCTAATAAACTATTTTCTTAATGTTTGTACTGAACATTTTAGTTTAAGTATAGTCACAAAGTCCTTTGCATTCTTCTTTATATCTAAAAGTCAGCAGACTTCTTCATGAACTGTTGGACATTACACAGTATACAGGATTGTGATAAAGGTTTTCATAGCACCAGAATGGAGACAATGCTGTGGCCGAGAGATGAAGATGAGGTCCAGCAGTGTGTTTTTCTCGGTCGTTGCCGCAGTGATGAGTACAGCTGCAATCAATGCACTCACTGGGGCTTCAACCTTCACAGCCAAAAACTCATGGTCAGTTACATTATGTACGTACTGTTTTGAAGACAGTCAAAGTCAGTGAAACGTGAATGCAATTTAAGAGACTTGGGATGCTCCCATACACCCACAGCATTGTTGTTGTGCTACAAAATCACAAATCTCAATGTTCTACTTTTGGGCTATTGTACACAAGCAAGATGTTCAACACAATATTAATGACAAAAGGTTACTGTTAACGTAATAGGATCAGTAGATAGATAAAACCTGTATCTGCTTTTAGTAACCAAAAGCACTTAGGAATGGAAAATGAACACAGAAAAGAGTTCAGGTTTATATGTTTCAAAATTATTCAATTAATGATAATTTACTAAAATGAACTATGAACTATGACTATTGCCACCGGCAAGACAAACTGAGCATTGCGTTAGTTCAGGCAGGCCACAGAGTCAAGCTCAGCTCAGTATCCCAGCTACATCAGGTGACCATTGCAATCCAGGAGCCACATCAGCTGATGGATCAGCTGATTCCCTTCTACACATCTGTTGGCGATCTCATTCAGGGCGCCCTATTTAAGCTGCTTCAGCCGCCTATCCTGGCTGCTTCCTCCGCAAGCCGCTTCACAACCCACCTCCACCCCAGCTCCTCCCTTCATGCTGTGTCTGACTTATCAAAGTCATTTCTGTTGTCATTGATGCCTGCTCTGTTCTATATCCTACGGGGGTTCTTGCCGCTGCTCTCCTGCCTTAGGCTTTCCATGTGTGCGCATGGAAGGGCAGGGAGGTCCCAGAACAGAGCATACCACCAAATACATCTAACTGCAAATATATCTACTGCATGTAGATCAAGTATTTTTGTCATATTGGTCCAGACTGAAATACAGTTTCTAGTAGATTCTGGTGCAACACATTCTGCAGCACTCAAATGGCTCAAAATACAGAAATAACAGCATCAGACCCCAGATTGGCAGAGGTCCCCACTGAAATTTTGGCTCAGCATAAATAAGATGTGGGGCTGATGAAGAATGTAGCACTCCAAGTGGTTTCTCCCAGAACTGATTACAGACCATGTAAAAAACAATATCCACTCAAACCAGAAGCAACTGAAGGAATAACACCAGTTTTTGAGTCATTGCTGGAGAAAGGAGTTATTGTGTCATGCCCTAATTCTCCATGTAGAACACCTATCTTCCCAGTTAAAAAGGCTCCACAGGAAAATCAGCCTACAAATTGGAGATTTGTTCAAGATCTAAAAGCAGTAAATGATGCAGTTCATGCCAGGGCACCAGTGGTTTCAGAGCCATACACTATTTTGACGCAGGTACCTAATAAAAGTAAATATTTCACAGTGATAGATTTGGCTAATGCATTTCTCAGCATTCCTGTTCATCCAGATTCACAATTCTGGTTTGGATTCACATTTAAAGGTAAATCATGGACATGGTCTCGTCATTGGGTTTTCCGAAAGTCTCGCATTTTTTTCGGCTGCTTTGCATGACGAACCACCGTGCGGTAGTACACTGGTCCAGTATGTAGATGATCTTTTACTATATTCAGAGACTGAACAGGCATGCCAGGCTGACACATTGGCACTGCTACAATATTTAGAAGCACAAGGCCACAAGGTCAGCCTCTCAAAGTTGCAATGGGTCAGACAGGAAGTAACATTCCTTAACAGTTGTCAGATTACTTGGGAATTAATTTAAGAACACACTGTGCCTACCACGCCCAAAGTGGAGGAGCAGTGGAGTATGAAAATGGAACGCTCAAAAACAAAGTCAAGTCAAGTCAAGTCATTTTTATTTGTATAGCGCCAAATCATAACAAAAGTTATCTCAAGACGCTTTCACATAGAGTAGGTCTAGACCATACTCTTTAAAATATTATTTACAGAGACCCAACAGTTCCCACCATGAGCAGCACTTGGCGACAGTAGCAAGGAAAAACTCCCTTTTAACAGGTAGAAACCTCGAGCAGAACCAGGCTCTGGGTGGGCGGCCATCTGCATCGACCGAGTTGGGTTGAAAGGGGAGGAGAGAGGGGGAGAGGGGAGACAGAACAGGAGGAGAGACAACAAATCAGACTAATAATAATAACAACTGCAGCAGTGAGTGTGGAGCAGGAACATGGGGGCAGTAGACGGCCGGCAATCACAGATCCAGAATCTACAGCTCCAGAGGCAGAAATACCTGCAGAAAGAGAGAAGGCGAAAAAGCACAGAAGGCACAAGGACTACCAGGAAGAAATGGAGTTGGTAACCTGTATTAGTGGGATAGGAATGCGTACAGATAGAGAGGGAGAGCAGGAGAGAGAAGCTCAGTGCGTCATAGGAAATCCCCAGGCAGTCTAAGCCTGTAACAGCATAACTAAGGGATGGTTCAGGACTCACCTGAGCCAGCCCTAACTATAAGCTTTATCAAAAAGGAACGTTTTTAGCATACTCTTAAACGAAGAGAGGGTGTCTGCCTCCCGAACCCAAATTGGGAGCTGATTCCACAGAAGAGGAGCTTGATAACTAAAGGCTCTGGCTCCCATTCTACTTTTAGAGACTTTAGGTACCACAAGTAACCCTGCATTCTGTGAGCGTAGTGCTCTAGTGGGGTAATACGGTACTATCAGCTCTTTAAGATATGATGGTGCCTGACCAATAAGAGCTTTGTAAGTGAGGAGGACGACCTTAAATTCTATTCTAGATTTCACAGGGAGCCAGTGCAGAGAAGCTAATATCGGAGAAATATGTTCTCTTTTGCTAGTTCCTGTCAGTACACGTGCAGCCGCATTCTGGCTCAGCTGGAGAGTCTTTAGAGACTTATCGGGGCAGCCCGATAATAAGGAATTACAGTAATCTAACCTAGAAGTAACAAATGCATGAACTAGTTTTTCTGCATCTTTTTGAGACAGGATATGCCTGATTTTTATAATGTTACTGTGGTAACACGAGCCGTATGGATGCAAATTAATTTAAAAAAAATCATTTAACACCAAAAATTGGGAAAAGACCGACAACGCCACCTGGGGAATTTCAACCCAGGAAATAATTTAGTAGAGCACCAGGCACACAGGTAAGTATACTCTTTGAGGCAAGAGACGCAGTTCACTGAAACTTAGAAAGTACAATTTTATTTTAAATAGTTTTAAAAATGATTAAAATTTCATTCATCCCAAAAGAAAGTTAAAGGAAAATCAATTAAGGGGGCTGGAGCTGAATGGATGGACAAGGCTAGGTGCAAGGGGGGGAACCCACCAAATTAAGAAAAACAAACTAAACCACCCAACATATGTGACCCACACACTCAAAGTGAGGAACCTGCTTCCCAAAACACGACAGACAAAAAGGAGGGAGGTAAAGCTTCAGCAGAGTCAACGCAGCTGAGACAAAGCTTTCCCGGAGGCGGAGCTTCAGCGGAGACAAAACATCGAAGACGAAGTCTTGTTGGAAACAAAGCATCGGAGGCGAAGTTTCACTGGAAACAAAGCATCGGAGGCGAAGTTTCACTGGAAACAAAGCATCGGAGGCGAAGTTTCACTGGAAACAAAGCAGCAGCGACCCCAATCAGCTGGTCACAGCAACTCCTAATTGCAGGAAAAAAAATGCTGTTAACATTACTCTGAATTACTGTGGTTGCTTGTGTATACTAAAACACATACCTGTTTCAGGACACACACGCACAGGAGGAGAGAGGAAGAGAGGACACTGGCTGTAGCTGGCATTTACCTGCGACCACACTAGTATTAGCCATCAGACAGCATCAACAACACCAAGAAAGAGGGACACTTACCAAACAAATACGCAGCTGCACATAAGGGAGCATGGAGCAGCACGCATACAGTTGCCCTACAACCACACAAAATGCTGTGAGACACAGAAAAACCTAAGCGTCCAAATGTGCTGAAGCAGCAGACAGCCATACCTGTTGAGCCAACCAACCTTGGCTCAAAAATGATGCCCCACTGACAGAGGCACAAGAGGAAGAACCAGCAGAGGAGGATGGCCTTTATACTGGCCCACCTAATGACAGCCACCTGGCGCTAATTACGAGCCAGGGCAGTAATTAACAGATGCCACCTCTATGCTGCTACATTACGTAAGTGGAAGAAGGCAGTCCTTGAAGTCTGTTTTATATGGGTATTAAAGGACATGTCCTGATCAAAGATTACTCCTAGACTCCTTACAGCGGTGCTAGAGGCCAGGGCAATGCCATCTAGAGTAACTATATCTGTACATAGTGCGTCTCACAGGTGTTTAGGACCCAGAACAATAACTTCAGTTTTGTCTGAGTTTAACAGCAAGAAATTGCAGGTCATCCAGTCTTTTATGTCCTTAATACATGCCTGAAGCTTGGCTAACTTACCGGTTTCATCTGGCTTTATCGATAAGTATAACTGAGTATCATCTGCATAGCAGTGAAAGTTTATGGAGTGTTTCCTGATAATATTGCCTAAAGGAAGCATATACAAGGTAAATAAAAGTGGTCCGAGCACTGAACCTTGTGGAACTCCATGACTAACTTCCGTGTGCACGGAGGATTCATCATTTACATGGACAAACTGAAATCTATCTGATAAATACGACTGAAACCAGCTTAGTGCGGGTCCTTTGACGCCAATCAAATGCTCCAGTCTCTGTAATAGGATACAATGGTCAATGGTATCGAAAGCGGCACTGAGATCTAACAGAACAAGTACAGAGACAAATCCTTTATATGACGCAATCAAAAGGTCGTTTGTCACTCTCACCAGTGCTGTCTCTGTGCTATGAAATTCCCTAAATCCTGACTGAAAATCCTCAAATCAACTATTGCTGTTTAGAAAGTCACATAACTGATTAACGACCACTTTCTCAAGGATTTTGGAGAGAAAGGGAAGGTTAGATATAGGTCTATAATTGGCTAAAACCCCTGGATCAAGCGTAGGCTTTTTAAGAAGAGGTTTAATTACAGCTACTTTGAAGGACTGTGGTACATAGCCTGTTAATAAAGACAGATTGATCATGTCTAGTAAAGAAGTGCTAACTAAGGGTAAAACTTCTTTAAGCAGCCTAGTTGGGATGGGGTCTAAGAGGCAGGTTGTTGGTTTAGACGAAAAAATCATTGAAGTTAGTTGGTAAAGGTCAATTGGAGAAAAACAGTCTAAATATAAATCTGGTTCTACAGCTGCTTCTGAGGTTCCTGAAGTTCCTGTACTCGAAGATGTATCTGAACTAGCTGAGAGCACAAGATGATGAATTTTTTCTCTAATAGTTAGAATTTTATCATCAAAGAAGCTCACAAAGTTATTACTACTGAGCTCTGGGAATACATGGCTCAACAGAGCTCTGACTCTGTGTCAGCCTGGCTACAGTGCTGAAAAGAAACCTAGGGTTATTCTTATGTTCCTCTATTAGTGAGGAGTAATAGGCTCCTCTGGCATTACGGAGGGCCTTCCTGTATGTTCTAAGACCAAAGTGTGTGAAGAAACAGGACTCAGTTGGGTTAAAGCCCTACCTCTGGTGCTTGAGGGAGCATGAGGGGGCGAGGAAAATCCAAAACAGGATTGTCTTCATTTGAGGTCATCATGGGGAGAAACAACCCTTGAACCCAGGGATGTCCTTACCAGAGCACGGACAGTCCCTAAGAGGGGAGGAATTTGATGATGCAATGTTGAACTACTGCATTAACCTCTCCAATTCTCTAAGGTCTATACACACACAGGTAAAAGCAGCCCTACCAGCCCCCCTGAAAGGACCATTGCATTTGTTGCAGCCTGGAGACTGGGTGGTGGTGAAAGACTGCAGGAGACGCCACTGGAGTGGATACACGCCAGCCACTGCAAACAGGCTCCGGGCCCAGCGGACCTCCTGGGGGGGACTAGGATCATCCCGGGACTCTGAGGACGGTTAGAGCAGCAAGGGCTCAGACTAGGCCCATCCTGGGAACCAACACATCCTGCTGAGCTGAGGGAGCAAACTCGGGACTGCAGCAGAAATGGATAGGCCAGACATGAAGTGGGATCCATGTAGGAGAACAGGCTGTGGAACGAGAAGCACTCTGTGCTCCTTGGGGCTGATGAGTCTCATCATAGCTGTTCCTCAGATGCTGTGGTATGAACAAGATGCTGAATCCACTAACACTGTGAGAACCAAACTGAACTGCAGGTTGAAAATCTTGCCGACCCAGTCATGCATGACTTGACTAGACGTAAAAGGGAGCTGTTCAAGGGTGGTGAGTGGAAACCATGGAGTTTCGATGCAAACCGCCTCAAATCTGATGACCTTAGCACCAGAAATTCATGGTATTCATTTCTCAGGTACTTAGCTAAACAATCCAAGGGGTTTAACAGGCCATTTCTGGCCATACAGGGGCCACCTATCTCATGGTCTAACATGTTAGACCATTTGACTGCCAGTCCCACACTCTGTGTCCTAGAAATCCTGGTTATCATGAGAAACCAATATTCACTGAAACCAAATGTTCGCAGGGATTGGGTACACAGGGTGGGAGCATGTATCCAGGCTGTGCAGCAATGCGCAAATGCTACAGGTAAAATGACTCCAGAAACCTTGGCTTGTGCAGTTAACTATTGTCAGACTATGCACCAACCTTCCAAACATAGCAGTAATGACTATGCACAACCATAAGAAGCTCCATATGCGTTGGTTGAGTCAAACTGGGCGGTTTGTATTTGTAACAGTGGCAGTAAACAGACTGTGGGGATTACTAAATGTACGATTAATCTGGCCGGTCTGACTGGAAGACCAACCTTCGGAAACGTTTCTCTGGATGTAGGTGATGTAACAATTGTTGCTGTCAATTCTGTCAGTGCAGACTTCGCTGACGGAGTTGGCCCAGTCCCGAATTGTTATTGGCAGTGTGGTAAGAAGGTTTTTCTTTTCCCACCTAACAATTGGAAGGGATGTTGTCAATTAGTGAACTTAACTCTGACCAACCTTGTATTCATACCAGGGAAACTCACTGAATCTGGCCCCAGCAGACACAAGAGAGAGATGGCCGAGTTCCATACCCTTGAGTCCTACCATTGGAGAATCTCACTGGCAGAGAAATGGGGAATTGGTCTATTTCCCTGGTATGGGGTCACGTTTTGGCAGATCACATAGATAACATAACCTACACCCTGAATGGGTTTGCTAATGAAACCATTAAAGGCTTCCGACTTCTCTCAGACAATGATAAATCTCACCGCTTAACCCTGTTAAAGCATGAAACTGCACTAGACTATCTAATGGCAAAGACAGGGGAACTGTGTGTAACACTGAACCTTACAGGAGAAGCTTGCATAACGTTGATTCCAGACAATGAAGACAATGTCACAAGTGTAATAACTGCTCTTGAAAAAATCAGGGATGCTTTTGGCCCCTCAGATTCTGCAGGTTATAGTTTCAACAAATGGCCAATGACATTCTTGGCAGCCATTATGGTTCAGGTTCTCATCCCGGTTCTGACAGTGTTTGGTGTGCTATTGTGCTTCTGTACCTGTACCCTGACATGTATGAGAGCGTTGATGTACAAGTGGATAGGTGGTGTTGTAGACGGACAGGTTGAGCAGTATGTTCAACTCAGCACTGCTGATCCAGATGTGGAGGGGGACTGTCTTCCAACTAGTGAGCAACTGTACTGCTTGGCAGAAGGTTACAGCACCATGTGATACGTAAAATTGCTTTGCTGAATGCTTGCTAAATGCTATACTTAAAGAGTGATTAGCTTTGTGATTTACAAATTAATCAAAGGGGGGAATGTAAGGGAAATTCTTGTTATAATGACGTGTTTTCCACTAAGGTCACATTCATCCACCATGATATTATACATTATAAGTTGTTGTGAAACTAAAGACAAGAAAACCCATCATAAAAGAGGTAAACCTGGGAGGCCCTCTTCTTGTGTCTGAATAACTTGTGCACAAGGACCACGATTGTTCTTTGTTTTTACACATGAGAAATGAATCGCCAGATATTGAAATATGTAAGGGAGTAGGTACAGATGGTATTCCTCACTTGTCTATACAGACGGGAGGGAGGGTATCGAGGTCAAAGGTCAAAACTGTATTTCACGGGTGAGATCATGTGTGTCTTGATAGATTGTTAGAGTTATTGTTGTATGTGTGTTATTCTCGTATGTGACTGGAATTAGGTTTTTTAAACAACATCCTCAACATCTTCTTCTATCTACCAGATATACCTGCCGACAACACAGGACTGTCAGCGTTTAATCACGGAAAGGACCCAGATGCAGACCAACTCTCAGAAGGCGAAAAGGTTTTATTTCCAGCGAGGAAAAACAAACAAAAAAACTCTTCTCACGGGGCCAGGAACACAGGAGCCGGGAACAGAGACAACTCAAGAAAAACTAGAGACACAATAGGCTTCTCAGACACAAAGAAACTTACGAAATCAATAGGCTCATTTGAGATGAACTGCGCCTCGCCTGGAAAGTGAACGAGATCAGGCGGTAGCAGCAGGGGGCGCTGACAAAAAGCTGCAGTCAAGTCGGACAGTGTCCAGCCGCCTTCAATGCATATACAGGAAGTGACGGAAATATTTACGTCCTGTAAAGGACCATAAATGCAAGAGGACTAATGGGTATGGTAGACAGGTAGCAGGGGAAGGAGTGAGACACAAGGGTAGTGCAAACGAGAGCTAGACAAGACACAAGTGTGTGGGAAAAACAAGGGAGCACAGGGAGACAAGAGGAAAAACAAAAACAAAAACATAGCAGTCACAGCTGGGCTGTGACAAGGACGTTCTGTTCTACCACCCCCACATTCTCAAATACCTCCATGACTTAATGATATACAAAACATTGTATTTGACAAACAAATACATATCTTCACTCACTGACCTTGTTTTGTTCTCTGACATAATGAGTGTGTATTGTGTGTGTAGTGATATGGCTGTGAAGGCAGAATGCAAACAGAAGTATAGCTTTTTTAAACCGCAGAGAACAGTGGTGAGAATGAATATGAAGATTTGCCATTGTTTGAGCTGCTTAATGGATTGGGTATCAGTGTACTAAGTGTTGGCTAAGCAAGAAGAAACTAAGAATTGGATCCGATACAACAAAAGGCTTTAGGTGAAGTACCGGTTGCATTTCTGTTTCCTTTGTCATTTTGTCCTTGTAAATAAACTTTATTAGAATTATTTAAATTTCAAGAAGTTCCCTGAAAATAACGGCAATTTATTGCAAATGATTTGGAAAATTTGAATGTCAGTGAAAGAAAAGCATTTAAACCCAAGTAAATATTTATTAATTATTCATTTATTATTGGAAACTTTATTCTCTATACATACGGAACTAAATTCAATGTTCTGCAGACCTGCTGTGCACTGACTAAATTAATTTCTAGGTTACACAAGCACGGATTTGAATTAAATACTTTAAATGTTATGCTGTATCAAAAGAAATTCCACCAGCCTTGGCTGTGGGGTCATTAAAATATCTGAATCTGAATGTACCAAATGAATACGGTTTTTCATATACAGTATGTAACAAAACTGAGTACACCCCTGTGCAATGTCACTAAAATGGTTGACTGCTTCATATCCCTTTTCAAAGATTCAAAATTGTGTCATCTTACAATAATTGATCTTATGGCATTTGATCTGATGTACAATTAAAAACAATATACAGGAAAATACAGGCCCCACAGTGCAAACTCAATGCAACCAAAGTGATTATACCTGTGATTTCCAATGAAGACAAATTGCATGGAGGTTATAAAATAAATTGTGAACTGTTCTGAACAATTTCGGCCTAATGGGTTTTGTCTCAGGTAACATGGCTCCACATGGTAGGTTGTTGCCTGAAGAATTCAGAAAAAAGATTTTAAGACTTCATAGACATGGCAGACAGTAGATTGTGAAACAGGTATCATCCATGGCCAGGAGGATCGAATCTGTCATCAAAAATAAAGGCGGATATACAAAATATTACAAAAATAAATAAAATCTCACGAACGAAGGGTGTGCTGACTTTTGTTGCAGTTGGTTCTTAAATACGGACCCTTGATTATAATTTAATTAGTCAAACATTTCTCTTTTTCAAATTAATTAGCTTCACTTTGCTTTGGCTAAAAACAAATACATTTTTTTTAGATGGACATTAAATTCTTTTTAACATTTTAATGATATATACAGAGGTGTACTCAGTTTTACATATACTGTAATATATGTACCATATTACAAAGTTCTTTTGAGGAAATGCCTGATTAGGAATTTATCTGGTAATCATGGACCTGTAGAATAAAGTGTAAGCGTTTGTTCTGCAACATGTTGAGACTACGCTTGATTCAAAATAGTTTATAGCACATTAATGCAGAAAATTCTTCAGAAATGAACAATTTCAACCAAAGATTGTATGTATTTCCAAACAGAAGAGAAACAACGCACAAATCTGTAATGTCCTTCTATGAACTGGGAGTGTCAGGTGGTGTATAGAAGCCCAGCATCCCGTGGCACTCAGTGTGATGTCACCATACAGTCTGTGGATGTCACACATAAACCCCCCCACCCCACCCCCGGCGCCCTGTGGTGAGGGAACAGTAAGTCCAGGACAGTTCGGGGTCAGTGTCATCAGGAGTTGGCGCCGGTCCGTGGCCCTTTGAAAATGTGGATCTTGGCATCATCATCCAGCTCCTCCATGATTCTCTCCTGTTTGACGGACAGGATGGTGTAGCTGACTGGACACCTAGAGGTTAAAGGAAAACACTTCAAGAACAGCCTTCCACCTACCTTGTTGGACTGAAAACTCAGACCTAGCCTATTGGGTGCAACAAAATAACTATATATAGATATCTATATCTATATAAATATATACACAGGAGAGATGGTGAACAAATTCATCAGGAACGAGGATCTAAATCTCTTTCTCAACAACAAGAATGCTTCATTGTGGCACATCTTACTTGAAGTTTTATTTATTGTCTGTATTATTTTGTTGAAAAGGGACTGTAAAACAGCTGCTATGTTTCCTGATAAAAGACATGAAATGATGTAGCCTGTGCAACTACGGACTTAAAGTATAATAAATCCTTGTTTTATTCTGAAACATTGCTCCTTGAATGGCGCATGTTTTCTACTGTACATTTTCTCCTTCTTCTAAAAGGAGCCCCTGACCGAAGGACAGCGGAAGGATACACATGCCGACCACAAACGCTCCGATCGCCAGGCCGGTCAGCAGGTTCCGGCCGCGGAGCCGCGCGGCATTTTTCTTCCAGTAGTCGAGCTCCTGTCGGCGGCGGAGGAGCTGCTTCTCTGCCGCTGTGGGCGCAGGCTGAGCGGACCCTTCCGCCCCGTTCTCCGCCATGTCTTCTCGGGACCACGGATGTATAAAGAGAACAGCCGGCCGCTTGCAGTACCACGTGAACCGGAAATAATTCATCACTAACCTGAACCAACACCGCCACCTACTGTATGGGATGGGTATTGCAGCACTAAATCATGTGAGCAGTGGTTGGAAATTGAAATGGTGTTATTTTTTAGATTATAGGGGGCGGGTGCTTTTTAAAAGGCTCAAACTAGTCATAATTAAATCAGGTAGTTAATTGTGGTGCTTGCTGACTCAACTGAGGCCTGCATCTGGCTGAGATTGGATGTCACTGGCTAAATGAGGTCTCTGCAGGCCAGGTTAAGCCTTTTCATTTGGTCTGACCTAATTAAAACCCTTTTCTTAGAAGAAGCCTACAAAAAAATAAAGACACAAAATATACATATTCCTTTTGTTTGCAGTCCCCAAGAGCAGATGAAAGATGTAGCCCCTCCATGCTACACACACATAGAACATACAGTGAATTAGATTTAGAAGAGCCTAAACGGGATCAAATATAAAATAAAATAAAAACAACATAGACACTATAGACAGCAGTGACAAGCTCAGGAACAAAATGACACAAAGCAGGGTTCTGTCAGAATTTTCCAAACTTTAATGATTTCACAGAGGATATTTAAAATGAAAAACACACATTGCATGGCAAATGACAAAAGAAGCAACTATCAATGGTTAGGACTAAAACTTGTTTGCATCAGTATCAATACACTGGAACTCGGAACTGATATCTGATTTACATATATTTCAATGACTACGGCTAATATGCTAATAAAAATATGAAGATAAGCCCTTGGTTTTTCCCTGGCTTAAAAGGGAAGGAAGTGAGGCAGAGGTGGCACCATCCTGATCATGTGCACACGTGCATGTGTACCACACCTTCAACTGGCTCTTTTTAACGTATTTTTAGGAGTTCTAATTATATGATTGAAGAAAATGATAATTATTACATTAAAGAATATTTTATGGAGTGCTCTCCCTAAAGACACAACAAAGTAAATCTTTTTAAAAACAACTATTTTATATTAGTTTTTCGTAACTTATAGAGTAAACCTCTAGTAAAATGTATGCCATTTTATGGATAGCTGTCATTTCTTGATGTTTTAAAAAGGTTTCCAGCCTGTAGTTTCTGGACGGCAGTCTCACAAAGCCAGAAGCAAGCTGCAAGCCGCTTTTAGCATAGGTAACATGGTAAAATGTAAATGAGTTTTACTGGCCCCTTGCATATTTTCAGTGGCCCTGCAGCCAAAAAATGAAAATAACTGTGTTTCCATAATTGGGTGATTTACTAAAATTATGTACAAGAGTGAAGTTCCCTTTAGATTTGGTTGTTTGGTTATTTATGCGTAATGTTGATATATTACAAAAATATGTAAATTATATCAAATAAGTCCCTCATGGCATGCTCTGCCCTCCCATATTCTTGTGCTAACACAGCAGCAGTTGTGTGTCCATCCTCTGAGACATAACACGCTGTCCTTTAGACAGTATGAATCCAGAATACTGCATTTGTCGTTTACACCATTGCAGGATTTGACAATGAAGCTTTGTGTCCACATCCAGCCAGATGTTGCAGCAGCACCAGTGAGGCTTCCTCGCACAGTTCTTGTGTTTCAGCAGTGAGTAACAGGTCATCTACACACAGAATCAGCTTGGAGGTGGGGCAAAGCCAGCAGGCGTTGCTCTAACTACAGCAGAAAATGCTGCTAGAGAGTAAGTTAGTCCCCGTGGAAGTTTTGAGAGTGTATACTGGTTCCCTTTAAAAGTGAGAAGCAAAGAGTGGCAGAGAGTGCGAAACAGGAAAAATACATCTTTAGCTGGAATAACAGTGAGGATGGACTCAACTGTAGATGCCAAAAAAACAGGTCATGATGGAAAAATCAATGTCAATGTTTGTAGTTTCTTTCTGTGTGGGCGTATCTGTGATGAACACCTGATAAAGCCTCTTTCAACAGGCCAGTTAGCTTAAAAATGAAGAATAATGTGTTGAATTGTCTGAGTCACTGTCTGGGTTTGGAATGCGGGTGTGTGTGTGTGTAGGATTACCACAGTTTGAACAACAATAAGTCCCTTCTTATCAGTTTGACAGGTGAATGATTAATGATCACAAACCTGTCATTAAATCTAATGTCATGATGTTGCAGGTCAAGTGAAAGTCTTCGGACACGAAATCAGAACCCCACTTTTTCCCACAGATTTAATTTGTTGCAGTAGAGACTGGCTCACTGTAACTTTTCATAGATATGGCAGAACAAGTTACTCCAGTAGCTACGAGAAAAAGATACTCCATACCGTTCACCACAAGACTGATCTTGGGGAGGGTCTCAAAAGGGCCAGATGATTTCAAATGAAAAAGATAAAATTACAGGGGCACTTGTCTTCTTTGGTCATTTTTATTATTTATTCTGTTTTTGTGATGGGTTCTAATTACAGGGGGAAATCAACCTTCTGTCTAGGTTGAGGCTGTGTCGCATATTCCTCTGAAGGGGGAGCAGAAGGCTGCACCCACCCTCCTGGTTTTCTTGACCTACACTGGCAAAATGCCTCCACAGTCAAAGAATGCAAATCAGGTAATAGCATTTCACACATTGGAGCATTTAGAAGGATGCAAATTTGCCAGAAAGGTAGAGATACACTTCCTTGACATGTCCTTTTTTGAAGGCGTACACACCATTTCATATTGTACATATTTCTTATATTTGTTCATATTTTATTATTAATTTTCCATGTTACACTTATAATTGTTGTCTTGTAGTTCTTGCTTATATATATATACTTAAATCTATTCTGGCACCAATATTCCAAGACAGTTTCCTTGTATGTGAAAACCTACTTGGCAATAAATGTGATTCTGATTTCAAGACTTCCCAGAAAGTGCTTAAGGCTGCTGAGTCAGTCCAGATGTTATCTGCAGGCTTTACACAATGCGAATTTTTCTGTTTCAACTGTGTGACTGCTTGAGTTGATTCACCTTGTTAAACTTCCGGCAGCACTTTAGAAATAATAAATATGTGATCTTTACCAGTGGTTTGTCTGACGTGTGTCAGAAAAGTAGCAGGTTCTCACAAAGATTTGGATCAACCCTAACATATAGGGAAAAAAGAATCCGTCAAGCACGGCGGCTTGGTCACAGCATTTTCTCCTATAATCATGACTTTGAGTCAGATTCTTGTCCTGATCATTGCCGTCTTCTCGGGACTGATGTCATGCATCTGAAGCTGACACGCCGGCATGCGGTGAAAATAATACCTGCTGTCGGCTGTTCGGTGGAGGAGGCCAGCTGTGCTGTTGGAGAGGTTGTCGGGTTTCAAAGTGTCAAATCTGCCTCTCGCATGAACGGCGCGATTGTCATTTTTCTCGATGATGTGGCCAAGGTGGAGATGGTGGTGGAAAATGGAGTTGTGGTTTGTGATACTTTTACCCCTGTCCTCCCGCTGGTGAACCCAGCAAAAAAGATCATGATCTCTAACGCACCTCCATTTAATAAGAATGAAGAGTTGACAGGAGACCGAGGCAGACATGCAGGACAGGGAAAAGAATGTGGAACAGGATCAAGCTGAGAGTGGAAGTAAAGTTGATGATGAAGGAAATGTCCAGAACAGTGAGAATTCAGAGAAAAACAAACAGAGGAAAAACAATGTAACAAAAGTAAAGAAAGCTGCAATCAGAGTGTTGGTGAGGGGGTCAGCGATGTGCTGGAGGCTGAAAACATGTCTGAGGAGATGGGCTTAACAAATAAATCCAGCAAAAGGAAAAATCTACAAAGACCAGAGTGGTGCTAAGGCCAAGAAAGTGCTGGAAGATCTATCAGACAATAATGAGGAATGCGAGTGGACGCCATCAAATGTTAAATGTTAATGGAGCAAGAAGTGATGTGAAAAGAGCTTCTCTTTTCAAGATGGTAGAATTAAAAAACTTAGATGTGGTTTTTGTACAAGAAACTCACAGTAACAATGAGAATAAAAGCGACTGGAAGAAAGCCATAAACTGTCTAACAGTGGTGGAGTTGCTGTGCTTTTTTCAAAGGGCTTTAGTCCCACTTCTTTTGAGGTGGAAGAAATCATGTGTGGGCATATTTTAAAAGTACAATATGAAACATGAAAATGATTTTTATAAATGTTTATGCTCCAGTTTTGAGCATTAAAAGAATGAACTTTTTTAACATTTTATGTGATGTTATTCATAATTGTACTGATGATGTTTTGTTTCTGGGAGGTGATTTTAACTGCACTGAAAATGCCAAAATAGATAGGAACCACCTAGAGCCTCATCCTGCTTCATCTGCCAGACTCGGGCGTCTAATGGAAGCTTATGAGTTAAAAGATGTTTGGAGAGGTCTTAATAGGAAGGACAGGCAGTACACCTGGAGTCACTCCAAGGACAATTTGTTATCAATGGTCAGGCTTGATTGCTTTCATTGTTTTAAGCATCATTTTGGTATTTTTAAAACTTGTTGAATAGCTCCTGTTGGTTTCTCTGATCATTGCCTTGTTCAGTGCTCCTTTTACATTCAGAATGTGAAGTTACACAGCGCATACTGGCATTTTAATACTGGTCTTTTAAATGAGGGGCTTTTATTTTTTTATGGGTTTTACATAAGAAAGAAAAGTTTACTTTTTCTTCAGTGCAGAAATGGTGGGATATTGGAAAGAGTAAGATAAAACAATTTTGTCAGCAGTATACTCACAATGTCACCAAGCACATTACCAGGTCTCTTCAAAACCTAGAGATTGAAGTCATAGAATTACAGAGTCTAGTGGATTCTACAGGAAATAGAGGGCATATTGAAGCTCTTAAATGCAAAAAGGCTGCCTTAGCCAACCTGTGGGCATTACAGCACAGGGTGCTCTGGTCAGCTCACGCTTCATGAATGCATCTCAGATGGATGCCCCCTTGCAGTTTTTCTTTAGTTTAGAGCGAAAGAATGGTCAAAGAAAGATAATTCACTATTCACACTCTGAAGATGGATCCGCCATATCGGGAATCCCTGAGATTCAGAGGCATACCACCTCTTCTACAAAGAGCTTTTTAAAAAGGAATATGTGGATGATGTAGAGTTGGCTGAATCTTTTTATGCAGAACTACCTCAGGTGGATGCTGACACTAATACAGTGTTGGATGCAGAACTTTCATTGAATGATTTGTACACTGCTCTGATGAGCCTAGGAAATGGAAAAGCACCTGGCATTGACGGACTGCCCGTTGAATAGTATAAATCTCTTTGGAGGTGCTTAGTGACAGTTTGTGTAAAGGACACTTGCCGCTGAGCTGTAGGAGGGCAGTTATCACCTTGCTGCCGAAAAAGGGAGATCTACAAGATCTGAAGAACTGGAGACCTGTATCGCCGCTGTGTGGGGACTATACGCTTCTCTCTAAAGTTTTAGCCTCTAGACTCAGAGAGGTGATGAGTAAAGTCATCCATGTTGACCAGACTTACTGTGTGCCCGGTAGGTTAATAAGTGATAATATCACTCTAATTCTGCATGTTTTGGACATCTCTGACTCATTGGGAATAGATACTGGTCTTCTTTCGATTGGAAAAGGCTTTTGACCGGGTTGAACACCAGTATCTGTGGCAGACGCTCTGTGCTTTCAGGTTCAGCCCAGGTTTCACAGCCAAGATCCAGTTACTGTATTAAAGATTAATGTTGGTTTAGCTGCACCTTTTAATGTACATAGGGGTGTACGGCAGGCATGCTCTGTTTCTGGGATGTTACACTGCCTCGCCATTGAGCCATTGCTATGCAAACTCAGGAAAAAAATCTCAGGTGTGTGTTTTCCAGTTTGTGCTTCACCTGTTAAAATTTTTGGTATTTGGTAATAATTAACAAAGGGATATCGATATTTTGGAGGGGAATGTGGGTCTCTTCAATAAAGAGGAGAGGAGCTGGTTTCCGCCTCCAGTTTATCCAGAGACTGCTGTTTGACCCTAAAGACTTGGTGTGGAGACCGCTGGCACGCATAGTTCTGCAGCAGTTTGGTGGTCTGGGATTGCATGACTCAATGTTTTTGGTGGATTAAAGTTTCAGAATTTTCCACTTTTCTATCGTGGAGTTTTCACAGTGTGGAAAAGGTTGGTAAAGGAGAGAATTGTGCAAAGTGAGTCCTTGTACTGGTTGTTGCGGGAGCCTGTGGTGTATGGAGGACGTTGGAGGACAACCCCTTGCTGGGCAGGATCAGAAATTACAGAAGTGTTCTGCAGAGGAGAGATACTAACCTTTGGATCTGTAGTGAACATTGCAGGACCTGAATTAAACAATGCAGCTGCTCTAGCTGCTGGTCTGGGAGTGAGATCTGTGAAGATCATCAGCAAGCTGCTAGAAAACTGGAAACGCTGTCTGACTGGACATGAAGGCCTCCTGCTGGGTGAATACAGTAACAGTTTGATTGTACCTTGTATGGAGGACCCTTTTCTCTGTCTAGGTATCTGTCCCAGTTTTGATAACTGTGTTGGTTCTTTTCTGGATGAGAAAAGTTGCGGCTTTTTGAATTTAGAGGAGGTAAAAGGTAAAGCTTTGTACATGATGATTGTGAAGGAATTTTCCTTCTTGTATGTTAAACTTCCCTCTTGTAGGTTAAAGGTAACTTAAGACAGTGCTTCACAGGTCAGGTCAACTGCCTGTCTCACTCTGTGTGCCTGACAAGGCCGAGTTGACTCTGGCCTCTGGTAGACCAATGTCTGCTAGATATCTTCTGTTTTCAGGGTTAGACACAACAGGCTGGCGCCTGGTTGTTGACGCTGGATAAGAGAGACTGTAGAGAGGCTATGCTGTTGCTAGGACAGCAATGGTTGACGTCTTTCCTTGTTTGGATCTGATATCCAATAGAGTCGTCACACATGACAGACTGAGTTAGGAATAACCCTATTTGGATATAGCGGAACGTATCAGTTCTGGGGAGGGTTACATACTGAGCTTCATGACACCATCTTCAGATTTGGGTAGCAGTACGCTGTGATTCACACGTGGTGTTTCCCTTTTCTCCTCGATCGAGCTTCAGTGAGTATTCCTGTGTAAGACATCCAGGTCTCCTGAAACTTCTTGTTGGACTGAACCAGCTCTAAGATTTCCATCACAATGATGGTGAAGTGTCTAAATAAAAGTAAACTATATGGTCGGGTGGACACTTTGGCGAATTCATCTGCGCTTGGGAGATGATGTCAGACCTGGTTGGAGGGGTTTATATAAGCCACCATTAACAAAGAAGGTAGCTGATTTACAGTGGAGTGTGTTACATGGGATAGTGGCAGTCAGTGCTTTTGTCTCTGTTATTAGCCCTGGCGTGAGTGATGAATGTCCTTTCTGTCCTCACAAACAAACTATGTTCCACTGTTACTTTTACTGTTACTTAGTGTTTGCAATTGGTTCCACTGTTCATGTTGTTTCAGAGTTTTTCTGCAAACAGATGTTTATTCTTGGTTTTAAATATAAAAAGTCTGCAAAACATAAATATCAACTCATGAATTTTATCTTGGGACAAACAAAAGATGGCTATTTATGTAAGCAGGAAGAGGAAGGTTGATGACTTAGTAGACACTGATGCAAAATTATTGTTTACTAGGATGGTGAAAGCCAGAATATCCATTGATTTTAATTATTATAAAGAAATGAAGGATGTAAAACAGTTCAGCATGGTTTGGGCTCATGGTGATGTGTTGTGCTAAAAATGACACTGAATACTTGATACACTCATTTTCACCTTCTATCACGCTACAGAAACGCAATAGAAACCCAATAAGATGACTGAAGATAAAGAAGTTCTGCCACTTTACATGCAAAACACAATAGGTTCAATAGGGAGTTAATGAGTCCAACTGCCTTGCTGTCGATGGGGTTTGGTCCAGTTGAGTTTACACAAACCATTATGTAAAGTGGGAAATGGAGCAGTAATGGGCCATTTTGGTGAAGGGCTTGTACGACTTCTTTTCCTTCCACCCAGCTTTCATATTTTTTATGTGAAGTGACAAAGAACAAATATAGAATATTCTTTATGAGTAATCAATAAAACTGAAAGGAACAAACAATGTTGACATAAAAAGAAGAGAAATAAATTGATTCGAATAGGTTCAGGAAAATTTGGTGATACCATTATTATCAAAATGTAACTACAACCAGTAACATCTTTGTCCTCTTGCTGTCTTTTATCTATATTGGACACACTTCAGGTGGTTTTTGAAGAAGTGAAGCTGCAGTTTGAACTCCACGTCACTCTTTGCGGGGTGTCTGAACTTATTGTAACGGGCAGCATCCTTGCTGCGTGCTTTTTTGGGCTGATGTCCAATGGACACGTGGCCACAGGAGGCAACCATCAAGGAGCCCAGCCCATCCATGAAGAACTCTAGAGTCAGAGACAGACATTTGCCCTTTGTGAAAAACACCTGCTTGTATCATGGCCAACAAAAACTGAAAGGTTGTAGAATCCAAACTAGACTTACCTGAGTGTGCCACCCTCTGGAGCCTAGGGTCAAATCCCACCCTCCTAACGGCATCTGTACGAGCCAGGAAGAAGTTCACCACCCCACTGGCCAGATAGCATTGTGGGTAACCAGGAAGCAAGTGGAACTTCTTATTAGACTTCCTGTACAGGCAGCCACCATCCATTTCCTCTCCTTCCTCATAGTGAAGAGAGAAGTAAAACCGGTTCCCTTGAACTGTGCCACCCAGCTGATGAGAACAGACACCAGAGAACTGATTATAAACTGGTACGTTGTGTACTGGCCTCTTGACCAATACATGCTGCCATAGGATCCAGTTGCCTGCAACCCCAAAACAGATTTAGTAGTTGTAAAAAACATGTTCATAGGATGATAAACAGGGCTGATTGTGAAAGATGTCAACACTCTGCCCTAATGTGGACTTCAGGTAGAGAGTCCTCATCAGTCCTTAAAAAACAAGCACAAATGAATCAAATCAAAGCGTCGGATCAAAAAGGGTCTGGTCTTTTTGCCGACTGTTAATCAAAAATCACCTCTATCTAGCCTATTGGAGTCTCAAAAATACTCCGAAGAATGCAGCCGAGTCACACAGAATCTGATGTGAAGAGTTTGAGTACAGGCATGTAACAGCAATAAACTTGAGTGAGGTCCTGGAACTAAAAAAGCTCAAAAAGCCACTCTTTATACACCCTGTGGCTCGGGGGAAACCACCTCCTACTTTAAAAAAAAAAAAAAAAAAAAAAAAAAAAACTGTCAAAATTATACCCAGAGACAATGGTGTGAACTCCTAAAAAGTTCAATCTCCTTCAATTTAATTGTGTTTTTGTCTGACCTCCTCCTGTAGAAATTTACACCAGCGTCCTCGGGACTTTCCAAACCCACCCCTCTCTTTACACCTATGTCCTGTTTTTTATACCAGTAAGTTCTGGGTTTTCTAGAGCTCATTTTTTATAAACTGGCAGCGACAGCAGGTCAGATAACGGTCAAGCATGATCTGACGCCCACCTGGAGCCACATCGTCAGTGCTGGAGCTGTGCCGTCAGTCCCGTGGCCCTTATTTCATTCTACTAACCACCATGTACGGCCATCTAAGTAGCATGGCCTATTCTGCAGTGGCATGGCCTACTCTGCTGCCTCCTACTCCATCAGGTCATCTGCAGGCCAACCTTGGTTTTCTCTACACAGTTTCTCTCTGTTACACATTTCACTACTACAAAAGATTAAATGCAGAGAGTAGAAACCAAGAGTCACTTCTGAACCACTTCTGTCCTGCAAAGTGAGTAACATAAAGCTACAACAACTCCACTGAGCACATGACTAAACTAAATCTGTGCACAGCCGACTACCACCAATTTATTCTCACCACGTCCAGTTCGGGCACCGCCTCCATCACCTCCACCAGCTTCTCTATCTTCGTCTGCTCAGTAAACTCAAAGTCATCATCCACCCACAGGAAGTACTTGGTGGTTACCTGGGAGACAGCTAGATTCCTGCCAGCGAACCAGCCCTGAGAGAGGAAACATGTTCCACATTTGAAATCTTTTACTGCATATAAATTCAGTTTATATTGATGCTTACCCATATTGACAGTTAAAAAAATCTCAGAGTCCCAAACATACCTGGTTTTAACAGATATTTTAGTTTGATACATTTCTGAAGAATTTAATTGACACACAAAAGCCACTCAAATACAAGGTGTCAAGTGTCTTTTTTTGTACAGAGGTTTTAAAGTGTGTGATATATACTGTATGTGTAATTAATAAATTACAGTGCATGTATGTGTGTATACCTGCGCTGGAGGCATGATGTACTGTTCGATGTGTTCTCCGGTAATTTTCTGTGGTTCAAAGCTGTCATCTGCAATGATGACTTTTATGTTGCTATAGAAACGCCGGATGCTGGTCAACAATACACTAAGTTCTGTGTAGCGCAGGAATGTCTTTGTGATGATGGTGACGTGAGAGCTGATATCTGACAGGCAGAGAAGTAGGCAAAGAGTTATTTCAAGAAAAAAAAAGACAGGATGATAAGACACAGTGTAGCATGAATTGTCAGCATGGTTCAACGAGAGCCTGCTGGTTAGTTGTTGTAGCAGTTTTTCAGGTTCAAGCGGTTCAAGCTGTCTGCAAATGATCAATGATGCCAGGGGTTTCACTTTTTCGATGTTGAGACGCCTTCAATTAGTCTGGTGGTCACCATTTTTGGCAAGCATGGTTGATAGAACATTGCAGGAATGCGAAGTGTGTGCACATCATAACATAAGGAAAGCATTTTCAGCGCCAATTGCACATATTCCACCACCAGAAAGTCCTTTTCGTCATCTAATGTTGGACTATATAGATATGACAGAATGAATAAGAGGATTCAGATACATCTTAGTGGTGGTTGACAGATTCAGCAGATGGGTGGAAGCAGTCCCAACAAAAAAGGTCCAGATTGTAAATCCGTGGATAAATTTTTGTGTAAAAGAAGTTTTTCCAAGATTTGGAATTTACCACACGAGGCACTTACAGGGAGACCAATGCCGGTTCCCTTTTGTAGAGGGCCGTATGCGGGGCCACCACTTGAGAAACGTGAAAGAGAACTAACATGTTATCTGCGACACCTAACACAAATACACAAAGCTGTGCTTCAACAGGTAAAAGCTGTGTCTGACGACAGAGACGCTGACATTCCAGAGCAGCTAAGGAGAGTTGAGCCTGGAGACTGGGTCTACGTGAAGGCGTTCAAACAAAAGTGGGACCAACCAAGGTGAGAAGGACCCTTTAAGGTTATCCTAGCTACCCCAATTGCACTGAAAGTACAGGGTAAGAAATTTTGGTTCCATCTAAACCATGGCTGCAGAGCGAGGGATCCAGGAGAGACAGCAAAGGCGAAGCCTCCCAACTGGAGGATAGACAGCTTCAAGATCCAAGGAGAAAGATGATCACAGAGACTGGCTGAGAAGGGGAGGTGTGAAAGTAGAAGTTCAACAAGTAGTGGCTCATTGCCAACCAGACAAAGTCATGAAAGCAGTACAAGTGGAGAAGATGAGGTCACTCCAGAACCAACACCAGAGACACGAGGAGGAACGTCATCAGGGACAGTTCCACCAGAATGTGACCCACTTAGCTATTATAATTGGGAAACAGAAGGTGGGAGAGGTCAACAGATGAATAGATGGAAGGCCCTGGCCATATTGGCTTTAGGAGTAGGCCTAGTACTCACCATTATAAATAGTTTGACAACAGGAAGTAAAACAGACCGAGAGCAAATGATAAAATGTGCTCTGGCCACAGGCTCAATGGCAGCTGCAGTAGGAAAGATACCAGTAAACAAAGTCATTACAGTCATGTATGTAAGGTCAACTCAATACAATCAAACACTGACATTAGGACCAGAAGGCATAAAAATAGACACGCATGCGATTCAAAGACAATGCCTAAAAAAAGAAGGGACAGTGACGGTAGTGGTACAATGTTCACAAGATCAATGCACAGAGATAAACCTGCCTCAAACAATGACAGTTAAAGAAGCAACTAAATTGACCCAGCTTTATGTAAAAAAAAAAAAATTGTTGAGTAATCTAAAAACCGTGAGAGACGAACACGTAGCAAGCTCAAACTGGAGCATTAAAAATCAAGCTCTCTCTAAGGTTTGGGAGTGGTTGAGTAATCTGTTATGGCACAAAATCTTACAGGTGATTGTAATGCTCCTGGGAGGATTCTCACTGTTAGAGGCAATTGTAATATGTTGCATACTTCCAATAACCTCAGCAATGATAAAGAAAGTGACAAGATGTCTTCCAGGAATATTCCCACTTCAAATCCAAAACAGCATAAATCTGGAGGTAACAATATAATAAGATGACAAGGAACCATTGTATGAAAACATGAAAATAAACACCTAAGTAAAATGATAAAGTGCAGACAATGAAAAGGTAAACCTAAACCACAGATGTCACATGAGTGTCATAAAGATCTACAAAGAAAATTGAATGTGTTCCCTTTTGGCCCAATACCTATGGCACAATCAAAAACTCATGTGCAGTATTTAAACTCTTCTGTGCACTCCAAAGACTTTCCATTACCGCCACTGCCCCAAGAAATCTGAATTGAATCCATAGAAACCAAGTCATGGTCAACTAAAACTTATAATCTACAACAAGGCATCATAGCTGCCTGTCCTAGAATCACTTTAAAATACAAATATGATTTAGTGACTCTTGGAACTCCTCCACATGTACTATGCAATAAATACACACTAAATATATTATATAAATATAATATTTTAAAGAGTATGGTCTAGACCTACTCTATGTGAAAGCGTCTTGAGATAACTTTTGTTATGATTTGGCGCTATACAAATAAAATTGACTTGACTTAAATATGATCTCATTATATTATGGATCAGTCTTATTATTTAGCACATATATGTTCCTGCAAAAGAATGGTAGGACAGGACTAGAGCAGAAGTCAAGATGTTATGAGAAACAGTACATGTGAATACAAATCGAGCTTTACAGTAGGTAGACGTCTCTACGTAGTATGGAGGAGCTAGAAATTAGCTTAGGGCCTGTTGTCGTATTAATCCTCTCGTATCACCCTACTAATAGAGACATGGCTGAACGTCCAGGGACTAGTTGGCAGTATGACCTGCACATGCCACAGGGACCCATACATCAGGCTCAGCCTTACCCACCTGGGTGGCCAGCTCAGACGACAACTACAGGTCCCAGGGCTACGTGCATGCACCAACTGGCGGTCCAACCAGCGCTTTCACCACGGGGCTCCGAGGAAACTGGGTGTGTCTTCCAAGATACCCTCAACCACCACCACCAACCAGGACCGATGGAGGACTGGATGACAGCTTTACTGGAAACATGGATGCAGCAGTCCAAGCATCTACATCAGGACTGCTGCAAGCTCAGCCAGAGGGGCCGCAATACGATGGATCCAGGACTCTTGTTGTATAAAGATCCCTGCTAAGTAGTAACATAGTTGCAAACCGATCAATGATAACGTGACTTTTGAATCACAAACTGTGGAAATGTGGTGTCATTTTTCATTAAAACATGTGATGTGCTGAAGAAGATAAAATGCAAATGCAAAACTTTCCTTTCCTTTAACCAAAAGCTCTCAGGCTGTATCCCCACACCCGTCAGTGTTTCTCCAGTGAGAAGGGCCTCAGTTAAATGCCAAAAATGACTAAGCTTCCAGTATTCCTGTATCATTTCTTTAATTTAGGCAACCTGTTAAGTTTCATGATGTTTGAAAGTACAATAACCAGTAAGATCTTATTCATGAACATGTATCTAATGTAATTTTCACTGCCTTGAATATGCTGCACCTAATGTAACCTTGAAGCACACTCACATGAACATCATTATTTTCAATGGGCACTATCATTCTTGGGCACTATCATTCTTGGAAAAAAACCACCAGAGTCAGCATTTTTTTTAAAAAAACTTACCAGAGCCAGCTAAAAAATATAGGTGTCTAGGAACAGTGAACACTTAGGTAAACATGAGACCTGAGTAAAAGAAAGGGGAATACCAGTGTAATCTGAGGCCAAGCCCACAACAGGAACCGTGGTGCATACAGAAAAGATGTATCCAGGAATATGAAATGAATAATCTAATGGTGTAACAAAGCTGTTCAAACCAGTATCCAGAAGGATGGAAAAGACTTGTGGATACGTGTGATCTCAAGAGTATAAAAGATCAGGACACACACCAGTACAGGTCAGAGCCCTGGAACTTCGGTTCCAAGGTCATAACAAAAACAAGTTAAAAGCTGTTTATCCAAAAGCATGTCAGTTATATCTTCCTGCGTCTTTTATAAGTAAAATTTGACAAGATTGAAAAATACTAGACAGCATCTTTTATCCATATCATTTGTAAAATAAATAAATGCATTTAAAAAATGTATCTGCTGTGACATCAGTGATTGATGATCGAATGGTTCAATCCACAGAGCAAAGAAGCAGCACTTTCCTGCCATAAATAATTGAGGTTGACTGATATTTTGGACCACAGACCACCACGATGAGTTTACTCCTACCTGTTCCCATGTCGTACAGGACTGGCAGCTGAGGCTGTTTGATGGTAATGGGAAACACAGCTTCATGGTTCTCAAACTGGAAGGATGCTAAGTACAGAGAAGGACAGCAAAGCTGAGTCTTACTGGTCATACATTAGTGAATGATGACATTTAGGAAACACACGACCTGCACAAACATTTTCCACAATAAATAATTTCACTAATGCTAGTTGAACATTAAGCACAAGAAACACACATTTATGCACAAACACACCCATACAAGCTATTGACAACTGAATTTCTTTTTGATTACATTTACCGTACCAGTTCTTCATGTAATTTTGTGCATTTCATTTCTGCAACTGCATCTAGATTTGTCACAGAAAGCTCAGTTCTAATTTCTTAAACACATACCGAGGTCTCCAGTGTGTATATGGTAGACAGTGCTGGTATAGGAGACTTTAGTCAGCAGGTCGTTGAGGATCACCAGGCTGCTGGACTCCATAATCAGTGTGGGCTCACCATTACCTGTCATTAGCAACCACAGAATTTCACAACTGTCAAACAACAGCTGTTTAATCATCAACTTACTTAATATTGTTTAATATTACATCAGGAGATATAGCAGGTTGTCCACTGATCACAGGGTTCAAGGTTTAATCCCCACTTCCTCCTGTCCAAATGTCCAAGTGTCCTTGGATCAGACACAGAAATTGTAGCTTACTGCCATCAGTGTATGAGTGTGTGCGTGAATGGGTGAATGAGCAGCAGTAACCTCATAAAGCACTTTGGATAAAAGCGCTATATAAATGTATCCATTAACATTCATGTTAAACCATGAAGAATGTCAGGCGTTAACACAGGTACTTTGACAGTTAAAACAAAACTAACTGCTGAGTATAATATCTTTTTACTACAACTTGATACTAAATATTAAGATATGGTATCAGCTTGAGTGGTTAAAAATAATTACATTAATATAATTATGATGGTTGAAATCATATTCTATCATATCTGCCCTGAAAAGGTTAAATTGCAGAGATCAGCAACCAGGCTGGAATAGTTGCAATGCTATTCTGACATGCGATAGCAAATAAATAAATAAATAAATAAAAAACACACTCCTACTCCAAAAGAGCATTGCAAACTGTTCTATTTTGTTTTATGACTGATGTCAAGTCCAGGTGGAAAGAGACATTTTGAAATTACCGGCCACATTTATCTAGCCGATTATTGGGAAAAGGCGAAGTTGATTTACTAACTAGCCTGGTTTTGCCAGACTAATTCGCAAATGTGTATTATTCTTAATTTTCAATTTCCAAGAGGTGTTACCAACGGGCGTCGTACGGTACGTCCTGTCAGAGATCGGCAAACACATATTTCTTAAAATAAATTTTAAGTGCAGTTGTTTGTTCTTCTGTTAGAGAAAATTTACCATCCAGTCCGTTTAATACTGCAGTTGTAGCCGGCCGTTGAACACTCTGCATCGGCGGCAGCCATCTTGGTGATTTACAAAACTGCCTGAACGGCGCTCCTCTCTGTCAGTCATCGTATTAAACCCGCCTCAGACTAGATAAACGGTTGTGATTGGCTCAGTCGTAGTAGTTGACGGTAATGTGGGTTTTGCCAATAAAGCTATGGCTTATCGGCCAGTAAACATTACGTTTTGAGCTGCCTTGCCATATTCTGTGTTGGTGTATTGACGTCAGATTGCTTATTCTTTTATGTGTGAGAAAGAATTTCCAAAGCAAGCATGCAACTTTGTCCTCGAAGAAAAAGTAACAAAACAATTGCTCCTGTCTTGGGTTGAGTTCATCTCAAAAATTTGGCAATACCTGGTGGTTTCAGATGGGTGTGGTCTGAAAGGTGTGGATACCGACCGAGTTCAGGTCTCTGTTTTAGGCCTGTGTTGAACTTTTAATGCACAGAGGTTAGGAATGACGCATTTGTTTCCACTTTTAACCTGGCTGATTTTACCATGAATAAATGCAGCGCAACACCATCTATTGTCAACTATTATTTTCTTATTTACTCATCCAAAACAGGCTTAGTCATACTCATTCGAGAACCACCACTACAACCTGTATGAGGTCAGTTTTGATACTGGAATCTCACCTTGGATCTTCACCTCTTCAGCTGGAATCTCTGTGGTCAGGATGCCTTTGGACACATTCAGGGACACCTAGAGTAGGGACACCTGAATAAACTACAGAGCACTCACAGTACACATACACAGAGTACACCTGCACAACCCTATCCTTTTGCAATAGAGAACATTTTCACAATTTCTACAAATATTTTTTCTAATATTTCAATGTGACTCTATAGCACGACCCATAGTCTTAATGGCCACGTTAATGGGAAATAGATTGTGTTGAAATATACCAGAATTTTCCTGTTTTCATGTTTCATATTGCGTAATTGCTCACTGCCATTTTCAGTTGTCATATATTTATATGACACACATGATAATCTTTGTGTGTATGCTTTTGGCTTTGTGTTTTAAGATGATAATATGGCAGTTCATTTTGCCTGATATTCCGATCACGTTACATACAAGACTTGATTAAATCACACTAGACTATTATTTAGTTTTGTTTGCTGAGACAGATGTTCGCCATAATGTCTGTGGGCATTATTTTTCACTGTATTTTTCCATGACTCCGATTAACCAAACCTTCTCTAACTTGCTGTTGTGAAATTTTATAGTCTAATGAAGAAACTTAAAATAGATTAAAATCTATCTCTGAGCTTTATATGGTGTGTAACAGTAGTTTAATAATTTTTATCTGAATCTGGATTTAGATTAGTACTATTGCAGGGTCACTCAGCACAATGTGTTCACTGGTGGTTTGAATGACTGAGTATACCAAATAGGCCACGCCAAGAAGAATTTAGCCACTAATTATAGGAAAATTGTTGTATGGTATATCAAAAAACAAATTAATATCTTTATGTTCATTTTAAATGTTATTAAATATATTGAAGATTGGAAAGAAGAAAATGAAGTATATATCACAAATTATTGTTGCATGTAATGTTTTTGTTTGCAAAAAGAATCTAGGCAAGTAAAGCAAAAAGTCAGTTTTTTAGTATCCATTTGTTTCTTTTTGAACTGTATCTGTTCATTAGGATTATTATAATTGCTGATTGTTGTTTATTTATTTCCTAAGCTAAAAAAAGGCCAGCCCCACACCACAGTCACCAAATCAGAGAAGAAAATCAGATCAAGCGAGGACAGGCCCTGCCGTCGATGGGTAGGGCTCCATGTGTGCAGCTGGCAAAGGCTGCAAGAACAGGGCAAGCAGATACACCACTGCCCTTACAGCCAGGTTTCACTCTATAAAAAGCTCGGTCACACCAGAAAGTGGCACAAAGAAATTAATCTGTATGTCTGTGAAATGTTTGGTTCTAGAAGCTTGACACAGCGACTACTTGCAGGCCTAGTTGGTAAACTACTGCAGCTGGAGAGCTAACCGCTAACGCGTTACCCAGCTGGGAACATGTCAGTGCTAGACAGTCACAGTAGCTACCCACACTTCTTTATACTACTTATTTGTTGAGCAGTTTATACTTTGACAGAGGTTAAATTACAATGAATCATGCAACACAGCTAATAAGTTACAATAACTTCTATCATTTTGCACTCTCCATCCCCTCCAAGGTCACCACTGTCAAGACATACTGATAAAGGCGCAAATTTGCAGGTAGAAGTTCAAAGTCGCAATCGACACTAAACATTTCCACTGATTACGGAGATTCCATTGAAATTAATAGATTTTGCGATGAAATTTTGGCACTTTAAAATTCTGGTGTGACAAAGTTTTGAGCCAATGCTGAATAAAATGTGTAGTTTGTATCAAATGAAAAACTGAAAACTTATCAAATTTAAAATAAAACTAATAAAAGTAAAGGCTTTCAAAATGAAAACAGTACCCATCTTTTGCAGGAGCTTCAACACCTGTAGCCTACCCCATAGTGTCAGTAAATTTTTGGCCCCTAGCTCCAAGGTTAAGATCAAGATGGCTGCTGTACAACGATAGAAAAAACATGTGAAAGAAATGTATCTGCCTTTGCAGTGTTAGCACTAATAATACTAATACAATATACTGTATCATTTATTTGTATGAATTCAGAAAAAAATAAATCCAGCAGCCATCTTGTTTCAACCAGCCGAAAGCTACCAGGTTGATCTGGGTGGGATTGACCAGTCGATTTGTTGCATTTATGGGATCAAACCAACCTTGTAACTGCTTCTTTGTCCTGCCTGCAGCATTAAACCTGAAATCAAAATTACCTCATACTTTCATACTATCCTCTTTTGGAAGGACACACATTCAACTCAACTCTTTTAACAGGTAAATTCCTGTGTATAGAAGGTTTCTTTCTCTGTACTGTGGTCACTCTCTACCCTGATACTTAACTCCCAGTTTGTTGGTAATAGTCATCATATTGCTATGTCTGATTTGCTGTGCATTATTTCTCACTGTATTATGTTATTTTTGACCCAGATGAACTCAACATTCTCCAACTTACTATTAATGTCAATTTGTAGTATAATGAAGACAAAGATGTTCTCAGAACTATACTGTATATAGAGTGTAACATACCTGGTATGAGAGTGGAGGTCAAAGGTCGCACTGTAAAACCCTGGATAGGGTACTTCAGAGGAGAGTTAGGCAAAGCAAAAAGCAGTGTGGATAATACAGACGCAGTCCTGTTGAGGAGGAGGAGTGGTGGGGCTGCAATCATGTGTCAGGTTGATACACCCATATAACTATAACTAACTGTTAACCTTCGTGCTGTTTTGTCACCCAACAAAGCTCAGGAACTCAGCACTGAAAACAGCCTTGTTTTAAAAAGCATTGTGTCTGAATACAGTGCAATAATAATGTAATAAAGGGATAACATCTTGGCAACAATGCAATACTGGAGTATAGTAGTACAGTAATTATTTGTAATAAAAATTAGAGAATTTGTAATAGTGGGTTTCATTTGCTTAATAGGGTATTCATGGGCCAAAAACATGAGGGTAGTAATGGGTAAAATATATAATATAAATAATATATAGTAATTATGGGACAGAGCATCTCAATAAGAACATCGTAAAACTGTACTATATTAGTAATTTGAGAAATCTGAAACCTGCATTGTTTTGATAGGCTATGCTTTGACCACTGTTTTTCTAAAAAAATAAAAAATAAAAAACTGTAAAGGCTGCTATAGCTTTGCACATAAACAAAGATGAAAAACTAAACATGTCCCAGCCAGGTTTTGGAGGGTTAGTGAAGTTAGGCTAGTTGACATATAATGATCTGTCACCTCCTGGCTAGCTACAGAAGAATTGTTTATAGAATCCTAAAATATATATATGGTATATTGTAGTATTAGGGATTTGCTGAAGGTTACATTGTTTTCAATATAAATGAGGATCGAGGGTCAGTTAGTGAAGTATAGCACCTGCAGAGACAAATTGTTTTTACATGCAAGTCTAATGCCAGTTGTTAAGCAACGACTATAGGTGAACTACCTCTCTTTTTTTGGGTTTCTTTATAACAGGTTGGCATATTGCAAGAAACCAATCACAGCAAGCAACTCCCGTTGGTCTTGGCAGCAGTCAAGCGTAAACCTTATCCCTTCTTGTCACAATCTGGTTCTTGCTACCTCTCTACGGCCAGGCTCTAAGCACCAGCGCTCTGAATTGCTCTCTGTCTCTGTCTCCTGCCCCTGCTCACTTATCCCAGGCTATAGACTTTTCCCCAATTCTCCATTTATTCCATCTTCAGTTAAAGCTCCTAATTCATCAATACATCCATCCATCCACTACCTGGCTTTGTGTTGTCGGAGCTCCTTAGCTCGGCGTTGCACCAGCTCCTCATATTGCTCTTTGGGAAGATGATCTTTGAGGGCTGATTTGTCAGGACAGGTGCATGGACCAGGTGAGGGAGAATGACTGGATGGTGTCAACCTGGAAGAGTGGGGGTAATATAGAAGTCCTGAACAGTCGCAATTCTGTTCTCTTCTTTGTCATATCCCATAACAACATCAAGTTCCAACATTGCTTGAAGGCTTGCACAGAATTACAAAACTTCATCCATTTATATTGTAATGTTCCCTTAATGTTGGTAAACCTAGTACAACACACTAATGACACCGTCGCCAGCAGTGAAGGCATAATTTGTTGAGCAGCATACTCACTCTCCTTAGCAAGCACTCATCTTAAGAACTCAGACCCTCTGCATTCAAAGGAAAAAGCAGGAGCATGATCTGCACGGTGTGTAGCTGAAGCATTTCTATGAGCAGCCAAAACCTCGCTGTTTACCAGACGCACTACTGTCTACATTCTTGCTTCCTCATGTGTATGTTGATCTTCATCAACCATCCATAACCATAGCAGAGCCACGATGCCAATCTCAGACGAACTTCGTCCCCAAACAGACAGCAGCTCCTCAATCACCTCCAACAGTTAGGAAGAAGAAGCAGTCTTCCGCCTGGCTCCTCTGGGGTCACTGAGGGACTGATGCGTCTTCACGAAATGTCTCAAGGTAGTGAAGGCACCCACAAGAGGTCAGGGCATACAATCCCTCGACTACCTGGGCGATTTTTTGATTCTGTCAAACTCACTAGGCCAACACTCACACATACCAACTGATGGGTTATGGGAAAAAAAAAAAAAAAAAAAAACAGACTGAAGGGGAACTAAGCGATGTCTTACTCCCAGTAAGTAAGTAAGTGTGTTTCCTTTGGATAGCCACTTTCAACTGAAGTCTATCACTGTTCAGCCACATCACATCTTCCATCTCTTTCAGTTCTTTCCATCTGTTTGCCTCAAATTAAAATGTACTGTCCTGCGCTCATCTCACCAGAAGACGAGAAGGTTTGCAGGGATTATGATGCTACTGAATGGGTGGCCGTGGCCTCTCATGCTCAAGTCTAAATATGGCACCCCAAAATTTGGGATCTGTAGTTGTCCACAGGGTTGCCTGCTAATGTTACTGACAATACAGAGCGCCATCGAAACAGGGGTTGTATACACTGAAGATTGGGGTCACAAAGCGAGAATTGGCCCTTTCCAAAGCTTTGTGTTAGATATTGTGACATTTCTGCAAGAATTTCTAGTAAAAGGTCTTTTGTTAGTATTTCTTGGCTCTCTGTGCCTGTCATGTGGGATTTGATGGGAATTCCTCTTGCTCTCATCCCCTGGTAGTGCATTTTACGAAAGGCATGCTGTCCAAGACTGTTCTTCAATAGGACCTTGCTGTAGTTTTAGACATTGTGCAATGCGCCTTTTACACATTTTGAGTCCATTGTATCAATATGATCTCATATAGGAACATGCTATTATTTGCTCTGTGTTCTGCAAAATGCATGGGAGATACCCATGTGCTCTCAATTCATCCTTCGTGGGCCCAGTTTGAACTACAGAGCTCTGAGGTGATGTTGCGTCCTGATCCTGCATACATTTGTGGAGTGCCATCCTCTATCTGTTGAGGGCGCTTTGAAAAGTTACCTCGCATGCTCACATCGGTAAGGCCACACAGATACCCAGAGGGGTACGAGCTCTCTCCATAGTGCAGAGACTGTTCAGAAAGGAGATGGTGCACAGTGTCATTTCCTGTATCTGTGTCACATGGCTTCCACCACTGTCCCCCCCCCCCCCCCCCCTTTAGGAGACTAGCGGCAGGTCCTGAGTCTAGTCACTCCAATGGGAGAAGTGAACATGAGCACAGATTATGAACAATTCTTTTGTCCCATAGTCAGGGTTAATACTGGACCCATTTTTCACAAGTCACAATTCTTCAGAACATTCTGACACCAAAATGGCAATCAGTAGGAATTTTTTTTAATTTTTTTTTTATTAACTTTATTCATCACAAATTGTGAAATTATTTCTCATCCAGTGGCACCTGTACGAACACACACATGCACAGGGTCACACACAAAGAGACAGGTGCCATATTCACACTGGAGCGGTGGGCAGCAGTTCACAGCGCCCGGGGAGCAATTGGGGGTGCGGTGCCTTACTCAAGGGCACCTTGGCCGTGGCAAGTAGGTGGGCTGCCACCCCACCAATCTTCGGGAGGGAGAGCGGGGATCGAACCTCCAACCTTGGATTATTGGACGACCTCGCTCTACCACTGAGCCACCCCTTTAACTTTAACTGTTACAGACCTGTCTCAGCAGCACGCTCTCGCACGATCTGGCAACACAGTTATCTCTCTTTCAGTGGAAGCTGGACTTCCCCACATACATACATTTAGTTTTATTGTCTAGATGTGACAGCTCAGTGCTCTCAGTAATAATGTGATGTGGTTGTTATCACTATTGCTGCTGTGTCGGGGCTATTTCCCCTTACTGATGTGTTGTACAGAGTGTACAAAGTGAAAGGAAAGTACCTCTCCAGTACAGTTAAAGAACATCATAAAATAGAACGTTAGCAGAATGATATCACTCACTCACACACACACACACACACACACACACACACACACACACACACACACACACACCTCATATTTTGTGTAATGGAAGCCTCTGTGGTTAGCTCCACATGACAGTTATGGAATATCATGAAATAGAAAGTCGGCAGGATGATCACACACACAGCAGCCACCTGACATGGTGGTTTTTGCAGTACAGCCATCTGTAGAAACACACATAAGCAAAAGAAGACTGATTTACAGAAAACTGAAGAACAGAAAACAATGAGCTAAAAACAACTCTTTCATCTTACAGTGTTCAGCCATATGAGACATGTAAACAGTTTAGTGTGCAGTCAAATGCATGTCTCCTGAATGACGCGTTTCCAGCCCTGTTAACTTTCTCTGTTAATATTTTTCCCCGTTATCACTCAAGTTTTCAGTCCTTAGATTGAAAAGGGAAACTTAAGTGAAGAAGCTCAGATTGAGCGGTGGGACACTGGGTTGCATTATATGAAACATTCACCAATACTGGCCCTACATTTAGTTGAAACTTTGAACAATGTAGAACATATGCAGATTTTTAATAAAAATTAAGAAAAGAATCAATAAATTCCTAGAGTTTAGAAAATAAGCAGGGGGAATTAATTTTTTTGAATCAATTTTTAGATAAATAAATTGAGGGTTTATTACTCTTGTACTATGATCCAGAAAGGGAAATGCTTGCACAACTTAGAATAAGGTTCCTGTGTACTGTTGGGACCAGTGAAAGCTTGTATGTAGGGGTCCGGCAGCACTTTAAGAAATTATATTTAGGAGAGCTGATGATAAGTTGATAAAAAGATGTCTGTCCAAAATTCCCAGACATAACACAAAAGGTAATGAAATGATGGAATCAACATAAATACAATTTATTTTAAGAGTATTCACTTGATCCCATCATTTATTCATTGATTATTCCATTTGGATTTTACTAGTTTTATATTTGGATTTCTTACTGCATGTATTTGCTGTTTTACGTTGCATGCTAACTTAACAGCTGTGAGTAATAATAATAATAATAATAATAATAATAATAATAGCAGCAATGTTCATTGTTTGTCATGTCTTGGGTCTGACAACAACAGAGTAACCTCCATGAGCTCAGGGGGAAGACCAATCAATGGACAGAGAGGCTGAGATCATAGGTGTAGATTTCTGGGGGGTGGGGGGGCACATAGGGGAAATATCCCCCTCAATATTTATAACACTTGCATTAACACCACCCCCCCAAAAAAAAAAAAAAAAACAAGAAGTGCTGCCGGAGCGCGCAGGAAAGACGCTCTGACACTTTTTTTCTCCGAATGAGAAAATTAAATACTCAGTTTGCGTAATTCATTTAAATTATTTTAAGCGTGTGAAGATCCGCTCGTCAACTAATGCACTGAAGAAAACATTTCTACCCAGGGGTGCAGTGATGGTCGTACCGGAGCGCACCTATGACGCTTGAGCGCACGCACACGGTAAAAATAAAGTGTTTTCTTTAATGATCTACTTTAAAGATTAGACCAGCTGCCAATATCGTGGGACATTTTAGCTGCAAAACGAAAAACCGTAGTTTAAACTTGACAGCACAGAGGAAACACAATTAAACTTATTGCTCCTGAAATATATAAATAAATAAATATATATATATATATATATATATATATAAATATATATAAATATATATGACAAACAATGAACATTGCTGCTGCTGCTATTATTATTATTATTATTATTATTATTATTATTATTATTACTACTACTCACAGCTGTTAAGTTAGCATGCAACGTAAAACAGCAAATACATGCAGTAAGAAATCCAAATATAAAACTAGTAAAATCCAAATGGAATAATCAATGAATAAATGATGGGATCAAGTGAATAAGCTTAAAAGAAATTTCAACTAAATGTAGGGCCAGTATTGGTGAATGTTTCATATAATGCAACCCAGTGTCCCACCGCTCAATCTGAGCTTCTTCACTTAAGTTTCCCTTTTCAATCTAAGGACTGAAAACTTGAGTGATAACGGGGAAAAACGTTAACAGGGCTGGAAACGCGTCATTCAGGAGACATGCATTTGACTACACACTAAACTGTTTACATGTCTCATATGGCTGAACACTGTAAGATGAAAGAGTTGTTTTTAGCTCATTGTTTTCTGTTCTTCAGTTCTCTGATGGAGCTCAGGATTTATCAGGAAGAGGCTGCTTTACTCCAAAATATTTCCCTGTATGAACCTGGACTCTGTGTGTGTGTGTGTGTGTGTGTGTGTGTGTGTGTGTCCTCTCGGGTGTGTAGAGGAACAGAGAACATTCATTAACACCAGATCCTGACAGATCTGTTTAAATAACCAGTGGAGGCACGCTGCTGTGCCTCGTGCGTAAATGCGCGCAGCCTCTCTGTTAATGTGGAGACGCGCTGATCGTTTCTGCTGCGGTTTTACAGAATGTAATGACTACTTTACTCGTTAATGATCTATTATTTCAGCCACCCGCTATTAATCAGAAAATACATTTCTATAACCCGAAGCTCCCGACCCGCTGATTAACAGCACTGTACGCGGATAAAACTACAATCCGCACATCACTACAGTGGCAGGTTTACACACATTATACTACAGCTGAGCACACGACCAAATGTTACTGACTCTGATTATTTCATCATGTTGACAATATGACACGGCAGTCAGGACACCATCTTGCTGCCGAAACATGGAGTAGTTGGTTGTTTAACTACACCACCATAAAGTCTTATCTTTTTCATCTTTACTAGTGAATGTTAGCAGCTTTAGACTGGAGAAACAATCATTTCATTCACTGTGCCGCTCTATACCGGCAGCCACCGCCAACTGGAATCAGGGATGTAATGCTCCGCCATTATCTTGCACAACATGGAAGAAAACATTGCGATATAAAAAAGGTTACAGGTATCCTTGGAGCGGCACAGTGAAAGAAAATGTCTCCAGTCCATAATTCTTCTACACCCAGACAGACAGAGAGACAGAGTGTCCAGGTACATACTGTGCGCATTTACGCACGAGGCACAGCAGCCTAACTTTACTGATCCAGACCGGTCAGGATCTAATGTTTATTAATGTTCTGTGTTCTTCTTCCGAAAGGTCACACACACACACACACACACACACACACACAGCCAAGCAGCCTCCTCCCGATAAATCCTGAGCTCCATCAGAGCTGTTTAAAAAACATTTGTCGTCATTTTTTGTTTAGCAACAAGTTTAATTCTGTGTCCTCTGTCCTGTCAAGTTTAAGTTCAACTACAGTTTTTCGTTTTGTGGCATAAATGTGTTTTGGCAGCCTGTCTAATCATTAAAGAAAACACTCACAACCTAATGCGCCGTAGGTGCGCTCCGGTACTTAAACAAATAGCACTACATACCTGGCTGTAGTAACTGTAGATAAATATAAAAAGGTGTGAACAGTATTTGTGTGTCTACTGTACATGTACAAAGGTGTTTACCTGTCAAGGTTGGTAGCAGGGAAGACAAGGGTAGGACCCAAATGCAGGCTGACGCAGTTAGCAGGAGGATATTTCAGTTATCTTTAATGAAAAAAAGGTTGCTTACAATACCAGTGCAGGCAGGCAGGCAATTGCAGGTATAACTTCAGATACAGACAAAAACCCAAGGACCAGAACCAACGATGAACTGAGACAAACCAACAAGGATGAAAGGATCTGGACTGGTCTGGAGAAACTGATGAGGGGAAGTGAAGACAGGTGGGGCGAATGAACAACAGGTGAAGACAATCACAAAAGCAGGAAGCAAGTAACATGAACAAGAGGAGAAGGGACTACAGCACAATAAGGAAACAATGAATAACATGACTAAACACAGAACTATGGCCCATCGTAAATCAAGGAACATGTCAACTCCAAAGTCTTTTGAATGTTTATATGGTCTTCTCTGAAACACATTTGACTAAGAGGAGGGAACAGGGACAGATCATGACCTCTACCTATGCCTGATGCCATCAGCTACTCTAACATTCGGCCTAACTAATCAAAATAAAACTCTACAACCCAATGAGGGAAGATGAAGCACACATACCGCTCTGAAGCAGAAGAACAGAAAAAGAAAAAACCAGCACAGAAAAAAATGGACCAAAAATAGAGGTAAGAAATGATCTATCGAAATCAACAAACAAACAAAGGCAACTGTATTTAATGTTAGAAATCCCCACAACACGTTCGGCTTCACATAGCTAACAGCATCAGCTTTCGCCTCATATGAACAAAGACTTAGTTGAGTCCAGTTGAGTATTATACAATTATTATATAAGAGTTTTGGCCTGAAGACATCTAGGCCTACATGCCGATATTCGGTTATAGTCAAAGTGCCACCTACTGGCAACAGGGAATTACATGTTTTATACTTTGATGTGCCACCCCAAATTTGGTCAGAAAAGAGTTTTCATCCAACGTGGTTCCCATGGCTAGGCACTATTCACTATGAAACAGGAAGCTGTATTTGAGGGGTTAAGGATGCTACAAAACTCAAAACACTTGGCACATGTATTAAAAGGGCTGAGGATGTTTATCTGATATGGGTCTTGGGCTTAGGTGTGGCAAGATGGCTCGATTGCGCCCGTTACAAAACTTTGACGAAGTAGCCCCCGCGGTACGTTTAATTTTTGGCTCCCGTCCTGTTCAGAGAGAATATACACCTTACACATATAAGGAAAACATTTAATGAAAAAATAGTTGGCTACATACGTATACATATTACAGAAAATTGATGTACATAGGCAGTATTTTTATTTTTTATTTTTTTGGTGTCAGCATTTGAATGTTTCATTAAAGACAAATAACTTATTTTTTGGGTTTGAGCATTGTTTTGGTTCTACTGGTTTATGGAGTGAGCAAGCATTTGATTCATTTTACTGGCTGTAGTGTAAATTTCTTGTAATGTTTTCTTACAGTATAAGCAAGTGAGTGATAAGGTTACAGTGGGATATTCAGAGGAATGGAGAAGATATTGTCTAGTCCAGCAATTTATGACTTCAGTGGATACAGGTCTTAAACTGTACTGAACTAAATGAATTTGGTTAGTGTAGTATATGATCTCTAACTCATTTACAATACCTTTTAGTGAAATCTAATAAGTCACTGAAGAGCTGCATGTTGGTGAACTTAACTGACGGGTGCTGTAGATCCAATAGAGTCATCACACATGACAGACTGAGTTAGGAATAACCCTATTTGGATATAGCGGAACTTATCAGTTCTGGGGAGGTTAAATACTGAGTTTCAGGACACCATCTTCAGATCTGGGTAGCAGTACGCTGTGATTCACACGTGGTGTTTCCCTTTTCTCCTTGATCGAGCTTCAGTAAGTATTCCTGTGTAAGACATCCCAGTCTCCTGAAACTTCTTGTTAGAGTGAACCAGCTCTAAGATTTCCATCACACAAACCACTTACAATGTCCAGACGTTTACCTTTGTTTTTTGCTGTTTCATTTATTGCTTACAGATATTTACAGAGTTTCTTGCATCCAGGTAGAACATCATTATTCACACAGTTAGATATAGTTTAATTCAATTAGAGCAACCTGCACACACCATGATCACGGTCAAAAACTGTGTCCCCACCTTGTGTCAGCTTACAATGCACCTGACTGCATTACCCTTCCTGTGTAAATGCAGTCCCAATATAGGGTACTGCACAAAGGCCAACAGATGGATAAATGGCTCTTACAATAAGCACTGATTGCAAAGGTATTGAAACAATTGGTAATACTGAAAATATGTTCTGTTTGATGCACTTTTAGATCACCTGTGTTATATTGTACAAGAGTAACATGGTGTCAGTGATTTGTTAGTATTGAACTATGCAAGTCAATGAAATGTAACCGCCTCTCCTGTATCTTATAATGTTTCACAGAAACTGTGTTGTTAAGAGGAGTTTGGGATGTGTTTACAGACATTTTAGACAAGTTTTATTTTGACATGGATGTGGTTGAATATTGTAGAAACAAACATTATCAAAGAAATAAGACATAATAAATGTATCAATATTTAGGTTCTTCTGATTTAGTGCATCAATTTGAGAGCAAATCTGTGTTTAAGTGCTTTTTTTTCTGTTGGTGTTTATTTAAATGGTAAATGTTCACCTACAAACAGTATTCAGCAAATGTTAAATTTGTCATATTGCAGGATTAATTTAATTTCAATGTAGTACTAAAGTATTTGTATTTGTGATTCTTGCAACTGCTGTAGTTGAGTTGAGAACATGACAAATCTATGACTACTTTAACTGTGTGTAAGTTGGTTTGATTTAAGTGACAGTTAATATACAGTCTGGGATTTTGCTTAAATGAAATTTTGAAATTGGCTTCCAGTGTTTTTAGTTTTTCATATTAGTTTTAGTTTCATTAGTCATATTGCTAGCAGCCCAGCAACATGCTCACTTCTAACCAAATGTAATGTATATTATCATATGATACATATGGTTACAAATCATTCTTATGCAGAAAATGTTTACACTCATTTACAGCAATAGCCAGCAAATGCTTCTTCCATGATCAATCTCAGTATGTTTAGGCATGTAGGTAACACTAATTAGTTCCACACACCAACATTTATGCAAACCACATCTTATTTAGTGGTGTAGTCTTGTTTATTGGAATAAATATACTGTGATTCACCACCTTCCAAACCTTTTTCACACATGTCATGGAGCCACGTCCTGTAAATGCTTTTACAGTCAGTAACTGAAAAAGAAGTTGAATCTACACATAAATGCATTTCAACAGACTGCATATGTGTTATTAGGATAAATATACATTATTAGCAGTGTGACAACAGAAAGATTTTTCAGTGTTTTGAATGCCTTAATTAAAACTGCATGCATGTATTAAGGGAAGGGGCTTGTCAATGTGGAAGAGAAGCTTCTGCTGCAGTTTTGCTTTGTTAACAAATTGTAGCAGCGATTTCACTGTTTTGTTTTATTTGTTTTATGTTTGACATATTAAAAGTACTTTCCTATGACGTGGGTAATAAGGAGGTACTCACTGTTAAACTTGCATTAGAGGAATGGAGACACTGGCTTGAGGGAGCCAAAAACCATTTGTGGTGTGGACAGATCATAAGAACCTGGCCTACATTCAAACAGCCTAACAGTTAAACTGAGGAAGTCCTCATTGTCCACCTGCTTGTTTATTGCAACCTGTCCCTGTTCCAAGTCGCCCATGGTCAGACATCGCCCACGACTTCGTCACTGGTATACATGCTTCACGAGGTTCACGAATCTTCCAATCTAATAGAAAGGTTGTGTTTACAGTTTCTAGTATTGTTTGATTCACAACTTGTTTTGCATGGTAGAGCGGGACAATTTTTTTTTATGTGTTGGAATTTTTTTAAATTAATTCTAGTATTTTTCACATTAGATTAGAGTTTTTGTTTGTTGAAGGATGAGACAAGAAATAGTGGTGCAGTTTGTGTTGCTTTCATCCTATTTATTTTATCCCTGGGTCAGAGTAATGCATTAAATTGAGGACCCTTGGACATCCTTTACAAAGTGAAAACATCATGATTTGTTGAAATATCCATACATATGTTATATTTTAACTCAGTGTTGTTTGTTAATTACAAAACCATAATGAATATTATTGAAATTATGAAATGAATTAAATCAGTTTAAAAAGTTATACATGCCACTGTACTTAAACTAACATCTTTTTTAAACAGCCCCATAAGTGCTGCCCCACGATGGAATTCCTGACTCAGGAAATCCAGCTGAACCACTGCGATGTTCGCATGTGGAATAAAGTCCAGGACAAACACCTACAAAACAATAGTTGTTCATTAGAAAAGTACATTTTTCTCAAAATATCATACCCATTAAAATAAATTTACATTATTCTGCAAAAGCTCGTACAAACAAATGAATTAGAGTACCAAATATATAATAATAACAATAATAAATAAGCCTACCTTATGCCACGAACTGCAGACACTGGCCAAGAGCATGCCAAGGCTGTCCATAATGTCCATTATGTTCATTTGTATGCTAAATGTGTTACTTTGAGACTTTTTTTGCTGTGCTGTGAAAGCAAATAAACAGATAAATTACAGTAGTAATTACTTAAGAAAAGACAATATTTTGCCATTATGTGGTGTTCAACTCTGCTTTAAACAAGCTATTGTCTACTCCCCACACCCACTCAGTACAGTAGTAATGCCACATTGCTGTACCATTCTTCACTGTCCATATCGTTTTCATCTTCACTCCTGGCAGCATCAAGCATGTTCCCTTCAGAATCTGACAGATCTTTCTCGTTCTACAGGTTAGCAAGGGAAAAAAGATGACTTGAAAGAATATCAATGGATTAAAAGCGTAGGTATTTTTTTTAACCAAAGGTATAAACTGTGTGATGTATAATTCTACGTTTACCTCTTCAATGGCAGTACCGTACTGCGTAGTTGTGGAGAAGTTTTCATTGTACACTTCATCACGTTCGTCTTCACTGTTGGAAGCATTCCTCATGTCATCTTCTGTTTTTATTTGGCCATCTTCATTGTGGTTTTAAGGGTTACCAAGGGAAAGAGAATGAATGATTGAATGAATATCATTGACTCTGTGTGGGCTCTCTGCTGCCGCTGGCTTGGTGCATGTTGAGTGAGTGAGTGCAAGTAGTGAGAGGATGGAGTTTGTCATTTGGCCAGAGGGTGGCACTAGAGGAAAGATCATAGGGTCTACAGTTGACAGTCTGTTTGTCCAGGATGGGGAGTAACTCTTTCACACACGGTGATACTGTTTCTACATCTTGACTGTCTTGATCTGATCCAGGATAGAGGGCCCACTGTAGTTGATGGTCTGAATAGCCTCCAGCCTCTGCAAGTACTTCACTGGGAAATCATTCTGCTCTCCACCTAGACAGACTACCTATATGAAACAGACACCCCAAAACACCCAGTGTGTTAGTCTTGATCTATCTATCTATCTATCTATCTCCCTTACTGTTATTACCAAATTTAAACAGCTGGTAGAACGGCTGATAATTCTCAGTAGACAGATGCAGAGAAGGAAAACTCCCTAAGGAAGGCAGGATAGATAGATATGAATGAATAGCTGTGCCTCTGAGCACCTGTGTATCCATAAAGGTCCACTGTTAGCCTGTGACGTCTGAGACTTCTTGTACACATATGGTGACTGAACTTCTACTCAGCATTCGCTCGATTGATAAGCTGGTGGATCCATTTGCAAACTCTGCAAACTGAAGATTGCAGTAAAACTATGTAACTTTTTTGAATTCACTTTATTACAGGCATTTTCTACAGCAATTTGTTGATGAGGAGGAGATGCCAGACTGTAAGATTCCGTGAAACACGTTGACAGGTTAAACTGTACACAGCAGGAGACTGGGTCCTGGAGCCCAAACCTCTCTCCAAAGAGAGGTCATAACTGACCTGAGGGGATGAGGAGGGGGGCGCCTGAATTGGAGGTGCATCACGGGTTTCTAGATACGCCATCCTGAGACCAAGGCAATTCTAAGAAGCAGTGTCCGATAAGATTGCAAGGTAGTATTTTTTATTTGGGGTTTGGAAAGACTAGGCAAGTACAGTGAGCGGGGTCCCCTGGAAGTGATTGACTAATTGAAGCAAGTCTTATTAGTTGGACCGCAGCAATGGGTAACCTAAAAAGTACACCAAGGAAAGCAGAGGGTCAAACTGACGGCTTTGCCACCGTGCCACCCAATGTTGAATTTATGATAGGGATATATGGGAAAGAGGCCAGTGACCAATTTACAGTGTGACTTCAGGAATGAGGTTTTCCAGAATAAGGCAGTTTTAGTACGAAGAAAATAAATACACTAAAGAAAGAATGGGGGGAAAAGAAAGAGAGGATAAAGAAAAGTCACAAAAAATGAATAAGAAAGGGGGAGATTCTCCCCATCTGAAGGAAAGTGGAAAGCATTTATGTGTTGGAATGAGGAAGATAAGTTGAGGGAAAGAGGATGACAGGCGAAGATAGGGCCCGCTAATGTCACGGATGTCCAGTGCTGTAAACTTCACAGGATCCCGATCTGCCGAACTGGTGTACCTCCCACACTGAAAGCTCGAAGCAAATATGATATGGGCCTGATGAAGGGGGTGGCCCCTGTAGAGATAACACCAAAATCAGATTTCAGCCCGTGCAAAGAATAACGTCCATTAAAACCCGCACATAGTACTAACACCAGTGCCCCCAAATAGCAAATGGTTCTTTGTAGTCGATCTGGCAAATGCTTTTTTCAGTATACTTGTCCAAACAGATTTCTAGTACTGGTTTACTTTTTCCTTTTCACATGTTTAAGCCAGGGATTTTGCAAATTGCTGAAATTTTTGCTGTAGCTTTAAAGGAGAATCTGGAAAGGTTAACACTGCCAGGTGGGAGTGCACTCTAACAGTACATTGATGATTTAAAGATTTGTTCGACCACAAAAGAGGTCTGTGAAACAGATACAAAAGTGCTGTTGCAACAACTGTCAGAAAATGGTCACAAAGCTAGTCTCAGCAAATTACAGTGGGTTAAAGAGCAGGTGACCTTTTGGGCCATGTGATCACAGCAGAGGACATTTGTGAAACAAGCTTGACTTTACGAAATCCTTATATAAAACATGTTATGTCATGTTATGAGTATTTTAAGTATGTGATGAAGGGCTACAAATGCCTCTTTTTTCTTTTACCCAGCTTTCAAATGTTTCTCTAACAGGACAATAAGGTCACGCAGTTTATTCAAAAGATGTATTTGGAACCAAAGTTGAACTTAATACGAAAGGTTTGCACAGAATGTAAGCAAATTGGAGAGAACGGAAATCGTGGGAAAAAATTTGGCAACTCAAATGCCAGTGTGACCAGGTCTTAATGCTGTCATTACTGATAAACTTTATGCTCTATGACTGGATGTAACTTTCAGGGCTGCCCCTGATCTTCGAGATGCCCTAAGTAGAACATTTTATTTCTCCATCCCGCTGCTTTGTATGCATCTATCAACCTACCATTATGTTCACAAATGCCCACTCAAGTTTTATTGTTCACAGTGAAAGAAAACAGACAATTTTTTCAACTGTTGTGAAATTACTATCCTCCATTGTTTGCCGAGATCAAATATATGACGTTCTTAATGGAATAGAACCATCCAGAAAGGACCAAACAATAATGACAAAAGGAATATAAATAAATATTTAAAGTGCAGGAAAATGACTTGTCAAAAGATATTATAAATACAATCTAACTACAACCAGTGACCTCTATGTCCTCTAGCCGTCTTCTATCCATATTGGACACACTTCAGGTGGTTTTTGAAGAAGTGAAGCTGCAGTTTGAACTCCTCGTCACTCGTATCAGGGTATCTGAACTGGTCGTAACGGGCAGCATCCTTGCTGTGTGCTTTTTTGGGCTGATGTCCAATGGACACGAGGCCACAGGACGCAACCATCAAGGAGCCCAGCCCATCCATGAAGAACTCTAGAGTCAGAGACAGACATTTGCCCTTTACGAAAAACACCTGCTTGTATCATGGCCAACAAAAACTGAAAGGTTGTAGAATCCAAACTAGACCTACCTGAGTGTGCCACCCTCTGGAGCCTAGGGTCAAATCCCACCCTCCTAACAGCATCTGTACGAGCCAGGAAGAAGTTCACCACCCCACTGGCCAGATAGCATTGTGGGTAACCAGGAAGCGAGTGGAACTTCTCATTAGACTTTCTGTACAGGCAGCCACCATCCATTTCCTCTCCTTCCTCATGGTGAAGAGAGAAGTAAAACTGGTTCCCTTGAACTGTGCCACCCAGCTGATGAGAACAGACACCAGAGAACTGATTATAAACTGGTACGTTGTGTACTGGCCTCTTGACCAATACATGCTGCCATAGGATCCAGTTGCCCGCAACCCCAAAACAGATTTAGTATTTTTTTAAAACATGTTCATAGGATGATAAACAGTGCTGATTGTGGAAGATGTCAACACTCTGCCCTAATGTGGACTTCAGGTAGAGAGTCCTCATCAGTCCTTAAAAAACAAGCACAAATGAATCAAATCAAAGATTAAATGCAGAGAGTAGAAACCAGGAACCACTTCTGTCCTGCAAAGTGAGTAACATAAAGCTACAACAACTCCACTGAGCACATGACAGAAAAAAACTAAGCCGACTACCGCCAGATTATTCTCACCACGTCCAGTTCGGGCACCGCCTCCATCACCTCCACCAGCTCCTCTATCTTCGTCTGCTCCGTAAACTCAAAGTCATCATCCACCCACAGGAAGTACTTGGTGGTTACCTGGGAGACAGCCAGATTCCTGCCAGCAAACCAGCCCTGAGAGAGGAAACATGTTCCACATTTGAAATCTTTTACTCCATATAAATTCAGTTTATATTGATGCTTACCCATATTGACATCTGTAACATTTGGATCTTGTCAGATTATTTCTGGAAGCAGCTAAAGCAAAAGTCAGTGGGGACAGGGGGCAGCCCCATCTTCTACCGCTCTTCAAAATAAGCACCCCCATATCAAACATACAGTATAAAATAATTGCATTTTATAATAAATTAAATAAATAACTTCAGCTGAAATTCATTATCTAAACTGGAAAGAAAGTTACATAAAAAAATAAAGCGACTCAAGGCGATTGACTGTGTTTTTCACTGTCTACAGTATAATTCCATGTAGTGCTTCTTTGTGCGTTGTATTATGCTTAAGCATGTTCTGTATTTGTAGGTGCGTATTTAAAAAAAAAAAAAACTGATTCATGTATCAACTATAACAGAATCAATCTATTCAGTATAAATTTGGTTAATACTTTAAAGTCAGTCTCCCAGACGTACCTGGATTTAACAGATCTTTTGCCACTGTGGCTTAAGTGTCAAAACTCTGAAGGAAATATTTGATCTTTTGTACAGAGGTTTTAGAGTGTGTGATATATACTGTACGTGTAATTAATAAATTACAATGTGTGTATGTGTGTATACCTGCGCTGGAGGCATGATGTACTGTTCGATGTGTTCTCCAGTAATCTTCTCTGGTTCAAAGCTGTCATCTGCAATGATGACTTTTATGTTGCTATAGAAACGCCGGATGCTGGTCAACAATACACTGAGTTCTGTGTAGCGCAGGAATGTCTTTGTGATGATGGTGACGTGAGAGCTGATATCTGACAGGCAGAGAAGTAGGCAAAGAGTTATTTCAATAAAAAAAGATGATTATAAGACACAGTGTAGCATGAATTGTCAGCATGGTTCAACAGGAGCCTGCTGGTTAGTTGTTGTAGCAGTTTTTCAGGTTCAAGCTGTCTGCACTTAAAAAAAAAAGAAGATCAATGATGCCAGGGTTTCACTTTTGACAACTAATGGAAAGAAAAACATACATATCTTCCTAGTATGGTAATGTAAAGGCTGTAGGCTTAAGAAAACATTATTCAAAGCAAAAGTGAATCAGACAGACATCACATATTTTAAAAGCTGGAGGGTGTTTTTATCACACTTAAATTACTTATATTACAACAAAATGAGATGCAAGATGGGTTTGAGGTCTCTAAATGTGTTATTATAAATGTATTAGTGACCAACATTGCACTAACACTACTTATAATACAGTGATGACTGTGGACATTTTTTATTTTGATGCTTAAATAGTTCAACCCACAGAGCAGAGAAACAGCACTTTCCTTCCATAACTAATTGAATGTTTCTTTTGTGATCAACCATATGTTGTTTACGTAAGGAAAGGAAAAGCACCATCACAGTCACACAAGCGAAACATGGCAAAGTATAATACAACAGCTTCCTTTTGCTGCCCCCCCCCCACCCCACTCTCTTCCCACCAACCCACTCCAACCCCCCCAGTCAACCAAAGCATGTAAATATAGTGTATATGTATAGTATCCTAAACAAGTAAGCAAGCAAGCAAATACATGAAAACATAGCTGAAAAAGACAGTTAACCACAAATATTTATAGTAAAACACTAAATCTCTGTAGTAGCTTCCAAGCTACCAAATAATTGAATGTTGACTTAATTTACCGCAGACCACCACAATGAGTTTACTCCTACCTGTTCCCATGTCGTACAGGACTGGCAGCTGAGGCTGTTTGATGGTAATGGGAAACACAGCTTCATGGTTCTCAAACTGGAAGGATGCTAAGTACAGAGAAGGACAGCAAAGCTGAGTCTTACTGGTCATACATTAGTGAATGATGACATTTAGGAAACACACGACCTGCACAAACATTTTCCACAATAAATAATTTCACTAATGCTAGTTGAACAACAAGCACAAAAACACACATTTATGCACAAACACACCCATACAAACTATTGACAACTGCATTTCTTTTTGATTACATTTACTGTACCAGGACTTCTGCATGTAATTTTGCCCATTTAATTTCTGCAACTGCATCTAGTTTTCTTTTTTTTTTTTTTACACAAAGATTCAGTTTTCTAGCTCAGTTCTAATTTTCTTTAACACATACCGAGGTCTCCAGTGTGTATATGGTAGACAGTGCTGGTATAGGAGACTTTAGTCAGCAGGTCGTTGAGGATCACCAGGCTGCTGGACTCCATAATCAGTGTGGGCTCACCATTACCTGTCATTAGCAACCACAGAATTTCACAACTGTCAAACAACAGCTGTTTAATCATCAACTTACTTAATATTGTTTAATATTACATCAGGAGATATAACAGGTTGTTCACTGATCACAGGGTTCAAGGTTTAATCCCCACTTCCTCCTGTCCAAATATCAAAGTGTCCTTGGACCAGACACAGAAATTGTAGCTTACTGCCATCAGTGTATGAGTGTGTGTGTGAATGGGTGAATGAGCAGCAGTAAAGCACTCATAAAGCACTTTGGATAAAAGCGCTATATAAATGTATCCATTAACATTCATGTTAAACCATGAAGAATGTCAGGCGTTAACACAGGTACTTTGACAGTTAAAACAAAACTAACTGCTGAGTATAATATCTTTTTACTACAACTTGATACTATATATTAAGATATGGTATTAGCTTGAGTGGTTTAAAATAATTACATTAATATAATTATGATGGTTGAAATCATATTCTATCATATCTGCCCTGAAAAGGTTAAATTGCAGAGATCAACAACCAGGCTGGAATAGTTGCAATGCTATTCTGACATGCGATAGCAAATAAATAAATAAATAAATAAATAACACACTCCTACTCCAAAAGAGCATTGCAAACTGTTCTATTTTGTTTTATGACTGATGTCAAGTCCAGGTGGGAAGAGACATTTTGAAATTACTGGCCACATTTATCTAGCCGATTATTGGGAAAAGGCGAAGTTGATCTATTAACTAGCCTGGTTTTGCCAGACTAATTTAAAAATGTGTATTATTCTTAATTTTCAATTTCCAAGAGGTGTTACCAACAGGCGTCGTACGGTCCATCCTGTCAGAGATCGGCAAACACATATTTCTTAAAATAAAGTGCAGTTGTTTGTTCTTCTGTTAGAGAAAATTTACCATCCAGTCCGTTTAATACTGCAGCTGTAGCCGGCCGTTGAACACTCTGCATCGGTGGCAGCCATCTTGGTGATTTACAGAACTGCCTGAACGGCGCTCCTCTCTGTCAGTCATCGTATTAAACCCGCCTCAGACTAGATAAACGGTTGTGATTGGCTCAGTGGTAGTAGTTGACAGTAATGTGGGTTTTGCCAATAAAGCTATGGCTTATTGGCCAGTAAACATTACGTTTTGAGCTGCCTTGCCATATTCTGTGTTGGTGTATTGACGTCAGATTGCTTATTGTTTTATGTGTGAGAAAGAATTTCCAAAGCAAGCATGCAACTTTGTCCTCGAAGAAAAAGTAACAAAACAATTGCTCCTGTCTTGGGTTGAGTTCATCTCAAAAATTTGGCAATACCTGGTGGTTTCAGATGGGTGTGGTCTGAAAGGTGTGGGTACCGACCGAGTTCAGGTCTCTGTTTTAGGCCTGCGTAGAACTCTTAATGCACAGAGGTTAGGAATGACGCATTTGTTTCCACTTTTAACCTGGCTGATTTTACCATGAATAAATGTAGCGTAACACCATCTATTGTCAACAATTATTTGCTTATTTATTCATCCAAAACAAGCTTAGTCATACTCATTCGAGAACCACCACTACGACCTATATGAGGTCAGTTTTGATACTGGAATCTCACCTTGGATCTTCACCTCTTCAGCTGGAATCTCTGTGGTCAGGATGCCTTTGGACACATTCAGGGACACCTAGAGTAGGGACACCTGAATAAACTACAGAGCACTCACAGTACACATACACAGAGTACACCTGCACAACCCTATCCTTTTGCAATAGAGAACATTTTCACAATTTCTACAAATATTTTTTCGAATCATTTTAATGTGACTCTATAGCACGACCCATAGTCTTAATGGCCACGTTAATGGGAAATAGATCGTGTTGAAATATACCAGAATTTTCCTGTTTTTATGTTTCATATGTAGTATATCCAATATACTGTATCATGACTTTGTTTGAATTTTCAAAAAAAATCCAGCAGCCATATTGTGTCAACCAGCCAAATGCTACCATTCTACCAGGTTGATCTGGGTGAGAATGACCAGCTGCTTTGTTGTCCTGCCTGCAGCGCTAAACCTGAAATCAGAATGACCTCATACCATCCTCTAATAGGGACACACATTCATGTCAGGCTTTGTCAGGGAACCCCGAAACCTCTCTCAATTTGTTAGTAATACAGATTTCCTGTTGCATAATTGCTCACTGCCATTTTCAGTTGTCATATATTTATATGACACACATGATAATCTTTGTGTGTATGCGTTTGGCTTTGTGTTTTAAGATGATAATATGGCAGTTCATTTTGCCTGATATTCCGATCACGTTACATACAAGACTTGACTAAATCACACTAGACTATTATTTAGTTTTGTTTGCTGAGACAGATGTTCGCCATAATGTCTGTGGGCATTATTTTTCACTGTATTTTTCACTGTATCTATGACTCCGATTAACTAAACCTTCTCTAACTTGCTGTTGTGAAATTTTATAGTCTAATGAAGAAACTTAAAATAGATCAAAATCTATCTCTGAGCTTTATATGGTGTGTAACAGTAGTTTAATCATTTTTATCTGAATCTGGATTTAGATTAGTACTACTGCAGGGTCACTCAGCACAATGTGTTCACTGGCGGTTTGAATGACTGAGTATACCAAATAGGCCACGCCAAGAAGAATTTGGCCACTAATTACAGGAAAATTGTTGTATGGTATATCAAAAAACAAATTAATATCTTTATGTTCATTTTAAATGTTATTAAATATATTGAAGATTGGAAAGAAGATAATGAAGTATATATCACAAATTATTGTTGCATGTGATGCTTTTGTTTGCAAAAAGAATCTAGGCAAGTAAAGCAAAAAGTTGTTTTTTTTAGTATCCATTTGTTTCTTTTTGAACTGTATCTGTTCATTAGGATTATTATAATTGCTGATTGTTGTTTATTTATTTCCTAAGCTAAAAAAAAGGCCAGCCCCACACCACAGTCACCAAATCAGAGAAGAAAATCAGATCAAGCGAGGACAGGCCCTGCCGTCGATGGGTAGGGCTCCATGTGTGCAGCTGGCAAAGGCTGCAAGAACAGGGCAAGCAGATACACCACTGACCTTACAGCCAGGTTTCACTCTGTAAGAAGCTCGGTCACACCAGAAAGTGGCACAAAGAAATTAATCCATATGTCTATGAAATGTTTGGTTCTAGAAGCTTGACACAGTGACTCCTTGCAGGCCTAGTTGGTAAACTACTGCAGCTGGAGAGCTAATTCATTTGTTTATTCACAAGATTAAGATAAGAAAGAAAAGATGTATTTGTACCCTTGACTGTTGTCTCAAAACATTCCTTTTGCATTTTAAATTCTTTAAATTCTGGTGTGACGAAGCCTTTTCAGTTTTTGAAAGCTAATGCTGAATACATAGTCCTGTTCACATTTTGTTGTGGTACTGTATTCATCACTTTTTCAGAATAAAACTCACATAAAGGCTATCAAAATAAAACCCGAACCCATCTTTTGAAAGAATTTCAGGTGCTGTAGCCTACCCCATAGGTTGCTCCAAGGTAAAGACCAAAATGGCTGCTGTACAATGATGAAAAAAAATTGTTTTATATGAAGTATATCCAATAGGGTATACTGTATCATGAATTTGTTTGAATTTTAAAAAAATCCAGCAGCCATCTAGTATCAACGAGCCAAAAGCTAACAGGTTGATCTGGGTGAGAATGACCAGTTGATCTGTTGCATCTATGGGATCAAACCAACCTTATAACTGCTTCTTTGTCCTGCCTGCAGCATTAAACCTGCAATCAAAATGACCACATACTTTAATGAAGGACACATTAATCTCAGACTTTGTTGACTTTCACAGCGGTTATGCAAATTTTCAAGGATGAAAATACCTATTCAGCTTCCTTTCTCTGTACTGTGGTCACTCTACCTTGACACTTCTCTCAGTTTGTTGGTAATACAGATATCAAATTGTACGTAAGGGGATTAGGGCCACATGTGAAAAATGTATTTGAGGTATGAGCTTAAAGTCTGAATTCTGAGAATTTAATAGTATAAATGTCATATAGACAAAGATGCTCTCAGAACTATACTGTATATAGAGTGTAACATACCTGGTATGAGAGTGGAGGTCAAAGGTCGCACTGTAAAACCCTGGATAGGGTACTTCAGAGGAGAGTTAGGCAAAGCAAAAAGCAGTGTGGATAATACAGACGCAGTCCTGTTGAGGATACACCCATATAACTGGTAAGATGAAACTGATGTTGTGCTTAACCTTCGTGCTGTTTCGTCAACTGTTCACAGTTATAATTTAATCAAGATAATGTCGATCAGTAATAGTTTAGTGTACAATGCATTAAGGACATAAAAAACTGGATGACCTGTAATTTTCTGCTTTTAAATGAAGACAAAACTAAATAATTGTACTTGGCCCCAAACACCTCTGAGACGCATTATCTATAGATAAAGTTATTCTAGATGGCACTGCCCTGGCCTCCAGCACCACTGTAAGGAATCTAGGAGTAACCTTTGATCAGGATATGCAGGTGAAGTGACAGGAACTAGCAAAAACAGCATATTTCTCAGATATTAACTTCTCTGTACGGCTCCCAGTAAAATTCAGAATAGAATTTAAAATCCTTCTCCTCACCTACAAAGCTCTTAATTGTCAGGCACCATCATATCTTAAAGAGTTCATAGTACCCTGTTAACCCACTAGAATAAATAGTCATGTGCCCATATGAACCAAAGGTTTTACTTGCTGTTACCATTCCTCTTTATACTGGCCATTAAGAGAACTCTACTGTGCTTTCAGTTGAAGTGATGGGCAACAAAATCTGACCTAAAAAACACATTCCAAACTTTATCTAAGGCTAATATGAGGCTTCAGTAGTCAGAGGTAATCAAATCAAGTAAATATTTTCCAAAGTCTAACTTGTCTAACTTAAATTAAAGCTCTTAGAATTCATCAATACATCCATCCATCCACTACCTGGCTTTGTGTTGTCGGAGCTCCTTAGCTCGGCGTTGCACCAGCTCCTCATATTGCTCTTTGGGAATGTGATCTTTGAGGGCTGATTTGTCAGGACAGGTGCATGGACCAGGTGAGGGAGAATGACTGGATGGTGTCAACCTGGAAGAGTGGGGGTAATATAGAAGTCCTGAACGGTCACAATTCTGTTCTTTTCTTTGTCATATTGTCACTTAACAATAACAATTTCCCTGAAAGGGAGAAATGGTTGGCCTGCTAATGTTATTGACACAATACATCTAAACAGAGGTTATACAAGCTTAAGTGGCATGTATTTGAGGATTGGTATCACAAAGAATAACTGTTCCTTTCCAAAGCTCTGTGTTAGATATTCTGAAATTTCTTCAAGAATTGTTAGAAAAGGGTAATTTTTCGTCTATATCTGCCTGTCATGTGGGATTTGATGGGAATTCCCCTGGCTCTCTTCCTCTGGTAGTACATTTCAATGACAAGCATGCTACGCAAAAGACTATTGTTCTTCAGTTGGACCTTGCTGTAGTTTTAGACATTGTGCACTGCACTTTTTGAGCCTTTAGAGCCCATTGGTATCAATATGATGTGATATAAAGTGCTCTTATTTGTTCTGTGTTCTGATGAATGCATGGGAGATACCCATGTGCTCTCAATTCATCCTTCATGCCTAGTTTGAACTACAGAGCTCTGAGGTGATGTTGCGTCCTGATCCTGCATGCATTTGTGGAGTGCCATCCTCTATCTGTTGAGGGTGTTTGAAAGCTATCTCACATGCTCACATCACATCAGGATGCCATTCAGGCTGCGCTTTCAAAAAAGGTTATGTGGTTGTCATCACTATTGCTAGCTTGTCGGGGCCATATCTATTTAGTCTATCAGCAGGGGCATGATGTCATATCCCTATACTGATGTGCCGTACAGGGTGTACCGACTGAAAGGGAACTGGAGGTAGAACTAATAAATACAACCAACGTTACATGCCACATTTCGGGGATTGGTACACTCTCTTTCTCTCTCTCTCTCTCTCTCTCACACACACACACACACACACACACACACACACACACACACACACACATACCTCAGCTTTTGTTTAGTGGGAGTCTCTGTGGTTAGCTCTCCAGGACAGTTATGGAATATAATGAAATATAATGACAGCAGGATGATTAGAAAGACTACAGCAGCCACCTGAAGGGGTGGTTTGTAAAGCACAGCCATCTGTAGAGAGACAAAAAGTGTATTTATAAAGAATTGTATGTGTTTGCCATTAGCTCCTTAACTATCAGGTGTTAGAGCAAACAGCCATCCAAATTTAATTAAATTCTTCAAAATTTGGTACATAAAACATTTTTGCGTTACACTGGAAAAATTGACACAGAACTGTCTCATTATAAACATTGACATGTAGCAGTGTCGGTCACCCACAGAGCAAACAGCAGACAGATTTAACGGTTTCCCTGACAAACAGAAAACAATGAGATTGCTAAAAACAACTCTTGCATGTTACAGTGTTCTACAACATGTAAACGGTTCAGTATGAATTACATGTTTTCTGCCCTTTTAAGTTATATGTTTTTGCCCATTATCACTTGAGTTTCCCTTTTCAGCCTAAGGACTGGTAACTCTGGTTGAAGGGTGTGGCTCTGGGTTGCCTTATATGAAAAGTCACCACATTTAGTTGAAACTTTAAATAATGAAGATATATAGCATATTTTTGGAGAGAAAGAAAAACTGATGGAAAAAATGAATAAATAAAACCTACTCCACCTTCATTTAACAACTGGAAGTCAAAAAGAAACAGCATTTTAGAAATATAAAAAATAATATGTAAAATCAGAAATCAAGACCTGGAGTATTGCATAAATTGATAAAATATGTGGATCACAATTAAACAATACTGAAGGAAGGGAAAAAATGACTTTGTATATAAGCTTTGTATAATGAATTTCAAAGTAACTTAGCAAAGTCATTGTCATATCCCCTCTGAAAGACCACTTGTCACACATATCTGACGTTACATACGCTTGAACATTGAATGTTAAAAAGATAGATTTATCTAGAAAGAAAAAATAACAGCAAAAACACTAGGCTCTATAATAGGCTACTAGCCTTGCATCGCCAGACTAATTTGCAAATGTGTTTTAGTCTGGCACCTCTCAGTTCATTTTTGATTTCCAAGGGGTACGTTTGTGATTGGTTATCCCGATAAATCGGCAGAGTAATCATTTGGAATGAGAGAAGGGCCAGACATATTTGCCAGAGCAAAAGAAACATGAGCTCGCAGATTCGTCTGGTTCCCAGGCTAATAGGCTATAAAAGACAGATAAAAAACCACAGAAGGCCAGGAACAGAAGTATTTTTCAACTAACATTGTAAACTCTTTATATCACACTACATGGTACATTACTTGGATTTATACTGGTGCTACAGGGGACAGAACCTCACCAGTAAAACCATTTAAAAGGTTATGGTAATATTACATAAAACATAATAAAAGTAACCCTCCTATGATAGGCGACATGTTCGAATGATCCTCCCTGACAGCAGCTATATCTGCGAGCACTGTGGTTGATCCGTGGATCAGGTTTGGTCATTAAAATGAGCATTCTGATTAAAAGTGGATAGGTGAAATAATACGTCATCAATAAGGAAAATATAAATTACATCTTTTAAAATGTGAACACATTTTAAGCTTAATCTTTCTTAATCGACTACAACCTCACTGATGATCAGGCGCCCCTCGTATTTAATCCAAATGCCGACTGAGGCGAAGCTGGTGCAGTTCAGTGATTTAATTACAAAAGAGGAAGCACAAAAGCTTACGGAGGAGTGAAGCAGGAAAGTGTCAAAGATAGGAAAGCGGTCCACATGTATGCAGAAGGGAGCAGGCAGGAATCCAAAGTCTAATAATCATGTAGCAGTTCGAAACAGACACGTAACAAGTTTCAGATACCAGATTGACAGAGGCAGTAAAGTAGAGGCGCATAAAGCAATTTGGACAAAAACAGTGGTAATGGGCTGGTATATATAATCAGTGACTGATTAAATGTTCAAAGGTTAATTTGTTTATGACACAACACTGGAGCTGAAGAATGGTAGCTGAAGGACTGTAACTGATGTTTGCAGCCATCTGCCAGAAGTGGACGACGGGGCGGCAGGTTGTGGCTGGGGGAAAACATAGCTACTGTAGGCTGGAGACAGAGGGTGGATCTGTAGCCACATCCCTGTCGTCAGAATGACCACGTCCCCTTTTGGGGGAAAACAATCGTGTAAATGTGCTGGTGCCAAACTGAAAAAATTAGTGGCACCATGCCTAAAAGCTGCTGTGTCGTATATCAAACAATAAAAAAAATAAAAAAAGCTCCAAGTGTAAGGACGCAGCCAGCCGCTCTTGTACCTGTGAGGAGTGGAAGGAACAGACAACACTAACACCATTAGTAGTGTATATACAATACAATAACCTACAACTAGTTTTGTGACTGCACAGACAGGAAATTGAGTACAACTCCAAATACCATTAACAGAGTTAATGGTATTTGAGTTAATGGTATTTGAGTATTTGAGTTTGTTAACTCTGAAACATTTTTTCTTCAGTATTTCCAGCTAGTTCATATAGCCACAATATGGCTAAAATGAATGACATACCTACAGTATATTCAAGTATTTATGTAAAGATTTTTGCCCACAAGAACAATAAATTAGATCATCCGCCTTCAATAAACGCCACAAGATTCGAACAGACAAGTAGGCTTCCAAGCATTATTCTACCAAACATTATTCTACCAAACATTATGAAATAATACCAGATAAATAAAAAAAATGAATTCTCTCTGAATTTAAATGAAAACGTAGTTCTTTACCAATGAAATGGGCAAAATTAAGTATTAGAATGAAATCAGTGCGTGCCCATCTATGAAATATGCCAATAAAGATACTTTAGATAATGTGATCGTTTTTAAACAAAATAAAACTATTTGGGCTAAATTAAAATTCAGTATGCACGGGTAGAAAATAAATTAACATGCATGGAAGCAGCAACATATGTCAGTTCCTATTACAGCTTAGTTTATTGTTTAGGTTTACTAACAAAATTGATAGATAAGACTTTCACAAGACCTGTTATTTCAGGATCTTATATTCTCTGCTAGACAACTGCATTGTTGTACTTAAATTACAAATAGAATCAATCAAATTCATTCATTGGTCTTTTAATACAGAAAGTATCAGAAACCCATTCAATCTAAATTCTAAATTTATCTCTGTTGCTGGCAAAGGTTAAATGACAGCTTATATTGTAACTAAATAGCTTATATTTACCTTTTACAAAGCTGTTCCGTGTACACACTGTATAAAGAGAATAATAAATACACAAATTCAGTGTTTATTTAAAATACAGTTTAATCTGATAGCTATTCCAAAGAGGTTATGTATTTGGTCCTGTTTGTTTGTCTGTTGTTTAGAAGTAAGGCCATGAACCAGGTGTGAAGGAATTTTCCTTCTTGTATGTTAAACTTCCCTCTTGTAGGTTAAAGGTAACTTAAGACAGTGCTTCACAGGTCAGGTCAACTGCCTGTCTCTGTTCGCCTGTCTCACTCTGTGTGCCTGACAAGGCCGAGTTGGCTCTGGCCTCTGGTAGACCAAGGTCTTTTAGATATCTTCTGTATGCAGGTTTAGACACAACCAGACGCTGGATAAGAGAGACTGTAGAGAGGCTATGCTGTTGCTAGGACAGCAATGGTTGATGTCTTTCCTTGTTTGGATCTGATATCCAATAGAGTCATCACACATGACAGACTGAGTTAGGAATAACCCTATTTGGATATAGCAGAACTATAGCAGGGTTAAATACTGAGCTTCAGGACACCATCTTCAGATTTGGGTAGCAGTACGCTGTGATTCACACGTGGTGTTTCCCTTTTCTCCTCGATCGAGCTTCAGTAAGTATTCCTGTGTAAGACATCCAGGTCTCCTGAAACTTCTTGTTAGACTGAACCAGCTCTAAGATTTCCATCACACCAGGAAACAGATTGTTTTTTTATAGCAACACCATGTGGCTGTTTATATAGCTCTTTATATTTTCACTGTTAACTGCTGAAGTCTAAAATCAAACTTTGTTAAATAATGACTTATAGGCAATACAGGTTTTCTGCCATTTTACAACTTTTTAACATTGACAACTGCAAAATCATATATTCATTACTATATGAATCCTTTATCAATGATTTATTTACATTTCTAATTGCAGGTGACTGACAAACTTTTGCAGATGGCTTATTAGAAATTGACAGGCTCAAGACTTATTATTTACCTACTAACATTTATATTTACAGACTTCATGACATATTAGAAAGTGAGAGACACAAGTACGTAAGCCCCTAAATAACATTTTAAAACACTTGTCTCTGCTGGCAACAATTTAAAAAAAAAAGTTAAATTATATAAATTTACTAGAATCTCAAATATCAAGGTATCTATTTAAAGCAATTTTTTGTGGACTCAAATAATTGATCTGATGTTGGACTTTATTTGGCAATAGTGTAAAGAAGAAGTCAAACTCACTGAACTAGAGCAAGCTAACTGTGAGTGTTTTTAATGGTTGGAAATATAAGACACTATATATAAGACGACATATCCAGACGACACAATCAGACGACAGGGAGCGCAACAAGACAACAGAAGTACAGTTTAAAGTTGAATTGACACAGCCAAATGTTTTGTCTGGTGAGCAATTGACATAGACAATCTAATTGTCAAAAGAGTTTTGTCACGACTGAAGTACAGTTCAAACATGAAATGACATGTTCAGTCGACATAGACAGCGTGCAAACGACATAATTTTGGCACAGATGGAACACCATGGTTGGTGAAGTTGGTGGCGGCTGCTTTCTTCAAGAATCTCCAGGTGGAGGTGATGGCTGCAGATCTGGAGCAAAGGATGTAGTTGGTGGTTGTGGCTTCAGGTGTCTGTCAGAGGCTGCAGGAGGGGCCATGGGTGGAGATGCTGACAGCCGCTCTCTCTCTCAGAATCTTCAGGTGGAGGCATTCGCTTCAGCTTTCTACCAGAAGAGGCTGTGGTTGCCGTACGCTGGGAGAGCTTGTAGGTGGAGGGCGCTGACTGCTGCTAGCTAGACACCTGCAGCCACAGCCTCCACCTTCAGAGAGATCCACGTGGACAGATTTGACAAAAGTGCCTTTCACTGCAGAAAATGCCTCCAAAGTTCTTCAGCATTTAAACTGACTTACCTGTCATGTTGGCCTTTAAATGTGGATGATTGAGGAGGCTGAGGTCTTCTTCTTCTTCTTCTAATGGCAGCTTGCATCCTTAGTGTTGCACTACTGCCATCTTCTGGAGTTGGTGAACTCCTACGCTGTCCTTAAGAAGCTGACCAAACATCTCCTGCCTCGCCCACATCCAGCACATTACAGTGTGTTCTTTCCTCCTGCTCCTGCCACCCCCGATCTTTTCATTCCTTCCAACGTGTCCTTTCTCTGTGACTCATATCTCCTGCAGCTAACAGCACATGCTCTACAGTTTCTGGCACCTGGCAGTGATCACATAAACCGGTTGGATGTTTGCCTATAATGTGTAGTGTACTCTTACTGATTACTGAGCCCTATTCTTAACCTAGTAATGACTGTCTCCTGTTTTCTATTTCCTCCCCTACTTCTCACAAAACCAACTCTATTTTGAATTTAATGTAAGTGTCTTCCTCTTGTCTCTTGACCCCAGTGCTGCTGCCACTCTTTATTGCTTTCCTTCCGTGTGTGTATCTATTGTGACGGTTCTCAATGATTAGGGGTGCCAGCCAGGTTTCTCTCCAGACATTGAAGATTTGTTTGCGGTCTTTAACTATTACAACACTAGGATGCACATACCAAAATGTACACCCTACACACTGAATGACCCTTCCAAAAAAAAACACAGCAACACAAAATCTTGAATCATCATATTCATGTATTTAAAGTGTTTACAACAAAATCACCCAAAAAAAACAAACTACATTTAACTCAAAAAACATTTAAATTTAAAAAAAAATAAAGGTTTCTCACTCCCCAGTCAGTCAGTCATTCCAAGTCAGTCATAAAAATCTGGTTTTCTATTGCTGCTGGGTTGAGGGTGAGACGGAATGATGAAGGGATGTTGGATGGAGTGATCAGCAGGTACTGTAAACGGCAAATAGTCCGGTATATTTGTCGTTTCTCCTGCTCTCCCACTCTCCTGCTCGTTCTCTCTGTTGTCTTCTCTCCTCATCTCTCTCCCCCCTCCTAACGAGAATCAACTACCTATATACGGAAGTAATTAGAATTCCCGCGCGAACCGGGAACGGATCGGTGAGCCGACCGTGAAAACGAGTGTTACCTTGGGTGTGCTCAGGTGGTGCAACCCGTAAGAAATTGCAGGTTGTCACACTATGTTTTCTTTATTAACAGATTGTTTGGCTAATTTGCCCTCTCTTTCATTTCCCACTATGCCTGTATGAGCAGGAACCCAGGTTAATACAACCTCAGCACCTTTTTTCCTCATTCTTGTATGTATTGACATTATTTCATAGTTGAAATCCTGACGATTACTAACCGTACCTGGCATGAGACTGTACTGAGCAGAGACTGAATCACTACAGATTAATCCTTTGTTTGGATTGTTTTGTTCAGCCCTTTCTGAAGCCATCAGTATGGCGTAGAGCTCAACAGTAAATAAACGTAGGCAGTTTGAGGTCCATCTGTATATCTCACCTCTACAACGAGGAACTTCTACTGCACAACCTGGCCTGTTATTGGAACCTTTGATCCATCTGTAAACACCTAAATGTAGTCTTTGTATGTATATTCCTCATACCCATAAAACTCACTCACCAGGGGCCTCATTTATAACCGTTGCGTACGCACAAAACGGGGCCTGAAAGAGGCGTACGCCACTTCCCACGCAAAGGTTGGGATTGATAGAAACAAACAAAACTGGAGAATGTGCGCACCTGTACAGAAACTCTGACCCATGCGTACAAACATTTTGGAGACAGGGGAATTGGTGACGCAAATGGTGAGGTGGTGAATTGAAGCCAGATTGTAGAAATGAAATGTATGAGAGGCCTTATACGTTGGTGGGCCTTCGTGGATCTACTCCTCCCGCCACTACCTCCTCACTCACTCTCCCTCCTCTCATCGCTGCAGTTTCCCTCTGTCAACAGCTGTGTCCCTCCCTGCCATCCTGTTAGAGTTTGTAAGGAACAGTGTGTAAATATCATTCCGGGCCTATGCAGGTCGTCGGTTGATATCCCCCACAATACCCAACCCTACCCCTATTAAGTCCTGTTGTCTGCAAATCCAAAGTCAGTATTGTTTAATCAGTCAGATAAATCAAAACTGGCATAGCAATATACAGTAATATACCTCTCCAACCCTCATAATCTCTCCTCCCCTCCGCCCTCCCACACCCAACACCTAGCCCAGCCACCTCTTAAATAGACTTCCACCAACTGATTCGGGTAAATCATCAGTGAGGAATGTCACATACATACGCACATACACATACATTATACAGTACACACACTATCTGGCCAAATTAATATCTACTCATTATACAATTCGTCTGATGAGGCGATGAGCAATAACAATACTAAATAGGAGGAGGCCACAGGTGAGGAACCTGGGTAAGATACCCTAAATTGCAAGCAGTGCTTAGCCTACCATCAAACAATATGTACGAGCTTAACTGCTAACTTTAGTTTCATACCTTGTTCCTCTTCATGGCTGCAAAGAACTGCATCAGCTAACTGAGCTGCTTAATTAGCCTCATGTACTGTGCTATGTGTATGTGCATTTTTTACAGACACAGTAATATCTGCAGATCTCTGTTCAGGTAGCAGCTACTTTAAGGAAAAAGCTCTCACCTTTTCCTGCCTATGTGGCTTGTCTGTTATTACCGTGAATGCTGAACGCAGTCCTGCATGCTTCCAGCCACAGAAACCATTCAAATCCCAAAATGTTCAGCACATTAAGGACTTTTATGAGTGTATTTAAGTTTCTTCTGACTCATATACTTTTTACAATATCAAGAATTTTTAAACATTTCTTTTTTTACAATGGAAATTAATAGGAATACACATGACCACAAGGTTTGTGATTCAAAAAAATAATAATGTAATGAAGTTGTAAAAATGGGGAAATCCTTTGAGTTACTAGTTACTGCTACTGTTTCCAGATTGTGTTAAATGGCTTCCTTCATTGGCAACATCTCTCACTGGATTTTGTGTTGCAAAATTTGTTAAAAAGGCAAAGGAATCACCTAAAAAAGTAGGCTACCGCACACTTCAATGTGTTTTTTGAGCTGTAAATGAATTTTATGACTTTACTGTGATGAAACCCATCAATGCTGGTGTTAACGTTTCATAAGGAGAGCTCAGGAGAGAAGAGAACAGAACAGAAGACAAATCGACAGGACTATACGCTTTTTTGTGTGCTAAAAGACGATGTAAAGTCATTAAATCCTTAAACTGTGGACTATCCGACACTAACAACGATCCATCCCTCCACCCTCTACCCAGCAGAAACCTGGAGTTTAACACTGACTAGAATGGACTGACTGAATGACTCTGCAAGTGAGCAACCTTTCTTTTCCTTTAAGTGTTTTGTGTGTGTGTGTGTGTGTGTGTGTGTGTGTGTGTATTAGGGCAGTCGGAAGTTAACAGATTATTATTATTATTATTATTGTTATTATCACAAACTGAATTTAATAGCCCTTTTTCTTTTTTCTTTTTCTTTGGGCAAAGAAAGAATCCATTGTGGTGTTTTGAGTTGAATATGTTTTGTTTTTGTGAACTTTGGGACTGTGGGATTTAGGTGGTTTTTGCAACACTTTAAATACACGAATGTTGATTACTGAAGATTTTGTGTTGGTGCGGTCCTAGTGTGACAGAGGACGAAATATTTAAAAGAGAAAAACTAAAAACAAAACTGAACAAATCTTAAATGCCAGGAGAGAAACTTGGCTGGCACCCCTAACAATTCATCAAATAAATAAGAGAAAACAGCAAAAGACAAACTGTCTTTTAAAATTTTTCAGCAAATATATAAAAAATGGCATTTTATGGGTTTAAGGCGACTCAACACGCCATCTACTGTTTCAAATCAGCCCTGGAGCTTGCAGGCTGATGCTGAGAGTCGACAGGTTGGGACATCTTTACGTCATGAAGTTTATATTAAATAAAGTTAACGCCCTCTAATCAGAGGTGGGCAGATACTTAGTGCTGACGAACAGTACCGTTTCCAGTTTGGACATTAAACATGCACCACTAACCAAATCAAACTATGGAAATTTATGCTGAATATATCTCTACCCACACAGTATTTTCAGTTATACATTTCAAAATTAAGATATACGCAACTTTGTTGGCCACTGGCATCTCAATTACTTAGTAGGATTTTGCAGTAGCCGTCAAAATGTTACTAATGTCAGAAAAAATGATAACGCTTCATAACTCCAACTGTAATTACTTTGATTTTGAGTGTTTATTACATTATCCATGACAAACTACATCCCCTACCATTAACAAAGTATTAATTTTAACCCAAACCATGAACCTTCCTAAACGTAACTAAGTAATTTTGAGCCTAAACCTAACCAAACCTTAACCATACCACTTTCACATCATACAGATTTATTTTTCAACAGTGATTTGTAGTTTTGTAGAGAGGCTCAGACAAATTATATTAATAGGTGTGCCAGATCAGAAAACGCCTGTGTGTCGCTCTAAAGGGAGAAACAGCGTATTTTGTTATTTAATATGGAGGAGTTGTTGGTTTCAGAATGGTTTAACATGGAACGTGGCTCGCTAACATTGGAATAGGTATCTTGCTGTTAAATGAAGCAGCAGCAGTTTGAGAAACAACCACAGAGCGTGGATCACCTGCAGGTCTATTATCACCATCTTCTCATGTCACTGAGGATGTCAGACAAGGTGAACTCTTAACGTGGCTTCTAAAAGTCATTTCATGCAGTCGTTTGCAGAGTTACACTGAAAGGAGATTTGTAACAGTAACATCAGATATCAGTCTGGTTTATTGTATTATACATTATTAGGCAGTTTTAAGATGTTTCTGAAGTCATAACCTTTGAAGAATTACCAGTTTAATATAGTGTTCAGTTTTACCAACAAACCCTCAGCAGCATCAGTAAAGTTTAATAACCTGGACTGAGTTATTATTTAACATTACTCCCTGTATTAAGACCATCAGTTTGTGAGAGATAGCAGCAACACTATACTTTTTTGTATGTACTTGGATTGTGCCTTTAAGTTTCTAAAGTTATAGACTGGGCTAGTACAAACAGATTCACCTTAATTGAGTTATTCAGTTGTCATTTATTATTTAATACAGTAATACAGTAATCCTTTCTCAGTGTGAAGTGTAAAATGACTCAAGCCCAGGGATGACAACAAAAAAAAAAAAGTTCCACAATGTTTTTAAACCTCATAGTGAAATTTCACAGAGCGATTACAGTATGTTGAGAAAAGAGGCTGAAATATACAGAGAAACAGATTAGAAAGCATTTCAGAAAGTCTGCACAAACACTTCATAACTAATTACCCCAATAATCCCTACCGATGCATGTGTGTACTTGTTGATTCAATTATACTGTATGTACAGGAGTGAATGTTAACAGTTATCACATTTTTAATTGTTTTGGTATCCAAGCCAGAGTAGAGCAAGAAGTGCCGCAGCATTCAGTTCATGCACAAGTGACAGGTGCAGGATGTAACACATACAGTATATCAGGAGAATGACGCATGCATGTTACCCAGTGTCATTTTACCTCATTGATAACAGCCTCATTTTTTTACTGTTTGTTTGTTGTGGCAGAAATGTATCACTGCTAATGAAAACCAAACATCCTTAAAGTCACCCTGAAACTGGATATGTAATTCTTATTTAACTCTTATAGGAGAATATCCGAATGAAACCTTCAGAGTTCTGCGCTAGATGTCTGACAGATGTTGTTTCCTCATCTATCTGACACAGATACAGTGAGGAACCAATGGTGGATTCTCTATATCCCCCATCCCTATACTCAAACCCAAACCCAGGGTAGAGGGGTTCGGTGAATCTGGAGTAGACGGTGCAGACGTGTATCAGTGTGTCAGAGTAGACTTTGTAGAAGGACAAAGTGCCAGCAGGCCAGTCCAGATACACTGCTACTTTGTTAGTGTTTTCTTTAGGGGTACACAGCCATGTTTGGGTGTTATTATGCAAAAGACAGAGACCCGAATTCTGGTACAGACTCCAGGACTCGTTATTCCCCCCAAGCTTGCAGTCATTACCAGTTCCTCTTCTGCTGATTCCTCGGTAAGTCACTGCTGCATAAAACATTCCCCTACTCTCAACTTCCCAGTAACAGCGACCAGTCAACCCATTTCTACACAGCAGCTGTTTGTAGTGATCGAATCTCTCTGGATGATACCGATACGGCTGTTTCTCCTTCACATATTTCACCTGTCTGTCGTTCTCAGACAGTATAAGCTTTCTGTGTGCTGTGTTTGGGTCCAGTGTGAGTTCACAGGCATCTGGAAGAGAGAACAAGACACAATAAAGCAATAGAACATACTTGTTATAATCAGCATTTGTTGATATACTAATAATTAATAGTTTAATGTTTTGTGAACAATATACTCTGCACATACAGTACATCTATACGGCACGTCTGAATGACTCTCATGAAACCCGGTCAGTCTGTTTTAGTCTGTATCAAGCTGTGCTGTAATGATATGTGTTTGTACTAGAGCATCCCAGGAGGGGATAACCATGCTGGGTCGCACAGCTTGACCACGGCCTACCTGTGGCTGTATAGCCGCACCGGGAACTGGAGAGAAAGCTCAGAACCAGATTTTCTTTGGTTTCACGCCAGTTATACCAGGTGAAATGCATTCTGCCGAGAACACTTGTCGCATTGATCAAGCAGACGCACCCAGCAATTTGCATGTCATTGGAGTGTGCGCCTCTCTCCTCAATGTATTTGTGCATTTGAGGAAGGATCGCTTAAATGTATATAAGAGGAGCTCCAGGCTCTTCATCTAAGCTCTTTCTGTGGTTTGTGGACCAGCACACCTCCAGCATTTGATCAAGGCAAACACCTTTACCGAAGCAGTGGAAAACACAACTAACCACCCCACTAATGAAAAACCTATATAAGGTTGCATGCAAAATGTGCTTAGGTAAGATTAGCAGCCCGGACTTGCAGTTGCAGTTACAATGTTTCCCTGAACGCAGACATGTTTTGCCACACGAGATAGTGTAATGAATTCAGGCTAAAGGGTAAAGACAGGCATCCACCACAACATTCTCTAACATTCTGGTACGCCGAGCACATCTGATATGTTACCTACACCAGCAAGTACCCTATGGTGTCCCGCCTACAGAGAGAGAAGGATTGACGTCCTAACTGAAGACCTGCCTTCAGTGCATTACACTGGGAGCACTGTTTTCACTTATTGCATTTGAATATTGTACACTGTAGAGTAGGTTGAGTCTCTGAAAATTAAATGTCAAATTTTCATTTTCAAATTGTAAAAAAATAATTTTCATTTTATTTTGACTCCAAAAGAGCGTGATGATTAAATGGAAATGCAATAGACTGGGAGGGCTGTTTTGCTTAATGCATTTGAATATTTTCCACTATACAGCGGGTTAAGCCCTTGAAAATGAACAGTTAAAGGTGAAATAGGTAAGATTGAAAAGAGAGTGGACTGTGCTTCAGCTCTGTTGTCAGGCACGTGCAGGCTAAAAGGCTAGGCTAGGCTAGCAGGTTAGCATATGTTCCACAGGGGAATAAACCAATATCAGGAGACCAGGAGAGATTGTCTGCTCCGCAGCACTCCCTCTCCGGGTCACACCTGGATGGAGCAGCACCTCTCCTGGCAGCAGTGTGACTGCTACCGCGAGAAAAGAGCGGATTGATCCTCTCTCGGACGGAGCAGCCTGGGCCGATTAATCCAGTCTTTTCTCCCTGCAGTGCCACCGTCGGGATCTGATTATCTGTCTCATGTATTACTCTCAGGGTATAGTGACAGTTTCAGCAAATATGATATGAGTTATTTTTATAATTTTTTTCATTTTCAAATTGTTAGAAAATTGTGTTTTGATTTTAATTGTTCGGTGTTAATTTTGATGTGGTCATAGAACACCCATACGAGATGAAAATGCAAATTGAATTATTACATTTGCATTTTTACTCAAATACATATGTGCTGTTATGGAATTACATTTTTATTTTCAAGTTTAAATTATCATTTTAATATAGTCCCCTATAGGCTTCCATAATATATTAATAATATTTTGTATTAATCCATATACAATGCAAGTATAATTTAAAAAATATATATATGAAAAGGACCATAATCATTTGATACAATATGCTTACAACATACTGAATGTTTATATGCAATATACAGTATATCAACTAGGGTGAGTCCATACGACACGGAAACTGTTTCGTTCTCAATAATAAAAAAATACTTACACTTCCGCAGACCAGATTTTAATCTCTGCGGTCCACCATGGTCCACTCTGAAAAAATTAACATGTAAGAAAAGCACATCATCTGCGGCCCAGAGGTGCAAAAAACAGCACTGGACAAAATACAATAACAAATAGAAAATACAATAATATTTGGTAGGCACAACAATTCTTATGAAATGTTGTTGTGATTTTGGTTTTGTTATGTTTTCTGAAAATCTGTAATTGTGTTTTGCACCACAGGGCCACCGTAATATTGTCTTGACTGTAGGATAAGAGCATTAAATAGCCTTCATTAGAAATCTATGCCAAATTCTAGCATTAAACTTGGGTCTTTATTTTTTTCCCCCAATCTAAAATTATTTTTAAGCTCAAGACCCAAGCTGTAATTAACAGAATTATCCTTTAGTTTCCGCAAGTAACGAGTGTGAGCTCTTAGCCCTCTATTAGCCTTACTTTAGAGTGTCCAGTCTCCTCTGTGGATCCTCCAGTGCAGCAGAGAGGAGCGTCACTCCTGAGTCTCCTGGATGATTGTAGCTCAGGTCCAGCTCTCTCAGGTGGGAGGGGTTGGAGCTCAGAGCTGAGGCCAGAGAAGCACAGCCTTCCTCTGTGACCTGACAGCCTGATATCCTGTTAACATTGATTCATTGACCATGAACCTATTTGTTGTTTTGATATCCCTCTGGAAGGCAGTAACTTAGGCAGTAACAACAATCATTACTGCAACTGCTTTGGAGTCATTGTGAGATCACACAAACACACACATTAAGAATCTAGTCATGTGATGTAAAACTGTATGTGCGAGAGCCTTTACATTGAAATGGGAATCTGTTCTAACCTGAGAGTTTCCAGTCTACATTGAGGACTCTTAAGTCCAACAGAAAGAAGGTTCACTCCTGAATCCTGCAGGTCGTTGTTACTCAGGTCCAGCTCTTTCAAACTAGACGTCTGGGAGCTGAAAGCTGAGGCAAGAGGTTCACAGCTTGTCCCTGACAGTTTACAGTCACACAACCTGGATAAGAATGAATGATGATGACAAAGAAGATTCTTGCCTGAGTCTGCAAACACAACTTTTAAATACATTATTTTTAATTCTTAAAAAAAAAAAGATACCAAATATTTTACTCTGCTGACCTGAGAGTTTCCAGTGTGCAGTGTGGACTCTCCAGTCCAGCAGAAAGAAGCTTCACTCCTGAATCCTGCAGGTTGTTGCTGCTCAATTCCAGCTCTCTCAAGCTGGATGTCTGTGAGCTGAGAACTGTAGTCAGAGCTTCACAGCTTTTTTCTGCCAAGTTACAAGCCCTTAGCCTGTACAAGAATAGATTATTAAACAAACATTTAAAAAAAATCTGCTTATGTTGGTCTCAAGCTGGAAATTTCAAACCAGATGCCCCCTGGGGATTTTTATGTTAGTGAGTCGTCTTTACTTTAAAGCGAACATGAAATGGAAACTGCACTGTATTTGTTAAAGCAGGAAACAAATTGATTGTAAGATGGAGTATGATAGGCAGACACATAGACAAATACATTAAAAGCCTTTTTAAAATGAATGTTGCAACAGAGGGGAGTTTTATAATGCATCATATAAATTAGGTATATGATAAGGGGTATAATGTAGTTGTCCACTAGGAAGCAGTGTCACATTTATTAAACCACAATTTGCAGATAACATAGGAGAAGTCAGGAGACAAAAATCAATTTCACCACTTTGACACTGTAAACAAACATTTGTGAAACAAACGTGAAGGAACTTGGATTTATCAACATAAATGGATGAATGACAAGATGGGCATATGAAGTGCCTTGAAGAGGAATTTATTTGCCTACGCTCTGCTGGAAGATCACTTGTTGCAGTACTATGCTGAATTGTACATCCAAACTCTGAAAGAAAAATGACTTCTAAAACTAAAATTCCCTGACAGGATGTTAGATTAGTCAGTTTGCTGACTCAGGTCCGCACTACGTGTTGCTGAGATCTGCGTGATGTGTGCATTGGCTCTGCACAGGTTCTCAGAGATGTGTATGTCACACCCATTGACACTTGCAGGTAAACTTGGCAGAAGCTATAATGTTAACCTAATTGAAACAGTACTGTACAAAAACCAACTGACCTGAGAGTTTCCAGTTTACAGTGTGGACTCTCCAGTCCAGCACTGAACACCAGCACTCCTGAATCGTGCAGGTTGTTCATACTCAGGTCCAGCTGTGTCAGTCTGGAGGACTGGGAGCTAAGGAAAAGAGCCACAGCATCACAACTTGTCCACAACAGCCCGCAGCTAATCAACCTAATTAGAGAAGAGAAAGAGAAAAGATTAAATACGCTGACAAGATTTTTTAGCTAGTGTTAAATCACTCCTTATATGACAGGGTTTTG